>OZ024909.1:15636321-16359419 GCA_964017125.1 Flabesymbios commensalis
AAAGCAACACTTCTTTAAAAATACAGTTATGACGAACTGAAATAATTTAACACTTCAAAATAACATGATTTATACTGTGATAAAAAATACCACACCATACAAAGATGAACTCGCATATATCTCTGGTTATTTAGACGTATATAGAAACATAGACTTATTTAGAACTGTATGTGATCTACTGTATATTGACGACATCGATAGTTAATCCAGATGTGTGAAATAATTGACATTTTAAGATTTTGCATTGGGATATAATACGGATTGCTTTGTGCAAACTAATGTAGGCGATGATTCTATTTTGTCAGATTACCTAAATGCAGTCGTCAAATCTAATTAGATATTTAGGCCTACATCATTAAAACATGTCTTGGTAGGTAAGTGTGTCATTATTAAACTTCATTCGTACATTTAAGAATTCCGATAACCCAATTGGCCATGGCCAATTAAAAGCTCCTAATTACCATAAATTATATGTATAGATTGGCATTCGTTTAAAGTTTTAGCCACCTGAATCAGTGTGAATGGCATGACCAATTGCAGAAATCGACCTGGAACTATGATAATCAAACATCTTAGGCCTATCATAATCTTCCGATGACCCACCCTCCCCTTCTGGATCACAACATCTCCCGGCCTTAGTGTGGATGGGGAAAGGCGTGTAAACCTTCCCCCTTCCTAGAAATCAGCCCCCCCCCCACTGAGGTGTTAGAGGATGGTCCGCACCCCTTATAACCACCCCGCATGCCGTATACCAGAACACTTATCCCACTTCTGCCCACACGTTCTCCATGAAATACCATTTCACATCACACTGGCTTTAGCAGGTGTTTAGGAGAAGGAGAAGAATTGATTTGACCAAACAGATGGTATACAATATATGGCTACAATATACAGAATGACAGTCAGGAGACCATAATTAAGACAAAAAATGTCGCTACCACTATGGCCACCTAGTTTTTTAATTAAGTAGGGTCAATAATTATGAAACACATTATAAAGCAATCTAACAATATTTACATACACAAATGAATGGGTATGCGTATATTTACATACACATAGATTTATACAAGGCAAATAAAAAATGATAGTAAAAACAGTTGTCCCAACAAAACTGTAGACTAGCTTGTCATAACTTAACTATGCAAAGCCAAAAGGCAGCAACTGCCCACTTATAAAGCATACAGATACTGGATTTTGGATCTGCACGACAGAATGTAAATTCAATTCATCTCCATTGGAAAAGTTCGGTTCTGATACTGTATGAGTGGCAGATTCGACCTTTTGGTAGCATCAGAGCGAGCGGAGAATACGAGAACATGCTATCATCTTAATTATGACTA
The DNA here is from genome assembly GCA_964017125.1 of Flabesymbios commensalis. Taxonomy (NCBI): domain Eukaryota; kingdom Metazoa; phylum Annelida; class Polychaeta; order Terebellida; family Flabelligeridae; genus Flabesymbios; species Flabesymbios commensalis. The sequence goes on from OZ024909.1 coordinate 15,637,662, forward strand.
TAATTAGGTGAATATGTGATTTTAATGATATTACCATGATTACCTCGTGCCATAGACAAACATAGCTATATATTTTTGTATTAGTTATTTATATTCAGAATATATCTAGTCTCCGTACATAATCTAGCATCTCGAGACTTGTGTCAAACCTGATCGTTGGCAATACATGTACACTACCCTGGTACATAAAGTATCACCCCCCGACTGACGCACTCTACGTCATGACGGTGTGGGTTGTGTTTTTTCTAGTTTGAGACAGGCACTCTGGGAAGAACCTGTCACCGTGTGTCCTCCAAATCCAGCACGCCCATCGTTGTAAGACATATTGAACCTTCTCTCATCCCAGAAGACCAGCATTGCCCACTGGTAATCTGGGGTGACTTTTTATGTAAAGGGTGCTGTTTAAAGCAGGGTGAATTTAAAATATACCCTGAAGAAATTGATAATGGCAACCTACGTCAACCTTTACTCACCCACAATATGTTAAATCCCTCAACATGTTTGTGTTCAAAATGTTTATAATATTTAATTATTCCTGTTTAGAAGCTGTATATGCTGGGCTAAACATTGATAGATATCTGTTTTACATATATACATGTTTGAAGAAACACTTCCAGAAATATGAAATATGTTATAAATAGAAAAGTGCAAACATACACATGTTTTACACAAACAAGTAAGAAAGTAGGTGACAAAAAATTGTTTTGAAATAATATATGTTCCTGGTCTAAATGTCATTTTTAGAGTGGTATTTCAGGTATGTAAGACAGAGATCGTGTGAAACATAATTTTGTATGATGACGGTGATTGTCCAAATTGATATAAACTCATCTGCGCCAACGTTGGCAAAATGGAGGGACGAAGTCGGACACATGTCAGTCACGTTGACACGTCCGTTTTGTCAGTGGCACTGTCGGACTATAATAAGGCTGAGACGCGACTGGCCTCCTGCAGACAAGCAGTCGCCTTTCTGAGGCTAGATTTTGGTGGTGGCCAATTTTTTTTATATTGGTTAATTAAAATTGCGATATATTCTGATGTACTTTACTCTGTGACAGCGCCCGAGAATCCAAGCTGCGCTGACTACAAAACTGAACCCGCCGCTTCCATCCCGCTCCCGAAAGATCTGAAAACGGAAAAACAGAGGAGAAAAATAGATCGGGATTGAAAAGATAACCTTGGCATTTCACTGTGTGGGGGGGGGGGTGCTGCACTCAGTCGACACTTACTATTTAAAATCCGTGTATGGGGGAGGGGGGAGGGCGTAATAATCACTGCTGATTGGCTGACCAGTCGACAGACACATTTGCAATCCATTTTCCAGCAGACAAGTAATTGCCTCAGCCAAACTTCATTAAAGGTCAACTCTCATATTCATGATGATGAGAAGAGGGCTCAGACAACTGGTCATTTTAATCATCGACGAGCTGTTCATCGCCATCTCTCTGGACCGCTTGATCAAGATCTGAACTGTGGAAATATCATACTATTTAGATATGTATATATATAACATGTATATATATTTGGCTTATTTTCACCGCACAGTGAATAAATATTACACAATAATAATATATACAAGTCAAATATAGCAAAACGAAAATTTGTAACATCTTCATTTGCATGGGATATATATGAAAAATGGCCATTTATATAAAATGTGACCCGATCTAAAAACAAATACGTCACAAGTCGTTGATGGAATATTGTAGATATTAACCCTTGTCCTGCTGAATTTTTTGAATTGTATTTTTCGTCATTTGAAGCTGGTATTGCTAACGCAATATCCAGCTTCAAATGACGAAAAATATTTACATTTTTTGAAAATATACATCTTCTTAATTGAGTTATTAGACTAACTGAACATCTACCACCAAATATATTATCCATTTCAGTGACATATTATTTGGCTTAAAATATGCTTAAAACCGTATATATCCGGGTCTAGCAGGACAAGGGTTAACAAATCCCGAATCTATGCACAATTACATTTAAAAAACATATATCACACAACTGTCTAGCTTGTTTAGCTCCAAAAATATGACTCTGCAAACCCAACTATGAAATCTGAATATTTTTATATTAAGTCTGAAATTGTTTGATTTTGAGAAAGTGACCTTTAAAGACCAAGAAAGCAATTAGTACACTTTTCAACAAAACCACCCAATTGTATTAAAATAAATGTTCATTTGGATTTTTCAATAATAAACATATGATTTTAAAGTTTTGTAAACTTTAGCAGTATATGTCAGACGTTTTGATAATCAGGCTGTTTACATTGCATGAATAATTCCTTCTAGTGATTGTTCCCAGGTAACAACATGTAAATAGAAACGAATATCAATGAATTCAAGTAGGATAGAACTAAAATGAAAATAATGGCGATTTGGAAAATATTTCATATCAATATTGTACATCTTTTCCTATGCCACACCATTTTAGGATTTAAAAGTCAACATATGAAAATTAAAATATTAGAAATAGGTCATGTCGGCGTCATTAGTGGTCCTAAAATCGTTAATCACACTGCGACTTACGACACATTTTGCCAGAACGGTCACAAATAGCCAAGTGAATGTTATTATATCAAAATGGAAGCTTATAACAAATTCATTCCGTTGCGCTGCATCATTTTCTATGAAATACTGCCTATGAAAATAAGCCCCGTGGCGCATTCTTACACCCTTCAAACCCTCACGATTCATCAGAGCATCATTTTGCATCTCTTATAAAATGACGTAGTTTCCTACCCCTAGGGGTTTTAGAACGATTTTTTCCATGGAACTGCTTTAATAATAACGATATGTTTGTTTCATTTACCACCCGCTTCAACTCATCTTCATCCACTACAAGTCGAGAATTGCGACAGCAATTCGCGGCTTGTGGTGGATGAAGATGATAATGGTAAACTCAGGCCTGAAAGGGTTAACTGAACGATCACAAGACATTGTCGTCAAAGACGTTGGGCCAATGTTAAATCAACATTGAATCAACGTCTCCTGCTGGAACTAACCTGTCTGGATGCAAACGCCGACGTTAGGCCCACCATCTCGTGTCATAATGTTGTGATTTCTGCGTGCGTGCGTGCGTGCGTGCGTGCGTGCGTGCGTGCGTGCGTGCGTGCGTGCGTGCGTGCGTGCGTGCGTGTGTGCGTGTTTTTGGGGGGGCATAACACATTATGGAGAAGTGAACTCTTGGCAGATGTAGATGAAATACAATTACTTAATTAAAGGGACTGGCCCACGCTAAAATCATCAAAAAATCAGTGATTTTATTTTGACTTTTTAATATGACCATATGATGTAAACATGTCCATAGACTAGAACTGCAAAGTTTTTTAATTTTTGAGCTGCGCATTCACCAGTTAGACTAGATATAGAGACGAAATTCCTGAAAAATAGAAATACGGGAATTTCGTCTTTATATCTAGGCTAACTGGTGAATGCGCGGCACAAAAATTAAAAAACTTTGCAGTTCTAGTCTATGTACATGTTTACATCATATGGTCATATTAAGAAGCCAAAATAATTTTTTTTAAATTTTAGCCTGGGCCAGTCCCTTTAAACTGAAATTTAGTTGACCATACTCTATGATTAACCTCGTAATGTTTATGAGCATGCGATACTTTAAAATCAGCATATCTCATTAACGACGATATATGTTGTGATATATTCTACTTCACAGTACAGATATAGGCAAAAATCTGTGAACGTCAAATTATTCCACAAGCAAACTCGATGCATTGCAAAATAAGCATTTTAAATAAACACTCATCTACATGTATTCGCTCACTCACCTATTCACTCACTCATCCACTCTTTAGCTCACTCACTCACTCACTCACTCACTCACTCACTCACTCACTCACTCACTCACTCACTCACTCACTCACTCACTCACTCACTCACTCACTCACTCACTCACTCACTCACTCACTCACTCACTCACTCACTCACTCACTCACTCACTCACTCACTCACTCACTCGCTCGCTCGCTCGCTCGCTCGCTCGCTCGCTCGCTCGCTCGCTCACTCACTCACTCACTCACTCACTCACTCACTCACTCACTCACTCACTCACTCACTCACTCACTCACTCACTCACTCACTCACTCACTCACATATTCACTCACATATTCACTCACTCATCCACTCTTTAGCTCACTCACTCACTCACTCACTCACTCACTCACTCACTCACTCACTCACTCACTCACTCACTCACTCACTCATTTGGGCTAATTATGTTGTGATTTTCAAGTTTACCGTATCACTTCTGTTGCAAGAAACAAAATGTCAATTTTATCACTAAGTTCTGAATCCAAGAAAACCAACCTAATCAAACTTTTCAATGTATGCAAGCCATATTTTACTGTGAACAGCTCCTTATCAGGGGTTATGCAGGTGCTAGTGGAAAAAGAGAAAGTCTACTGCTTTCGACATCCGTGCTCTGAGGGTGCCAACATTATTTATTGGATTTTTCCCCACTTGAATGTAGTGAGTGAAAATTATTTAGATTTGACAAAATGGTCAAAAGGTCAGCGATTTTGCATCTTGCTGGTGGATGTCAATTTTTATCTTCAAGATGTTAAAAAGCCGGTATTTATTGTGCGCATAACAAAATTTAAAAAAAACGAATATAATCGGGACCGGAGGTTAAAGGGTAAAGACCTTCTGCCCCCCTATACCTGTGCACGCTCATGCAAATGAGTTTTTCTAATCTTTGAGCTTGAAATCTTCAGGAACAATTAAATCTCTTGCAAAATTACAATCACCTGGAAATCATATCTATCCTTTTTCTTTCTAAGGCAAACCCAGGTAGTCTGTGCAATAAAATATAACATCATTTTTAAAAGAGCATTTTAATGCATGGAACTATTGCTGCACCTAATTGACAATGCATTTGCAAATACTTAATACATTTGAAGTATTCTAGTACAGAAAAGTAATGCCTTTAATTGTCGATATTTGTGCAGAGACAAATTAATAACAACAACAACAAGATATTACATTAGTTAAAATTTGCGACTTGACATTCAAGATGATCTTTAATCATCAAGAATCATACTTCGTAAATTTTATTCTTGATATTTACTTATTGATATTTAAGATGTCCTTGGAATCACCAAATGAATCACCACAAATGTATTCTCTATTCAAAATCACACACAAATTTAGTATTACACTTGCTGCTATTTGTATTTATTAAAAATAACAATTTTAGAAATATGACTTTGAAATTGACCTTTTCGATTTTGCAGTCCACCTTAAATCTCAGACATAATACCATAAATTAATTTTCCAGTCGAAATCCCATGAAAGTTGGGTATTACAGTCTGGTTCCTAGTTTTTTTTGCTAAGATCATATTTTCGCTTACTTGACCTTGGAACTGACGTTTTGTTATTAAAGTTTACCTTAAATCATAAAAATAGTACAAGAAATGGATAGTTCAGTCAAAATTACACGAAAAAGAGGTATTACAGTTGTTCTTACGTTTATGATTTTGCTAATTGAGACATTGCAAGTAGTCACCAAAAATATGAATATGTAAAAAAATCACTAAATATATAATTTTAGTGTTGAAATATTGTTGAAATAGAATCCCTCGCCCCCCCCCCCCCCCTCCTAAACATATATTCTAACTCATTAATGACATTTTATGATGATTTAATCCCGCGATATGACAAAATGTGAAATCGGCGGCCATCTTGGACACCATCTTGAATTTATCAAATGGCCCCGGGTGGATTCTTGGGGACTTTTAGCAATTTGTAGCGGATCGTAGCTTGTTATGAATTTGAACCAGGTACGAAACCTAATGCTCCTGGCCTGATAGACATGCATCTTGCTGCTACAACTTGAAGTTGATTGGATCCTGATGTTAGGGACAGGCTTGGGGCGAGTACTGGACAAAAGTACTCGAGGACAAGTACAAGTACTTAAAAAAAATGACGAGTACAAGTACAAGTACAAGTACTGGATTTTCAAAAGTACTTGAGTACAAGTACAAGTACTTTGAAAAGTACTTGAGTACAAGTACCGAGTACTTTCGTCGGAAACTCTAATTAATTACATGAAATTTATTTTAAAAATATTTGATTATAATATATGTTACTTCGTGTTGATATATATGTGACCCGATCCGGCAAAATGACTTTTAAGTGTCGACTTATATTTTCGGAGTTAAACACGCTACAGAGTTGTGTGATATACAATTAGGGTATGATCGGTTGTACGATGCACTGCCAACAAGTAGGCCGACAGAAATGAATCGGGCTTTAGGTCAACTTTGTGCACATATAGGCTAAACTGGGCCAGGAGTACCTTCTGAGGATGGTGAGATGATTGAGATGACACTGTTCTCCAGACACAGGATTCGAAATTCGAGCCCTGGCGGTCTGAGGCCGAGCACGCTACCTCTCGGTCACGGAGGCTCCCCACAATACTGACTTTCACACGTGGATGGGGAAGAAACATTTTTGTTTCTTTGAAACCGCCGAGACCGGGAGCCGAACCCTGAACTCTGGCGTGAAAGGCAGCAGTGCTAACCACTACCCTAGGGCCCCCGCCCAAAAAGTAGGCCGACAGGCTATGTCACCCACGGCTTGCATGTCTAGCTTCGCTATAAAGGTTAATGTGAACATCATTCTGATGTCACCAAAGGTAGAAATCAGTAACTACTTAAAGCTTTAACCGCCAGTCACGAATATATTCGTCTTTTGCATTTTTTATTAGCACAGTAAATACTAGCCTTCAAACATGTTAAAGACATTTATCAGGAAGATTCCAAATTTGTTGACTTCCATTTTGTCTGTGATATCTTTGTATAAACCATAGAAACCAAAGTTTTTTCCAATATGAATAAATGTCTTAGTTAGCTGTTTCCGCGCCATTTGAATACCTATTTTTTGGGTCATAACATAACATAACATAACATTTATTTGCCATATAAACACAGTAATAATAAGAAGCATATATGATTAATTTAGCAGGAGACCATCATTAAGACTTTTAAAGTCGCTCACATGATAGCCACCTAAAACATTGTAGTGAAAATAAAATTATTAATTATTATCAGTGCGGCAGTAGAAATGAAACAAACAAACAAACAAACAAAAAAAGACACAATAATTTAACATACCAGTAACATTTAAACACTGTTAAATGTAGAAAAAATTGATGTGTGAATACAAAATAAACAGAAAAAGACTAGCTGTAAAGATATTTTCAAGTGTGAAATAAATGAGTGAAGGTGAGAAAAATTAGGTATTAATTTTTTGACATACATAACAATTTTGAATAATGCAGGTGGAATCATACTTGGCAAGATAATATTTTTTAATATATTGACAAAAACCAGCAAAAGGGTCTACGGCAATTATAAGAATGCTACCCTTTCAGTGCGACGATCGAATTTAAAATCTGACGTCAATACTATGACGTCTAAAGTCGGTCCATGCACTGAAAGGGTTAAAAATGTACACTTATAAATACACAGTGCTTTTTGAAAAATTATCTTTAAATATTATAAACAAATAGGTATGAAATATTGTCAAGAGACACATCTGTGTATCTGCAGGTGTGTTTTGTTAAATTCTAAAACTATGAGCATCTCGGGCGTAAAATGGTAACTTGACGAAAATCAAATTCGCAGTAAACACGAGGCGTTGACCCAATGCCGAATTAATGTTGGCCCAGCGTCTACGACGCTGGGCCAACATTAATCCAGCAGTGGGTCAACGCCTCGTATTTACTGGGTTGTGTCTGGCTGACATTTTCAAATATCAAGGACACATTATATAAATAACAAGAAAAATAATTACCGAACTCCGAGGCCCGGCTTTAGTCTGCTTGAGTGCTATAGACAAAAAAACAGTGTATTAGTCTTCCTCATGGGCCAGAATCCTAAATTTCTTCGACGTGTGCTACTTTCAGCACCATCGCCGGTGCTGGCCAACATTCATTCAATACTTGCCCACGATGTACCTGATACAAAGGATGAAGTCCAACCCACCAAATTCTGGTTCAATGTTGGACCAGCGTTACAGCCCATTGCTGGTTCAATGCCGGTCAATCATCCACGACGCTGACCTAGGACTAATCTATCACCCTATCTGTTGTATTCTTTCCGCAAACACGTGTCATTCCACCAATACTGTTTCAATGTTGATCCACAGTCTTCGACGCTGACCCGTCATTGAAACAGTATTGGGTGATTGTACCGTCTTTTCTGACTGCTGCATTATGCTGGTGACCATTAAAATCCTGGCGCCAGAAACACCAGATAACACAATACACTGGCTCAATGCTGACGTAAAGCTGGACCACCGTGTGCGACGCTAGGCCAACATCATTCCAACCAAAACCCTTTAAGCTCCTAACAACAAATATAATCGTGAATATTATTATTTTTGAACACTTGTCAAAGACAAAAGTACTTATTCTAAGGACCTGAAACGTTATATTCGACATGGTCATAAGGACTTGTGTACAGAAATGTCAACCGTTTTCCACATACAGTATCCCTCTTCCCCCTAATAAATAGGACACCAACTGAGGCGAAATAAACTTAATTGGTCCCGCCTTCGGCCGGTCCTAATTATATAAATGACATTCCTTAACCCTTCGACGGCTAAATTGAATAATTTAAATTTTTACCCATTTAGATTTGTTCCTTGCTACCGTGACCCACATCATTAAGCGGGTGAAAATTACTCATTTTGTTTAATTTTAGACCAAACATTTGCAAATATTCATGTTTGAATACACATTTCCAACCAATAACTGCGATTTAAACGGCTAATAAAACGAATTAAAAACGCCTATTAGCGCTGAAAGGGTCACCTATTATGTAGTGATCAAAGCAGAGGACATCCAGAGATACATGGTCTTATTCACTCAGAATAACTTACACCAACATTGGCTGTGTTCAATGTGAATAAAGACGATAACTTGTAGCTGTGTTGTAGATATAGTTGAGATAAGCTGATCTACTTCGCCTGATCAATATTTCATAATTAAATGTGCACTGTTACTGGTAATTAGTCAAATATTGGATGCATGTATTGCCGAATAAAAGCACTATATATACCTTCCCATTTTAAGCAGGCCTTAACCCTTTAACCGCCAAATTATTCAATTTTAATTTTCACCCACTTAAAGTTGTGTCTCGCTGACGCGATCCACAACTTCAAGTGGGTGAAAATTATCCAGATTTGACAAAATGGAGGTCAACTCTGTTCAAATCTTGCTGGTTGATATCACATTTTATCTTTAACATATTTACAATGTGGTACTTAATGTGCTAAGAAAAAATGAAAACCTGAATATATGCGGCAGCGGCGTTTAAAGCGTTAAGCGCTTCAACCCTTTCAGTGCGGAAACCGACTTTAGGCGTAACACTCTGACGTCTATTGACGTCAGATTCGGATGGCTAAAGTCGATCCCCACATTGAAAGAGTACAATATAATAATGGCTCATAACATAGCTAGGTATTCAAATGAAGCGAAAAGAGCTAACAGAGAAATTTATGATGATTTCAAATTGAAAGAAACCCTTCGGTCTCTATGGTTTATACGCAACTATTTCAGGGTTAGACATTATAGATAAAACACATAAAAATTGAATATCAATATTATGTGTCACGAAAGTGCAGTTTGCGAAATTTTGAAGGGATGTTTTCAAAAATGCGTAGAAAAAAAATCCGTCCACGTATTTTTAACAACCTTTAAGAAACTATGCATCCTTTTTCTTATCAGCTAGCATGCTTGCACCTTCTAAAGAGAAGCGCCACTTATGATGATGTGATGGACTAAAGGCACTCACTCACTCACTCACTCACTCACTCACTCACTCACTCACTCACTCACTCACTCACTCACTCACTCACTCACTCACTCACTCACTCACTCACTCACTCACTCACTCACTCACTCACTCACTCACTCACTCACTCACTCACTCACTCACTCACTCACTCACTCACTCACTCACTCACTCACTCACTCACTCACTCACTCATTCAATTAATTAAAACATTGACCTGATATTGGATCGATGTCTCGTATTTGCTGGGATCAGGCTATATATTTTTTTCATGTCCTTAATTTTATCTTTGGAAATATAAATTTTCCCATCGCGGTCTCCTTTCACAAGCACGTACCACCCTGTTACGACCCGCTACGGTCACACTTATATATTACTGTCGTATCTAAACCTCACCTGCCGCCGATGCCAGGAGTACGCAGCCTTGCCAAAAGCCAAGTTAACCCTTTGCAAGCCAGGGTTTTCACGTATGAAAATATACATCTGCCAAACTAAATTCTTCGATTAGTTAGCCATCGAATAAATGTGTATGAAAATGCTATCCTTGCAGTCTAACGTAGTAACGAAGGTCACCTGTATATATTTGACATCCTAATGTACACAATTTGATTTACAATTACATTTTATGTTAATTAATCTTATTTGAATTTGCGCCCACTCCAAGCTATACCACAACTTCATGTGGGTGAAATTTACTCATATTTTTCTAATTTGAGACAAAATAATATCAAATTTGGATGTTTAAAAACTCATTTAATTTCCAATGACAGTGTTTTGATCGGCTAATAAACACGGCTATCGTCGTGCTTAGCACTTAAAGGGTTAAAACGTATATATATACGATTCCAGCAGCACAAGGGTCAATGTGCCTAAAATAATTCCGCCATTACCAGGTATTGAGTGGGGTTCACTAGCGTGAACTCAGTAAACAAAGCGACAACCTCTGGCCATGATTTCATCTGATCATTCTTTGCCAGTATAGACTGCTTGCACGAGTTTGCGCGTGAACAGTTTGTCTGATTAAAACAGTTCGGCGTTGCTCACTGTGTGGCGTGTTGTCATTGAACAGTGTGTAACAGTTGTCTGATTAAAACAGTTCGGCGTTGCTCACTGTGTGGCGTGCTGTTATTGAGAAAGGTGTATTACCACCCATAATCAGATTATATGTCAATGACTCACATTGTGACAACAAGTATTAATTGTAGAAAATTGCGGATATAAATGATTTATGAAACCCTTACACTCACCCTGTCGCATGTGAGTTATAAAACACTTTCACTTAAGCGGATTTTTATTTGTTTTCAATTTTAATTAGGCTTTTTTTCAATTTCAATACCACTGTTTCTCAAATATTTTTCAAATAATTTGTCAAGCAAAGACGCCGAGTGAACAATTTTACCTCCAAATGATATTTGGGTTTTCATTTAATCCGACTCTGCTTCACCTTTTGCTCGCTAAGCGCGACTATTATCATTTTTAATACACTTTATTAGCGGATTAAATAACTGTCATTGGGATTAATATGTGTGTTTCTAAATCAACATTTGCCCATTTGTTGTCTCAAATTAAGCAAAAATGAGTAATTTTTACAACCTTGAACCGGATACAGTAACTATTTTTTCTATTTTTTACTCTGTTCTATTTTTAATCTGTTTTATAAGCAGGTTAAATCACAGTTATGACTTGATAGCTGAAAGTGAATTGAATTCCCGTCCCCGTGAGTGTCAGTATGGAATAGCGGCTTGTATGTCTAGCTGATTGATTTATTCAAACAAACAGATAACTAAACAATACGGTAACTGCAGTCATCTCTAGACTTCGATGTGAAAGTTAAAGACATACCAATTGGTGAATATCATATTTGAAACTGACCAACACATGCTGAATGCAAAGCCATCACCGGCATCAGTAAAATAACACACAGTTTGCTTGCTAAACACATCCCTCCGGGGAGTAAAGTCCATGACAGCTCACTATTAAAGCGACACAATCAGGCTACAATCATAAAAAATCGGTAAGTTTATTTTTGGCTTCTCAATATGACCATATGATGTAAACATTTCCATAGACTAGAACTGCAAAAGCTTTTCATTTTTAATAGTCTATGGACATGTTTATTGAGAAGCCAAAATAAAATAACCGATTTTTTATGATATTTGCCTGATTGTGTTGCTTTCACCCTTAGCCATTACGATGCGAAAACAGTTATTTTATAAACCATGGAGACCAAAGGGAGTTTTACGTAGAAAATGGTATTCGCGCTGAAAGGGTTAATCCAACATAGGGTCAACTTGTCATTATCGGTGATGGGGTATGTAAATGACTTTTATCTAATTTGTCCAGACGCTTAACCCTTTAACCGCCGGTGCCGGCCATATTTGTTTTTGACATTTTTCATTGGCACATTACATATCAGCTTTTAAACTTAAAAAAGATAGATAAAAAGTGACATCAATCAGCAAGATTTGAAATTTTTTAACTTTCATTTTGTCAAATCTGAATTATTTTCACTCACTTGAAGTTGTGGATCGCGTCAGCGAGACACAACTTCAAGTGAGTAAAAATTCCAATAGAATAATTTGGCGGCTGAAGAGTTAATACTTCACTAGTACGACTGTGTAAGGCAGGAGACGTTACTCTTACGACCACTTACATGTTGGAAGTAACCACACAGACACTATCAAGAAGATCAGGTCACATTGCACTGAAATATCAGCAACGATGACATTCTTTCGATAGCGAGCCTCTGTGCTAGCCATTTCCTCAAAGCGTGAGGTTATATATTTGAAATTCGCTCGACAGCATACCTATTGCACAGTGCTACTGCACTAAAGTTGACTTCACCTAAAGCAAGGCATCTGAAGGGTGCATCCGCGTTATGTCAGCGTGAAAACATGGGTTATGTCCCCAGCACACGTTACTAATGTCAAATGTGTTTAGTGCCACAAAATTGCAGAACTTTCTCAATGCGTTGCAGATCTTAAAAGCTATTGGTAAAAGCACACATTTTTTCACCAAGAACGTAACTCCACTGTAGCGAACAGCAAAACGAAGCAGTAAAAATAAGAGCGCATTTAGCAGCGAATTAAACAAGCTCCAATACCAAGCTTTTTCATGCTAAGATCGATTTATTTGGGAAAAAATATAGAAACGGGTAGCATAGCAAGAGCCCGTTGATCCCTTTGCTCAAAATAGAAAACATTTGTTTTAAAAACAGTATCCAATTTAACTCATACAGTTACAGAATAAGTCTACAGACGTCACATTCTGACGTCTAAAGTCGATCCCCGCACTGTAAGAGTAAACATATTTATATTGATCGTAGGCCCATAACATATGTATTCAAATGAACCAGAAAGAGCTGACTAAGACATTTATTGTGATTTCAAATTGAAAAAAAACCTTTGTTCTCCATGGGTTATATAAAAAAATATTCAGCGCTTTAGGGGTTAGCCCTTAAAGCGTTATGTCATAGGCTATTATTTATGTCTTACTCACTTAAAGTTGCATCTCGCTACCGCGATCCAGAACTTCAAGTGGGTAAAATTACTTGGGTACAATTACTACTGTATGTTTAATCTGAGATTTAAACATTTCTATTCTTGTAAATTGACGAAATAATGCGTCTTAGAAACATACTTTTTTATGTGAGTCTACTGATACAATTTTTATTGTCGCAATTCACGTTTAACCCTTTAACCGCCAAATTATTCGATCAGAGTTTTCACCCACTTGAAGTTGTGTCTCGCTGACGCGATCCACAACTTCAAGTGAGTGAAAATTATTCAGATTTAACAAGATGGAAGTCAACTGTTTTTAAATATTGCTGATTTATGTCTCATTTTATCTTTAACATGTTTAAAATGTGGTACTTAATAAAAAATGAAAACCCGAATATATGCGGCACCGGCGGTTAAAGGGTTAAAAGATGAAAAAACTGTGGTGGTTAACTCTTTTAGCGCATAGGTATTTCAGATAAATTTTTTTCATTTTCGGATATGAACTGCTATCACAACTCCAAAATCAGGGTGAATAAAAATGAGGCGAAAAAAAGAACATCATCTATTTCGGAAATGTTAAAATTCTGATTACGTTTAGAAACGTTTGAAAATCTATATTTATGGACTATGCAGCTGTAACTAGAAGCGACGATTATTGTGGTACGTGAAATCTTCTAGTTTCTAATTTGATACTTCTGGGGACAGTTTATGTATACATATGTACAGGGCAGAGCATTAATTACTTCTTTTCACAATTATCATGATTCTTCAACCCTTACAGCGCGGGGATCGACTTTAGTCGTTAGAATCTGACGTCTGTAGACGTCAGATTCTGACGACTAAAGTCGATTCCCGCACTGTAAGATTAAAATGATTTATAATAGCCGTAGCCCCCTAACATAGGTATTCAAATGAATCGGAAAGAGCTAACTAAGACATTTATGATGATTTCAAATTGAAAAAAATCATTCGGTTGCGATGTTTTTTACAAATTAATTTAGCGCTTCAAGGGTTAATGTTGTTATAAAGTAAAGATAATCACCAAAGGAGAACAAAATAATATACTAGATTTTTTGAGTAATTACTGTATTATTTAACCCATTAACAGCTAGGGCCGCGTATACAGATAACGTGTTGGAATATTCCTCAAAATAACCCTTTCATCGCTCGTCACGACTACAATCATTTTTAATCCGTTTTATTATATTATCAAATAACGGTTATTGGGAAATAAATGTGTGCTTAAACATCAATATTTGCAAATGTTTTCTCTCAAATTAAACAAATGTGAGTAGTTTTCATCCATTTGAAGTTGTGAGTCGCGTGGGTTGGTAAAAGATTAAGTAGCGATGAGAAGATTAAATAAACTGCTCTGAAATTGATAAAATAATTGGCTGGAAATTCTCAGCTGATCAAATGATTCAATTTTAGCGATGTCTACTTTTCACAAATATAATATTTTTCGTCCTTTTAGGGTGGAATTTGCGTTGAACAGGAATTTCTGCTGTAACCCTTACAGCGCCGAAAGATTTTTGTATAAACCATAGCGACCAAAATGTTGTTTTTTTCAATTTGAAATCATCAGAAATGTCTTGGTTAACTCTTTTTCGCTTCATTTCACTACTTATATTATGGGTCTACGTATGGCTATTATAAATAATACCGACTTTATACGTCAGAATCTGACGTCTACAGACGTCAGATTCTGAAGTATAAAGTCGGTCCCCCTGCCGAAAGAGTTGAGTGACTAATAAAAAGCAGTAAGCCGTTCAACAGTTCTATTTATTAGGCCTGTTATAAATTAAAAGGCATGTGACATTTGAACGTGTTCGTGTTATAAACACGTTTGGTTTTTTATTTCTGTCCGTGCTGTAACAATATACAGGCCTAATATCTTAACAAAATTTCAAAAAATCCAAATACGACGGATAGTCCGAATAACTATCTGTTTGACTTTATAAACGCAGTAATCATACACCATAGAAATCTTAACCCTTTAACCGCCGGTGCCGTCCATATTCGTATTTTACATTTTTTTTAGCATATTACATATCAGCTTTTAAAATGTTAAAGATAAAACGTGACATTAATCAGCAAGATTTGAAAAGAGTTGACCTCCATTTTGTCAAATCTGAATAATTTTCACTCACTTGAAGTTGTGGATCGCGTCAGCGAGACACAACTTCAAGTGGGTGAAAATTCTAATTGAATAATTTTTGCGGCTAAAGGGTTAATATTCATTCCAAAGAGTATTCTACCATTAACTCTTCAAGCCCCACAGTCGCATTTGTGCATTGTCCTTGTGTGGCATATTTTAGATATAATTTATTGAATTTAACCATGTGGGAAGATAATATACATATGACCCTATGTACGCTACCGGTCACAATGTGTGATACACCGGGCATTAATAATATATTCGATTAAATATAATAATAAAATATACAAAATGCATATACGGTATCTAGGAGAATAGCTAAACAGGTATGAGTTATACCTTTTCTGGTAGCCTAATAAGAAAATCTTTTGTAAATATATTTAAAAGCACGTTGTAAAATGTCGCAACTCAGTTTAAAAGTAGCTAACAAAAGGACATGACAGCGTTTTAAATTTGAAAGGAATAAAATATGAAAAATCTGTGACATTATATGTGAGAAATATTTCCGTGCGCGACAACGAAACAGAACAATCGATAACATTTCAAGTAAAAAGTTCTGTGAAGAAGAAAGATAAAAACAATAACATAAGGATCATGCGAATGAATGTAGTTCGATATAGATATTGTGAAGACGGTGTGGGATGCAAAATTATGGTTCCAGAAAGTGTTAGTGACACCTTAACGAGCGAGAATTTCTGGCCAGAGGACATAGAGTGTCGAGTATGGAGCAGGTGGACCAGGAACAAAGAGAACAGATATAGGCTTACGACATGGAATGACGCAGATGGCGCGTGGTAATATCTTACTGATTAAAGACAGTGAATAAAAGACTACATATATTTCAAAATGGCTAAATATATAACATGTTTTAATTAAACTTATGTACTGTGTGCTAGTGATAGTTAGTATGCTGCTGATACATAAAAACAAAACAATGGATAAAGCCGAAAATCATTACGTGTGTAGAGCGTGGAATATGAGGACACTAAATGCGGCAACACCGTATTTGCTGACACTTCTGAACGGTGCAGATATTATTTTTACATCAGAACATTGCCTATATGAAAATGAACTGTGGAAGCTTGATGATATCAGTAAGGAATTTAATGTGATGAAGAAAGCAAGTACAGACTTAAAAAGTATTAATGTACACAAATCCCTAGGTCATTGTGGTGTTGCAATTTTTTGGCGCAAAAGTATTGAAACACACATTAAGTCTCTTCCCAATTTGGGAACAGACAGAATGTGTGTAATAAAAATTTTGACAGCTAAAAGTGAGAGAGATATAATATTCGTAGGCGTATACAAGCCACATAGAACGTGTAAAATTGCAAATTATGATGATGAAATAGAAAAATTAGAAGAAATAGTTAAAAATGCATATACTGAAAAATGTCATATTGTCGTAATGGGGGATATAAATGCCCACTTTGGAGTTGAAGTGGATGACAGATGTTGGGGACAAACTTCAACAAATTTATACAATTTATGAATAGAAATGACATGATACTAGCTGATGTGAAATGTTCAGGTCAAGGTCTTGTGTACACGTTTCAGGTTAGCCGCGGCTCGCAAACGTATATAGATCATAGAATAATTTCGACCAATTTTAAAAGCTCAAAAATTAAATCACAGGTACATGTAGACCACTTTCTGAACTGTTCAGATCACCTATCAATAGAACTGGTAATACCTGCATTAAATAGAAACCAATGTGAACAAAATTCAAAGTCTATCTCAAATGAATATATAGCATGGGAGCGCTTTAAAGACCAACAAATAAATGCATTGTATACTGCCTCCCTAGAAAGTGAAACGTCAACTATATTGTCTAAAATTGAAGTTGTAAATAGTAATAGAGGAATAGTGTACAAAGATATTAAATCCCTAATTGAACTTACAAATTCCATGAGTAACGCCATGATAGAAGTAGCAGAAAAATATGTCCCAAAGAAAAGGTACAGTAAACACAAAAAATCCTATTGGAATAAAGAGTTAAAAGAAGAAGAAAAAAGAAAAAACGTGCTTGGCGAATCTTGGTAAATGCAGGAAGGCCTAAAGGAGCAGAGAGTGAGGAATGGCTAAACTATAAATCATGTAAGAAACTGAGGAAATTTGAAAATATACAACTTGTAAAGGAATTGAATGAAATGCAAAAAGATTCTGAAATTGACCAAAAAAAGTTCTGGAAGTATGCAAACAAATCTAGGAAAAACAAAAAAAATATTTCACCGGTAGATGATATAGATGGTTCATTGATTACAAATCCAGATGATGTTGTAAAAGATTGGGGTCAATACTTTGAACAACTATTTGCAAATGATGACACAGAACAAGGTTATGATGAAAATTTTAAGAAACAGGTGAAAGCGAGAATTAGCCAGTTATCAACTGAGAACCAAACGAAAGAACACGAAGTGCTGGAAAAAGTTATTGCTATTAAAGAAAATGAAATAAGGAATGCATGTAGTAAATTAAAAAGCGGTTAAGCAGGGGGTAAAGACGGACTAAAGAATGAACATTTAAAATACATGGGACAAATAGCAACTAATGCGCTATGCACTCTCTTCAAAAGTATAATAGAACTTGAATATATTCCCGAACAATTTAAGGAAGGCATAATTGTCCCTATACCAAAAGGTGGGGGAAAAGACAGGACCAAGAAAGATAATTATAGGGCAATTACTTTGTTATCATGTATGCATAAACTTTTTGAAAAAAATTTGTTACACAAATTAGATCACTGGCTCTCAATTAATGAAATAATATCACCCATGCAATTTGCGTTTCAAAAAGGATGCTCTAGTAAAGATTCGGTACTGGCCCTTAATGAAACAATACATTTTTATAATGAAAGAGGAAACAATGTTTATGTGGTGTTCTTAGATGTGGCCAAAGCCTTTGATAGTGTATGGCAAGATGGTTTATTTTATAAGCTGCATGAAATTGGTTTGAAAGGCAAGTTTCGGAAAATACTAAAGGAAAGCTACGCAAATTTTAAATGTACAGTGTTAATAAATGGTACGTGCTCTGAAACATTTAGCATAAAGCAAGGGGTACATCAAGGCGCTCCAATATCGATGAGACTTTATCAGATATATATTAATGATCTGCTAGAATCATTAATAAAATCAGGCGTCTCTGGGAATTTTTGATATCAAATCTGGTAATCCGGCCTTTGCGGATGATATTGCGGTGACAGCTTTATTCGTCAAAACAATGAACAACATGTTATGTGAAGTGGATAGGCACGGAATAAAATGGAGATATAAATTTAATACGAACAAATCATATGCGGTTTGTTTTGGAGATGGTAATAAAACTAATAACAATAAAATAACACTAGGCGGCTGCACAATAGAATTTAAATCAGAAAATGGCCATATGGGAATTCCCATGGTATCTAGTAAGAATCAACTAATATCGTGCATATCAGGAAGGGCTGCTTAGGTAGATAAAACAGTATTTGTAATATCTACCTTAGGGCGGAAATATATTCCTCTCCCTCCCACGACAAGCTGTAAAATTTATAAAAGTGTATGTGAATCAAAATTAATGTACGGCTTAGAATGCTGTTCGCTAACAAGTAGAAGTATATATATCTTAGAAGCATCTCATTATCAGAGTGCCAGACGCTTACAGGGATTACCCCGACAGGTGTCTCTAGCTGTACCCCTAGCTACCTTTAGGTTGGATATCAATTAGAAGTATGCTTCATATAGCACAGCTACTACTTATCCATCGCCTATTGACCTTACCTGCTATGTCCTTTATGAGGCGACTGGCTATCGCGAGACTAATGCACCACTTTTACGACAACACTGGAAAACACAGTGGGCCACTATGTGAATCTCTAAAAACATGCAAAATGTATAAAGTAGATCATTTTGTAAAAGAAATGATGTATAATTCTTGCTCGATCAGCCACGATCAGTGGTGTGAACAAGTCAAAGAAATTGTGTATCAAGGAGAAAGAGATATGTGGATCGTGAGGAAAGGCTTGTATAAAAAAACGCTTATTTTTAATTATTGTATAACAAATATTGAGATGTGGTGTTGGTGGAAAGTAAGTAGTGTAGATCCATCGTTAGGATACATGGTTCGCTTAGTCTTAAGGTTAATATCAGGGGAGCATATTCTAGCCTGTAATACTGCGAGATGGACAAAGAAACACCAATATGTAAATTATGTGATGTATATACGGCTGAATCAGTATGGCATTTTCCCTTTGACCTTGGTGTAGTGCGAGAGGAAATGTTGAAAACGATGTATGATGTCATGCCTACTGCAATGCAGATATACCTTACAAGCTTAGCCAGCAAGGAAAAGGCTTGTTTTCTACTGTCCGCAATGAAATGTAATTTCACACAAGAATGGCAAAACATATACTGTGCAATATTACTTTTCACCTATAAAATGTATAAAGTTCGGAAATCACTGAATAGCTAATAACTGCGAGATAGGACGTAAATGATTGTAAATATGTTGCATGTTATTGTTAAATAGAATCATATTGAGTGAAATGTAAAATGAATTGTATGCTCTTCAGAATTGGAGGTAATAAACATATACATACATACATACATACAGCCAACAATTAGAGCAAAAACAACATGAAAACATGGAATAAAATAACGTTGTTTCCTGAAAATAATTATTTAAATAAACATGCAGAATTTGCTCTGTGTTTTCCATAAACGATTCTAAGTTTACATCCCTTCTGACATTTTGTGGTAGAGAGCTCCATAAGTAAGCAATATATGTGGTTAAAATAGCTCTTTCTAAAACGCTCGGTTATACAAAAAGGTACTTTTATGAGAAATCTTCCATCTGTCCAGCTGCGGGTACAACGGTCAATGCTGTTTGAAAAAAATACATATTTTGAAATATCGACATCGTATTTTCCATTAAGGCATTTCCAAAAAAACATTATGTCTTTTGCTCTCGTTTCATTGATAAAGGTAATATGTTAATTTACAAAAGTCGTTCCTTGTAGCTATCAGCTGAAAAATTACATATGTATTTAGTCATTGACCGTTGTACCCGTTCCACCAGGTGCACATTAGTGAAACTTGTTCCGCTCCATAGTGGTGTACAATATTCTGGTATTGGACGTGCTAAAGCACAATATAACATTGATTTCGTTTGCTGGGGAGCGTGCCATTGGCTAACCCTTTACCCTTTAAACGATAAGTTGTCTCACTTAAAGCTTCACCCACTTGAAGCTGTGTCTCTCTAACGCGACCCACAAATTCAAGGAAGCGAAAATTACAATAAGCCAAAACTTTTGCAAATGTTCCTATTTAAACACACATTCATTCACAAGATCGGTTATTTAATCGGCTAATAATATTAATTAAAAAGTATAAAAGTTAGCGCTTGAAGGATTAACCCTTTAACCGCCAAATTATTCAATTTGAATTTTCACCCCCTTGAAGTTGTGTCTCGCTGTCGCGATCCACAACTTCAAGTGAGTGAAAATTATTCAGATTTGACAAACTGGCGGTAAACTCTTTTTAAATCTTTCTGGTTGATGCCACATTTTATCTTTAATATATTTAAAATGGGGTACTTAATGTGCTTATAAAAAATGAAAACACGAATATATGCGGCACCGGCGGTTAAAGGGTTAAAGCGCTCTATTATGAAATGTAATTGTTTCCCCACCTGAGGTTGTGTCTCGCTGCAGCGATCCTTAACCTCATGTGGGTAAAAATGACGAAAAGCGACACAATCAGGCTAAAATCATCAAAAAATCTGTATTTTTATTTTGGCTTCTTAATATGGCCATATGATATGAGCATGTCCATAGACTAGAATTGCGTGAGTTTTTTAAATTTTGTGTTGCGCATTTACCAGATAAGCGAGAAATAAGGACGAAATTTAATTTCGGACATGCATGTCCAGTATAAGAAATACAGGAATAACTGATAAATAGGGCTTTCGGCACACTTGCTACGTTGCCTCAGCATTCCACAATTTAAACGATTTCCGCAATTCTAGTCTATGGACATGTTCACATCAATGGTCATATTAGGAAACCCCCCAAAATACTGATTTTAGTCAGATTGTCGCTTTAAATATATACAATTTGAATCAAAACAAGTTATCTTGATTGAGGGACAAACAAAAAAGCTCTGGATGACATCGCGACAGATCTCGTTGATGTTTAATTGATCAGGTTTCACAAGTCTGATCCGCTGTAATGTTGTAATTCTTGAATACCTTCGTGACAATAACATTATCGTGACGTGACTGAGAAAAGTAATAACCTTGATCTTTACTTGTCTGAAATGTCATTAGATATAGACATAATGTTCAGCTTTCAGTTAACGGGACTTACTAAGTGCTAGAAAACTTATATAGTCCTCTTGGATATAACTTGTGAAATTTAATTAATCAGTACTTTTCTATTTGATTTTTTGTGCCCCTAATCTCGTTTCCAATACTTTTTGATCCCATAAAGTATAAGTGTTTGTGAGATAAATTGATGTTCAACCAGTAGGAATTATTGTGAACGTTTGGTCTAGCATTAGCAGAAAAATACGAGTATTTTCACCCACTTGAAACTGCGGATCGCGGTAGCGAGGCGCTAGGCCTACTTCAAATGGCAGCAAATTTGAATAATATAACATAGCGGGAACACAGGTTAAACAGTTTCTAAACGTAGATAAGAAATTTGCAGTTCCGAGAGAAATAAGGTTTTCTATATCTATGAGTGTCACATAACGTGGCAGTATTTTTACAACCATTAATTATTTATTAAACAAACAATTTAGATAAAAAATGATGGTACTAGTATATTCACCCTTATCCTCCTGATAACGACTATTGTCGTTTTAATATATTTTATCAGTCAAACAAATCACTGTTATTGGGAATGAAATGAGTATCTAAACATCAAGATTTGCAAATATTTGTGCTCAAATTAAACAAATATTATGAGTAATTTTCAGCCACTTGAAGTTGTGGATCGCGGTAGCGATACTCAACTTCAAGTGGCTGAAAATTTAAATGAGCTTAGCAGGATAAGGGTTAACGCTTTATCCGCTAAGTGATCTTATTTAAATGTTAGCCCACTTATAGTTTTGGCTCGCGGTAGATAAAAAACGAATGATGCAAACGTAGTATTAACCCTTTACCCGCTAAATTATCTTATTTAACCCTTGAAGCGCTGACAATTTTTTTTAAAGCCATCGCGACCAAATGGTTTTATTCAATTCCAAATCATCATAAATGTCTTAGTCAGCTCTTTATTATATTTTGAATACCTATGTTATGGGTTTACGATCAGTATAAATATATTTACTCTTTCAGTGCGGGGATCGACTTTAGACGTCAAAATCTGACGTCTACAGACGTCAGGTTCTGACGTCTAAAGTCGATCCCCGGGCTGTAAGAGTTAAATTTCCATCCACAACTTCAAGTGAGTGAAAATTAGGCCTACTAATAATTATTTAATTTGAGACCAGACATATGCAAATCGTAATGTTTAACCACCCGTTTTATTTCATTCCCAATATCAGTGATTGATCGGCTAATAAAACGGATTAAAAACGACCACCACAATTCACGTCGCAAAGTGAAAAAAAATACTGAATTTATAAAATAACCAAGTTAATATCTCAATTTAAAAATCAGGACGACGTAGGGGATTATTCAATTTTTCTGGTAAAAAAAATATTCAAAATATGCAACGTGGATCATGTGGCACATAAATGCGACGAGCCGGCTCAAAGGGTTAATCGCCAAGTTATTTAATTTTGAATTTCACTCACTTGAAGTTGTGTCTCGCTGACGCGATTTACAACTCCAAGTGAGTAAAAATAGCTCCAATTTCACAAAATGGATGTCTAATATTTTCAAACCTTACTGAATGATGTCAAGTTTTACCTTTACCATGTTTAAACTCTAAGATTTAAAGCGATAATACAAATTTGAAGAAAACGACTATAATCGTGGCCGGCGGTTAAAGGGTTTGCAGTACGATTATCCAAACAAGCATTGACGCAGTGGTGGATTTTACTTGTCTGGATAAATTTCCAGCTTCTAATTTTTATAAGTCTCAGCGATGATGACGATCTCCAGCCGCTGGGTGGCGCATCACATTGCTGCAAAACAGGAAGCGGAAGTAATTGCCAGCGGAAGTGGAAAGAAAATGGGCGCGCAATGAGGTAATGCGGTCAGACACAATAGCGAGTCCCACACGATCCTAGCCAAGAGACGTGTGAATTGGCACCAATTATTTTACCAGACGGGGAGATAAAACTGTAGGAATTTTAATCTTTCGCGACTTAGTGTGCAAGGAAATACACGCGGTTTATAAATCAAACTCGAGTTTAGTGACACATTTTTAAAAGACGTAACCTCGGAGCTCTGTGATATTTCGCGCTTGTTTGCATCTGTGTTGTGGTTTTGTGGGCTACAAACACCTGATGTGTCAATAATGATTGCATAGCTGCCACACCCCAACACAAGCGACCCCCCCCCCCCCAACACACAGACACACCACGCACGAACGAGGAGGGGGGGTCATTTGAGTTCCAATAATCCCAAATCAAAGCTCATCAGACCCTGTTTGCATGACCCGCAGGCAGTTTCTCTTTGTTACTTTGTTATACACGTGGGCAGAAATGCATAACAAGAAATGTATAGCTTCAGGCTGCTGATTTTAGACAGTACATTCATCAAATTGCATGTAACTCAAAAACTATTTTCACCTATAAACTTGGTTATGGTGTCATCAGAAAGAGCGCATGTATCTTTCAATTGCGGCTTTTAATAATACTAGTAATGTTGTATGGTTGTTGCTGGATAGTAATATACATCAAATATTGAGGTAAAATTGTCATTTCACATGTATGTCCCGCCTATACATGTAGAACTAGTTAACTTTCTGGGCACATGGGACGCTCCTGTGCCTTATTTACATGTTGACCAAACCATGAGCACGTGCCATCTGCATGTTTTCTCACAACATTGCCATGTGGTTCTGAGGAGAAACAAGCTGTACACAAAATTTCACCAAGCATGACAGGCTACACAAATTCATGGAAATTCTATGATAGCTTGTTCTTGTCGTTTTATTACTAAACGAGAATGCTACGCTACCTTGAAATGAATGTCCCTTCATGGCAACATATAGCTAGGATAATCGATGCCGTCTTATTTAATCCCAATTTATTAATTAATTTAAATAATTAATTGATTGGTTATTAATTTTAAATAATTAATCATTTATTTAAATAATTAAAAAAATATATCACCATAATTTATTGACTGATTGATTGATTGATTGATTGATTGATTGATTGATTGATTGATTGATTGATTGATTGATTGATTGATTGATTGATTGATTGATTGATTGATTGATTGATTGATAATTTAATTTATTGATCGATCATAGGTGGTCATTTATAATCTCTCTGTGTAGTACATAATAATCACCATAGTGTATAAGCGCTTATAATAGCTACATCTGCGAGCATCCTCCCATCAAACACAAAACGTTATATCTATGTTAGTTCAATGCTGTGTGAGCTCCGTAGATGGTGTACCAACGTTAAAACAGCATTGGTTGAACGTCTTCTGTTAGCTGGTAATTGGTGTAGATGGGCGTGAATATCGTATGAGCTCCCACTGCCCCTTCATCATGGATTTCAGGGTGATTTTGTGTTTGTTTAAATTCATTTATTTATATATACATGTAATTGCAAACCTCCACATGACTACTACTTGTTTTATAAAATATATATATAAAATAAAACATAGACAATGTACACTGACAACATTATTACATAGTTTATCCTTTATCCTAGAACAACATCAAGTTTTATGTTAGTCGTGAAAGGGTTAGTTATAATGTGCAAAGGTGATTTGTGTCTGCGCGGAGATGTGGGTCAATAAGAGATCTGAAATGATGTAGTTAACATAAACAAGGGACAACGATGGGCCCAATAAAGAAACCTAGGACACTCACTTCTGAAGATTTCTTATATGACCCATTGTTTGCTATGGACAATATTATATAATAATAATAATATATATATTTCGTACTCAGGGTACATGTACATGCAATAGAACAATAACATTTAAAGTGTAATTATGTGAATATATAGAAAAATCACTCGGTGCACAGAAGATCGATCCCAGATATTATGTCCTCTCGTGGTATGTTACCTAAATGTACATTGTTTCCTAGTGTCAATAATTGATTAAAGGGACTGGCCCAGGCTAAAATCATCAAAAAATCGGTGATTTTATTTTGAGTTCTTAATATGACCATATGATGTAAGCATGTACATAGACTAGAACTGCAAATTTTTATAATTTTTGTGCTGCGCATTCACCAGTTAGGCTAGATATAGAGACGAAATTCCTGATTTGTAATTATTGACAACCATGTCAAAAATAAGAAATGCGGGAATTTCGTCTCTATATCTAGTCTAACTGGTAAGTGCGCAGCACAAAAATTATAAAAATTTGCAGTTCTAGTCTATGTACATGTTTACATCATATGGTCATATTAAGAACCCGAAATAAAATCACCGATTTTTTTATGATTTCAGCTTGGGCCAGTCCCTTTAATACAGGCTGATACAGCGACAACATCGTCAGCAGGTGTGTCAAATTGTAATGAATGTCTGGACGTAATTACACTATGACGTGATATATTATACAGAAAAGATATATGGCTGACACTATTTGAAACGGCGGAGCTGCTGCCTTGCATTGTAAGATTATGACATATTTTATTATTTCATTTTCAGTCTGAGCATTCTTATTTACAAAATTTACAAAACGTTTATGGAGTTGAACATGTATGTGTTTAACATCCCACAATACAGGTAATATAATTTTATGAGTTTTATTAGGTAATCCATCAATGCGCCTGAGACATTTCCTCCACGCGGTATAAAATGCCTCAGGAGCATTGGTGGAGTAGTCCCAAAGTTGGGAGCCGTACACTGCCATACAAAATGAATTAAAAACTTTTCTTTTAACATTAACTTTGATAAAACCAAAGCTTGATAACAATTCATTCGTTCTCATATACAAATCATCAGTTGAGCGTTTTATACGTGAATTCATTATGTTAGGTCCTATAATATTTCCTAGGTGACATTCTATACTAGTATTCGTTAATGTTTTTACTTCGAAACATATTTGTAAATTTTCAGATTTAGATGAACTGCAGGGAAAATGTATAAATTTACTTTTATCAGCATTGAAAATCAAATCAAAAGTTTTTGTAAACTCGGAGCATATTTTCAGCATCAGCGACATAGCGTGTTTAGTGGGGGCCAACAAAACAACGTCATCGGCGTAGGCTAGAGCACCTGTAAAAATGTTTCCTATGTGGCATCCAATTCCTGACTTTTTAAGCTTGAGTAGTAGCTCATCTAAGTATATTCCAAATAGTATTGGAGATAATACACCTCCCTGTTTCACACCATTAGATATAATAAAAAGTTTCAGAATGACAATGCTGCCATTTCGTACGAATACGCTGATTCAAATAGGATTTCAGAATAAATTTAGTGTAATTAGGGCACACACCTTTTTTCATCAGTATTTTAAAGAGATTAATATGGTTAACTCTATCAAAGGATTTACTTGCATCTAAGAGAACTACATAAACGTCTGATTGTTTTTTTGTTATAGTGATTAATAATTTCTTCACAAACATACATTGAGAGGTAGAATGGTCCGCCTTGAAACCAAATTGCATATCCGTAGTTTTGAATTGATCTCCGTTGGTGTTCAAAATAATCCAATCAAAAATCTTACCCAGTATACTACTTAATGCTATTCCTCTATAATTAGTTGATGTCGTTAATGATTTTCGCTTATTCTTAGGTATAGATATAATGGTAGAAATAGAAAACTGTTTTGGGGAGTGACCATGTTTAAGCATTGATGTGAATAAATCTGCGATTAGCTCATATAATAAATGGGGAGCCAATTTAAAGTGATCAGTGTATAGCCTCGTATTCCCGTCGTGTTTTTGTAGGCCTACCATTGTGTAGGCCTACCATTTAGCCACCCGACAACAAAATTATAGATTTTAATGCAATCAGCCATTAATTTGTTAATAATGTAGACTAACTGTCGATCAGTTAAAACAATCGCTGATCTGAGTTAAAATGGCCACCATTCACACCTTTTCAAGTACAAATTCCAAATTTAATTTTCTGGTATATTATATGCGTGGCGGGATTTTTAGATGTCGGGAGGGTGGCAATCTAAAAACTCCGCCCGTGGCCACCCTACCCGCGGGGTGCGGCACGCTGCCCTTGGCCACCCTGTCCGTGGGGTGTGGCACTCTGCCTGTGGCCATCCTGCCCGCGGAGTGCGGCACCCTGCCGTGAGGTGCGGTGGGCTGGTCGTCCCTTCAGAGTGTGTTTCAGACCAATCTTTGCAGGACGTTGGGTCTCGGGTTTAAATAAAAACCTCTTAGATTATTTTAGTATTAGACTGTCTACTGTTCTGTATCCCAGATAATGAAATGAATGGGGCTTTATGCCACCTTTGTGCACATATAGGCTAAACTGGGCTAGGAAAACCTCCTGAGGTGAACGAGATGACACTGCCCTCCAGACACAGGATTCGAAATTCGAACCCTGGCGGTCTGATGCCGAGCTCGCTACCTCTCGGTCCCCACAATATTGAATATTTACGAGTGAGCAGTGAAGAAACATTTTTTTTTTTTAAATTTGAATGCTAGAGCGGGGCTTTAATCCGCGATCTCCGACTTTTCAAGCAGGCCGGCAGCTTTAACAACTGCACCAGGTCACCC
This sequence comes from Flabesymbios commensalis, assembly GCA_964017125.1. Taxonomy (NCBI): domain Eukaryota; kingdom Metazoa; phylum Annelida; class Polychaeta; order Terebellida; family Flabelligeridae; genus Flabesymbios; species Flabesymbios commensalis. Next base: position 15,665,945 of record OZ024909.1, read on the forward strand.
GCCCTGTATCCCAGCTAGAGAACGTTCCAATCATTGAATTTATGTTTCTTTACTGGCTCAATGTTGTAGATGGTGGTTCATAATTGAACCAGTTTTGAGGTTTGTTGTAATATGGTTAGAATAGTTGACAGGCCTGCAGCACCATTCATTCATTCATTCATTCATTCATTCATTCATTCATTCATTCATTCATTCGTTCGTTCGTTCGTTCGTTCGTTCGTTCGTTCGTTCGTTCGTTCGTTCGTTCGTTCGTTCATTCATTCATTCATTCATTCATTCATTCATTCATTCATTCATTCATTCATTCATTCATTCATTCATTCATTCATTTGATGCACTGATAAATTTCGATATTTTATGGTTTATGTAATTCGGTGTGATAGTGTAGTACAGTGCAGTACAGGACATTTCACAGTCTGCAAAATCAGTCCGAGTTCATGTTCTTCTTGACCGTGGGGGTGGGGCTGAGCTGTGGGGTCTAGTGTGGACTCATGTTTCAATTTATGCGGGATGCTTGTACTCTACATATGGCCTATTACCTTGAACACAAAGATTATTGTCAATTTCCAACAAACACGAAAAGTTCAACCAATGCTGTTTTAATGTTGGCCCAACGTCTGAGACACTGGCCCAACATTAAAACATCATTCTTTCAACGTGTCGTGTTTGCTGGTTTACCCCACGCTCATATCAGGCGTTGACCTATTAAATGTTGAGCCAGCATCGGAGAGAGTGGTAAACAAAGGAAAATGTCAACTTGAGACCACCATTGAGTTTGAATTTACAAGATTCAAATATGCTGGTATCCCGCCTGGACACATAGCATTGGCTTACACTAGAAATTGAGCCATATGTTGTTTCAACATTGTAGATGGTTGGCCATCATTGAACAAGTTAATTGGCTCAACGTCTGTAATTTAGCCTTAAATGGCCCTCCAGTCAAATGAACTTGTCACTAACCGTCTCCCCACTCTAGAAGTACTGGTTTAATGTTGGTCTCAAGTCTATGACGCTGGATCAATATTAAGCCACCATGGGATAAACGTCTGGTATTTACTTGTATTGCAGAGGATATTGGAGACCCAAAACGTTCAGCCAATGCTGGTTAAAAATTATGTTGGACCAGCGTCGAAGCATTGGGTAGATATTTCTTTTTTTGTATCATTAAATTAAATGTAGGCCTACAGTTAACAGTTTCCATAAGCTTATTGACATAACATTACTGCTGTTGTATATCAATATAAATTTTAAGGATAATGACTTTACACAATCAGATGATCATACATATGACAGCTCTTTAAAAACTAACGATTAGATAATAATTTAATTTTATTTCAGATTAACTCATTTAATTCTCATTCAAGCTGATTTAATAATTATGAGCTACCACTTTATCACAAAGGACCCCGGGACATACATGTGGACAGGCAGTTCCAGCGTGTTATCTGATGGATATTATACATGTGGACAGGCAGTTCCAGCGTGTTATCTGATGGATATTACCATCCAGCGACTACCATGTAACATTTAAAATTGTATTAACAATGTCCATTTGAAGATATATTATCGCTCTTTCTGATGACACCAGAACCAAGTTTATAGGTGAAATAGTTTTTGAGTTACATGCAATTTGGTGAACGTACTGTCTAAAATCAGCAGGCCGGAGCTATACATTTCTTGTTATGCTTTTCTGACGTGCGTTTATTGGCCATCTTTGTTTTACGTGTTGAATTATTAACCAGTGATATGCTATTTTTCTTTGTTTTGTGTGTATTTTATTAGCCAGTGTTATGATATTTGTCTCTACTTTACGTTGGAGTGTATTGGCCAGTGTCATGCTATTTCCCTTTATTTTATGTGTGAGTGTATTAGCCAGTGTCATGCTATTTATCTGTGTTTTATGTGTGAGTGTATTAGCCAGTGTCATGCTATTTCTCTTTGTTTTATGTGTGAGTGTATTAGCCAGTGTCATGCTATTTATCTGTGTTTTATGTGTGAGTGTATTAGCCAGTGTCATGCTATTTCTCTTTGTTTTATGTGTGAGTGTATTAGCCAGTGTCATGCTATTTCTCTGTGTTTTATGTGTGAGTGTATTAGCCAGTGTCATGCTATTTCTCTGTGTTTTATGTGTGAGTGTATTAGCCAGTGTCATGCTATTTCTCTTTGTTTTATGTGTGAGTGTATTAGCCAGTGTCATGCTATTTCTCTGTGTTTTATGTGTGAGTGTATTAGCCAGTGTCATGCTATTTCTCTTTGTTTTATGTGTGAGTTAATTAGCCAGTGTCATGCTATTTCTCTTTGTTTTATGTGTGAGTGTATTAGCCAGTGTCATGCTATTTCTCTTTGTTTTATGTGTGAGTGTATTAGCCAGTGTCATGCTATTTCTCTTTGTTTTATGTGAAAGTTTATTAGCCAGTGTCATGAAATTTGTCTTCACTTTATGTGTAAGTGTATTAGCCAGTATTATGCTATTTCTTTTTATTTTAGGTGTGAGTTTATAAGCCCGTGTTATGCTCTTAGTGTTATGATATTTATCTTTGTTTTAGGTGTGGGTTATTAGCCACCCTTATTATAAAAAATGTGATTTTGGCGAATGCATGACGAATGATATGCGAATGCATCGCAAATATGAACAGTTGCTGAGAAATTTGGCGAATGTAAGGCGAGTATTCGCTGAAAAGTTCGCCTTTGGCGACTAATCGCCAAACATTCGTCGAAAAAAAATTGTTTGATCAATCGCCAAGCATTTGCCGAAAAGATTTTTTCATTTGGAACTGTTCGCCAAACATTCGCCGAAAGACTTAGCCATTTTGTACTGTTCGCCGAGCATTCGGTAAGAGACTTAGTAATTTTTGCAGTTTGCCAAATATTGCCAAAACACTTGGCCATCTTGCAGTAGACCAAGTGGTTGCCGGCCATTCGCCAAAAGTATTCGCCTTCCCAAAAATTCATAATATCAAGTTTACGATTTCAAATACTTTTATAAATGTACAAAAATGGTAATTTCTGCTCACCATGGGTAATGGCAGTTAAAACGTATTGGAATATCGTGGTTTCGCAGGCGTTTGGGAACACCAACGTCTTCCATTTAGTACAAATCATTTTTCATACTAAAGCAACGTATCAGGGACCAATTCCTTCAGAAATAGTCATCTGAAATAAATGTAAGTGGCAAATGCATCAACTACAGGATGTTTAAAACGTCTCTGCATCTTGAAGATTATTTATTGACGCTATCATATCACCAGCGATGTACAATGGCCAGATTTCGTTGCAGAAACCACAATCTTCCAATAAAGTCTGGTTGCCGTACTAATATCCCCCGTAATTTGAGAGTATGTGAACTGTGTAACGATTTGGGCGATGAGTTTCATCTCAGTCAGCTCTATCATTTTATAATCTAATGAATGTGAAAAGCGCCATACAGCTAGCGAACTTATGTAAATACTTACAAATATTAACAAATGCATTTGAGCTCTTTGCATAGCTATAACGAATAGTATCATAAAAATAATAATTATTATAACCCTGTGTAAATATTGTATTATAAGGTATAATTGTCACCACCATTCGTGCACACCTGGCATGTCTACTGTCTTACTGCCTAGCATTGGCCGAAAAAGCTTAATCTGATTGGCTTATATATAACTGCAGTACAGATATGAGCAATGAATGCTAGGATACCCTCTCAGATTTAACAGCCATATAGAAAAATATTCTCTCAGGCAGCCATCTTGAATGAAAATGGTGCAGCTTCAATTGTTTTAGCTTTTTTATAAAAAATTATAATGTAAGATGGGGACAGCTTGATGTCTAGCTATGACCAAACAAATATACCTGGAATTTTTAACAAACACAGCCATCACCGAAAGTATCATTTGAGTAACACAGTAGGCCTACTGTCTCTGGTTTTGTTAACAACTGATTACTGTGTGCCTCATATAAGCAGTCACCTTTCTTGACCTTCCTGCATCTTTGATATTACCCCTACCAAAGCCAAATCATTTAAATCAGTGTCTAATGTATAAATTTTTCAGTAGGCGAAGGGTTAGATAAAACAGGAGCATTCACATGAGCATGTTTGAGCAGAAGAAATGCTCTCTCATTAGCATCTGTCCATACACAATTTTGACTTATTAGAACTGGCCACAAGCTTCTCAGGACCAGAAACTACGTACCCTAAGAATAAACCTCTTCTTTGAAATAAACAACACTTTTTTAATCACTGTCCTGATTTTCCCAATCGAGTAAATACTCTGGGTAATATATCCACCTCTTCCTCGAACGAACTGCCAAAAAGCTATGACATCGTCTAAATACATCAGACGGCTTTCCCATTAAAAACCAGCAAGCAAAATCTTTTATATAATGGAGGAGCTCTGTAATGCCCAAAAGTATTATAAGAAACTCATATAACCCACCACGTGTGATGAATGCCATTTTCGGCTGATCCATGTCTTCCATTTCGACTTGCTAGAAGCAGGACGCTATTCCAAGAAGAGAAAACCATTGAGTATCAGATACAGAGTCCAGAGAATCCTCAATTCTAGGCAAAGAATAAGCAACCATCAAGGTGACCTCATTAAGTTTTTGCTAACCCACAGATAATCACATAGCCCTCTTTACCAAAATAATAGGAAAACACCATGGTCTAGTGGATGGTTTATTTCTCTCTAGCATCTCCTTCACTTGTGTTCCACAATATCTGTACGACACAGCTCTTTAGAAAAAAATTCAAAGGAGATACTAAAAATGCATCCCTATGCCCAAATTATTCTGAAATTTCCTTTTTATCAGTCAAAATAACTTAAAATAATAAATTCGCCTCTGAATCGCGTTATTTGCGGCGGCCATCTTGAATTCCATGGTTAAGAATATGTTCAAGGGATAAATAAATGTTAAAAAAGGAATCCCAAAGCCAGAATTAGTCTAAAATGACGTTTCATTTATAAAAAAAATAGCTCTACAAATAAAATAAGTTATGTTCGGCCGGGGCTAGATCATAGGAGATCATTTTTAAGATCAGGCTGCTAAAATGCCGAAACAACTGTGAGGTACATAAAAAGCACCATGAAAGTGAGCTCTCATACAAATTGTTACGGAATCCAGGAAAATGACCCAACTTAGGTGTATTTTAATAGAAGGTAAACTAAAAAGAAGCTGGATTGTGCAAAAATAGGGTTATAGATAAATTAAACCTTTCATATCATAGAGAGCATTAAACTCTTAACCCTTTATCCGCCGTCGCCGCATATATTCGGGTTTTCATTTTTTATTAGCACATTAAGTACCACCTATTAAACATGTTAAAGATAAAATGTGACATCAATCAGCAATATTTGAAAACAGTTGATCTCCATTTTGTCAAATCTGAATAATTTTCACTCACTTGAAGTTGTGGATCGCGTCAGCGAGACACAACTTCAAGTGGGTGAAAAATCAGATTGGATATTTTGGCGGTTAAAGGGTTAAAGCGCTGAAATATTTGTACATAAACTAAGAGACCAAAGTGTTTAATTTGAAATGTTCATTCAATGCGTTAATGTCCTATTCGGCTCTTTCCGCTTCATTTGAAAACCTATGTTATGGGTCTACAGCCATTATAAATATCTCTGCTCTTTCAGATTCTGATTAAGACGGTCCCCGCGCTGAAAGGGTTAAGAACCTAATTTAACCCTGTAAGCCCTCACGATGCATTGAAGCATCATTTTACATCCCTAAAAACACTTAATTTTTCAACAACAAGGGTTTTAGAGCGAGAATTTCAATGAAACTGGTTTACCAATACATGGAAATTTTCTTTAATTTTTAAACCACATCAAATCATCTACATCCACTACAAGTCGAGAATTGCGATAGCAATTCGCGGCTTGTAGTGGATGAAGATGACGATGGTAAATTCAGGCTTGAAAGGGGTTGAGTAGGAGCGTGGAGGCTGTGCACCAAAAACTGTTTGCACAACGCTGGCCCAAATATGTGGCAGTGTGTCGGCCGACTATTCTCCTGTGCAAAGAAGAAAAGGCCGAGCAGTATTCTACTGAAGAGAATCAGGACAAATATCAGTTCGGGAAAAAGGACACAGCAGATGAAAAATATCTCAGGCCGGCAAATGCAAAAAAGCACCGCCAGTAACATTAGTAGTAGCTGGGAATGAAAACTACCATCTTTGACATGACATTGTAACTATAGACATGATAGACGTAGAGAGTGAAAGGTATAACTGTTAGCAATCAAAATTTGAAACATTGCAGGAATAATAAAGAATGACCGTGGGATTTCTATGGTTAATTGTTCTATCACGCAACATGCATAAGATTTTCGTCAGTTTAGTAGTTTGCGTGACAAACAGCCTTGTCTGGTTGCCGGGGGGATGTTCTCGTCCCCATGGCAATCGTTACTAGGGCGACGGAAAATGCTACAACTATAAAAGCGTAGACGAATATCCGTATATTTGTAAGACCGCCGCTCAGTTGAAACTATATGTAAAACCTGATTTTGTTTCACTAGACGATTTCTAGCCTTGACTTTATGTTTAAATGGATAAAGGTCAGATTAATTAGTCGTCCCTGGAGCTTAAAGTGTTTCCCGGCCGCCAGGCGGCGACACTGTCAAGGCCACATCGAGGTGTGGTCCCCAAGATTGATCGGCCGATTTCACAGTGCCGAGTTCAATACGGCCAATCTGGACGGGTGCGAAGTGCCTGATTTAATAATTATCCAGACATCATGAAACAAAGAAAATACAGCACGTAATGCTGAGTAAAAATAACTTGGTGATTTGAGAGGAATACAATTATATTGATTTGTTGTTTCAGATAAATAAATTTATATTGATTATTTGGAAGTTATGCGGACAAGTACGTCAATGTTTCGGGTTATTTTGTACGGAGTAATTATTTTTTCATAATTATGATACTCCCACTTATTCTTTCACTAAAATTCACTATATTATTTTTTGATATAAACCATGTGGACCGAAGGTGTTTTTTTAATTTAAAATCATAATTGAATTAGCTAGTTTGTTCTGCTTGAATTGAATACCTATGTTATGTATCCACGGTCATTATAAATGTTTTACTCTTTCTGTGCGGGGACCGAGTTCAGACGTCAGAATCTGACGTATACATACGTCAGATTCTGACGTCTAAGGACGGACCCCGTTAAATTCTTGGATGTTGTGAGGATAATATTTGTGATTTCAAACACAACACGGAGAAGGTCTTAGGAATTATCTCATTCATTTTTTATTGAAGGAAATAACAGCTTTGACACGTTCAATACGTAAACAATATTACTGAACATCATAATTAATTGGCGTGTTAAAAACTATTGGCACCGTTCAAATGGGTGGTGTAGATATAAATTAGTCTAACTGCATAAATCTGAGAACAAATAGCATAGGTTAACAGCAAAATTGTCCCTATTATAAATAAAGCTTCAGCTAAGCGTGCTTTATTATTTTCTGATGCGATATGTGAGAAAACAGTTACTGTTCTGCGAAGGCAAAAGGCAGTATATGCTTACTTGTATTGTAAGAAGATACTGCATTTCGCCTTTGCACGGGATATTTACAGGAGAGTGGAGAAAATAGTCAATTATATAAACCTGAGGAGACATATCTAAATACCTCCATTTTCCAGTCAGTAAATCGACAAAAACGGCGACACCCATCATTTTTTATGTTTTATCAGGTGCCATTTTATTCGGCAGGCATCTTAGAGCACTGTCTCGAATTACAACGTAACTATATGAGATTCTTACAATCTGTATTTAAACAAAAAGCTTTTCAAGATTAGCAAATATTTATGTTTTGCTCTATGATAATTCCTTTTGATAACTATTTCTATGATGTTCTCTCACACCCTTTCTTTCCCGGTCTATAAAGGAATTCTACCAAAAAAGTAATACATTAAATCAACGTTGCTGGTCTTAGAAATATTGCTTGAAATGTGATCTTCCATGATAATTAATTTCTGTAATAGTTGTCTAATTTTCATACTTTCGCAAATTAAACCCCAACAACTTGAATACAAATAGCCGGATTTATATTTTTCTTCATATTCAGAGACTTCAGAAATAAACCTCCTAAAAAATCCTAGGAGAGAGGGGGGTGATTGCGGGTGGCCCACGGTCTATTTCTTCTTAAGCTACAACTTTGCGGCAGCCAATCTTTCTTAGTAATGGACAACATCTTAGATTTTATTATCAATGCAATTTCTAAAAATATTTCTGTAAAAAACCACTGCCGTGTCTGGTATGCTGAAAAAAACCACGTTGCGCAGCAAAATTTTAAATGCCCATTTATGACAAGAATATATATACATATTGTTAGGAGTTTGCTTCGTGGCGGCCATCTTGAAAAATTGCATTTTTGGGGCTTAAAACAAAAAGTTGAGACTGACATCCCTCCTGGTCTTAAAGATAACCATATGGTGAGATGATATGAGATGGATGTTTGCTTGTAACAAAAAATGTCAACCAAAAGTTAATAGAGCACCAAAAGTTGACGTGGCCGGCCGCCTGCTGATAAATAGATCTAAAATCACAAGCTGTATTTTATCATTGTTTGATTTAAAATTTCCTGCCACTGAACGTCAGAGAACAGGTATTTGTAAAGTGAGACATAATGGAGTATTAAGTATGCCATTGTGCTGCCGAGCAAAGCCAAAATGCAGAAACTGCTTACTTAAAAAGTAAGCAGTTACTGCATTTCGGTTTTTCTCATCACTATGGATGCTAGCAGCGGCTGATGAAGCTGGCCAATGACGGTTGCCATGGTGACAGACAATCGGTTCACAGACACACCTCACCAGTTAAATGAAGGTCGTCTTTATTTGGGCGACTGGCATTGATTCTGAGGCAGGTATAACGTGTGAGTGTCTCCACCAGACACTACACTACACACACACTACTGAGTGAGTGAGTGAGTGAGTGAGTGAGTGAGTGAGTGAGTGAGTGAGTGAGTGAGTGAGTGAGTGAGTGAGTGAGTGAGTGAGTGAGTGAGTGAGTGAGTGAGTGAGTGAGTGAGTGAGTGAGTGAGTGAGTGAGTGAGTGAGTGAGTGAGTGAGTGAGTGAGTGAGTGAGTGAGTGAGTGAGTGAGTGAGTGAGTGAGTGAGTGAGTGAGTGAGTGAGTGAGTGAGTGAGTGAGTGAGTGAGTGAGTGAGTGAGTGAGTGAGTGAGTGAGTGAGTGAGTGAGTGAGTGAGTGAGTGAGTGAGTGAGTGAGTGAGTGAGTGAGTGAGTGAGTGAGTGAGTGAGTGAGTGAGTGAGTGAGTGAGTGAGTGAGTGAGTGAGTGAGTGAGTGAGTGAGTGAGTGCACCAGTTTGAAATGAGTTTATATTAGCCGCATGAGTTTGTACTGAGATTAAGGTATCCTAGACATTCATTCATTCCTTTATAAGTCACTCCTTGATAGTCTTACCTTCTTCCTTTTGTTTCAATTCTGCTAGCATTAATGACATATTCAGTTTTAAAGGAATGAAAAATGGGAACCCGTTTGAGAAACAATGCAAAATTTGTCTTTATGAGATTATTAAAAATAAAAAAACATTTTTATCTATCAAGGCATATCTTCACCTTGTTTCAAAATAAAATTACAAAATAAAGGGACGAGCCGGCCCATCACATAGTGCAAATCATGGTTGTCAGAGGATCAAACATTGCAGGGGCATCACCAGTGGCGAAATACTTTAGACCTAGTCTGATAAAAGTCAGGGCACATTTTTTTGAATTTCTGACTTGTTAAGAATTTGGCATGTAATTATTTAGGTATGCTGATTTAAAATCTGCCCCATGCAAGGCTTTATTTTGTCTTTTTCTCAGTCAAAATTTTAACACAAAAATTATTGGAAATGTCACAACTTTCCATCAGGGCTTGTGGTCTGGGAATTCAATTATGATGTTTCCGAAGGTCATATTGCTACCATTATTAAACAGTGGCACTTAAATTTAATTACTACAATAATTGTAACACATGAAGTAGTCTCACCAAAGTTTTGATCGGGAACTATTTCAAGGTAGATTTCGGCAAATAGTCCAGTAAAATTATTTTGATCTGAACAAAATAAGGGAAATAGAGATGAAATTTGTGGAACTGCTTCTTGAACCCCACCTGAGCAATATACTAATAGTCGCCTGAATTCCACGTTGCGCGTTTGGCGCTACGGGGAAAAATCCAAAATGGCCGCTACTGCAACGTAATGTGCCTTAATTTTTAACGTAGTAAAGTAGAAATGTGTTTTTGGTGTTATATAACCTTATTTTCACCGAGTGACGTCACTGCGTTTCACAGAATAGGTTTCTGATACGCAGGAAACCAAATACAGATCCGCGATAACATCTATTATCATTATTTGACAAAGTTATGGGAAACAAAACAAATGTTGCGCCAGGAAAACGACACATTATAGTCCAGTATATTAATTTATTTAAAGCCATTTTACACATTCAGAAGCCGGCGGAAACTAACGTAATAAGCATCTTGTAAGAATGTTTAGACTACTGAAAAAAATATGATTGTTGATCGCTGCCTGGCACTATATAACCTGTCGCTCACCATATATACGCTCTAGGCCTTTTGGTATGTGGCCTTTGTGATATCCACCTGTATCCTGCTTTTACAGTTGAGAATAAATCAATTAGGTTAATTTAAATTCCAATCGCTACGGGTGGCACCCTCAGATTCAGATAAGTTCGATCCCCGCGCTGAAAGAGTAAAATATGTATAATCGCTGTAGACCCATAACACAGGTATTCAACTGAAGAGCTATAACTAAGACATTTATGATGATTGCAAATTGAAAAATCCCTATGGTCTCCATGGTTTATACAAAAATATTTCATTGTTGTAAGGGTTAAAAGCTTATGACCATCTGATTTGTCAGTTTGTATTTTTCATTTGTTTGAAGCTGTTATTGCTATCGCAATATCCGGCTTCCAATGACGAAAACTGTAAATTTATAATTATGAAAAATAGACACCTTCTGAATTGAATTACTTGAGAAGCAGAGAATCTACCACAGAATATTTGTTTTAATTTCAGCGGCATTGAATTAATTTTCTTTGTTGCTTGCTCGCAAACATATCTTGTGGTCCTAGTAGTTCAATAGTTTTACTGTACGTATGAAAGCTCTAAGAGAGCCACCATTAAAAGACAGTGGGGGACATGCAAGATTTTTTTCTGCAGATAATTTTTTCATCGCTTTGCTCGCGCCAAATTATTTTCGCAACCTTTCTTCAGCCAAGTTTTGCATATTCGATTCTCAATAAGCCTACGAAACGATACTGGAGTCGGTTGATCTGCCCACACCAAAGCAAGATTTTTTTTTGTCAAATTGAAAGCCGGATTATTTTATGATAAAATCATCCAGCCCACCCCCACCCCCGAGCGGTATTTTAATGGTAGCTCTTTGCATCCAGCCCACCCCCACCCCCGAGCGGTATTTTAATAGTAGCTCTGGATACCAAGATGTGCTAAATTAATGTTCCGAAATCAGTACATGAACTTGTGTTCCGTTTACACTGTGTTATGTCAAAACATCAATCAAATGAGCGTGGTGCTTAGCCACAATTTGGTATTTTTTGTTGGCCTTGTGATTGATTGCGACGAAAACCTATTACTTTGCTTTCACATAATAATTTGGCACCAGTTGCTGTGTTAAATGTTCTCGGAATGTTTTTTTCAAAGGCGTGTACAATTTCCATTTTATAGCAAAGTAAACATGTAATGGACGTAGCTCTGAATTTACAGTCTGCCTCGTTATCATGCAGTGTCTCACGTGATGTATCGGCCGCCACCTGGTGAGTGTTCTGTCTGTGTCTGTGACCTTCAGTAGACAGTGTAAAACGGTATGTAGCCAAGGCCAACAATCAAATTAATCTAACTTCCTATCCCGTGGCCTCAAATAAAGATAATATCATATAAAATATTATTTGAAAAAATAATGTACTAGTCTTATAGTCTATTTATTATATAGGCCTACATTATTTTTGTAATTTCATATGATTTGATAATAATTAATTTTGTTCGCGTCTACTGTGCAGAATAGACTGTGCTGAGATGCTTCCTGTATAACAATGAGCAGATGGTTTAATAAAATATAAACCATAAATATCTCAGTTAGCTATTTTTTTAATACCTATGTTATGGGTCTACGGCCATTATATTTTCTTCAATTCTTTCAGTGCGGTGACCGTCTTTAGACGTCAGAATCTGACGTCTTTAGACGTCAGATTCAAATTTCTGACGTCTAAAGACGGTCCTTGCGCTGATAGGGGTAAGTCATGTATGTATGTACAAGCTATGAATGAAATGAATGGGGTCTTAGGCCACCTTTGTGCACATATAGACTAACCTGGGCCAGGAGAACCTCCTGAGGATGGTTAGATGAATGAGATGACACAGGATTCGAAATTCGAGCCCTGGCGGTCTGAGACCAAGCACGCTACCTCTCGGTCACGGAGGCTTCCACAATATTGAATCTTTACGAATGAGCGGGGAAGAAGCATTTTGTTTTTTAAACACTTGAAGGCCAGGGCGGGGACGAACTCGCGAACTCCGACTTTCCAAGCAGGCAGATTTAACCAATGCACCAGCCAAGCTAAGGATTTACATCCATGACTATCACCGGGTAATCATCTTCCACAACAAGTTATCTTACACACGAGCACGCAGTGCGATACCTTGCTTTATCGAGCATAGTGTCCAACTATTTTAAATAGCAGGATGTCGCGCGTCTCAAGACCAGCCAATCAGACAGCGGTTGACAGCTGGCTGACAGCAAAGCTTGCTTGTTTCTGCTGGTATGATAGATCAGATAGATATATAAGCTCGGAATCTCACGCTGATGTCAATGTGTTCCCAGCTCCCTGAATGGCGGCCACTATATGACTGGCCGAGGGAAGACGCGGGTGATGGTCTGGCCCATTAATCTATCAGATATCATAGTCAAAGGTATAAATGTTTCAGCTACGTTATGAAAATTCCTGAGGCTATGTCTTCATGAGCAGTTATTTCAGAAAATAATTTCTCTACTTCAAATCCCGCAGCAACCATAACGTGACAGATGCTGCCAGGAGAGCATGGAAAGAGCATCACAGACACAAGACGTTGAATCACAGTTGGTTTAAAGGTGGTCTACCGTCTACGACGCTGGACGAATGCTAAACCATCATTAATTCGACGTCTTGTGTGTGCTGGTAGCAGCACATTGACAAAGAGCAAGGCCGGAAGTAGGCTAAAGGTGAAGGAATGAGAGAATCGAGGAAAATCTGGGTGCTGAGAGGTTTGAGAAATTAGTCCTTTACACGTGGGGAGGACACAAACCTCCCTGGGATAATTGCCGAAACTAACTGATCAATGAGATTCTCCTAGATTCCATAGTCCCAAAACATGGATCGTGTTTCAAACAGCATAGTCGGATAATGATGTTTGAAACACAATCCATGCTTACGGGTGCTGACGTGTTTTCATAGCAGAAGTCACCACACGGATCACAGATGATGGAGCGACAACGACAGGGCTAAGAAAGGCATGCGTTGGCTCAATGTTGGGCCAACGTCTCTGACGCTGGCCCAACATTAATCCAATGCCTGGTGTATTACATAACATCACAGCTGTCGCCAATCTCAGCCCAGCAAACACGATGTTGTTTTAATGCTGGCCCATCGTCTACGCTGCTGCCCCACCCTTAACACGACATTGGTTCCAAGTTTCGTGCCACACCAATACGATATGGAATTTGTACTAAAATAACAGTGCTTCAAACCCAATGCTGGGCCATCATCTCTAGTCGACAGACAAGTGAAAAAAAATATTAAAGGGGGATTAGACTAACCAATTCTGATATCCGCTGGATTAGTTTTACAATTCATGCACATATATAACTCAATGTTTGATCAAATTATAACATCTCCTTGGATAAGAAAGGGTGTATCATATCCAGGGGTGGGGCGATAAATGTGGTGTCTCCAGCTATACAGCCTAACCTGCTGAGCGCTATATCACCATCGTTTTAAATTATTTTACTAGCAAATGATTGTGGTTTTAGTCCACTGTTGTGCACATATTGGCTAAACTGGGCAAGGGCTCCTGAGGAAGGTGAGATGAATGAGGTGACACTGCCCTCCAGATACAGGATTCGAAATCGAGCCCTGGCGGTCTGAGGCCAAGCACGCTGTCTCTCAGTTTCTTTGAAACTTAAAGGCCAGAGTGGGTTATTAGGAAATAAAATAACATGTTCATTTGGCAATAGTTAATTGATACACCGAATGACACTCATAGAGCCAGACCAATTGCCCCTTCCATGTCACCGTTCGCAGATGAAAATTGTGAACGTGCAGATGTGAATATGAGAAATCAGAATGATAATAGTGAATTAATGTTAGAATCATTACTTTCATATATATTATTTTTCTTGCAAAGCTCAACTTTAGAAAATATTACCAAGGCAGTGCTGGGTCACTATATACCGCGGAGCAGATTTTCAACGCAAAAGAAGTATTATGGGGAACTGATTGGACAGAAGGTAAGAAAACGAGGATCTAATGTCAGATCTGAACAAGATGCTAATCTACAGGATATCATCGCAGCCTTAATAAAGCTGGGTAAAGTTGATGAGCTGCCATGCGTATAGTACGCATGTAGTCTGGGGATCATTCCCAGTTCTCACTCAGAAAAAAACCAAATAATATAATATATCGCTTCTGTACAGATTAAATAGATTAGTTGTCTCCAGCTGGGTACTGATACATCCCTGCGCCTACATGCAGATGACGTGGAGTGGCCTACACGAGCAACCAAGTTATACTCTGAGGTCACTGCAGCCGCTGTAAGCAAGCAGCAACCTGTTAAGGTGGATGATAGCAGTATTACAAAGAATACAACCATCAAAGACAATGGGGTACCACAGAAAACGCAGCAAGTACAGCAGCAGTCATCACAGCCACAACAATGTCAACAATCAATATCACAGATATCACAACAAGAGGAGAATGTGGTCATGGTTCTACAAATCCAAGAGAATTTGAGCGTCTCAATTATTCTCAGCGAGGTCCAGTTGATGACAGATACAACTGTAATATGTCTCTGGGTAGAGACAGTTGGCGTTCGTCTACACAGCCAGTGCCTGTGAACGATGACAGCGATGATTTCCAGTACCAAAGACAGACCATGCGTACTTTTACGTCAGAAAGAGAACAAGAGGCGTCGAATTATTAGCTAGAGTTCAGGAGCGTCGAGCTCATGGTGCGCCTGAACCAATCAGACACCTATCTATATATTGAGTAAGTACAACCACACTTATTGATGACCTTAGTCATGACGTTTACGATATGGGTTTTACCGTACGTGACCTGCAATGTTTGTCACATGATAATGCCATGATTAAATCATTCAAATTAACTATACCTAAATCGGAATTTGCTGATCTATTTGCTGGCCACAGGCAAATTAGAGTAGCGGATCCAACGAACAATCTATTCAAGCTCATTAAATCAAGTTTTTATTTATATTTTTACCTATCATTCAGTATGACCACTCTCAGTGTATGTTCATATAATTCACACGGGCTCGGAACAGGCCCATTGGCCTATATTGATAGTCTAATTTCAGCCTATGCATGAATTTATACAAGAGACTTGATTGTGCGAGGATCGTCTAGATATTTTCAGCAATAACATAAATAAGATACTAAGTCATGGAGTGTCTGGAATGCACTCTAATCAACCTATATTAGGTAGGCCATGTGGTGGCTTTTTTATAATCTTGAAAAAAATATTGCAGGGCCTATCACTCCCATTGAAACTATTTCAATGCGAATAATGCTGTCTAATGTATTTTTTAAATAATGTAAATATTTCACTCATCAATGTATACAAGCCATGGCAGCACTATTAAAGCAGATCACTTAAAATATCAAGATGCTTTCTGTGAAATAAGTAGGATATGTGAACAATTTACCTGCTCTATAATACTATTAGGTGGAGACTTCAATACCGATGTTGCACGATCTAGGTCATTTAACACTTTTTAAGGAATTTCTAGATAAAGACAATTTAGTCAATTGTATAAATCATGTTTTGTCCGACCTTGCCTTTACTTATGAAAGTAAGGTTGATGGTGAGCGATCTGTTCTTGATCACTTTATTGTGCCTAAATATTCTGTTTTACATGATGTAGATAATAGGTCTGATCATTATCCTACTGATTGATTACAAACAATTAAAAACACACAGATAGCAACCTTGTATTTTATGGGATAAAGCTACTGATCATGATATATTTTATTAGCTGATATTAAATTACCAAATGGAGCTATACATTCCACAGATTATTTCGTACTCATCACAATCCAAGTGTACTATGACAATATTAAAACTGCATGTATTAATGTTGCAGCGGATACTATGCTCGTAAAAGGTGATTCTTCTCCCAGACGTTCTATTGGGAGTAACAGGTATCCTCCTCCAAAGACAAAGCACTATTCTGACATAAGCTGTGGAAACAAAATGGCTGCCCACATCAGTGCATACTCGGCAGATATACGACAAAAACACGTTCCCAGTATCACTATCATGACCATAGGCTGTACGACAAGCAAAACTAAATGGTGCTGCATTTTAATTCAAATTCAATAGCTCAAACGTTTGCTGAAAATGAACCGAGTAAATTCTGGAAAGATATACATACATTTATTGTTAAAATTGATGGTGAATCTGATATGTAATAAAATATCTAAAAAATTGGCTGATAAATATGAAGAATTATATAACACAGTATCTTTTAATCAAATTGAATCAGATTTGAATGAAAAGAATGAATGCAAAACGATAGCCAAGATATTAAACATATATGTATTTAGGGTGGTTACAATAGCCAGCACCATGTATCAGTTACTAATATTGAGTCAGCTATGACACATATAAAAAGCAATACAAAAGATGGGTTTTACGACGTAAGCACTAGTCATCTTATACATGCCTCATCAGTTTTGAATGTACATATGTCACTTCTATTTACAGCAATGTCGCACCATGTTTTTTACAGAGTCAATTTCGATTTTCAAAGTTAATCCCCCTTGTTAAAAACAAGCGTAAATCGTTACAAGATAGTAGTAACAATCGTGCTATAACTCTCTGCAGTATAATGGTGGAGGTGTTTGATTGGGTTTTATTAGAATTGTACAGTAATAGTTTTAAACACCTCTGACCTGCAGATCGGCTTTAAGTTGAGGTCATCCACAGCTACATCCAGAGATTGTTCATACAATCTCTGGCTACGTCTACATATATGTTTTAGATAAAGTAACAAACTACTACAACCAGAGAGGGTCATATGTTTTTGTTGTATTACTTGATGCGAGTAAAGCATTTGATAGAGTAAATGACATCCATTTATTTAATGAACTGAAAACAAAGGCTCTGTGTCCTCTAGTTATATGCTTTCTTATTAATATGTGTATACTTCAGTCGATGTGTGTATCATGGGAAATGAGAAGTATTTGATTTTGTAGCATCCAACGGTGTGAAACAAGGTGGGGTATAATCGCCAATATTGTATGGCATGTGCAACGATTTATTGCTGACAATGCTTAAATAATCTGGTATTGGTTTTTATGTGGGATGCACCTTTGTGGGAGCTCTTGTGTATGCAGATGATGTTGTTTTATTATACAGACAGACAGACAGATATTTTATTGACAGAAAGAAAGTCAATCCAGACTTATTTGTCATAGAACTAGAGATATGTACATGTATATACAACATTGTTAATTTGTTAAAATCATATGACAATATACATAGTATGTCATACACAACTAAAATCATGTTAACTGACATTGCCATAAGAAACACTGGGTATGTACTTTAAATAAGATTGAAAGGCATTGCCAGGGTAACATAAGGTCTATCATTTTGTTTCCCGCACCAAAACCAGAGATAAAATAGCTACTATGTATGACATGCTAATTATATATATAGTAGCAAAAAAGACACTCTGGAAAGCGTAGAAACCTAGAATATATACAAGTGCATAATTATGCTACAGTAATTTGAGAATGTATTAGGACAATGTTAAAAATTACACGATATTTATAAGACTGGTAATATAAGACTGGTATGTAAACAATTTTGTTGTAAACTTGATATTCTTTTAATGCTGAAAAATCAAAACATATTTTATAGTCGAATATTCAGACAAGTGTAAATAATATTAATATCACATGATTTTCTGTCGAATCAGGTGATGTACATTTAGGAAATATCATTGGTAAAGATTCCCATAAAAAGCGCATCTCAGATGGAATTTCTGAATTTAATAAGAGGCTTAATGTTTTATTTTTGACATTTTCTCATTGTCATTCCTCAGTCAAATATTATTTATTTAAAACTTTTTGTATGCCGCTTTATAGCTCTCAGCACTGGGACTTAACGTTGAAAGAATCGCAACGCTTATATACAACATGGTATAAAGCTGTCAGAAGTATTTAGAAAATTTGTCCTCGACCACACCGTAAATTTGTGTACCAGATATCTGATGGTCCCCGCGTTGATTTCCAGATCCAAGTATGAGTCATTCAATTTGTTCACTCACTACTTGAAAATAAAAAGCAATTAGTCAACATGTGTGTCAAACTTGCTGTGAATGGTAGTTGTTCTTCACTATGTAATAACATATCTCTAGTCTGTTTTAGTTACCAATTAGACCGCAATGAGATTGCCAGGTCATCATACAGCACATCTTTCCCCATAATTAAGCGTATGCACTATAATAATATAATTAATGACGACGAAGCTCTTTGCCAAAGAGTTAATATCCTTTCATGATTACAGCTATAAATTATGTGATTTTTTTTTATTATTTTTACTGGAATTTTTATGTGATTAATATGTATAATTTTACGGTGTGATTTTCTATTCTGTGTGTACCCAGCAAACACGAGACGTCGGCCCAATGTTGGGCTGACGTTGGCCCATCGTCTACGACGCTGGCCCAACATTAGCCTAACAATGGGCCAACGTCTCGTGTTTGCTGGGTATAATGTGTATTATGTAGGCCTACTTCGAGTACGAAATTAATCTGCATTATTAAAATCATAGAAAAAACTAGGAAAGATGATGGAACTTCACACTTCAGACTTCTGGCGCCATCTGGTGATCAGGACACAACTGTTTGTGCCACCTGGTGAATGGATATCATTACAAAAAAATCATATTAAACTGAACTGTTATTTTTTTTTGCTTTATTTTTTATTAAACTTAGATCGCTAATGCATTTTGACATTTGTATTATTAAAACTTGAAAAGGATAAATAAAATGGAAAAATATTTTTCCACAACAATCATTCGTGATGTCACGTTTTTCACGTCCTCCAGTTTCAAAGAAACAAAAGGTTTGTTTAAAGCTCAATTATAAAAATTCGATATATCTTGGTAGTGTAGTCATTCTGGCACTAAATTCACGGAAATCTGGACAAATTGCTATGATTTATTATGGTAGTTATAGGTCCCAACTAGCACTCCTGAAAAGTCCCAAGCGAAATTCCTGTTCAATTTCAAGAAATTGACGAAAACGATTTTTCATAATCGCGATCTATAGCTATAATTAAATTGTATACGTTTTTCTCCATTTTGCGAATGTTATGTATCATAACTTATGTTTTTGGTCACCAGGAATGGGCTGCTGCTATCTGTTTGACATTAAATACACATAGGAATTGTTTTAAAGTCGATTTAGAGATTTTCAGAAAAAAAACTAATAATATTTTAAGTGATTTCAATTCTAAAAAGTATATGAATATATCATAGATCTTGTAATATGATTGTGACCTAGGTACTATGCTCTCGTTTTACTGGGTAGCTTATGTAAAACTACCGATGTTTTTGATATCAGCAATCGACTAAAGCTATCAGTGCTATCATTTTGGCCATACAAGATTTAAAGTCTTTCAGCGGTTTTAAAAACTAACTGTTTTTTTCCAAAAAAATATATGATTTTTTTGTGTATCATTGTATATTATTAGAATCCTATACCGAATACTCTTGTGTTAAAAGAAAGTTTATGTGATGAGATGAGCTAAATATTCCAAGCAAAACGTCTGTCATGATCGCTAGAGAATATCGGAAATTAGCTTTTTACGTTTTTCTAAAGTTAGGTATTGGAAACTATGTTTATCAATGTTTTCAATTATTGTTTTCTAGACTGACACAATCGTGTTAAGACGAGACACTAGCATGTGGGAATTTATGATGTTATTTTGTTGTGAAGCCATTTTAATATGTATCATTTGAATTGCAGATTATGGCATTATGATGTCAGAATGGAGAAATAAATGTCGGGATTCAAAATTACAATATGATAAGTATTATAATATAGACATATAATAAAATACATGGATATTGGGATATCATGATAGAGACTCTTTATGACAGCATATGTCATTACAATATGTAATTATGCTTACTGTAGCTTCAGGGTATAACACTAAAACGTTTGACAAAATCAATTTAAAAGGTGATGATATATTTTTTTTTCATCCAAACCTGCTAAACACTATTCTGTAGACTATATCATTATGATATCAAAAAAATACATTTGATATCATAATTATCATGATAATTTGTTTTTAATATCAGCATATATGGCACTATGACCATGAACGTGTGAGATTAAAACAATCCGAATGTGGCTTTATATATTCAGAATATAATATCAGGACAACATATGTTATTATATGATACTACTGACGTACAATAGAACTACATGTGCATGTATACAATAGCCTAATTTAGGAATCGACATGGTAGTTCATGGTAGTACGACATGGTAGTATTTGACACTATATAATGCCTATGTAATTATAACATTTAAATTATATGATAATATTCCATAGTTGCATAATATATCGACATTAAAAGTAATTTCAAATTCAACATAATAATATTGTAAAATTGTAGTTATTCTAAATGGTACTATATGTAGCCCCTAATGCAATAATATGGCATTGCATTGACAGAGTCTAACATTTTTGGTGGCAAATGATTATGACAGGATGTTTACAATATTTTCATTATATTGCACCTTAGATTCAGATTATATAGTTGAATTGTCAGAACATGGTATTGTAACTCCAGGTTACAACACAATAACTTTATGCTAAATCTATAAATACACCACCACCAAAAAGTCATTTATTTTTGTGTGTTTGGTCATTGACCAGTGTCAAGTCATGTAAATGCTCTTGTTGATGATCTTGTTTTCTTAAGAACGATCTTTTAGTGATTGCTCCCACAGTATTATTTTCTTTTTTACTTAGGGGATCCATACTAATAATTGACAGACAACCAAATACCAATATTGTAAAGTGGTCATTCTGTCACACAAGCTACCCATTAGGTGCGAGAGCATATTATTATCTAGGCCAACAAGAATATGTATTACAATATAACATATATTATACTCATATACTTTTAAAAATTAAAATTATTTGAAATATAATGATTTTTTTCTGAAAAATCGTGAAATCAATTTTAAATTAATTGTTATTTGTATTGAAAAATCCAACTGATAGCTATAATCGATTCTGGGTATCCACCAACATAAATAACAATACCTAACATTTGCAAAATGAAAAAAATCTTGAATAATTTGATTTTCACTAGCGATTGTGATAGTAGAAAACAGTTTTAGTCAATTTCTCGAAATTGAACAGGAGTTTTACTTGGAAATGAAATGAAATGAATCGGGCTTTAGGCCATCTTTGTGCACATATAGGCTAAACTGGGCCAGGAGAACCTCCTGAGGATGGTGAGATAATTGAGATGACAGTGTCCTCCAGACACAGGATTCGAAATTCGAGCCCTGGCGGTCTGAGGTCGAGCACGCTACCTCTCGGTCACGGAGGCTCCCCACAATACTGACTTTCACACGTGGATGGGGAAGAAACAATTTTTGTTTCTTTCAAACCGCCGAGACCGGGAACCGAACCCCGAACTCTGGCGTGAAGGCAGCGGTGCTAACCACTACCCTAGGGCCCCCGCCCAGTTTTGCTTGGAACTTTTCAGTAATGTTAGTTGGGACCTATATCTACCATAATAAAACATTAAACCTTTGTTAGCAATTTGTCTAGATTTTTTTGCCAGAATGACTACACTATGGGGGAACTTTGGTGACAAAGAGGCAAAATGCCTGGCCTCCGATCCCCAGGGGACAAATTTGGAATCTTGTCCAGGGGGCGATAGGCTCATATGTGTCATCTGATTCATCTCACCATCCCTTAGAGTTTATCCTGGTCTATTTTATCCTGTACGTCACTCTATAAATAACCCTGCAAGTCCAGACGGCCACAGATCAAAATAGAGAAATCCTCTTAGTTAAGTTAATAAAACGATGCAATATGAAATGACTAGAAATAATTTTACAAGATTAAACAGTATTATTACATTTGAAGCACGCTCTGTTAAACGTGAATTCATAGCTACATATTCAATTAATAATAACTACTACATTATGATGCCTGAATATAAATAATAACTATCCCAATATCTGTATTGGAGATGCTTAAAACCACATTCATTTATTCATTCATTCATTCATTCATTCATTCATTCATTCATTCATTCATTCATTCATTCATTCATTTTATAGATAGCATATATGACTATTTCGAATCACCATTTGTAGGTGGTACCACATACACCATTAGCACAGCATTGGGCGTGTTGTCTTGACTACACGTCCGATGCGGGGCTGCCACACCAATCTCATGGGCCCTATCCCAAGTAAAGGGCAGGGGGCCTGGTGTAGTGGCTAAAGCTGTCCGCCTGGAAAGTCGGGCCCCACTCTGGCATTCAGGCTTCAAAGAAACAAATGTTTCTTCCCCACTCAGTCGTAAATATTCAATATTGTGAGTAGCCTCTGTGATCCAGAGGTAGCGTATTCGTCTTCAGACCGCTAGGGAGCGAATTTCCAATCCTGTGTCTGGTGGGTAGTGTCGTCTGATTAATCTCATCGTCCTCAGGAGGTTCTCATGTGCACAATGGTGGCCTGAAGTCACATTCTGTCATCAGGCCCTAAAATTGGTAGCTAAGCAACTCCCAGCAAACACAAAACACAAGTATAACATTTATACAATGTCGACGTTGGGCCGTTATACACATTATTTTATTCTTTCAGTGCAGGGATCGACTTTGGACGTCATAATCTAGTCGCTCCCTGCGCTGAATGGGTTAAACGCCTGGTTCACTATAAAGGATGTTTATGTCTATAGCTCTGCAACCCGCGGGGTGCTTTCTGGGTAACATTCAAGGTGATAATGGTGAACAGTGGACGAATGACGATTACTTTAAATTACTTCCTCTGACTGTGAAATCGTATACAATACCAACCGATAGACAAATAAAACCAAATTAATCATCAAAAACCGTCATTAATCAATATTAACATCGGATTTAATGCTTAAACGGATTAAATACATGCACTCTGTAACATATTTTCCAGTACAGTGTTTTATTCAACTTTGTCAGCTGCTTATAAATCAATAATTAATTATCATTTATAATCTCCGCGAAATCAATAACGCAAAGAGATAGTTGTTTAACCTTTTAACCATATAGTCGGTTTGAAAATGTTTTATTACCCGACTAAATCATGGTTATTGGGAATGAAATGAATATTTAAACATCAATATTTATATTTTTTATTCACTTGGTAGCGGTAGTAAATTTAAATAAGAGAACCCAGCAAACACGAGACATCCACCCAATGTTGTTGTAATGTTGGCCCGGCGTCGCAGACATTACAACAACACTAGGTGTATGTCTCGTGTTTGCTGGGAACTAAAGGCGTAAATGTTGGGCAATGTTAAACCACGTCTTTCCCAGCATTAAACCAACATTTGCTTGGCAGTCATCGCTGGCGAGGGCTCTCATCTAACTGTTCGACATAATGAGATCATTTCTATGGCTGCTCGCATTCTGGCAATTAGTAATTTGTTGCAAGAACTCGAAACCCAATATCTGATATCATTTCGGGTACAGATCTAAGAAAACACCGACATCGAACAAAGCAAGGTCATGTAATTATTTGACATTATTTATTTACTATTGCAAAATAATGTTCCTTTTTTACCATTGATTAAAATACGTAGTCTTATTTAAATAATATTGCAATACTTTTTGTTCACTTTGGTATCTTTGTCATAGTGCTCGCTGGCAATGACAAACCCAGATGTTGTCCAATGGACACACTTTTACCGCTGCCAATAGCTTGTTCCTTTGCCTCAAATGTTAAATCTGGACCTTGGAACAGTTCCATTGAGGGGAAGTTGAGAGTTTTTTCTGACATGAGTCCGTCCAGGCGGGTGTTCCAGGCGGCCACCAGATCGTCAGCTTTCTGTCGAGTGTCAACTCCGTAACAAATGTTTGGTGCCATCACAGAGAACCCCATGAACCTCAATACACTGTATTGTAGTTGCCACAGCCATAACTCGATGTCTCCCATGATACCACTGGATGTAAAACCTACTTCAGGAGCGCCTACGGTAAATGACAACATTGCTTTCTTTCCTGCCATCCGGCCTGCATCAAAAGCCGCCTTTCTGGGCACATAGGCAAATTCCGTTGTGAACACTCTGTCTAGGTAGCCTTTAAGTATGGCTGGCATGTTCATCCAATACAAGGGGAACTGGAAGATAATCACATCAGCCTCCTTTACCTTCTCCTGCTCTGTCTTGATCTCTTCACATAATCTGCCTTCTACGTAAGCTCGTCCTGTTTCTTCTCCCACACGGTAGATGTCGCCTTCTCCGGGACCGCCAATGACGTCATCTCGTCCCATGACAGGATTAAACTTCATGGCGTAAAGATCAGAGACAGTGACCTTATGACCCTGTGACGTAAGCGACTTGACGGTGGCATCTAACATGGCGCCGTTCAAACTGCGATGATCATGATGCGCGAAAACTATCAAAATGTTCTTGGCAGCCATTTTGTATTTATAGTGACGGTAGACAAATTAAATCTGCAATTTTCCCGCTGACGTGTTGGCAACTGTGATTTTCTGCCGAAAGTTAGCCATTTATATATCATTGGAATCCCCTATTTAGGACAATACCCCATATGAGAGCCATTGAAGCCGCTGTCATTAGGGGAAATAAATCTGGCATTTGGTAAATGTACCAACGTTTTTAAATACGGCGAAATTACAGTGCGGGTTGATATATTATGATATAATCCAGGCTTCACGGTCTGAGCCATGCTGCGACCCTTAGCTTCAAACTGACTATGTGCCACTCTTTAAACTGACATAAGCACAACTGCTGTAACCCCAAAGCGTAAATTACCTCTTTAACCCTTTAGCCGTCGGTCCCGATTATATTGGGTTTTTTTCATTTTCTATTGACATGCCCGCTTTTGAACATGTAAAGATAAAACGTGATATCAATCAGCAACATTTAAAAATAGTTACCCTTCATGTTGTCAAATCTAGGCCTATAAAATTTTCATTCACTTAAAGCTTTGCATCGCGTCAAATTCAAGTGGGTGAAAATTACAATTAAATTTATCTTGACGGAGGGCTTAGCACCCTACTCGCATAATATGATATCCCAACAAAACCGTGACGTTCACCCTATGTTGGGCCAGCGTCGCCATAAATTTATCCAATGGTGGATTATAATTAGGGAAGTGTCACAGTCGGTGGTCAATACGATAACTGACCCAATGTTTGTTAATTAACCTTCATTGGGTCAGTGTATCGTGCTGACTGGGACGTATAAGAAATACAGGCGGAATTACCGTGCAGGTTTATATAATTATATTAACATAATTAGCGAACTCTATAAAGCAATTGCTTTTGTGAAGCGGCAGTCATTTTCAGTTACTTGAAATTGTGGATCGCGATAGCGAGACACAACTTCAATTTACTGAAAATTACAACACCCCGCAGCAGACACGAGACGTAGAAACAAGGTCGGTTAAATGTTGCACCAGTGTTGTAGATGGTGGCTCAACATTAAGCCAACATTGGTTCAATGTCTTGTGTAGCTAAACCCCTATCCTCTTAGTTTAAACGGGCGGGAGCCCTAGGGTAGTGCCTTTCACGCCAGAGTTCGGGCTTCGGCTTCCGGTCTCGGCGGTTTGAAAGAAACAAAAAATGTTTTGTTCCCCATCCACGTGGGAAAGTCAGTATTGTGGGGAGCCTCCGTGACCGAGAGGTAGCGTGCTCGGCCTCAGACCGCCAGGGCTAGAATTTCGAATTCTGTGTCTGGAGGACAGTGTCATCTCAATCATCTCACCATCCTCAGGAGGTTCTCCTGGCCCAGTTTAGCCTATAAGTGCACAAATTCACATATAGCCCGATTCATTTAATTTCTTAGTTTAAACGTAAAAATAGCACAATTTGCTCAGTTGATCAAATAATTTTATCACGAGAAAATGTTTATTTGACATAAATATGAATATATTTTTCATCATTTGAAGCTGGAAACTGCTAAAGCAATTCCAGCTTCAAATAATGAAAAATCGCTACGAACAATTCAGCAGCGCAATTGTTAATTACAAAGGGGCAAATTGGCCGGATATATACGCAGACCCTTAGCTGTTATCAGAAGTATCGGGTACTTATGACTGTTTATATTAATTGATGAAGTAATAAATGATCTGTTAGTTTCTGACAACTCTGCTAAATTCAAAATAATTTTCATCCATTTATTTTTCTTATAAAATTGCACCACATTGCCAGACTTAAAATTAACAATTTTTTTTTTAGATTTCCAGTTATCGGTCGAGCACTTTTAAATTGTATTCCTTGTTTTTGTTTTGTATTGCATTATTTATTTCCTTATACTCAAAAATCGAATAATTTGTCTTACAAGTGCTGGCAGAGCCATCAAGACGGGAAATAATAATAATTGCCGTTTAAAATAAGGTGGCAGAAAATTTGGCAGACGCGAAAATGTATTTTTTTGGTAAAATGAGAAAATTATTTCCGGACTGTCTTATCTATGCATTGTTCATTTGTTGGTTTTTTATTTCATACAATCTGTAACTGAAACTGCAATCTGGTTTATCAAAAATGTTAAATATCTGTAAAAATCATCTTGTAAATATGACGCTCTTTTTAATACAGCAAATTAAAACTTATTGTATGCTCAAACAATCAAATTATTGTAAATAATATGTAATACTACATTTCAGGGTAAAACAAATCTTGCCGCATTAGGTGATGTCCATTTAGGAATATCATTGGCAGTGATTGCCATAAAAAAATCTCAGACGGAATTTCTGAATTTAATAAGAGACTAATTAATGCTCTATTATTAACCTATCCTTATTGTCATTTCTCAGACAAGTGTTATTTACTTAAGACCTTCTGTATGCCGCGTTATGGCTCTTTCCTCGATCACAACGTAAATCCGTGTGCCAGTTAACTGATGATCCCGCTTTTGGTTTACAAATACATACAGTATTTCTTAAATTTGTGCACTCACTATGTAAAAATATTAACCCAATGGTTAATATGTGTGTCAAACGTAAATGGTAGTTGTTCTCCATTGCGTATTTTTATTCTGTTATAGGTTAAGTTACACCGCAATACATTACCAGATCTGCTACAATATGTTCACAAAATTATCTATAATATGTACTATACAAATATAATGAAAGACGACAAAGCTATCGTTACAATTTTCAAAATAATTATTATCCTCTCGTGGTTTCAGTATATAAAGGTACTTAATCAGCTATCTATGAGCATGTTGAAAACTTAGGAGCATATCTAAGAGCCAGTATGATGTGATTATTATGTATGATTTTAACCCGTTTTCATATGTGATGAAGATGACAATGGTTAATTCAGGCTTGAAAGGGTTAACCCTTTCAAGTCTGAAATGACCATTGTCATCTTCATCCACTACAAGCCACGAATTGCTGTGGCAAATGAAAAAAATATATTGTTATTACCAAAAGAGTTCCATGAAAACGTACGTCATAAAATACCTAAGTTTTAAAAAATCAAGTCATTCTTCAGAGACGCAAAGTGATGCATTGATGCATCGTGAGGGTTTTGTGTTTTATTGAAAATTTTCATTGAAACTGACATACGATGTGACCTAATTTTACAGTAGGTAGAAATTTACTTAATTTGTCAGTCAAACGTTTTTTCTATGAAAATCTATTTATTCTCCTTATTATAACTTTTATGTATGTATTTTTTTCAGGTGGCTCTCTCGCCTAGCGAGCACATGGTCTCAGTGAAAGTCATCTGTCAAAAAATGTTCCACTGATATTTAGTACATCTTCGTTATTTTCTGTCTGTCTATCTGTCTGTCACTTGAAGTTGTGGATCGTGGTAGTGATACACAACGTCGTGTGATTGAATATAGTCCCCTTGGAGTTAGAAAGTGCTCAACTGCCACTTTGTAAAGTGGCAGTTAAGCACCTTCTAACTGGATGATTTTAAATAAATATTTATCCTGCTTTCCAAGAAGATTATGAAAGTTATTGTGATGTATTTGGTAGACATTGCAAACAAAAGTATTTGCAGTTCAAACTGTCGCATTTTGTATTCATTATTGGGGTTTTCTATGGAAATTCAACAAAACATTTCAAAGTAGTTGTCACGATAATAATAATTTACCAAGAATATATATTGGTCTAATGTCAATGACCACGCATTTTTAGGTTCTTTCTGGCAGAAAATATGAAAGATAAAGTATATATAATATATAAAATATACAAAATATTGTCCTCGGGAGTTAGTTCGTTTTTCTTAGCCCAATGCATCTAGTTTTTGGTCGGTATATCTAATTTACTTTTAATGCGCGATCTAATAGGAGGATTAAATCCAGTATTCACTGGGACTGTTTCTAATATCGAAATCGTGTGAAAAGGCGATTTATGTAAACAGAACGTTAGCCAGCATGTATAATTTAATTTGTTGTAGAAAACTTAATTGATTTTAAACGTCTATGCATTTTGTACAATCAATATCACAATTTTATCCCAAAAGATTTATCCTAAAAAAGGACTCCTTTTATGTGATACAATATTGTTTTATCATGTTAAATTGCATCCAAGGAAATCTGCCATATAATATAACAAAAAGATATATGGCGCCAGGATAGTTCATTGGTAGCGTAGACGACTCAGAGCCCGGGGGTACCGGGCTCGAATCCCGTGGTATGCCTACACACATAAGCAATGACCCAAACTGTTAAGCTTCATGGAATTATTTCAACATACAAATGCAACCAATTAACGCCGCATTAAACATATAACATAAATTTTTAAATGACCAATATATCAAAAGTGATATGTAAACCTTTATATTATGTGACACAATCTGACTCGAAGATGTATACCCCACATGCATAAACCGGTTACATTTACTTTATTAGCAAAGTACACATTATTGCTTGATCAGCTATTGTCCGTCATTCTCTTCAGACCCATTGTATAATTGTATAATACTAAACAAAACAAGAGCACACATATGTGGGTCAACATTATAGCACAGTTAACTGTATGGCTATAATGCTTATGTCCGTATTTTATAAGCCCGCACTGTGATCTTACCATGTCAAAATTGGGTGCATTCAAAGCGTGTCAGATTTGTCGTACCAATCACTTGCTAATGACAGCTGCTTGAATGATCCACATGTGGGTTATTGCTAAACATGGGGGATTGCCGATGATATAAAAGGCTGAACTTGGTAGAAGCAAATCACAGCTGTCAGCACATCACCGAGAAGTAAAAATAGGACAAGTTACAGATTCGCTCTGTTTATCATCACTATAAATACAAAATGGCTGCCAAGAATATTTTGATAGTTTTCGCGCATCATGATCATCGCAGTTTGAACGGCGCCATGTTAGATGTCACCGTAAAGTCGCTGACGTCACAGGGTCATAAGGTGACTGTCTCTGATCTTTACGCCATGAAGTTTGACCCTGTAATGGGACGAGATGACGTCATCGGCGGTCCCGGAGAAGGCGACATCTACCGTGTGGGAGAAGAAACGGGGCGAGCTTATTTAGAAGACAGATTATGTGAAGAGATCAAGACAGAGCAGGAGAAGGTAAAGGAGGCTGATGTGGTTATCTTCCAGTTCCCCTTGTACTGGATGAACATGCCAGCTATACTTAAAGGCTACCTAGACAGAGTGTTCACAACGGAATTTGCCTATGTGCCCAGAAAAGCGGCTTTTGATGCAGGCCGGATGGCAGGGAAGAAAGCCATGTTGTCATTTACTGTAGGCGCT
Source organism: Flabesymbios commensalis (assembly GCA_964017125.1). Taxonomy (NCBI): domain Eukaryota; kingdom Metazoa; phylum Annelida; class Polychaeta; order Terebellida; family Flabelligeridae; genus Flabesymbios; species Flabesymbios commensalis. Next base: position 15,696,199 of record OZ024909.1, read on the forward strand.
CCTGAAGTGGGTTTTACATCCGGTGGTATCATGGGAGACATCGAGTTATGGCTGTGGCAACTACAATACAGTGTATTGAGGTTCATGGGGTTCTCTGTGATGGCACCAAACATTTGTTACGGAGTTGACACTCGACAGAAAGCTGACGATTTGGTGGCCGCCTGGAACACCCGCCTGGACGGACTCTTGTCAGAAAAAACACTCAACTTCCCCTCAATGGAACTGTTCCAAGGTCCAGATTTAACAACAGAGGCAAAAGAACAAGCCATTGGCAGCGGTAAAAGTGTGTCCATTGGACAACACCTGGGGTTGGCATTGCCAGCGAACACTATGACAAAAATACCGAAGTGAACAAAGTATTTACATTACTTGTAAACCTATGTAGTTTTCTATTATGGACTCTATATACTATGTACAAATCCATTCAAGGGAATCATACAATGTTGATAGTTTCAATAATAAATATGAGTGTGGTGTAATTATTGTGTGGCTGTAGACATTTTATAATAAGACTATATCACCCGTTGGTGGAAGAGAGATTAAGTTACGCATCACTATTTGTCGAGGTGTCCCAGGAGAAAAATCTCCATCTTCTTTTATCGTTGGGCCATCGTCATAGACGTTGACCAGTAATTAAAAAAACATCGTAGATCGTATGTGAAATACTACATTTTTTTTGTATTCAATGAACTGCAGCATTCATGACAAAATAGGCGTAAATAATCAAACTATACCCGGATTCACCTAATTCGCAGTGGATGAATTAAGCCGATTTCTCAGTCAATTCTCAACCAATTATAATAATAACATTTTTATCTGATGAGGCTGTGACTACCAGCAAATACCCACTAAAATTTCGCGAAATGTTCAGGGTAGTGACCGCATGACTTAAAAATATTGCGTGCAAAACTTAATGAAAATTGGTGGAGAATTGACTGAGAAATCACCGAAATTCATTCAAGGCTAATGTGATTCCGGTATAAAATTATGTCATTTTAACCTATACAAGGAATATTAGAAATCACATAGACTAAATCTGTAAATTTAGTCCAGGCGATAAATATTTTTTAATGGACAAAAATGTTAACAAAGGTTTTTCAACGGAATTTGACTCAGTCGGGCCATGTAAAAACACCCATAAAACCCCACCCGAATCCTCCTTGGGAAAAGCCTCATTTTCGGGTAAAATCCAAAATGGCCGCCATTAAACCAGTATTTTGTGTATTTTTTTAATACATCGCTATAATTTGAGAACTAAACATCAGACAGCCACATATAGTATTTGTTTTCTCACTAATTTTTTTAAAGGATTCTATTTGTTCACATTTAAAATTCTTAAAAGGTCACACTGAGGTCATTTTCAATGTCAAGGTCAAATTAAGCCTAAAAATTTCAATAAGTTATATATATTTTTTAATAAATCGCTATCGTTTCGGAACTAAATATCGTAGAACCACATATAATATGTTTTTTCGCACTATTTTTTTCAAGGGATTCTATTTGTTTACATTTCGAATTTCTAAGAGGTCAAACTGAGGTCATTTTCAAGGTCAAGGTCTAATTAAACTTAAAAATGTGAAAAAATTGCATTTTTTAGGTGCACAAAATATTAAATTGACAAAAATGTTAACAAATACTTCTCAACATAATTTGACTTGGGTGAAATATTTAAAACAACACATAAAACCCGATCCAAATCCTCCTTGGGGAAAGCCTCGTTTTCGGGTAAAATCCAAAATGGCCGCGATTATTAAACCAGTTATTTTTATATATTTTTTTTTAAATCGCTATTACTTCAGAACTAAGCACCGTAGAACCACATATAATATGTTTTTTCGCACTATTTTTTAAGGGATTCTATTTGTTCCCATTTCAAATTTCTAAGAGGTCAAACTGAGGCTATTCTCAAGGTCAAATTAGTCCTAAAAATGTGAACAATTAGCATTTTAAGTGCACAAATGCCAAAATATTTAACATAATTTTACTCGTTGGTGCTATGTGAAACAACACGCAAAAGCCTCGTTATCGGGTAAACTCTAAAATGGCCGCCATTAAGCCAGTAATTTATGTATTTTTTTAATAAATCTCTATCTTTTGAGAACTAAACATCGTAGAGCCACATATAATATGTCTTTTGGCACTATTTTTTTCTGGGATTCTACTTGTTCACATCTCAAATTCATAAGAAGTGAAACTGAGGTCATTTTCAAGGTCAAATTAGACCTAAAATATAAATGATTCACATATTCAGGTTCCCAAATGCAGAAATTTTTAATGGACAAAATGTTAACAAATGCTTTTCAACATAATTTGACTCGGTGTGGCTATGTGAACACACTTAAAACCTCCTCTGAATCCAAAATTTCAACACGTAATTGAGCAAAATCCATATAATTTGGTCAGTCAGTCAATGATACAGTATTTGATTACGTTGGATTGCATTACACTGCTTTAGTACTAAAGACAAAACACATAATCGCAGAATGGGAAATTATGTTGGTGCACCAGTCTCAGTATCTGCAGAATTGAGCCTGTTCATAAGCATAAAGCATTTCTGGCGAATTCGTTCAATAAACAGGCCATAATAAACCCTTCCTATTGAATACGTGGCCAATGCAGACATTTTTAATATTTCGGCATTTGAGAACCTAAAAAATGCGAATTATTTATAGTTTAGGTCTAATTTGACCTTGCCCTTGAAAATGAACTCAGTTTGACCTCTAAGGAATTTGAGATGTGAAAAAATAGAATCCCCGAAAAAAAATAGTGCGAAAAGACATATTATATGTGGTTCTACGATGTTTAGTTCTGAAATGATTGATTTAAAAAATATATATAAATTACTGGTTTAATGGCGGCCATTCTGGACTTTACCCGAAAACGAGGCTTTCCCCAAGGAGGATTTGGGTGGGGTTTTATGTGTTGTTTTATATAGTTCGACCGAGTCAAATTATATTGAAAAGCATTTTTTAACATTTGTGTCAATTATACTTTGGCATTGTGCACTTAAAAATGAAAATTATTCACATTTTTTAGGTCTAATTTGACGCTGAAAATGACCTCAGTTTCACCTGTTATAAAATTTAAAAAATACTTTAAAAAAATAAATAAAAGCCCTTAAAAAATTAGTGCGTAAAGACATAATATATGTGGCTCTACGATGTTTAATTCTCAAATGATACCGATTTTTTAAAAAAAATATATAAATCACTGGTTTAATAGCGGCCATTTTGGATTTTACCCGCAAACGAGGCTTTCCCCAAGGAGGATTCGGGTGGGGTTTTATGTGTGGTTTTACATAGCCCCACCGAGTCAAATTATGTTGACAAACATTTACTAACATTTATTTCCATCAAATATCTGGGCATTTCTCACTTAAAAATGCAAATTATTCACATTTTTAGGTCTAATTATTTGACCTTGACCTTGTTTGTGACGTCAGTTGCCCTCTTATAAATATGAAATGTGAACAAATTAAATACTTTAAAAAGGTTGTGCGAAAAAAACATATTATATGTGGCTCTACGATGTTTAGTTCTCGAATTTATTAAAAAAATATATAAATTACTGGTTTAATGGCGGCCATTTTGGATTTCACCCGAAAACGAGGCTTTCCCCAAGGTGGATTCGGGTGGGGTTTTATAGGGGGTCTTGCATAGCCCCACTGAGTCAAATTCCGTTGAAATACTTTTGCTAACATTGTTGTCCATTTCCAATGGTCCACGATCACTTCATTGCCTGGACTAATTTGGCATTATTAACTGTATTCCGCAGGTCTACCATCTTTATTTCAATGCAGATGATTAAATTAAACCATTTCGCGCTAATCACAATTCTAATATATTTTAGTCTCTTTTATTAGCCGATCAAATCACTGTTATAGAAGATGAAATTAGTGGATTTTTTATGAAATCAATCTTTGCAGATGCTTAGTCTAAATTAGAATTTGTTCTCCTCTCGAAAATTAAAACCTCGCGAATATTACCAGATCTACAGTACATGTATTTTATAGAAGTCACAAAAACATTACAGAAACATTACGCCTAGCATCCCGTCAGAAGTGAAACACTGACCCAATGGTGTTTAAATAAATAACATTCTTACATATATATACACTCAACCCCCAGCGAACACGATACAATGTTGGGCCAGCGTTGGGTCAACCACTGTGTGTGCTGGAACGATATTTTAACCCTCAACCCGCTAGGCGCGACTAGTTTTTAATTTGTTTTATTATGCGATCTAATCACATTTGTTGGGAACATAATGCGTGTCTAAACATCACAATTCGCAAAAAAGTAATTTTCATCCACTTGAAGCTGTGGGTCGTGGTAGCAGGTTGCTGATAATTTAAATAAAAGAAAAAGTTAAACAGCAAGAACAAAACAAAAACGCTTTCAGCACTAAAATAATTAAGTAATTATGATGAATGTATAACCATATGTATTCAAATAAAGCAGACATTCATGATAATTTTAGATTAAAAAACCCCTTTGGTCTCCATAGTTTATTAAGCATTCCGATGAATATCGGGATGCTTATAGTGTTTAACATTTTTCCGTCTCCGCCGCCGCGGGCGTATCCTCAATTTAGCTCTCACAAAAAATAATTACTGATAAATTTTCTTTATTTTTCACATATATGACCTAAGTCACAGGGCAATTCTTCCCATATACTTTTTTTGCACGGAGCCAAAAACCTCTATTTTCCAAGATGGCCGACCAAAAAGCTTGAGGGCACGATAACTTATGAACCGTTGGTTGGATTGCATTCAAATTTGGTAGGGTTGTTCTCTAGCTATTTCTGATGATCTGATTAACTTTTGAAATGAATCCACTAAAAAAAAATGGCTGCCGCAGCCATTTAAAAAAAATGATATGGTGAGGGTCATTTTTTCTCATTTTTTTAAATGGTAATGATTTTTATATCAGAGTACTCTCAAGTTTAGAATTTTTTTAGGCGACACATTTTCCGGGGGGGGGGGGGTTAGAATTTTCTTTAGCTCTCACTAAAATTTAACTGATAAATTTTCTTTATGTTTCACGTATATGACCTATTATATGTCACACTCACAGGGCAATTCTTCCCATATATTTATTTGGCACCGAGCCAAAAATGCCATTTTCCAGGATGGCCGCCTAAAAAGCTTGAGGGCACGATAATATATGAACCGTTGGTTGGATTGCATTCAAAATTGCTGTGGTGGTTCTCTAGGTATTTCTGATGATTTGATTAACTTTTGGGATAAATTCATTTAAAACAAAATGGGCAGCAAAAAATTGACGTGGTGGGGGTAGGGATCATTTATTTCTAGAATTTTATTTTCGATATTTTTTTTTACATTGCAGCAGGATCTTCAAAATTAGAAAAGATTTTTGGGGGTAGAATTTTCAGGAGGGAGCTGGTGGGATTTTTTTTCTATTTTTAAGAAATATAATAAAACGCAGCTAACCAGACAATTGCATAATGACCACCTGTCAATTAAACCACAGCGCTTATGGTCCCAGCTGAATAAACAATAAAAACAAGACTACATACGTCCAGGAGCTCCCGCTCCGAATTAGAATTTGATTTAAGCAATTTTGTGTAGGGTTATTAATGTAGTTCTAGGCTAGGTCAAAAATCAAGACGCAAGACAACTAGGTCTAAGAAGCCCAGTCTAAGAGTAAGATAAGAGCTAGACAGTCTGTCAGAGATTGCAAACCTCCATTGAAATTAATGATCCTAATCAGTATCCCAGTAATGGTCTACCTATCTGGCACGGTTTACCCGATATCAGGCGAATCGAGGTAACTAATAGCTGATTTACGGTCATTTTGAATTCGATATAAATTAGTTAAAAACTTAGGGTGCATCCTCCCCCGAAACCTCAAATTTTGTTTCATAGTAATGGACTAGCATCTAACACAGTTTGCAAAATATTGGGCATGTGAAAGTAAAGAATGGTCGATAGGGGGCCATTTTGAATTTGATCGAGTCAGAATTTTTCAAGATACATCCTCAGCTGAAATCTCACATTTCATTCTATAGTAATCGTCTAGCTATCTAGCACGGTTTACCAAATATCGGCCATGTGAAAGTGAATAATGGCCTAAAGGCGGCCATTTTGAAGTGGATCAAGTCGAAATTTTCCAAGATGCATCCTCAGCTGAAATCTCACCTTTCATTCTATAGTAATGGTCTAGCCATCTAGCACGGTTTGCCAAATATCGCCCATGTGAAAGTGAATATTGGCTGATAGGAGGCCATTTTGAATTTGATCGAGTCAAAATTTTTCAAGATGCATCCTCTCCTGAAATCTCACATTTTGTGAAAGTTTTTAAAAGGCATCCTCTCTTGAAACGTCACATTTTGTTTTATAGTAATGGTCTAGCTATCTAGCACGGTTTACCTGATATCAGGCCTATCGAGGTGAATAATGCTGATTGTCGGCCATTTTGAATTCGTAAGTTAAAATTTTCAGGGTGCATCCTCCTCCGAAAACTTTGTTTTATAGTAATCAGGTAATGGTCTAGCCATCCAGCACGGTTTACCAAATATCAGCCATGTGAAAATGAATAATGGCCGAAAAGGCGGCCATTTTAAATTTGATCAAGTCAATTTTTTTCAAGATGCATCCTCATCTGAAATCTCACATTTCGTTTTATAGTAATGGTCTAGCCATCAAGCACGGTTGACCAAATAACGGCCATGTGAAAGTGAATAATGGCCGATAAGCGGCCATTTTGAATTTTATCGAGTCAATTTTTTTTCAAGATGCATCCTCTCCGGAAATCACACATTTTGTTTTATAGTAATGGTCTAGCCATCTGGCACGGTTTACCAAATAACGGCCATGTGAAAGTGAATAATGGCCGATTGGCGGCCATTTTGAACTTGGACGAGTTGAATTTTTTTTAAATGCATCCTCTCCTGAAACCTTACAATTTGTTTTATAGTAATGGTGTAGATATCTTGAGCGGTTTTCATGATTTCCCAGTATCAGGCCTGTCGAGGTGAATAATGGCCGATAGGCGGCCATTTTGAATTTTATCAACTTAAAATTTTTCAAGATGCATCCTCTCCTGAAACCTTACAATTTATTTGATATTACTGGTGTAGCTATCTTGAGCGGTTTTCATGATAGTCCGCAATATCAGGCCTGTCGAGGTGAATAATGGCCGATAGGCGGCCATTTTTAATTTTATCGACTTGAAATTTTTCAAGATGCATCCTCTCCTGAAACCTCACAATTTGTTTTATAGTAATGGTGTAGCTATCTTGAGCGGTTTTCATGATATTCCGCAAAATCTTTCAGTCGGATTTACCGATGTTATAAATTAGGTCAAAGTGCTGGGTCAACTTCAAGGTCAAGGTCCAAAAACCTGAAAAGGCACAACTAGGGACCTTAGAGAACATGTATGATCAATATGACTGTCATCGGCCCAGTACTTTTCGAGATCTGCTCCGAAAACGAAGTGCGCGTCAAAACGTCTAAATAGGTCATAGTTCTGAACCAGAAGTAGGTCAAAGTTCAAATACCCCAAAAGGCACAACTAGACCCCCTAGGGGTTTGTGTGTGAAATTTGAAGACAATCGGACAAGTACTTTCAGAGATATGCTCCGGAAACGAATTGTTTACGGACGGCCCAACGGCCCAACGGCCCAACGCCGTAACATCATCATTTTCACCTCTGCGACCTTGCTTATTGAATTCAGATTTAAAATATCTTCACCTGTCCATTATCCACCTGGAAGTAACCCACATACCAAAAATTTTTATCCTAGCTTATTTTCTCACAAAGTTATAGGCAAAAGAAGAGGCCAAAAAAAATGGAGGTAGAATCCATAGCTCCCTCCGTCTCACCTACGGTGACGGCGGGAGCTAAAAACTATTTATATTTGAGTGTCTGGGAATGCCTATATATTGTCTTCGTGCCGAAAACAGTCATATCTAGTATACAAATATGTCAGCGTTGTAAGGGTTAACAAGTCCAGATCAATGGCTCTCTCCTCTCAAATAACACAAGAAGTTTTCATAATACTGTAGATCTGTTAATTTTCGAGTGTTTCAATTTTCGGGAATTTCTGATTTTGGGACTTTTCACGAAATTTAAAATTCGCGAATTTTCATTTCTCTAGTAGCGCTAATATAATAATATTTTTGGCGGTATTTCTAAATTTGCGAATTTGTTCTCCTCTCGAAAATTAAAACCTCGCGAATATTACCAGATCTACAGTACATGTATTTTATAGAAGTCACAAAAACATTACAGAAACATTACGCCTAGCATCCCGTCAGAAGTGAAACACTGACCCAATGGTGTTTAAATAAATAACATTCTTACATATATATACACTCAACCCCCAGCGAACACGATACAATGTTGGGCCAGCGTTGGGTCAACCACTGTGTGTGCTGGAACGATATTTTAACCCTCAACCCGCTAGGCGCGACTAGTTTTTAATTTGTTTTATTATGCGATCTAATCACATTTGTTGGGAACATAATGCGTGTCTAAACATCACAATTCGCAAATCTTTGGTCTCAAATTCAACAAAATATGAGTAAATTTCCCCCATTTGAACTTGTCGCGGTAGCGAGCCACAACTTCAAGTCGGTGAAAAATTTAAATTATTTAATTTAGCCCTTCAAGGGTTTATAATGCTATGAAAACCGGTCATAACGACATAGTTTGCTCTGTTCGTGTAAATTAAATGTAACGGTATAGGTCTGTATATCTGAATATTCTTCATGCCAAAGGATAATGAATTAAATATGTGATAATATATACCAGTTATAGCTGGGAATTTCATAGGTTTGTATTCTTTGAATTGTTAACGGAAAATACAACACATTACAGATATTAAGAAAAGTCGAAATATTGCTTGGTGATTATATTCATTTTATAGAAGAAAATGAAATGAATCGGGCTTTAGGCCACCTTTGTGCACATATAGGCTAAACTGGGCCAGGAGAACCTCCCGAGGATGGTGAGATGACACTTATCCTCCAGACACAGAATTCGAGCCTTGGCGGTCTGAGGCCGAGCACGCTACCTCTCGGTCACGTAGGTTCCCTACAATACTGACTTTTACACGTGGATGGGGAAGAAACAATTTTTGTTTATTTCAAACCGCAGAGACAGGGAACCGAGCCCCGAACTCTGGCGTAAAAGGCAGCGGTGCTAACCACTACCCTAGGGCCCCCGCCCATTTTATAGAAGATTGAACTGAATACTTCAAAATAAGCTATTAACCCCGCGATTTATTTTATTTTTAAAGGTGTGCTGTTGTAAGGAATTCCAAGTAAACCAAGACGTTGAGTTAATGTTGGCTTACTTTTGGACCACCGTCTCTGATTCTGGACCAACATTTGCTCAGTCTCCTGTCAGCTGGATTGCCGGAGGTGTTTCCACGGAATCACGATGGGAGATATAATTGTCAGAGATTTCCGTGTTATATAATTTGATTGGCAATGACCCCAAGTATAGTACTTTACTCCAACCAATCACAGGCGTCATTTAGTCACGTTGTGGGGAGCCTCTTGTGACCGATATACCGCCAGGATTTGAATCGCGTGTGAATCCCGAAAGAAAAATGAATATTAAATCCGATAGGTTTTGATTCAAATTTGACAAATGCGGGTATTTTTACCCAGTTGATGGTAGCTGTAGCGAGATACAACTTCAAGTGGGTAAAAATTTAAATCTTATAATATAGAGTTAAAATCACAGTAGATTTCTGCTACGAATAAAGGTTTATTGGTAAACATTTATATTGTTTACACTGGAATTGTCGATATTTGAAACCAGTCCACATTATACAGTATAATTGTGACCACATAAGTCATATCTCAGAGGTCGATGAAAGAAAATCTCCCGTCATGTAATACAATTGGAAAATTGACGAGATAGTTGTATCAAACGAAATGCAACCGACGCAATCCAAACAAAGGTGTGAAAATTTGGCAACAAGTTACTGAATTATATGAGCTTCTACGCAAAATTGTTGAAGTATCTTATTACGGTATTCTAATTTGGCTGGACCTTCTTTAAAAACTAAATCCTAGACCCTTCTAGATGAAGCAGCATACTCATGGATGAACAAATAACTGTAAGCCAGAGATCAGTATTTTTATGTTTATTTGGATAAAATACATCCATCCTTTCACTCAAGTCCTGATATAAATACTATTTCTTTTTGTCACCATACATTTGTGGATGCCGTTGACGAAATTAAGGTTTAAATATGTACATATTAAAATTATTATTTTTGAACTGTACTGCACAGCAATAAGTGATAACTGAAAGTCTTCTTGTAGAAGCTTCGGTTCGGATTTAATGCAGCCATGATTATTGTTGAGCATGTCATCACAAAAATAGAACATTAAAATTGAAGAAATATTGAATATATTACAATTGACATAAACCTTATTTTACAACAAGTAACAATTGCTTTAATGAACAACACTGTACAGGAGAAATTCATAAGTTAATTCTACTTGCTCTACTAAGGTCACATGTGGACTAACCCTGTCCTGACGCGTCGTTCAGGCCCGTATTCTCAGTTACGATATCTCGTAGGCTTCGGATTAGCCGTAGCCCATTATATATCGTAACTTGTATGAGAGTACAAGCTCTAAAAACAAACTGCGGACAATAAAAACAGTTCTTGAGCTGAAAATTGGACACAAAACATGCTCAGCTGGTATTACAATTTTTCAAGCAATCATATTTTTTCGATATATCTAGAGCTCATTATACACAAATTATTCCTTTAAAGGAGTTTCGAACGTTAGACGCATTGAAAAAAAAACATCCTTAATTAAATAATTCGTTTTAACTGATCATATGCACAAATTATCCTACCAATTTTAGTAGCATGTTTTATTTGGTTGGAAATTTTCTCCTTGGGGAGTTGAAAGTTGTTAACTTCCTTTTAACTCACCCAAAGGACCATTCTATCAGGACAAGGGTTAGATTTATCATGTACACATTCTATTTCCTATGCAGCTATAATACTATAATATCAGGTTAGTAACAGGATCTATTCATTAATATTTATGATTTACACAGTCAGAAACAAGCTCTAACCTTTGAGCAACTCCATTTAGCCGATTCAAACTGGTAATCTTTTATCTTCGATTTGGAGGATGCAAGCTATGTTTCTTTCGTTGCAATTTGTGTTGATACAAGGATGACGCACAATAATCGTATAGTAAATATTTGACATATCAAATGTTTTAGAGCAATGCATGCCACATAAAAAATGGCAACATCCATAATACTGCATTATTTAAGCAGGCTATACATTTGACCACAAAATTGACTGTATTGCACACACATAGCGGTACAATTTTCATCCGCATCTGTCCACTGGTGATAACTTTCTCAATTTGAAATCGTCCAGCTTGAATTGTATGGATGGATTATTTTACAACATTAATAATGGCTTTCATAAATGTTGTAGATGAGCTACAACACATTATATAATTATTCAGCAGTGAAAAGTATTTAGGTTTTATTATTCACCATTCTAGAATTAACAAAGATTGAGAACTATGCACCAGTGAAATATCGCTATGATAAAATAAAGCATGCAATTTACATACAAGAGCAACATATCGGTCACAATTTCCTGTCTAGGTATGGTGAACATATGAATTCAGTTGCATAATTACATGAACAAATTTCTATCGCAATGCCTTAAGGTTGCATATTATGTTGTGGCCCAACCAACAGCCTAAATTGCAACACCATTATTTCCTAAATATAATTAAATTTACCATGACTGATCATAAACAATAAATATTCAATTAGTTTCATGCCACAATACATTCACTCATTCTTCAGGAGCGATAAGTGACAAGGTCCAGTTACATCTCTGTCAACTACAAACATATGTCATGATAATTCAACCTGGCCACAATATAATACAGTGCTGGATTTTGAGGAGACACAAGGCCCATTTGTTGGTTGGCATCCCTGCCGTCTGTCACTCACATTACATTCTTTAGAATCAAGCACTGTACTGAATGTAGACAATAAATTCGGGGAATGTTAGGTTCGCTCAACTTTCTCTCCACAGGACCCTAATTCACAATTAATTTCACATGCACACATTTCTCTTCCATGCTAATAAGCAAATGAGTATCACCACCGATGGTCAACATTCAACACATGCCTGAGTGACAGAATACATCACTTGTCCCAGCAATAAGGTGTTCAGCAGCTTATTCCTCAGACAAGTAATGTACTCAAATGAACACTGATCGCATATACCAATACAGCACTTTATACATAAATTCCCCACATAAATATTTCAAGGATTGCCAATAACAGAGATAATTCAAAACGGTAAAACTAGACATATTTCTCATTTCATGAACGCAAATAAAATACATGTCAAAAACCAAATACATTTCAAATATATAAAAATTGCTTCAGAAAGACGAGTGGCGAAAGGGTGTATATTTCTCTTGTCATTGCAAAAGAAACAGTGTACACCCCAGTTCACATTGCCCCTTCCAAAGCACAGTTTATACGACTGTTGGCTCCATACAAATACAAGACATCAACCCGATGTTGGGTCCATGTTTCTGGGACGCTGGCCCAACGTGAACCCAAAAACAGGTCTATGTTTTAGTGTTTGCTGGGTTAGACTGCTTAAATTAGAGATAATTATTGGCTGTTTTGTTGAATGTTGACCACTGGTGGCTACCATGACAATGATATACTAATTTCAGCTAGCTTGTGGCTAATCATCCCGCGAGGCATGTGAGCGCTTTGTACGTCGTTGTTTTGGTGATTGCTTTGGTGACCTTCCGGGAGACCTTCCTGGAGAGCGATCTAAAAGAGAAAACAGCACTATATTAAACCACCAAGATTTTACTTTTAACAAAAACACTTCAGGTAGTTTTTTTCATTGGTTTTAAAAAATAAAAGATTAGATGGAGAATTTAATATTTAGTATTTAGTAGATTGACATAAGTTTTGATTCAGGTAAACAGATGTGTGTATTTTTACCTATTTAAGTTATGGGTCATAGTAACAAGACAACTTCAAGTGGGTAAAAATTTTAATTGCATAATTCCGGCTTTCAAAGATAACAATTCTATGTCAACCATACAATCTATCAAGTTAGTGTACCCTAAACAAATATTTCAATAGAAGCTTTAATGTATGTATGGCTCCGTGCAAGAACCTGTAAGTGCATGTTTTATAGTTTTGAGAAAAACGACTTCAAACTTTGAGCTCAATATTTTTTTTCCTTTGCGAGCTTCCGCTTGAAAAAAAATTGTTCATCATTAATATTGGTAAAGTAAGTTTAGTAATCATATCTAAGACTCCCAGCATGCCTTGCGCACATTTTCAACATCTGTTAACTAGTATTTGCCAATTCAAATTCAAATTCAAAATCGCAATATTTTATGGTAAACGACATTACCATTTTATTGCTTGATGCGAATTTTTCCAGAAAACAGTGACTTAACAACCATTTATCTGAATACTTTTGCACATTTAAAATTGATAGTGGTGATATTTGTAAAATCATGTTAATGGTGCTTACCATTTCTGATTTGTGATTCTATTATTAGCAAGAACATGTTAAGTGAGTTTACCGGTAGGATTTGCTACATGTTATTTAGTAATATTTACTGGTAAACACACTTAACAGTTTTTTATAATCACATTTCTCCAACTAACAGCCATAAACATGTACTTACTTCTGAGAAAAGTGCTTTATAATGGTCGGAGAGCTAAGATTTTTTTACACAATAATCTTTCCTACCTCAGCACCTCAATTCCATCATTATCAGCAAGAACCTGTTACTGGCGCTTAACAGGTTATTGCACGGAGCCCTTCGTATGTAAATTGGAATACATGTCAATATGTGGGTAGATATAACACATTTGTTCAATTTGATACCTAAACTTTGCCATTTTTGTTAAATAAGAGGATAATAAATAGTGAATTGATCAACATATAATAACAGTGGCACAGATTTTAAACAGTTTACATTAAAAATTGGTGTAGACGTCAGTTCTCATAAGTCATGAAAACTGCACACTTACTCAGCATTTCAATATTTTCTTTTGGGATCCAGTCCAAATCTACATCTCCCTTGTTCTGTGTGCCCATCTCTACAGCAGGACGTGGCTTGGACAAACGCTTTTTCTGAAAAAAAGGCAAAATGTGAATTTTGGCAGGGCAAGAATATGCTCAACACCGAACCTACAGAATGTAGCTAGAAAACAGTTGGCAGGAGATCAGCATCAACCCTAAACCGCCAAATTATTTATTGGTTTTTCTCACACACTCGAACTTGTGTCTCGCTGACGTGATCCACAACTTCAAGTGAGTGGAAATTATTCAGATTAGACAAATTTGTGTTGATTTATGTCACGATTTATCTTTAACATGTTTAAAAGGTGGTAGCAAACGTGCAAAAAATTCAAGCTCCAAATGACAAAAAAAAATTATGTTTATGAAAAATAGATATCTCCAATATTGAATTATTGGATTAACTGAGCAACTACCAAAAACAATTTTATAGAATTCAATGAAATTATATATATATGGGCATGGCAAGACGATGGTTAATAAATTTATTGTTTCATCATCCTATACCACAGTTGCCATGATAAAGACAACAAGGCTCAAACCGATGAATTAATCTGGCAGACTTCAGGAAGACTTTACAAACACCAGTTTGCAGTCAGCTGGATGTCTGCGAGATCAACTTTACATCCACTTACATTTCATTATTTGGGTAACTTATCTACAACTAATTACCAACTGCCGCCGCATTTTATTATAACAGCAATCCAAAGTGACTGTCCACAAAAAAATTAATTTGTGGGAATGATACTCGTATTTTTTCAAGTGATGAGGAAAAGGCCAGCAATTACTTTCAAGGTCATTTGGAATTTCATGTTTGTTTCATCATCCTATACCACAGCTGCCATGATCAAGACAACAAGGCTCAAACCGATGAATTAATCTGGCAGACTTCAGGAAGACTTTACAAACACCAGTTTGCAGTCAGCTGGATGTCTGCGAGATAAACTTCAATCATTAACATTTAAAAGACAAATTATTAGGTATCAGAATTTGAATTCACTTTGGATAATATAGCAGCAATACAACGAGGTGGTAGATATTAACAGTAGTCCTGCCAAGTCGATCAGTATTTTCAATAATTTGGTTCAAGAATTGTTGACGCAATTTTCAGCTTTAAACGACATAAAAACTTTACAACTACTTACATTTCATTAGTTGGGTAGCTTATCTACAACTAATTACCAAATGCTGTTACATTTTATTATCACAGCAAGCCAAAGTGACCATCCACAAAAAAAAAATTGTGGGAATGATGCTCATATTTTTTCAAGTAGTGAGGAAAAGGCCAGATATTATTTTCAAGGTCATCTGGAATTTCATATTTGTATCATCATCCTATACCATATTTGCCATGATAAAGACAACAAGGCTCAAACCGATGAATTAATCTGGCAGACTTCAGGAAGACTTTACAAACACCAGTTTGCAGTCAGCTGGATGTCTGCGAGATAAACTTAAAATTTCAAGTCAAATTTGTTTATCAGGAATGGAATTCGGATTTTAATTTGATAATATAGCAGCAATAAAACGAGGTGGTAGATATTACTACTAGTCCTGCTGAGCCAGTCAATAATTTTAATAAATTGGATCTAGTATTGCAGACATAATTTTCAGACACAAAATTTACATCTCACATTTCATTATATGGTTAAATTACCTATAAAAACCAATTACCAATTTTTGTTGCATTTTATTTATATCACAACAATTCAAAGTCACCGTCCACAAAACATTAATATGTCGCAATAACACTCAAATTATTTCAAGTGATGAGGATAAGGCCAACAAATATTTTCAAAGTCATTTGGAATTACATATTTGTACCATCATCCTATACCATATTTGCCATGATAAAGACAACAAGGCTCAAACCGATGAATTAATCTGGCAGACTTCAGGAAGACTTTACAAACACCAGTTTGCAGTCAGCTGGATGTCTGCGAGATAAACTTAAAATATCAAGTCAAATTTGTATATCAGGAATGGAATTCACATTTTAATTTTATAATATAGCAGCAATAAAACGAGGTGGTAGATATTACTACTAGTCCTGCTGAGCCAGTCAATAATTTTAATAAATAGGATTAGTATTGCAGACATAATTTTCAGACACAAAATTTACATCTCACATTTCATTATATGATTAAATTACCTATAACAACCAATTACCAATTTTTGTTGCATTGTATTTATATCACAAAAATTAAAAGTCACCGTCCACAAAACATTAATATGTCGCAATAACACCCAAATTATTTTAAGTGATGAGGAAAAGGCCAACAAATATTTTCAAAGTCATTTGGAATTTCATATTTGTATCATCATCCTATACCATATTTGCCATGATAAAGACAACAAGGCTCAAACCGATGAATTAATCTGGCAGACTTCAGGAAGACTTTACAAACACCAGTTTGCAGTCAGCTGGATGTCTGCGAGATAAACTTCAATCTTTAAAATTTTAAAGTCAAATTATTTGGTATCAGAATTGGAATTCACATTTGATAATATAGCAGCAATACAACCAGGTGGTAGATATTACCACTAGTCCTGCCAAGTCGATCAGTATTTTCAATAATTTGGAGCAAGAATTGTTGACGCAATTTTCAGGTTTAAACGACATAAAAACCTTTACATCTACTTTCATTTTATTATTTGGGTAACTTATCTACAACTAATTACCAACTGCTGTTACATTTTATTATCACAGCAATCCAAAGTGACCGTCCACAAAAAAAATTATTTGTGGGAATGATACTCAAAAATATTTCAAGTGATAAGAAAAAGGCCAGCAGTTATTTTCAAGGTCATATGGAATTTCATATTTGTTTCATCATCCTATACCATAGTTGAAATGATCAAGACAACAAGGCTCAAACCGATGAATTAAACTGTAAACCAAATAGAATGCCACTGCTTCTAATAAAATATTTTGGGGAAATACTCAGTTGATTAAGTACTCAAGTTTGGAAGAAATGTAAAGCTGCAAACTATTCAACGGCAATGCAACAGGGTTAATATTCACTAAAACTTGTGTGTATTTTTTATTTTTTTTACTTGAAGGCAAATAGAAAGATCTATTTCATTAAAATTCGGTGACAGTATTTTCATCAAATCTTATGTGAAATGTAATTTTCATATACATTAAATAACTCACCCCAAATGTAGCGAGTAATTGTTGAGCACCAACAAGCAGCAGAACAACAACAGCTGCCAGGAAAATGTACAAGAAAAATCTGAAACAAAAAACAGCAAACTATTATACTCACAATTATCCCTTCAACTCTTTCAAGCCTGAGTTTACCATTGTCATCTTTATCCATTACAAGCTGCGAATAGCTGCCGCAATTTTTTGACTTGTGGATGAAGAGGACTTGAAATGGGTGGCAAAAGAAAAAAAAAAAATTCCATTCTAAAACTAGGTTTTAGCAAATAAGGTTATTTTTCAGTGATGCAAAATGATGCTTTAACCCTTTCAATCCTGAATTCACCATAGTAATCTTCATCCACAACAAGCCGCGAATAGCTGCCGCAATTCTCGACTTGTAGTAGAAGAAGATGACATGATGTGGTTTAAAAATTACCACGTATTGGTAAACCAGTTTCATGAAAATTTTCGTTCTAAAACCCTTAGTTGTAGGAAAATTAAATATGTTTTTAGTGGTGTAAAAAGATGTATTAATGCATCGTGAGGGCTTAAAGGGTTAATATCAGTGTCCTCTCCGCTGTGTGATGATGGTTAAAGGTTTTAAAGGGTTAGGTGCTAAGCACAATTATAGTTGTTTTGATCCATTTTGTTAAAAGATGAAATCTGTTATTGGAACTTCAAGTGGATGAAAATTACTCATATTTGCCTAATTTGATACAAAACATTTGCAAAACATGTTTAAACACTCGTTTCACTCACAATAACGTGAATTGATCGGTCAATGAAACAACCTAGGCAATTGAACCTTTGAGCTCTGTAGTCACAATAATGCGCAACATCAAATATTTTAAAGAAAATGAATCTATGAGAAAATTATGTATTACATCAAAACAACAACATTCTGAGCTTTTATACAATTATTTTTTAAGGATCCGGTCATTTTGTACTCACTTGAGATGAGAATTGCACACCTCAATGTAAATAAAAATGAGTACAAAGATGTGCACTGGGGGGGGTAGTTAGTAAGCTATGCCTATTAGTACACACACGTATTTCTGAAGTATCATGCACGTCAACTTACGTTTCTCCATCCAGACCTTCATCAGGCTCAACTACTTTTATTGTTTCGTTGAAAACGGCATCTTGAAAAATATTCCCCTCCTGCAAACAAAGTGGTATACAGTCAAACACTTCAACAAAAGACGTATTATTTCCTTTAAAATATTTCAATTTAATTCAAGATAAAAAGAGCTTATACTTGTAATGTGCATAAATAATTCTGTAAAGGTACTTGAATCAGAAATATTTCCTTAGCATTCAAAAGTTAAATTTCTCAATAAATATAAGTGGAAGGAGGGAGCATTATCATACGCATCAAACACGAAATGTTGATTCAATGGTAGAAAAATATCAATGAAGCTGATAAGACATCGAACCAACATCTTGGTAATTGCGTTAGCAATTCTACTTTCAAATTAATTGAAAATAGTAATTTATAGACAATTCAGCAGGACAAACATGCTAAATTAAAAAAATATAGCTAAATTTCTCACACTATCTTTGTAGTTCAGATTAATTGTAAGACCAAATGAACGAGCGCTAAATGTCTCACTGGGAGTCAATACATATTCAAAAGTCGCCTGTCTTCTCGGCTCCACGAGCATTCCGTATCTCACAGTAGTGAACTAGGGGGAATAAAAAAAAAGTAGATATAATTTTCATGTGTTAACACCCTAATTCACAATACAATCATTTAAATTGATGAGTACTTGACAAACAGCATTCAGATTTTATCACAGAAAATGCATTGTACAATGTTTTCAACAAATCATTACTTTTTACGCAATTGATCACATATGAATTTCTCAGCATTTAAAAAAAAAAAAAAAGAATGCCTCAACTTGAAGTTGGAAAAGGCATCACTGAAAATAGTGAAAATCAGAAGTAAATTTAAAAAAGATATAATCAGTTAATATTCAAGAAATATTAATTAGGCTGTCAACAGCAATTATTATGAATATACAAAATCTGGGTTCCAGTCTAACTCTTACATTTTGAATATAAAATGAGTAATCTTGAGGATATCTAAAAGATGCATCCATAGTTTCTACAAGGAAATCTTTGTCTCCCTTGTTGGTAAATCCTACGAGTAGACGGACAAGATGGCCAGCAGGAAACTCTGTAAGCAATAAAGATAAACAATTGATATTACTATCAAGTCAAAATGTACATAACTTTTCTACAAGGAAATAGGCATTAATAGTTAAATACTAAATCAGAAAAAATAATTTAATCAAAGCATTGTACAATAGCTTGAGAAATTTGCATAGAATTAAGTGCTGCTTTAAAAAATAATATGTAAAAAACTTATACAAATTGCTCAAGACTAATTATATTTTAATTTTTCAGGGAAGTCTTATGTCCCAGACCAACATTCTTTTGCCATATCGCTTCTAAGCATACAGTATTTTCTCTCAACAACTGGTATAACATTCACACATCTAAAATATTTAGAGAAATATCATAATTGTCTTTGCACTTTCCGCTTCATTTGAATACCTATGTTAAGGTTCCACGGCCA
The DNA here is from genome assembly GCA_964017125.1 of Flabesymbios commensalis. Lineage (NCBI taxonomy): Eukaryota > Metazoa > Annelida > Polychaeta > Terebellida > Flabelligeridae > Flabesymbios > Flabesymbios commensalis. Next base: position 15,716,034 of record OZ024909.1, read on the forward strand.
TTATAAATATTTTAATTCTTTCAGTGTTGGGGCCGATAGCGAAGGTCCCAGCGCTTGAGTGAGTGATGAGAACATACTAAATTTTTCAATTATCATGCAATAAGTTAGTATTTCAGGTTATGTAGAAAATGAGTTACCCATGTCAGTTGGTTTTGTGAACAGTAAATGTGTGTCTGCATCTTCTGATGATTTTAAAGGTTTCTCCTCATCCTCTTCTTCATCCTGTGGACAAGATTCATTGCAAATTTTTACAAACATATATTAAGGCATTTGTTTTGAAGAGTCAGGTTGTAAAATAAATCCAGCTCTTGCTAAATAAGGTAGACTGTTTACTGTCATTGTTTTATGTTTCACATTATTTAATTTGGTCTTCTGTCTGGAAATTCAGACAAAACTCAGACAAAAGAAAACATTCACCTACAAGGAATAGTTATAAGACAAGTCTAGAAGAGACGTCTCTCTTACCCCTGTGACATCAGTTGGAATTGGTTGAGCATCATCTCCTCCCTCGTCATCTGCCTCAGCTTCCACGCTAACATCCACGTCTTCACCCTCCACAACATCTTCCACATCATCGTCCTGAGCAGCTACAAAAGCTGATCTTCTCCCATCTGCAAAATAAATATTTAAATCTAATTTTTTTCAACCCTTGGTGTAGCATAGGACCATTGACCAGTTTTGTGAGTGCATGTTTCTTAATCTGCAGAAAAAAATAATATAAGAAATGATTTGTCATATTGCTATTACTGTACTTTTCATTGTTTGATAACGCTTAACCCTTACAGTGCGGGGATTGACATTAGTCGTGAGAATCTGACATCTGTAGATGTCAGATTCTGACAACTAAAGTCGATCCCCGCACTGTTAAGAGTGAAAATATTTCTGAAGACTGTAGACCCATAACACAGGCATTCAAATGATGGGAGGAGCTAACTAAGCCATTTATGATTATTTCAAATTGAAAAAAACCCTTGGTTGCAATGTTTTTTTACAAATTAATTCAGCGCTTTGAGGGTTAAGGGGGCTGGGGGCCATTTCACTAACATTCACTGATCTTTAGGCAAGAATATCCTTAGACTAAAGATCATCCAGTGTTCTAAAGATCTTTCTGTCTGATCGCTTCACTAACGCGATCTTCACCTTATATCTTAATCTTCATCGCCAAGTGCCAAATAATTGATGCAAGATCATCATATCGCACGATACATCACAACATCCGTTGTTTTTTACCAATCTGCCGACAGCTGGATGACATCATTGTTTTGTAAACATTCAGCGGAGCACGTGTAGTCTACCATAGAATAATGAACCACTACCGATAGGCCTAGCTAGGTTCTTTGTTTATAATTGTAATTAAGTCAGTCAAGTTTTTAGATAATGATATTAAGGATATATAAAATCTAATAATAAATAACGTAATGTCAACACTCTAGGCTTAATTATATTTAGATCAAGTTGAATAACAGTAAATTTATATCAATCTCGTTAGACCGTGCGTCAGACCGTGACAGGACAAGAGCACAGGGTAGGCCTATTGGTAAACATGAAGATATTGACGCCTACCTGGTGAATTTATAGATTTAATTATAGGCCTAGGTTATATTACCTTAATTTTACAACGTGTCACCCCTATAATGTAATTTGCCTATATAGGACTATACTGTATAGCCTCTGGGAGAGAGGCAACCAAGCATGTCGCCTGCCTCTATACTAGTATATTTCACATACCAGTAGATACCCCACCATGTAGGCTTAGACTACACAGTATTGTACACACACGGAACTTGTACAATGTGTAGGCCTATACTAGGCCTATATATCTACCAGCCATCGCCACATAGCCAATGCTTTGTTTAGGTTAGGCTAGAATCAAGTATTCTAGGTCGCTATAGACATTTATTGTAATGTTGAGAAGGTATAAACAGTAGTCATAGAGTAGCGTACATCAATGTTGAAGATAATCAGCGAAACTTTGAGTAAAACGAATAAATAATTCAAGAAAAAATATAACATCTGATTAGGCTAGGCCTATATATCTACCAGCCATCGCCACATAGCCAATGCTTTGTTTAGGTTAGGCTAGAATCAAGTATTCTAGGTCGCTATAGACATTTATTGTAATGTTGAGAAGGTATAAACAGTAGTCATAGAGTAGCGTACATCAATGTTGAAGATAATCAGCGAAACTTTGAGTAAAACGAATAAATAATTCAAGAAAAAATATAACATCTGATTAGGCCTACAACTTTGATCATTGATGCGCTGTCGTTTGCTAAGCAAATGATACAATACAGAGTCAAATTAATGAATAAACATATGTTAAAGATAGTCTTTAACTGTTTAAAGAGTGCCCCTGACCACTCCTTAAAACTTGTCTTTATAATTAAAGATTTCACCTTAAAGATATTTAGTGAAACGGGTAACTTAAAGATCACTCCTTAATGATCGTTCGTGAAACAGCCAAATCTTTAATTAAGGATAAATCTTTATTTAAGGAGGATTTGGAGTTTTAAAGATCATTTTAGCCTTAAAGATCGCTTAGTGAAATGCCACCCAGGCTTTTGGACTTTCTCAACTGAATTCATTATAGGTTTTTTTATTGTTTTTTTTTTAACCTAGACACATCTTTCGATCAATTGGAGCAAAATCTAATTTTTGGTTTGTAAAAAGTAAATTTATTCATACTAAGCTGGAATTGAATTGTTAGGTTGCAAATAACATAATTAATAATAATAATAAATAATTTATAAAATTGGATCCCCACCAAATTGAATTATTTTATTAAAGTGAGCACTATCAATTTCAGCGATTGTTTGATTGGTATAGCTAGTTTTAGAAGTAGGCATTCAAGGAATACAAATTTCATGGGTAACTCAATAACAGCACGAGATCAGATGTATTTCTTAGGAGGGCCTGACAAAGTAAAGATACATAGTCCATACAAAAGCCTTTTTTTCTCACGTTTATAACTTATTAATCAGGGAAAAATTTGTTTGAAAATTATTGGATAGCATTTTTCTCATTGAAGTTGCAACTTGCTAGACATCGTCATCATTGATTTATAAATATTTTGCTAATCAATTACAAATTTGATTAGCAAATGGACACTTTTTTCTCACGTTTATAACTTATAAATCAGGGAAAAATTTGTTTGAAAATTATTGAATAGCATTTTTCTCATTGAAGTTGCAACTTGCTAGACATCGTCATCATTGATTTATAAATATTTTGCTAATCAATTACAAATTTGATTAGCAAATGGACAGAATTGCGTAACATTTTGCTATGCGATACTGAACAAATTTTTCCCTGATAATGACTGAAATAAAATAGACTTTTTTAAGATTTTTAATAATAACCATTCAGGATTTTTAATGACCCGAGGACAACTTTGTGAATTTATCATTGGCAGTGTACCATAATATCTTCAGATAAAGTGAATAATCAGTCAAATGACGGAACCAAACTTTCAGATTACCATGAGGAAAGACTCCAAACAGTAAACATCCAGTCTAGTTTGATGTCAGCTGATCAGTCCAAATGCCTACAAGATGCATCATAAGACAATATGGCACATTGTTTTTAAAAACATTTGTGTTGTTTTTTATCTGTGGGTAAATATGTCATGAAGGCATACCAAACCCTGATTCCACCAAATCCTGATTTCTCCATATTATTCTTGTACTGCAAATTAATTACGAATTAAAAGATTGTAAGATGATTTTGTTATGGTTAGCTGAAAAATGATTTAACTGTTTCACTATGTTTTCAGTTGGCATCTAAGTGTATACATATTTTATTCACAAACCAACTGAACTGTAATATATAGACTTTTCTATGATTTTAAATAATAAACATTGATGACTGTTAATGACCTGAGGACAATTTTGTGAATTTATCATTGCCAGTGTACCATAATATCTTCAGATAAAGTGAATAATCAGTCAAATGACTGAACCAAACTTTCAGATTACCATGAGGAAAGACTCCAAATGGAAAACATCCAGTCTAGTTTGATGTCAGTTGATCAGTCCAAATGCCTACAAGATGCATCATTAGACAATATGGCACATTGTTTTCAAAAACATTTGTGTCCTTTTTATTTGTAAATATGTCATGCAGGCACACCAAACCCTGATTTGTTATATTTATTCCTATACTGCAAATTAATTTCGAATGGAAGGTTTAGGAAAAATTTTCTATGGCTAGTTGATTATTTAACAGTTACAGTATGTTTTATGTTGGCATCTCAGTGTATACATATTTTATTCAGCAAGCAAATACAAAAAATATTAGTCATTATCTGAATACTCATTAGCTCGCAGTGAGATATTTTAACACTTCACACAAAAAATTCTGAAAGCATTTGATATTTTTAACATGAACTAAAATTAACATTCACAGCACTGAGCAGTTTATATCAGCTTGTCCTCAGATAATATGAATAATCATAAGACTGACAGAACATCACAATTAGATTTCTAAGTGGAAGGACTCCAAATAGAAAAACAATATAGTGAAGTACATTATCAGCCAATCAGTCCAAATGCCTACATGATACATCATAAGACATGCTAAAAACAACAGTGATACAAGTTATATATATATATATTAGTTTAATAATCTGGCAACCATTTTGACTTGGGTTTTATTCGAATTTGCTTAACCATTTTTTAACAGTAAAATATGTACCCAATTTGTAAAGCTGATAACAAATGGTGGCGCAAATCACGTGGTCGAGACACTACTTCAAGAGAGAAGAAATAAATTGAGTAGTTCAGTGACAAAAATAGGATGTTAAGCATTAATGTTGCTTTTATTCATGGAGCATTCGCCAACTTGGAAGTTGTGTCGAGTATCTACCAAGATATGTCTTCAGATAAAATCAATAATCAGTTAACTGACTGAACAAAACCTTCAGATTTTCTACTTGGAAAGACTCCAAATAAAAAGTTTTTGGCAAATCCATGTCAGCTGATCAGTCCAAATGCCTACAAGGTACATCATAAGACATAAGTTTAAATTGTAATTTATCCCCAGGTGATAAAACAATGCCAACTACAGCCTGGACATGATTATCAGAGTGTATTGTACCAGTACATGATCATGGGATTTATTCCTAAATCAGGGGGTGGGCGTTTATTGTAATATGGGTTTTAGAATAAATACGATACAGTAACAGGACAACCCAAATTCAACCCAAATAAATCAACCTAATTGGAGGTTAGTGAAATTAGTGAATAAAATAATTTTCAGCAACATAAATTAGCTGGTCACAGTGGCGAGACGAAAGTTCAAGAGGGTGAAAACAAGATAACTTGGCAGAAAAGTTGGCCACATGATAAAGCAATTAAAACATCGTGCATGTGCGCTCAGTACTTTTGACACGGCGCCAGATAACGCAGTTAGAAAAAACATGTCTTCAGATAAAATGAATAAGCAGTTAACTGACTGAAATAAACCTTCAAATTTTCTACTTGGAAAGACACCAAACAGAAAATATACAGGTAAATAAATGTCAGCTGATCAGTCCAAATGCCTACAAGATGCATCATGAGACATGGGGATTTAAATTACGACTTGTACTCAAGGAAAGGATGTCAAGTTCAGGGGCAAAAATAGGATGTTAAGCCCTAATGTTACTTCTATTCCTGGAGCATTCACCCACTTGAAAGTTGTGTCGAGTGAAAATTATTGATATTTTTTTAAATTGACCCCAAACATTTACAAATAATGATGTCTAAAATACTTGTTTCATTCAAAATAACTTTGATAAAACCTGCTAACAACACCGAACAAAAGGTTCAGATCGACAATAACAATGCGGGCAATTCTAAGGCCTAAAAAAATATTGTTTGTTTCCGATTTCCGACCGACCCTATCAAAACATGTGCGACCCAAATTTATTTTTTTATTGATTTCCCCCCCCTCCCAAAAAAAAAAAATTGCTTTTTTCTTTTTTTTTAAGAAATCTATGAGTTAAGGGATGAGTTACTGGCTTTAGTCAAAGTAACTAAAAAAACGTTACGAAAAGGAGAGGAGGGGTCAAAAAACATCAAAAAAACAAAAAATCGTCACGTAATGTACAGATAAGACATGCATGGTAGTGAATTTGGCGCCAAATAAAAAAAAAATTCTTACCTACCGATTGATTGAAGTGACAAAAAATAAAATAAAAAATAAATTTCCTACCTACCCACTGGTTAAAATGACAACAAATCGGAAACAAACATATATTTTTTTTTGCCTAAATCCATCAGCCTAATTTTACTTAGGATCAAATATGGAAAACAAAATGCAATAAAAATAACTAAATGGAAGTGAAATTCTCTACCAAGATATGTCTTCAGATAAAATCAATAATCAGTTAACTGACTGAACAAAACCTTCAGATTTTCTACTTGGAAAGACTCCAAATAAAAAGTTTTTGGCAAATTCATGTCAGCTGATCAGTCCAAATGCCTACAAGATACATCATAAGACAATAAGACATGGAAATTTATATTCTAATGTCTGTCGATGAATACAATTATATATATCTATTGGAAAAATAAGACAAATTATTGAAATATAGGAGGTTTAATCAAATATCAGGGCTCCCACTGGAGCATAAAAATGTTTAGCAAAAACATAGCAAAATCGAAAAAAGATTTGCTTCATTGCGTAGTAACTTACTAGAAACATAATTTAATAGTGTCACTGTAAAAAAATACTTTATACTGTGATTTATAGCTGTAAAAAGACTTTTCAAACAAAATCTAAGAAACCTAATAAATATAGATGTTCACGCACTTGTACTATTTGTAGTTGTGTCTAAGCCCAACCTACCCCTTTCCGGCACCCCAATGTGAACATTACTCGCAAAAACCCTGAACTGTCACAAAGACGTTTGGGGAGGACTTCTTGAAGTCTGAGGGGGGAACTAAATTTTGTGATGGGAGCCCATCCCCCTAGAAAAAAACTAGGGCCTACAGGAAACCCTGGACGCTCCGCTATTACATTAATGGAGGTGTATTTAAAACATATTACTTTATTTGATAGGTTTATACCTTTATCTTGGAATATAACCTTTCGGTAGGTCTAATCAGTCTTGCCGTGTCGTCCTCTCCAAGGCCGTGAATAGATGTATTTGCTTCACCCGAAAAATCCAACTTAGCAGTGACTCAAAGCGATCCCGACCCCAAGGTCTGGAAATGTACATAACTTTTTAATTGCCTGTGCGACCTCTGAGCTGAGCATGCGGGCATGGAACTGAAATGTTACTGATTTAAAAAAAAAAAATTGTCCTGATGACTTCCCGATATTCTCCGATATGACAGTCCAAAGAAATGTTCCACGATTTTGTACGCGGTCAATCTGTGGCTGCCACTGGTAGTAACGCCCACAGTCGCCAGGTGGATCCCGATAATTACGTCATCGATTTTCGTGCAAGAAAATGGCGGGAAATTGTAGTCAACGTAAATAATCAATATTTTTATATTTGTATATAGATCAAAACACACACTAATTGTATATTTTATTCTTTATGAGTGTTTGAGGGGGGTTTATTACGAACCGGAAATGATGTACGAAGTTTGGATTTGATTTTGCTGGAAACTCGAATTTCAACAATAAAGGTATTTATATTTGTTTATTATCATTTTTTTATTAAAACTGCGGCCCAGATTCCGTTTTATTAGTATACGATTAGTACACAACTATATTCAGAACCTTTTTTTACACATTTTATATAGTTTGGGGATGGGGCATTCGAATGATTCACATAACCGATCGCGTTTTCTCTGATATTCACATATTATCGCTCACACGTCGTGTCAAAATTTTCAACAAGTCACGGCTCAACTCAAAAGTCTAGGCCTACGCCGTCTACGGCTATATACTAGGCATCGTCTCTGAGTGACTAACGTTAGTTAGTCTAGACTAAAGTTGAAAGGCTAGGCCTAGGCTAGGGCCTAGAGCGTAGCCGTATGACAGGCCGTGCGTGGGGGGGGGGGGGGTAACTGATACAGTCTTTTTGACTTTGACCGATTTCGTTTGTTTGTGCTAGCAAGCCCTGGGGGTCGGCTATGTACCCAGTTGGGCCTTCCGAGAGCTGTACTGTGATCATTAGGCTATATGATATCAACATAATTCAAATGTCTTGACTTCAACAAGTTGAGCTCTGGCCTCTCAGCAAACACGGGGCATTCACCCAATGCTGTTTCAATGTTGGCCCACCGTCTCGACGCTGGCCCAACATTGAAACAGCAATGAATGAGTCCCCCTTGTTTGCTGGGCTGGGCTGGGCCTATAGATCTAACATAGGCTATAGTCTACCAGAATGTTATGGGAATATTTTCAATAACGTTATCGAACTTGCTTATTTTTCTTGAGAAAAACATACGGGTGCCGGAGGCTATGCCCAAATTTACAGCTGTCCTGTTATCTTCTACATATCTATCTGACGTCTAGACGCGTTTGTTTTGAGAATATTTTCAATAGTGAACTTGTTAATATTTCTTTAAATATATATACGTGTGCCGGAGGCTATGACCAAATTTACAGCTGTCCTGGTTCATTGATTTATTGATTGTCCGACTTGGGCTCTAGGCCTACCTGCCTGGTTTGGGAATATTTTCAATATTGAACTTGCTTATTTTTCTTGAGAAAAACATACGGGCGCCGGAGGCTATGCCCAAATTTGCAGCTGTCCTGTTATCTTCCACATATCTATCTGACGTCTAGACGCGTTTGTTTTGAGAATATTTTCAATAGTGCACTTGTTAATATTTCTTTAAATATATATATATACGTGTGCCGGAGGCTATGACCAAATTTACAGCTGTCCTGGTTCATTGACTCAATGAAATGTCCGACTTGAGCTCTAGGCCTACCTGCATGGTTTGGGAATATTTTCAATATTGAACTTGCTTATTTTTCCTGAGAAAAACATACGGGCGCCGGAGGCTATGCCCAAATTTGCAGCTGTATCTTCCACATATCTGATGTCTAGGCACGCTTGTTTTGAGAATATTTTCAGTAGTGAGCTTGTTAATATTTCTTTAAATATATATACGTGTGCCAGACGCTATGACCAAATTGACAGCTGTCCTGTTATCTTCCACATCTATCTGACATCTAGACACGTTTGTTTTGAGAATATTTTAAATAGTGCACTTGTAAATATTTCTTTAAATATATATATACGTGTGCCGGAGGCTATGACCAAATTTACAGCTGTCCTGTTATCTTCCACATATCCGACGTCTAGACGCGTTTGTTTTGAGAATATTTTTAATAGTGAACTTGTTAATATTTCTTTAAATATATATACGTGTGCCGGAGGCTATGACCAAATTTACAGCTGTCCTGGTTCATTGACTTATTGAATGTCCGACTTGAGCTCTAGGCCTACCTGCATGGTTTGGGAATATTTTCAATATTGAACTTGCTTATTTTTCTTGAAAAAAACATACGGGCGCCGGAGGCTATGCCCAAATTTGCAGCTGTCCTGTTATCTTCCACATATCTATCTGACGTCTTTATGAGATGGTTCTGACCTAAGTTATATCTGATTGTTGATTTTGAAGATACTTTCAATATTAAACTTGCTAATTTACCTTGAAAAAAATATATATTCCAGGGGCTATGGCCAAATTTGCAGCCTTTCAATCAGATGCCATCAGGGTAATCGGGGTCAGTGAATCCTAAAATATGCCAGCTCTTATGAAATTCTACCAGCCCAATAACATGTTGTGAAATTGGTGTTCACTGTCCAGAGAACAGTGCATGTACCCCTCTTGCACTAATCTATCTACCCTAGCCTAGCATAAGTCATTGTCATACATGTGGATCTACAACTCTTTTTTTTAAATTATTTTACATGCATCTGAAACACTGAATAAAATAACAGTTTTCGCTGAGTTAATTTAAATATGTAGACCTACACGGGAGGCTAAGCCCAATTTAACAGCCGTCCTAGTTTCCTTCTTTTTTTAACGAGATGCGCATGACCCGAGCTCTGTCTGATTTTTGCTTTTATAACTAAGTAATTCTAATTTTAAAACCTTATTTTGTATCATATTTTTATATTTGTTTGATTGATTGATGAATGAGATTGTTTTTCTAAAATTAATGAATAGTGTATACTACAAGGCTGTTTAATGAATTTAATCCTATCTGTTTTACAATATTGCAGAGGTGTGACATATGGCAGACATGGCAGCATCTACACCAGGACCAACACCTGTTCCTCTGGGGCCTTACTGCACTGCTGCTGGCTTGAATGAAGACAATGTGTCACAAGCCCTGCCCTCTATACAGCCAGCTGTCCTGAATTATGGAGTTGTTTGTGAATTGTTCCAATTTATAAGGAGGAAACATTACCCCTGGCAACTCGTCACAGACCACCTTTGTCAGATTTATCAGTGTGACCCCTTGCCTGCAGACACAGTGAGAGCTACCTTTGATCGAGCCTTCAAAAAACGTAAAGCATTAGTGACCGCTGCACGCAGGAGCAAATTTAGACACACAGCCAACTAACACATTTCTAGAGTCCTTGTACTGTGTACCAGGTAAACTATTATGATAAGTTTATTAGCCCACGTAGATGCCAAAAAGGGCATACCTTTTACTCAGCTCTATGCATTAACTCCTTCAAATGTGTTTTAATGCCTCAGGAATATAAAATTAAAACAATAGGTTGACAGCAACATAAAATTTATTCCATGACATGTATTTAAATAAATCTATTATTTAAGTGTCGGATTATTTTTTATTTAAATTGTATTTATTCACTGAAAAGATATTTATTAGCATGGCTAATTTTTTGTGATCCTCCAATTTTGAATGTTGTCTTAATAAAAATACTATCACATACACATATATTTTTGTACAATTTTTTTTCAGTTCCACATCCAAGAAAAAAAAAAGTGAACCACCAGCCTGAGAAAAACCCAGCAGAGAAGTTCAACACATTTTGGGAGGAAGTTGGGCAGTCTGCCAATGCATGTTTTGATACTGAATGCGAAGATACAGTTCAATTATTGTGCCAGCTAAAAGCTGAAAATAACAAGTTAAAGGTTGAAAATGCTAAGCTGAGAGCTGAAAACCATACATTGAAAATTACTTTGCAAAAGCATACCAGCCACAATTTGAGCAGAAAACTAAAGAGAAAAGACCATTCCACAAATTCCTGGAAAGAAAAGTACAGAAAAATAAAAAAAGACAGCACGTCGAGAAACATTTTATCTCTCAGAAAGACAATTAAAGATCTGAAAACTAACAACAAGTCACTCAAAAGAAAAACAACAGCTGCAAAGAGAAAAAAAGTACAACTGAAAAGTTCAACTCTTTTGCAAAAATAGACCAGGAACCTCATTGAACAAGTCAATTTGAAGGGAAAAGAAATATCATATCTGGAGGACACCATCTCGGCCATGGAATTAGAAATGGATGATGACGAAGTGCCAGTTAGAAGAGATCAACGCCGTGGTCAGCCTTTTGCTCCGGCAATCAGGGAAGCCTCTTACAAGCTTCAAAGTTTAGGTGAGATGTCAATGCTGTTATTGCTCTTGTTATCTAGATTATCTTGTTAATTAATAATTTTCATGCAAATGTATTTTGCAAAGATTAATTGTGTAATTTGACTTCAATGACCATAGAAACAGGCATTATTAAAAAAAGAATGTTCAATACTTGTGTAATCTGACAAGATTTTGTATAACTTCTTTGAGCATGCTATCTTTAATGCTGATAAATTGTTTGTTACTGTAGCTCTGTCATTTGCAGCATTCAAATAAACATTGATTCCTAGGGGTTGACACTAACTATTACGGGGCCTACCCCGATGGCTCATTCGTATCGACTGGGGCTTGTAACCTGCAGCACAGGTGGGACCACCCGCATAAAATGTTAAACTAAGTATACAATAAAGGTATGTAACCATATCACACACAGATAAATTATCCATTTTTCAGATAACTTCTGTGAGGTGACAAATATAAATATAACAAACTCATCCCTTTACGGGTGAGTTGTCTATTTTAAGTTCTGATTAATATACATGTGTGATATCGCTTACATAATCATACCTTTATTAATGTACACTCAAATACAGTTTATGCGAGTGGTGCCACCTGTGCCAGGTTCGAATCCCGGTCTGGCCGATATATTTGTCATCATGGTTGTGCATATGCAGTGCTCCAAACTGTTCAAAGGCATGAAGTGTACAATACTGCCCATGGTACTGTGCACTATAAAGAACCCTTGAAGTCATTCGAAATAAGAGTAGGGCATAGTCCTGGCTTTGGGCTTCTTTCTGTCGCGATATTGCCTCAATGTGCAGAAAGCGCCATAAAGCAATATTTGTTAACTAACTATTACGGGGAAGTAGCCTGAAGAGCCAGTGACATAAAACAATTACTGGCCCTCAGTCTTATCCTAAACATGTTCTAGTACTTTTAAGGTTTTGGAAAGCCACATTTTTATTTTTCCATTGGCCCCACAGGCATCAGTCCAACAGCCCAGCTTATTTTTTCACTATTGCCCTGATATATTAAGGATGACTTTATATTTTTTATGAAGGTGTAGCAGAACACAATGTGTCTGAGGCGATCGGGGCGGTATGCGAGAAGGTAGCTGGGAAGCAGTTGACTGATCCACTCCCCAGCAGATCCACCCAGGGCAGATTCTCTGACGAGATGAAGGTGAATATCTAAATATTGCTTTACGTTGCTTTCTGTACAATCATGGCAATATTAAGACAGAAGAGACAGAAGGAACTCCAAAATCAGAACTGAGCACTATCGAATTATCTTATCAAATAAATTCAAGGGTTCTTTATAGAGTACAGTACTACAGACAACAAATAAAGGTGAGACTTACCTCTGGGAAAATGGGAATATTTTTTTTGTTTTTTTCTAAATTATAAACAATATAATGTGAAAAAGCCATATTTTATTTTTTCACATGCTTTTATACTACTACAGTACCATACACAATAACTTTTACACAACACAGTACATTGGTAAATAATTTATTTCAATTATTACAGCAACATTTGTTGTATTATACTGTACATGAAGGATTCCATTGTTCAAACTCATATGAAAACAAAATTAATAAAATGAGAAGTGCATTGAACATATTATTGCACTTTACTTTAGCCTGGGTTATTTGTCTAATGCAATAATGCATTAAGACCGACTCACTTGGCGACCGACTCACTTGGCTCCACTTTCCTAAGTCATATTTGTCGACAAGCATATTTATTTAATACGTTAATTTACAAAGTGATACAAAGCTAAAATCATTGTCAGACATCTTTCAGGAGTGATTGACAGCTCGCCTGGCTGTCAGCAGTGATATTTAATTTACGCCAAATTTTATGGGTGAAATGTTTCAAGGCAAGGAGATATTGTTGGGCCAGGACGGGGTCTGGGGTCCTCTCAAATGCAATTTGTTGGAATTTGGTGATATTTTTCTTCGTCCAGGCTAAAAATAGGCCGTCCAAAAGTTAGCTGTACGGGTCTCTGGCTAAGTCCTTGTTTCAAGGACCACCATGTATTTATTAGTTAAATCATTTTTTGTTAATAGCAAATCTCCCCATAAGTATTGCTGTGCACTGCCAAGCTCTAAAATTGTAAGTTCTCCACCTCTACATCCCACCAGTTTTTTCAGAATATTTAGGAGCTATTCATGTCTCCTTATTATTTACTCCAGACAACATCTATAAAAATATATATGTAACATTTTTTTTTACAGGTATTGGCAAGAAAACACCTAAGGGAAGAAATAAGGGGGCATCATAATCTGACACTGAAATATGATGGCACCACAAAAAAGGGGAGACATTTTACAGAAGTTGAACTAGCTACAGATAATACTACATATTATTAATATCAATTTGCTTTTCAATTTATCTGCCATTTTGTCATAACTGTCACTATATCATTTATTAACCTCCAAATGACCTTTTAACCCTATTGGGCACCCGAAATTACATCTGAGGGTTTTTAAAAGTGTTCAGATATACTGAATAGATGTGAGAGTTTTGCTTTGTGTGATATTTCTTGCAAATAGGCAAGTAATAAGTATAGAAAACCTTGTTAAAACATGGTCTAATGAATTTTTTTGTGTTTGGGGTGAATATGGTTACCATAGCAACCATCTGAAATGATGTTAGTCACTGTATAATGACACCCTGGGGTATTTACCCTTGCTATTTGGATAAATTTTGGAAAGCTTACAATTTATATGAGGGGAAATAAGATTATTAATATCAATTTGCTTTTCAATTTATCTGCCATTTTGTCATAACTGTCACTATATCATTTATTAACCTCCAAATGACCTTTTAACCCTATTGGGCACCCTAAATTACATCTGAGGGTTTTTAAAAGTGTTCAGATATACTGAACAGATGTGAGAGTTTTGCTTTGTGTGATATTTCTTGCAAATAGACAAGTAATAAGTATAGAAAACCTTGGTAAAACAAGGTCTAATGATCTTTTCTGTGTTTGGGGTGAATATGGTTACCATAGCAACCATCTGAAATGATGTTAGTCACTGTATAATGACTCCCTGGGGTATTTACCCTTGCTATTTGGATTAATTTTAGAAAGCTTGAAATTCATATGAGGGGAAATAAGATTAATAATATCAGTTTGCTTTTAAATTTATCTGCCATTTTGTCATAACTGTCACTATATCATGTATTAACCTCCAAATGACCTTTTAACCCTATTGTGCACCCTAAATTACATCTGGGGGTTTTTAAAAGTGTTCAGATATACTTAACAGAAGTGAGAGTTTTGCTTTGTGTGATATTTCTTGAAAATAGGCAAGTAATAAGTATAGAAAACCTTGTTAAAACATGGTCTAATGAAATTTTTTGTGTTTGGGGTGAATATGGTTACCATAGCAACCATCTGAAATGATGTTAGTCACTGTATAATGACACCCTGGGGTATTTACCCTTGCTATTTGGATAAATTTTGGAAAGCTTAAAATTTATATTAGGGAGAATAAGATTATCATTATCAGTTTGTTTTTCCATTTATCTGCCATTTTGTCATAACTGTCACTTTATCATTTCTTAACCTCCAAATGACCTTTTAACCCTATTGTGCACCCTAAATTACATCTGAGGGTTTTTAAAAGTTTTCAGATATACTGAACAGATGTGAGTTTTGCTTTGTGAGATATTTTTTGCAAATAGGCAAGTCATAAGTATAGAAAACCTTGTTAAAACATGGTCTAATGACATTTTCTGTGTTTGGGGTGAATATGGTTACCATAGCAACCATCTGAAATGATGTTAGTCATTGTATAATGACTCCCTGGGTTATTTGTCCTTGCTACTTGGATAAATTTTGGAAAGCTTATAATTTATATGAGCAAAAATGAGATTATTAATATCAGTTTGCTTGTCAATTTATCCGCCATTTTGTCATAACTCTCGCTATATCATTTAATAACCTCCAAATGACCTTTTAACCCTATTGTGAACCCTAAATTACATCGAGGGTTTTCAAAATTGTTTACATATACTGAACAGACTTGAGGGTTTTGCTTTGTGTGATATTTCTTGCTAATAGGCAAGTGATATTTATAGAAAACCTTGTTAAAACATCGTTTAATGACATTTTTCTGTGTTTTGGGTGAATATAGTTGCCATAGCAACCATCTGAAATGATGCTATGCACTGCATAATGACTCTTTGGGTATTTACCCTTACTATTTGGTTAAATTTTAGATAATTCAATATCCATATTATCAGGTAAAATATATTATAATTAGAACTATTTTTAAAATTTATTCCCTGTTTTGTAACAGTTATGTGCGATGTAATTTGTTAACTCTCAAATGTCAATACGACCTTTTGACCTATGTTACCCCATGCATTGCACCTAGGCCCTATATAGATCTGTTCTGTAGGCTTATTCTGAAAAAATTCTACAAAATATGTGTATGGCTACTGAATGAAAATGGTATGAAGTACTTCAATAAACTTGATTTAGCTTCTTTTTGTTGTATTGTTTTTGTATTTGGGGTGAAATATCGTCATGACAACCATCCAATTTAAATTATTGGTTTTAAATTAATGCTGAATAAGCATATCTATGTATCTATTTTAGTTCAAGGGCTTACAGATTTATGAATTTGAAAAATATTTTGAGATGTAATGCTCTTTTTCAATGTTTTCAGAACTATTCATTCTCAGTTCTAGAGTAGTAAGTGATACACATAGGATAAAACGGTTGCCATGGCAACAGAGGGTGAATAGGTATATAAATGGGTACACAAAATTTGAATCGGCAAAGAATGTTTTGTATCTAAGTGGTATGAATTATATTACAAGGTATGCTTTTATGCAACAACAAGGGTAATGATGATCATTGCATTTGTGTTGACATGTGTTTGTAAACCACTAATTCAGTGAAAAACAGCAATATTAGCAATGGGGAAAACAGCCAATATTTGTACATGATATATAGTGCAAGTATGAAATTGCACTAAAAATGCTATAACTTCGGTTCTAGACGTCCCAGACACAAAATTCAAAAAACGTTTTTCTTCTCTTATGCCCCTCTATAATGAGGGTTAGGTTGTATAGCTATCCCGTCACTTTGATTTTTTCATGAACATAGCTACCACTGGGGTTATAATTAGACTAGTTTGAGAAGCAAGCTTTTGAATCCGTTAAATTATGAATCCGATATTGACTCGTGTGTTGACAATGACATATTAAGATTTGACTTTGAGTTAGAAAAAAAAAAACGGTGCGATAAAACTTCACTTGGCCCCGTGGCCTAAGGTTGAAAAAAAGAATAACAAAATACATATTGTAAAGTGAAGTGAAACATAAACCTAAATTCCTAGTCACATTAGAACAAATGTAGCCTATCGAATAGCCTATAGAAAACGAGCATACGATGCCACGTCAACCAACCCAAAAGACACTGACGACGGATGTTGGTAAAATAAACTAGCAATCGAGAATGATTATCTTACCATTTCCAGCCAACATAATCGTTGTCGGTAAAATTAACAACAACACCAATATAAAACGTCCTAGTATACGAGCCATATTTAACTGATGACGAAAAAAACGTCTTATTGGCGATGAATGAAGATTACAATAACGAACGTCTGTTCAACTTTTCTACCACGAAGCCATTCGTTGCAGGAAGCGGAAACCACGTACCGGTTTCGACCACAGTAACACTATCTCTGATTGGAGGTGGACAGAACGTGGCTCACTTATTAGCCAATCAGCGCTAGTGTTCTATGGCTCTGTGCACATAGATGACGTTTCACAAATTTATCTAATTACAGGAATAGAACATAACGTCGTTTATTTTAGAAACAAACAAAATATGTGACCTTCTCAATGTAAATGACATAAAGAGAAAATATGTAAATAGGACTAGATTATTTATTCTAACTAATTTAAAGCACCTTTGTTTTTAAATTATATGAAATGGGTAGGACCCAGAATCGGGTTGAGACCTATATAGTTGAGACCATTGATTCTGTAGTCTAACTAGACTACAGAATCAATGTTGAGACCAAGTTGAGACCATAGACATTGAGACCTAACTTGGTAAACAAATCACAGTCACAGCAATAGGCCCCATACATGCCATAGGCCTAGTGTTTTTCATATTATTTTGATGTGTGTAGGCCTACAATTCTACATTAATAAGTTTAGCAATTCCATTTAGTCAAATACAATTTTTTTATCTCAATCCCACTGAACAAAACATGAATGTAAGCCTATTGCTTTCATTAGCAAAATTTATTGTTAAAGCATGGAGTTAAATATTAATTGTGTAAATTTAGATACGAAGCAGATGTAAATGCTGTATTGTTCGTTAACATAATTATTCCAGTGCTCCTACTGAAATAAAAGGAGAATAATTAGTATTAGAATGTAATTGTTATTATAGGCCTAGGTCTACATAGAATACATGTTTTTTTCTAATGTGTAAAAGGTATATTTTTATGACCATATACGTTGATGCAATTTTTATTATGAATATTTTTTGATATCATAGACTATACCTTCTATTTTTATAAAACTGACATTTGTATCATACTGATTCTCTTTGTCAATAAAAGTATTATTATTATTTGCAACTAGAAATTAAGAGTTGTTGGAAAAGAAACACAAAAACAGCCCTCCGTTACCACCTGTCAGCCATTTTAAATTTGCTAGAGTCTAGATCAATAATTATAAATTTTGTCAAGAGTTAAACCTTCTTTAGGCTATGTAGGGCCTCACATAGGACAGTAATTAACTGTTTAGCATGGAAGGATTATGAGATAATATGATACCGACACTTTATTTAATATTAACGCTCCAGCTGGCAAGGTCTTCGAGATAGTGAGCAGAATGGCAATTGGCTATTTTAAATTTTATATTAAAAAAAAATGTCCTGTACTGTTCTTGTGTAACACTGAACACTGGGCAGCTATCATGCAATATTTCCAAGCTAATGAGAAAAAAAGATTAATTCAGCCCCAGTCGGCCATTTTAGATTTTATTTCTGCAAAATTTGTCATGGTTTATCTTTGTTTGAGACCTTACACTTTGTTTATATTCATGGTCCAGTTACTTTGCGTTGAGTAGATATCACAAAATTACTCAAAGTAACAGCCATTTTTTAAAAAATCAATCAGGTCATTGCTGACACAGCTGAGCATATTTGCCAAATTAAAAGAAAATCTGATATAATTTTTTTCCTGAAACGGGATAAGAACATTTCTCCATTAGTGGCCGTTGATGATGGGGAGCAAAATGTCAATCCAACAATTCCCCTGTGGTATGTGATGGCCATGTGAAGCATGAGAAAGCAGAAGTTGATAGATTAGCGTAGATGGCGAAGGTGGACTGTATGCGATACAATAAGAAGCCTGCCTCGGCAAAGCCTGCTAAATTAATTACGAGAAAAAAATGTTTGAATAAATGAAAAGAATCTAAGCCTTTTTTGTCAATGTATGACTTTT
The DNA here is from genome assembly GCA_964017125.1 of Flabesymbios commensalis. Classification (NCBI taxonomy): domain Eukaryota; kingdom Metazoa; phylum Annelida; class Polychaeta; order Terebellida; family Flabelligeridae; genus Flabesymbios; species Flabesymbios commensalis. Next base: position 15,735,027 of record OZ024909.1, read on the forward strand.
TATCAGGTGATCCAGTTTTGACAAATCCAAAAAATGACTCTTTAACGACTAGCGTCACATCAACATTGTAATAATATCACTATAATTGAACACTAAATTATTATAGACTGATTGTGAAAAAAATCCAAAAAAATTCTTTAAAAAACAGACAACCTAAACTATCAATTAATAATAAAAAAAAAATAGTTGCCTACGTACATTACCAATAAGCCCACCGATTTTTTAATTGCTGCAACTATAGTTTCATGACATAATTCATACATATCTTATTTCATGTAGACTATTTCAACGTAGGCCTATCATTACCTTGCTATTGTCACTTGTCTGGTATTGTAGGCCTTACCCTGTTCTCAGAATAGTCATTATGCCGTTTATCTAGCCCTACCCAGCAAACACAAATGTTTTGTGTTTGTTGGGTATCCTATCATACTATATAGTAAGCTACCATAACGGCAACCGAAAGTAAAGCATTTTAATAACGTATTTTGCATTTTTATTTGAAATATCAACCAACAAGCATAAAATGACACCAACTGCATGGGGATATCTTTTCATAACAATAACTAAACATAGCCTAATTAAACATGGCGACAATGTTGAGGGATCCACAAACAAATTCAAATTACTGATGGGGCATAAGCAGGTTATTGGAGAAGGCACAGGCCTACAATTATTTTGAAAAAAAATAAACAATAATAATGATAGGCCTGTAGCAACATTTTGAATTGAGCTCCCCTTCACATAATGCAGTTTTCCATGTTTTAATACTTGTATCCACCCCAACCCTCCACTAGTTGTGCTGCGACGGGCCTGACTGCTACAAGACTATATATGCCCTAAGCCTACTAGCCTATTTTTGTGCATATGCCTAAGATGGTAATTTTATTATCTTTTATTAGTGTTTTATTAAAAAAAAAAAATGGCGTTTATTTCAGATCAGTATAGGCTATATAGCTACACATAAATTAATTTGTCAAAATTGACAAAATTGACAAATAATCAACATAAGCAGTCATTTTAAAGTAAGTGTGTCGTTATGATTTATTGCGTAAACTTTTAGGGTGCCCAATACAATGGTACGCATGCACAGTATGGTCAACGTCCACGTGAGTGAAATCGGTCGTATTGTAAATACTTTGATTCGGTGAAGCATGACGACATACCTACCATAACTTTAAGTTGTCACATGGGTCACATTTTAAATAGATCAATGTATCACTTTAAGAGTTAATTAATTGGGATTACTTGCACTTACAGCTAACTATTGACAGTCTAAATGTTTGAGAGAGTAGTTCAAGACAATATATGGCAGTCAAGTGTTATCTTTACTTAAGGCTTTCATTTGTACTGCTGCAAAACACCATGATGAAAATATGAGCAAAATGTTTTACAAAACATTTCCTCAATGTGTTATCAGAAATTTTTTTTAATATTTGAGAAATCACTCACTATATTCTAAAAATGTTTAGTCAACCACATACTTTCTTAATATTAATAACATATGTGTGTGTTTGTTCAGTTTGTGCCTATGAACTCGGTACATAGGTGAGTTGGGCGCTATTGAAGTGACAATTATATATTCATATTCATCGGACCGTAGGCCTACACTAAATTGCCCCGCACACAAATCTCTCAAGAAAAGAAAACACAAAGATCTGTCTTGGTTTCTCGCGCGAAAGCCATCGAATGCGGGCTCGGGAATCAATCATAAATCGATCATGATTTATTCTACTTGGTATGGGTTTGTGTTTTCTGACAGATTAATAATACTCATAAACATAAAAATAGGTCACTGCAGGACATTTTTGTATTATTCTGAGTGCGGTTACAAGCACACATCATATATGTTGATCTTGTGTAGGCTACACCATAGTCAGTCATTGTATTCCGATATACACTGATGTGATTTACACCATGGTCATTCAGTGAATGCCGATTCGTATACACCATGATCGGTCATTGTACACTGATATGTACACACATATGCACACCATGGTCAGTTGTTGTATCGCAATCTGTTCACACGTACGTACACCATAATCAGTCATTGTATGCCGATATGTACACATATATGTGTGCATCATATGATATCAGTCATTATATGACATATTCACACCTGTGATTTAAATTGATGTAATTTATTTGCCAAATTATGGAGAAAGAATCATATGATGAATGAAACTCAATTGTAGTATATTGTTTTCAATCACACATTTGTCATTTGATTGTACTTTTGGCTGATAACCTTTTGTATTTTTGTCAATAACTAATAGCCTATAATAATATGCAGATAGCAGTCTCGTTAGTATCTGTAGGTCCCTACATATCTTTCTCAGAATGGTCACCACGTTTATTCACCACGTTCGTATTTTTGAACGATAATTTTTATTACTGATCAACACGATCAGGAATTGCCAGCATGAAGACCTTTTGAAGAACTTAAGTCATTGAATCTGAAAAAAAACATACGCTGTATTTCAGTGTATTTATCATTTGTAATAGTTACTATTTCCTTGACATTTATTTATGTGTGACTATTCCTTTAATTTTAATTTAACGAATCTTCTTGTAAAATATGACAAGCAATAGGTTGATTTGAATTGAAAAGAGGCCCAGAGAAGTTTATATTTATTAAATTACAAGTAAAGTTTGTTTGAAGTAAAATTACTTGTATAGTCATATCGTAATAACCCAAATTAAAAACACACAAACTTTAAAATACACTAAAACCCTTTAACCCCAATGGGAACATATATTATATACTTACTCATTGTATTTTCGAATATATTTGGTTTACGCTTCCAGCAAATACACCAGAATACCAGAAATAATAATGAGAACTCCCACGCCGAATTGTCCAGGACTCTGGCAAAGTCCAAGTATTATCAGAAAAAATAGAAAGATGAAGCTGGTGACGGGAATCACCATATGAACCTGTGATAAACAGAATATTATGTGTAAACTATAAGCTGAAGCTAAGGACGATCATTACCATATATTCCAGATGGTCAATCTCCGACTTTCCAAGCAGGCACCATGCAGGACCCCCGACATCTCGTGTTTGAGCATTATGTGCGTGAGAAAAATATGCGACTGTCTATCTCAAAATCAGCAGTTTTTTGCTTCAATGATATTTTGAGCTAAGTTCGAGTGAAACTGAATTGTGTTCAGATGGATTTATAGCCGTTTCACAAATGCCGTCTTCCGCCTGATTTTGATATGAACGGTCTCACATAGAATACGATTATGTGTAAACATCTGCTGGAAAATGTTAATTAATTACATCCGTATTGATAACTTTCAATTTTGATAAGGACCACAAAACAGTATATTACCTTGAAAGGTCTTGGCAGATCTGGCTGTTTATATCTAAGATAAATCATAATGTAGACTCCAACTAAACTGTAAAGTATGCTAAAAAGCCCAAGGTACTCAATTATTCTGAGAGCATTACCACTGAGTGAATAGAAACATGACATCAAACACTGAAATGTAAAATATTTATATAAAAATGAATGTGCTTGAGTCTTAGATATACAGGCTAGCCGAAGAGAGCTAACCATGATTTTTATTCACTAGGACGTTGTCAGGAAATGATTGTTGGATTTTAATGCTATCGATATAAATAATACTAATTACATGTGGGCCAACTATAATATGATGAAAAAATGTCCGCAGTCCCTCCTAAAATTAGTGAACATCATCATTATTCAACCAATAGTTCAAACATTACGTCCTAGATGTATTTTGATCACTTACCGATAACCATATTGATGGTCAAGGGGTTCTAAATTTCAGATTAATAAGCGAGATAGCTTTTGGGAAAACTCCATCCTTGGCAGCAGCAAATATACCCTAAAAAAGAGAGTAGATTGACATGTAATAGAGAGAGTAGATTAGCAAATAGTATACTTTATGCTGACTCGTCCATCATAATAAAGAAAAATACATATTTGAGTGTGACAGTGATAAGCTGACCTTGTTGTAGTAGTAGTAGTAGTAGTAGTAGTAGTAGTAGTAGTAATAGTAGAAGTAGTAGTAGTAGTAGTAGTAGTAGCAGCAGTAGTAGTAGTAGTAGTAGCAGCAGCAGCAGCAGCAGCAGCAACACCACCAGCAGCAGCAGTAGCAGCAGCAGCAGCAGCAGCAGCAGCAGCAGTGGTAGTGGTTGTAGTGGTTGTGGCTGTAGATGTTGTAGTAGTTGTAGTAGTAGTAGTAGTAGTAGTAGTAGTAGTAGTAGTAGTAGTAGTAGTAGTAGTAGTAGTAGTAGTAGTAGTAGTAGTAGCACTAGTAGTTGTAGTAGTAGTAGTAGTAGTAGTAGTAGTAGTAGTAGTAGTAGTAGTAGCAGTAGTAGTAGTAGTAGTAGTAGTAGTAGTAGTAGTAGTAGTAGTAGTAGTAGTAGTAGTAGTGGTAGTAGTAGTAGTAGTGGCAGTAGTGGTAGTAGCACTAGTAGTAGTAGTATTTGTAGTAGTAGTGGTTGCAGTAGTAGTAGTAGTAGTAGTAGTAGTAGTAGTAGTAGTAGTAGTAGTGGTAGTAGTAGTAGTAGTAGTAGTAGTAGTAGTAGTAGTAGTAGTAGTAGTAGTAGTAGTAGTAGTAGTGGTAGTAGTAGTAGCACTAGTAGTTGTAGTAGTAGTAGTAGTAGTAGTAGTAGTAGTAGTAGTAGTAGTAGTAGTAGTAGTAGTAGTAGTAGCACTAGTAGTAGTAGTAGTAGTAGTAGTAGTAGTAGTAGTAGTAGTAGTAGTAGTAGTAGTAGTAGTAGTAGTAGTAGTAGTAGTAGTAGTAGTAGTAGTAGTAGTAGTAGTAGTAGTGGTAGTAGTAGTAGCACTAGTAGTTGTAGTAGTAGTAGTAGTAGTAGTAGTAGTAGTAGTAGTAGTAGTAGTAGTAGTAGTAGTAGTAGTAGTAGTAGTAGTAGTAGTAGTAGCACTAGTAGTTGTAGTAGTAGTAGTAGTAGTAGTAGTAGTAGTAGTAGTAGTAGTAGTAGTAGTAGTAGTAGTAGTAGTAGCACTAGTAGTAGTAGTAGTAGTAGTAGTAGTAGTAGTAGTAGTAGTAGTAGTAGTAGTAGTAGTAGTAGTAGTAGTAGTAGTAGGCACTAGTAGTTGTAGTAGTAGTAGTAGTAGTAGTAGTAGTAGTAGTAGTAGTAGTAGTAGTGCGGTACTCACCACAGCCACTGCGCTTGTGTGTACCATGGTTTGTGGTGATAGCACAGTGAAGTAAGCTATGTTTGTCAACAAGTAAAGAAAGATGACCAATACCATGGAGATGATGCTGGCCCGTGGTATACGTCTGTACGGAAAATAAGATAGATACAACAGGGTGATAAACAAAAGACAATGCGCAGCCAATTTATTATTATCGCATGTGATGTATCTGGAAAAAGTACAATACAAAGCAAAGCAAAAAGAAGCATGATTTTAACCAGCGCAGAGTAAGAGATGCGAAGAGGCATATATAGTGGGGGTTGGCTGATGAACGCTCACTGATATGTGGCCATAAGTATTGTGACTTACCCCATTCCAGGCACGCTACACCACTGAACATCCTATTCTGGTTATGCTGTTTATTTAGTTACATCACAGCTGTCTTGACTTAGTTACTGTGAGAATCTCGCTGATTGTATAGATTGTTAAATGATCAGAACTCCCCAATGTTAACCTTTAAAGCGCCGAAATATTTTTGTATGAACCATGGAGGCCAAAATTGTTTTTCAATATGAAAGCTTGGTTAGCTCATTCCACTGCATTTGAATACCTGTGTTATTGTTCTACGGCCAGTTTTATATTTTTTCAGTGTGGAATAGACGTTAGATCTCGACGTCAGAAGTCGATCCCCGCTCTGAAAGGGTTAGAATGCTGCCTTAATCTTGATTCAGTAGCATGTGGGTTGACAGACAGGCCTATACCGTATCATGCAAATAACAAAGGCATAATGAAACATATATTATGATATTATTACAATGGCAATACATGGTTACATAATTGGGTATAAATGTTGGCAGGGTTATTAAATTATCACATATACGTAGAACATATATAAGCTTCCTTAAATAACTGATATAGTTCCCTTACTTCTTAGGTTCCTTCACTTCTTCCATCAGATTCAAACAATTATTTTCTAAAAATACATAGAGGTGTTAATTTTCCGTAGAAATACAGACAATTTTATGCACTTTGAAATCGTCTGCTCTGTCAAAGGTTATTGAACGGCTATAGACACGACTAGCACGTTTAAGAGAAGGGGACGTGGCTAGAGCGCCTGACTGCCTTGCCAGTCATGCATGCGTCCCGGTTTCGAGCCCTCTGTACATGCCCACGGTGGTTTTCAGAGAAACAGCAATGTTTTTCCCTGCTCAATGTGACTAGGCGATAACGTTAATGGCGGCCTCGAGTTAGGGTTGAGACCAGTGTATCAACGTTAATTTCGCGCAGGGCCCCGTGCTGCGAGCTCCTCACATTAGCACATTTATGTTTAACATACATTAAAACTTCCTAATTTTATACTGTGAGAAATCAACTGTGGTGACAATAAAAAGGCATCTCAGTTTAACCCTCTGACCCCAACAATAATTTTTTTACTAGTGTCAATTATTGTTAATGTAACCTCCGAACAGGGGGTACAACGTTGTTGTGATGTTTTATCAACATCATTGACATTTATTCAACCTTGCAACAACGTCATGCGCCCACCCAGCAAACATGAGACGTAGGCCCAGCGTTGGTTTACTGTTGGTTCACCGTATACGACGCTGGCCCAACAGCAAACCAACGTTGGCGCAACGTCTCATGTTTGCTGGGCAGTGGGCTACACTGACAATCCCCATGCCGCTATTTGTAGAACTACATATCACTCATTCATTCATCATTTACAGATTGCATTGTATTGAACCTAGTAAGGTTAAAATCCACACAAATGACTATCCCGGTCTCAAAGTGAGTAATAACTAATTAGGGCCTACTTACTTTTTCCTTTGAATCCCGCAGTCGGGGATGTGCCGGATGTGTGGTTTGAATCAATACGGCACTGTTTATTCTAATTCATTTAACTTACCACTCACCATCTTTCATACATGAATATTCCTAAATAAAGGTGATGTGTGGTGATGAATTATACCATTTGTCTTATTTGAAATTTGTCATATCTGGTGCATAAATGTGACTATTGAAAAATCCTGACTGATTAAGCCTCTGCCTCACCATCCTCCATATGTGAAGTACCCTGAGTACATTGCTGTAGCCACTGATCCCGGGTTTGTGGTGGTGCCCTCCATTGCCTTCTGTAGGTTTCCCACATGACCTAAGAACAAGACAATATACTAAGATGAAGCATTATGGCAGAACGTTGTGATCTCTTGGCGTAAAAACTTCCCGACTGCGGATGTGTCATATCTGTCACTGTGAAATATTATACTACATCCAAACATAACATACACTACGTCCACGTGGTTTGTCCATAAAACATGCACACATATATAGTAGTATAGTAGAATATTGCATAGAATATTGCATATCAAGAGGTTAGCGTCACTTTTTAGCATAAATATATAATGGTCATTTAACTGACATTGTAATACGACAAAAACAGTGCATTTTATTGATGAGATAAATGACGTACGTACAGATGTTGACATGAGAGGGGGGTGATAGGGCATGTTGAGTTATTGGGAGTGTTTCCTTCACTCGACGCCCAGATGTCCAGAGACGTGCTAAGATAAACAAAACACAGCTACGCTACCATTGGGTTGGATAGTCCTCAGAGTAACAATAGCTAAGGGTAACATAACTTCGTTCTGTCCCACGTCAAACACTGTTTTGCTGATTTAGTAAAATATGCCCTACCAACGCCAACACAAGTGCCTGCACTGATGCGAGAGCTGTATAAAGCTGTATAAAGTATGTAACATGTTAAAGATCATATAACTATTAATATTGTGTTTAACGCTCACTAGACAAAATGTAAACTTATATATAATTCTTAAGTTTCTACGCTTTCCAGAGTGTCTTTTTTTGCTGCCATTTAGAATAAGTTATAGTAGCTATTTTATCTCTGGTTTTGGTGCGGGAAACATATATGTCCCATGTACATAAACCATGATAATGCTGTATGGTGTTTGACGTTATTTTGAATAGTTATGATGAATATTTTAAATACTCTAAGCTTGTTTAAATGTGTTAATGGCAAGCCGGAATGTAAGTGTACATACTATATATATATATATGTGATTCACAGAACTAACCATTCTAACCCTGCTGTACATATTGTAGGCCTATATATATAAATATATTGCTATGACAAATAAGTCAGCAATGACTTGAATTTTTGTCAATAAAATATCTATCTATCTATCTATATATAATTGGCACCGCTGTTGAGCGGAGAAACCAGGGTAGCTGCTGACAATACACCCAAAGATTAAAGCCACACGTGGAGGGTGCAACTTCCCTTGGATAATAGTTGTAGACTAGTGATACATGCAACATACTAGTCCAAGAGCATTAGACTTATACCTATCGCCATATTGTGATACAGTGCATCCTGTACATACCGGGCCCTTTGTCCCAAGTCATTCCGGTATGTAGGTTACAGGTTTTACTGTATCTTGGAAATTGTACAAATTAGTCAATTTTAGCTCAATTTTATTTTGTAATATACCATTTTAAGTGATTTTGTGGTCAGTAATCCTATCTAGATTGCTCCCAGGCAATATTGATAAATATTTAGCGCTTTTCTAATCCAAGATGGTGTGCAATATGGCCGCCGGTGTTATGTCATAATGATTTATTGGTCATCTTGGCGGCCATCTTGAATTTATCAAAAGCTCAAGTTGCATTCGCAGGGACTTTTAATATGTAAATCTAGATATCTCTGGGGACGTTTACTAAAAAAATTAGCTTTTAATGAAATTGTTCGGGTGTCAGCTGTTTTCCAGAAAGTGGCGTTGTCTTGGCGACTACCAGCCACTAAAGAAAATTAAGAAAGAAAGCTATTAATGATCATTCACATGTGTTCTAAGAACTAAATGTATACATTTGGTATGAAGTTGAATAGGCCAAATTTTTTTGTCCACACTATATGAGCATATAGCTTTAATTTGATATACGAATAAGCAATACTTCATTAATATATCAACAACAAATTGTTTTAAAACATAGTTGCTTTGTCCAGGTGCATATTTGCACTCCCGCCTCCATCTTTCTTAGCGAAAACTTTTATAATTTGAAAGAGTAATCCCGTGTAGATTTACACAACTTGGAAAACGTGCCCGCTTTAACACACTCAGCTGTGATATCTACCTCGCCCAATGTTGATAATTCCACCCAGTACGACGAGGAAGATGGCTAACAGTTTTGAAGCTGTGAACAAGACTTGTATTCTGCTGATGTAACTCACGTAGGAGCTATTCACCACTGCAATGGTAACTGAAGCAAAAAGGATCAGCTATAGCTTTTAATGAGTTATGTTTATAAGATAAAAAACTTCCCTGTAAAGTCAGTCTAGAGCCTATAGATCATGATTGAATATTATGAGAGAGGTCCTAATACTTCCCTGTACATCACTCTTGATACTTCCCTGAAATAAGTACAAAAATTATATAATGATAAAGAAACTTGGTTAAAAAAGTCATATTTAAAATGTACCTAGGTAAACTGCACCACTCGATTTTTACATTATGATGTTACAGGCGGAGTTACAACAACGTGTACAGGAACCTAGCAGCGTACGTGATGGGCTTATCACAGGTGGCTGTTATTAATATTTTCTTACGCAACATAGTCTGATAGTGGTACAGGGGTCTTTAATAGAACATCTTCACCGAGATATGCAACCAACCAGTAATACATGTATAATGAATTAAATCGTCCCCTTGGAGTTGTCCTCTACGGGATGCACAGATCTATTAACTCACCAAGTGGTAATACAGTACAGTACTCCACAGTTGTCATGGAAAGAACAGCATAAAAAGTGGGCTCCACGCAGATGAACGCAGCCCAGGCATTATGGAAGGCAAACATAGGTCCCAATAACTTATACGCAAAGGCATAGTCACCACCAGCGACGGAGAAGATGCCGCCCAGCTTGTAGAAACAGAGACAAACTAGAAGAGTGAGCACTCCACTGGCCACCCAGACAATTAACGACAAGATGATACTTCCACATCGCTCAGTGATTGAGACTGGAGAGACAAATATACCTGAGCCAATGATAATCCCTGCTATCAGACAGATAGCGTATGTTGTGTTATTATCCCGCTTCAGTGATACACCTGCCCCATCCTTCGCCGTTTTTTCTACAAGTAGTCCATTTTGTCGAGCTAAAGAGTAACCCTCTATGTAGGAATCGTAGAACCTTGAAAAATTTAAATAAGAGGTTTTGAAATGGATTAGGCCCTATATATGTTCCCTGCTATTTTTGTTTTCCTGTCTCACCAACCGATTGATGCATTACATAATTGGAGCACTATATAACTGTGGTGAACTAATGCATCTAATTACTATATGCATTCTATCAATAGTAAACTTTACACCCTGTCTGAATGATGAAACTCTGATAGAAGCGATAATTACAAACATTGATTCCCGTCATGATTTGGAGACAATTACATTCGCTGACAATGCTACTAAGCAGCAAGTACAGAAATCGTTTGATAACAGGATTCCTCTTAGCAACAGAGAATATTTTGTGCCAAAGTAAATGTGGTATGAGGGAGTCATACACATCACATAAATTGCACTGAAGAACAGCCATTTGTCATTTTTAAAGTCTGTACAATTATACAGGTTATGCATTTTTATACAATGAGCCCCGCAGGAGCGCTGCAGGAATTGTTACGCAGACATGAAGATGGCCGAAGGGTGGGGTGGTGGAGGTGAGTGTGTGATAGCATCATGATGGTAAAAATTCAAAGAAAACAATAGATATATAATGTGTACATAATAATATCACACTATAGGCCCCTATACCATTATTATATATATATGTTACTTATATATACACACACATAATATGCAGGTCTTGCATAAAATACTGTTTTAATAAAGGAACTGTGCCTTCAATGGTAACGACATTAAATGGGTTTCCAAACTCCACTCGAGCTTAAATATATATATATATTTCAAACTAACTAAGAAACAAGTCACAAAATACTCCAAACATGCACAAAATCAGGGCATCGATTCTTGTGCAAAAAAAGGATCGAAAATTCCTGAGTATTAATTTTTGTGCAAAAATCGGATCGAAACGGTCGACTCACTATGAGGTAGGTGTCCTCTCATTTGGCCAATGTCGATTCTTGTGCAAAAAGAGGATCGAAAAATCTGACTGTCAGATCTTGTGCAAAAATCGGATCCAAAAATTTTCAGCCTAGGAGTATTGTGATTGGTTCAAAATCACGTCTTCTAATTGGTAGATACCAGTCCACCAATCAGAAATAAACTTAAACTAGCCTATATAAGGCCCAGCCTGACCATATCACATTGTCAATTTCCAGCTCGAGAAATCTCTAGTGCTAACTAGTATATAAATAATTTATTGAAGATGAGCCAACAGAGAAGAATAGAAGATCCTGATTCTATGAAGAGAAAAATAAAAGCCCGTTTACAGGGCTCTTTCCCTTTAAGGGTAGTTCATGGGGTTAATTCCTCTTGTAACTCTCTTTCTCTTGGGACGAGGGATGATCTGGCTGGCGATGCTGTGAAAAGACTGTGTAGAAGATATGAAGATGAGGAGGCTGCTTAAGTTACTTTCAGTAACTTTCGGCCTTGTGGACCGTTTGCAGGCACCAGAGCCCTTTGATCCCCCTCTCGGGGACCTTGATAGCTCAGTTGTGTCACAACCCTGCTTCGGCAGGGATTTGCACCACTACTCCCTATCCAGGGGGTGTGGACGGATGCTTATCAAGTCAGCAGCAGAAGCATCGCAGTACAGGACTCCTGCTTCAGTCACTAATTGAGAGGGTGTAGCCCTGAGTGACTCTTTCCTTTTGTGTCGGATTAGATGGTTGTTCCCTCTGTTCTGCTCCCCACTCCTCTGTGGCTCCTCGTAGTTCAGAGCTGAGATGAGAAATAAGAGATCTCATGAGATTCTCACAAGGAAAGGATGGCTCGGTAACGCCATCAGAGCGTAACACAGTTACGACTCAAGGAACTGGGATACAATTTGCATACCCAGGTTCCTCTTGTAGTCCTGCCTGAGTTCGGGATAAGACGCTCTTACAGATTGGAATGTTGTATTTGTTGAATAAGCCAGATAAGAATCTAGGGTTTTCAGAACCCAGATTTTCTGCTAAGTGTCCATAGGCACTTGGACACTTGCTTGCATGTGTGAAAATATTAAACACTTATAAAACTGTTATAAAAGAAGTAATGAAATACTGGCATAAATAAAATAAAAATTAGAGGTTATACTTTAATTTCATATTTTTGCATATTTTGGATACAAGGAGATACATAATTTTCTGCATATGAGATATGATTTCCTGTTAATTTGATGGCAGTGATGCCAGTGGAATGTAACCATGCTGACAGCAGGTGTTCCTTGTTAATGGACTATCTGAGGCCTAGGTTACACAAACAGGAGATCATACTGCTCAGGAGTCAATTTTACAAAGGGAAGGTAACCCTGTTGGAGCAGGTGTTCCCTAGGAACTGGGCAGGTTTAGGCCCAGGGGGCAGTGTTATTTCGGTGGAGAAGATAAAATATTGTGGTTCCACTAGATAAGTCGAAAAAAGCAGTGGCAGCATCTGGTGAAAGGATAGTTGCTTAATTGTGTGCTTAAACTTTATGCTACCAAGGCAGAAAAAAATATGATAGAAAGTTGCTGTCATTTGCGACAGAGTCATATATGATCAAATTTCATAATAACAGTGATAATTTGGTAAGAAATAGCTTAAGCCATTTCTGGGGTTTTTCAGTGATCTGGATACCCCTACATAATAATGGACAAAACCATTTCTGGTTTTGGATCTTTTTTGTTCACTGCAGTATGTCTACACTGAAGTATTAGGAGTATTAATTTACCCTAATTGTGACTGGGATAAATTAACCTTGGTCACCTCTGGATCTTTTGTGACAAGTAGAAGCCAGAGGTCAGTCTTAAGTCATACTCTTTCAAGAGAGATTAAGGATGATTTAGTATTACTAAAATGGATACCCATCTATTTCATTACCATAGAAAGTAATTTAATATGCATAAGACTACAGGGGATTTAAGACCTGTAGGTTCTTGGGGTCACTAGTTCTAAGAACCAATAGGATTTTGTTTCTAGTAAGTGAACGTTAGGGCCTTTGAGGCTCAGAAGGTATGGAGACTCAAGTATTAATTGGTCTCTTTGTAAGGTCGACAAATAAGCTAAAGCTTTCCTGAATAGATGATGTATCTACGATTTCAGGGAAGATAAAAAAAAATCCATAAGGAGGCTGAGGCCTCAGTATGGAGTAGACCTATCCCCTCTCAGTCAGCGCAGGATAGTCTTGTCTTAAAGATCGATTTAACCAACTTGGGTGGTCCATCGATAACCTCCTAAAGGAGGAGATATTCTAGGTAGGGGTTGACCCTTATGAGAATACTATCTGAAAGTACTGTTCAGGTAGTTATAGATTCGACAGGTGAAGTCATTTAGGCTGACCTTGACGTGGATAGCTTTGCAAAGGCTGTATTTTTATGAAGAGAAAGCTATAGCACCAGCTTGGCTGTCGCTTTTTAGGTGTGACATTAGAGAGTCTCTCAGTCTCTTAAGGGTTTATGTAGACGTTGAACCGATGTTGTTTTAATGTTAGCCCACCGTCTTCGACGTTGGCCCAACATTAAAACTACTTTGGATATGATAATCAATATAATATGATGGTACACCATTGATTCATCAGATATGTAGCATTCAAGTCTGATTTTCTATCTACCGGTAGTGTAACAGTGCTGAAACTGCACAGCCCAGGGATCGAACCACTGACCTTAACATCGCGATGCCTGAGCCCTACCAGTTAAGTCAACCTGTTGGCTCTAGTGGTGATCACTGCAGTCCGCCATACACACACCAGGTTACACTAGTATGATTACCACTAGATCAGGAGATGCAATTTTATTCAACCACACGTATAGTAGTAGTATTTAGTAGTAAATCATTGCTTTACGTCACTTTTCGGCACAAAAGGTCTTTTAAGTGACATTGTAATATGACAAAAACGTTGTAGTCAATTGATGAGATGAAATGATGTACACGTATAAATCTTCATGTGCTTCAACGTCTTGTGTCTGCTGGGATGGATCTCAATCAACAGTCAAAAACAGCCAATCATTGAAAAATGTACATAAGTCTATCTTTATTAATAGATGGTATACATTCATCACGTACATACAAATCGGAAGACAATTTTTATATAAAATACTGTAGCAAAAGTTATTGAAAATATATACTTTACTGTAAGAAATGTTTCGCTACTGCAAACCACAACTTCAAGTGAGTAAAAATTACCTATATCTGTAAAACTTGAATCAATAAGACAATCTAAAAATTTTATTGCCGATTTATCTTATAAATGTTCTTGACAGAAATATAACTAAAGGCTGAAATGCCTACAAATATGATTAGAACTACAGAATATGTTGATATCGAGTTTGGCCAAGACCTCCAACATGAGTTTTATTATAAACAAGCATGTATATATTTGGTTTGCATTTGATAAATAAATTCCAAAAGTACTGATTAGGGCATTAACCCTTTTAGTACCCAGGCGCTACTTGGTATCTTCATTCACTTTGAAATGCTAACCCCTTTAACACCGAGTAGGACTACTATAGTTTTTAATCTGTTTTATCAGCAAAATTTGGGAATAAAATGTGTGTTTCTACATCAACATTAGCATTTTTTTCTCTCAAATTAAACAAATAGGAGTAATTTTCATCCAGTTGAAGTTGTGGGTTGCGCTGGTGTGACAACTTCAAGCGGGCAAATTTTTAACATAACTTAGCGTGTAAAGGGTTAATACCATTCTCAAGGTGAATAAAATATGACCTCATTTTATTAAACCTGGTGAGGCTGCATTGCTAACCCTTGTGTTGCTGAATTGTTTTTGAGTATTTTTCATTCATTTGAAGCTGCAATTGCTAACGCAATTTCCAGCTTTTTCATTCATTTGAAGCTGGAATTGCTAACGCAATTTCCAGCTTCAAATCAATAAAAAATAATAACATTCATGAAAATAGACGTCTCCCAAATTGAATTATTTGAATGAATGAGCATCTACAACAAGATTTTTGTGGTATTTTATTGAGCATGAAATATGCTTGAAAATATATATATAGTCTTAGCAGTACAAGGGTTAGGATAAGTCTTAATAACAGATTATAACATATCACAGTATCCCTGCAAACACTAAAGCAGACCCACTGTAGCTTGAAACCTGTCGGCGCTAAGCACGACTAGTCATTTTTACCCGCTCTATTATTGTTATTGGTTGATGTTGCTCTGGTCATCCTAAATTGCTTACATCAGGGCCTAGTTTTCATGCTTTTGAAGCTGGAATTGCTAACACAATTCCCAGCTTTAAATAATGAAAAATGTTTGTATTAATAAAAAAAAAGACGATGAGCTCCAAAAATAAATTATTTGAATAAATCGTCGGCATTTTATTTGGTTTCAAGCTTGCTTGCAACGTATATGCACAATTTGTTGATGTGAAAATGTTTGTGCCATAATGCAGTGCATGAATGTAAAAATAACAGAAGAAACATAAATCAAACCTTAAATAGATTATATTAGGATTATATAATAAGATTATACATATAGCAGGGAATAATTTGTCTGGTGTAGCGATGCAGTTTGCTACGCAATTTTTGGCAAATGTTAAACAATATAATGTTGGTGTAGCAGTTCTTCGTATGGAGAATAGTAGCTTGACACATGCCAGTATGCTAAACTGCTACACAATTTTTCTGAAGCAAATTATTCCCTGTATAGTAGGATTTTATTGCAAATAAAATGACAAGTTTCGAAAATGCTGAAAACGAAGCAAACATATCTTATTGAATATTATGCGCTATAATCAAGGACAGGATAAATTGTATTGCTGCAGTTCATGAGCCAAGTATAAAACACTATTCACTAGACAATTAACCCTCAGACCTCTTGTGTAATTTAAAATTTTTTAATTTCTAGTAACTTTAAATTGTGTCTCGCTACCGCGATTCACAACTTCAAGTGACTGAAAATTACTTGGTTTTGTTGAATTTGTTGAATTTGAGTGCCAAGGTTTCAAGTTTTTATTAAGACATATTTTATTTTCAACAACTGGACACATACGTGCTAATAAAAATACAGTGAGGCTACTGTAGTCGACATCAGCGCTCTAAGGCTTAACCCTCACAGCAACCGGTTACATATTTACTAAAAAAGCCAAAGTGTAATATCTGAAATGAGAGGTCAGATCATACTCATCATGTTTACTCTATGAATTTTATTCAAAATGTGGTGCTGAAATGTGAGAACCTAATTATTTTTACAAAGTCGCTGCCATGCAAATTGCCATGTCTATCACATACCATAAAGCAGTCCCCATTATGATCACTTTATTATTAATTGAATGAGAGTTCTATACTTGAGCCCAGCTTATTTGAATTACCGGTAGCTAGTTAGCATAAATTATATTTGGCACCTAAAAGGCAAGATAAACAGTAGTACAAAATAAAAAAAAATACATATATTTACAAATAGTATAAATGACACGAAGCACAATATATTCAGATGGATGAAAATATAAATTATGTCAGGGGTCTACAATGTATCGGTGAAACACCTGCATAGTGTGGGCTCATACATACAGTCATCTTTCCATATCGCACGCTGTTATTTGTTGGACAAAATCATAGATCATAGTAGTTTAAGCCATTAAAGTGCTACGTCATAGAACTAAAATTATTACTCGCTTGAAGTTGTCTCTCGCTACCGCGCCCGCAACATCAAGTGGGTAAAAATTTCTCATATCTGTGCAAACTGTATCCAAACATGTGCTACTTTTGCAAATTTAATGCAGTTGAAACAGAAAGGTGAAAATAGCCACAGAGGTGATTAGCACTTCAACAGCAGGGGGTAACTCGTAAAACACTCATGTTGACTGCAGTAGACATTCTGTGTTTTTATTAGCACCTCTATGGCCAATTGTTAAAAATAAAATATGTCTTGAATCTTGAAACACTGATATATGTTGGGACCTGAATTTTACAAATCACCTACATTTTCAGTCACTTGAAGTTGTGTATCGCGGTAGCGAGACACAGCTTCAAGTGACTGAAAACCTAAATTGATCAGTTCACAGAGATCTAACTGTTGCTGGCGACCTCAAGATTGAGTTAACAATTTGAGATGTGAAATGGATGTGACCTTCATAAATAATCCACTTGTAGAATAGTTCAGGACACAGGATTATTTTTCAAGTTAGCACACAAGGAGGGTTTTCATTGTCAAAATATACAAGCATGGAGGGATAACCCTGGTCATTCCTAAAGTCAGCACACATGGTTGACCATTTTTAGCTTCATGTTGTATCAAATTATTAAAGTACTCTAAAAATTGTTATAAATCTATGTGGCCCTACAGCAGAGTCTGATAAGAGCGGCCACCCTTGTGCCACAGTAGAAGTGGCCATTTTAATCCTTTCAATCCTGACTTTACATTGTCATCTCCATCCACTACAAGCCGTGAATTGCTACCGCAATTCTCGACTTGAAGTGCATGAAGACGATTTGATGTGGTTTAAAGAAAATTGCCATGAATTGGTGAACCAGTTTCATGGAAATTATCATTATAAAACCCATAGTTGTGGGAAAATTAAGTCTGTTTACAGGGATGTAAAATGAAGCTTTAATGCATCGTGAGGGCTTAAAGGGTTAAGGGAGGTGGCTGCCCATAGGAAGTTCATTTGTATGCAAAATGTCATTTTGAGAAATAGCTAAGTGGTCTCCCATGGGAGGTTGGCTGCTCATAGCAGGCTCCATTGCATAGCACATAGGCCCAAGGCTATTATTTTTTTTAATAATTTAGCATGTTCAAGAGTATGAATGCGATATGCAGAGGTTATTGGGTGACATAAATGAAAAACAATTATAGTAAATAAGGCCATGTTCTGTGTGGATCTTAGCTGATACTTGTAAAGTATATACATGTAAATCTTCACCAGTACAGCCTATGCAGTATCTTAGTAGCTTACCTCGCAACTAAACTCGAGTCTAAAATCATCTTTGAGAATGAAGAGAACATAAAGCTCTGCTTCTTATTCTCATAACTTTGTACTGATACAGCCACAAATTTTACTTTTAGATACATAATCTTTTCCCTGAAGAATTGTTATTTGGTATTTTTCATTCATTTCAAAACAAAATTGCCAACTCAATTTCCAGAAGAGAAATGAGATTAAAAACATATATATATATAGGGGGAGAACTAGGATTTTAATGTCTCAGATCACAAACTCTTTGTTGTATTACTGCACTACGTATTCCACAAATACAAGTGTTTGACAATGTCTTAAATTTAGTACTTGTGAAATAAGAGCTAGACACAAAATACAATTAGAAACACAATGTGGCACTGATTATTTCCAGTCAGATCTTCTAATATATACAAAAACTACGAAATGACATGGAGGAACAATATTTTCATTTTTGAGCCTTTTACCACACTGTTTTTTTCCACACATTTCCAATTGCCTTGAATTTTTTAATACACTTTTAAAATGCCTATACATTGCCACCTTGGATATGAAAAGGTGTATCTGCCACTTTACAAAGTGGCAGATACACCCTTTCATATTCAAGGGGACAGCATAATGTCAGAGATTGTAGTAATAGTCACCTATTTTAAACCTTCAGGCACCAATCATGTCCATCATTTTTACCGTATTAAACTTTGTTGTGGGTTGTCTCAAAACTTTAGGTGGGTGGAAATTTAAATTAAATAACTCTATTAGAGCAAACTGCAACCCTGAAAAACTGGAAAACTTATTATGAGTATTATGACAATTATGTAAATTATAAAATAGCTGGCATTTTCTTTTTAGTTTCTTCCACTCAAAATATATCAATTAAATTATTTGTATTTGTGTTTATTATAATAAAATTTAAACAATACAGTATCATAGATCATAGCCTTAATATCAGTTATTATCATTAACCCTTTCAAGCCTGAATTTACCATTGTCATCTTCATCCACTACAAGCCGCGAATTGCTGTCGCAATTCTCGACTTGTAGTGGATGAAGATGACTAGATGTGGTTTGAAATTAAAGAAAATTGCCATGTATTGGTAAACCATTTTCAAGGGAATTTTCGTTCTAAAACCCTATGTTGTAGGAAAATTAAGTCTTTTTCAGGGATATAAAATGATGCTTTAATGCATTGTGAGGGCTTAAAGGGTTAAATAACACTAGAAGCTGATGTGTATAAACATCACAATGAGAGCGGATTTTTTTATGGGTTTAATTTATGAAAAAATACATAGCAGGGATCGACACTAACTGATTCCAGGTAGTAGCCCAAAGGGCCAGTAACTTCAGATAATTACTGGCCCTTAGCCTTGTCTTTCTGGTCCTTAGTGTACACTGTATCAAAAGGGTGTGATTTTTTCATTGGCCCCCAGGGCCAGTATCTCATATCTGACTAATTTTGCAGTTTATCTGTAGCTGACCTATTTTCATGTGGCAAAAGTTCGGTAAATTAGTGACTGGGGTTAACCATTAGAGCACTGAAGTCGAGTCCACTTTAGTATTATTTTCCTTTTAATGGCCTTACATAGCCGGCTTTTGAAAATGAAATATGTATTAAATTAGTGATACTCCTATACATTTCAACTTGTATTTAGCAAATTCAAATAATTTTTGGTCACTTGAAGTTGTGGATCATTGGTACCACAACGCTTGTGTTGTTTTTTATTGATCTTGAAACTCTGCTAGCAATGTTGACAAGGCTTATTTCTATTGTCAAATAATATAAGCGCCAGGAGTAATTTCATCTTCAATAATCAAATAATGATGCCTTATAATGGATTTAATATCAGAAATAGAATACTGAACGAGAAACAGTGAATTATAATCAGCAGTAGGTCTAGATCACTGAAAACATCACAATATGCCTTGTTAGAACATATGACTAGTCAATTTTATACGTTGGTCTAACATGAGACAATCACATCAACTCCAAAACTAGAAGACTCCAAGACTAGAACTCTAGGGAGGTTCTCAGCAGGTTAGGCAAAGACGGCGATATATATCAGTAAAGTAGAGCCCGCTGTGTAGCCGATCGTGAGACAGGTCCTAGTCTATATGAAAACTGTTAAACATGTTGAGCATCATAAAAAAATACAGCAAATGTGCTAAGAATTGGCGTTCCTCACACATCTTGGTGCGATCCTATATTATCCTTAAGATATATTACCATGTAGCTGAATTACCACAGTAATGAACATCTAGAAATATCTTTTTGCAGTACCAGTCAGGTAATAACAAACAAAATATCAAAATTATATCTCACAACACCCGTCCTGTATTCAGACTCTGTGGTTGTGAAATAACCTGATAAACTCTCTGCATGCCGACTTTCAATTTATTATTTTACACGAACAGCTCTAGTCCTCTGTTGCTGAAAAATAATATATAAATTTTTGGATTTTACTAGTAAATAGTAACATTTTGAAAGTGAAACTCATCATCCATCAGTAAGATTTAAAAGTTAAGATTTCGCTTATATTTTCACAAATACAAATAATTTACACCACATTTTCACCAGATTATGGAAGACAAAACTTGAAGAAGATAAATATGTTAGTACTGCAGAGTGGGTAGTGTCAAAATAATGAAATAACAACAAATATCTTTAAGAATTTAAAAACTTTCAGATAAATGAAAAAATTAGATGGGTGGGCTCATAAATATGCCTGAAGCATGCAGAGGATCAACCCTTGAACGACCAGAGCTCCCTTTTTGTAACCTGAATGCTATGAGATTCAGATTACAGAAATAGGCTATGGTGTGGAAAGGGTTGAACTACTATCCAGCAAACATGAGACGTTGACACAATGCTGGGCTGATGTTAGTCCAGCATCAAAAACGATGGGCCAACATAAGCCCAGCATTGGGTCAACGTCTAGTGTTTGAGCGGTAAACAATCAGAAAAAAAAACATTATTCCGATGATTTTTTCACTTCCTGCGCGACAACATCTACAACATATTCTATGACTTCCAGTGTGCCGAGTAGCTTCATGTGTTCAGCGCCCTGATATTCTCTGTGGACAAACTTGTGTTGTGCCGTGTTGTTCCAAAGTAGACATCCGTGGAGGCTACGCATGTTCACGGTGCCGTCACCGTCGCCGTTAATAACAGCCGGCTGCTGATCGTACCAGTCCGACTCGTCATAGATAAACCCTGCGGGCGTGTCCACCCCCTTCCCGTGGAGACAGTGCACGTCTACACCTGGGTGAGTCCAGCCTTTCAGCAGGCCCACAGTGTCCTCCCTCATCATCCAGCCATCGGGAAAATCGACGTCGTTCAGGTAGCGCTCGTAATCACGCACCGTGTAATTGTAGCCGGGACTGTAGACGAGAACTTCATCCTTGCTCCAGAAAGGAGGTGCCTCATACGGTAACATCCATGCCGTGCTGGGCATTGACCTCTGCTCGCCACGAACAGTCATTGGATTTACCACAAGAAATCCAAGGTTATCACCTAAAATATTTTAAAGACTACATTAGCAAAGAGGTGTGGGTCCTCGCAATTCAGACAAAACAAAACGGTCAGATTTGAATAAAGCTTCACATACTATAAGTGCTACAGATAAGCTGTGTATTTGTATAGTTCAAAATCTCAATAAAATTTCATCCATTGAGTAACAATACTGAATAGAACTGTTGATTACGAAATTTGCTTAAACAAAGATAAATAACTAGCATACCCAGCAAACGCGAGACATTTACCCAATGTTCTTGTATTGTTGGGCCAGAGTTGCAGACAATGGCCCAACAATACAACAGCATTGGGTCAAAGTCTTGCATTTGCTGGGCATTGTCTAGCATTTTTAAAAAGTAATATGCTTTGGCAGTACAAACAGACGAGGCGAGGCCGACAAAAACGAAATTCTAAGAAGATACAAATTTTGAGTTTTTTAGTATGTACTTAAAAATAAGAAAATGTAAAAGATCTGCCCCACGCCGGCTACGGGACTGCAGTAAAAGTTCTTTATTCTGAATATGTGTCTGAACTGCAATATTTTGATCAATTAAACCATATTTTCTATACATGTCTATTAAAAAACTTTATTCATGAGTTATAAAAATTGCAATGATCAAATATTTTTCTGAGTACTCTTGATGAAATTTAACTTTAACAAGCATCCCCCGCCATAATTTAGGTTAGACTTTTTGCGGCCACAAATATGTAAAAAGTCGATTTGTGGTGGCCATTATAAATTTCAGTAAAATCACATGCACATTTCCAGTTGGTGGGTAAAGTGATTGTACAATGTGAATTATTACTGATTTCAATTTTTCAGTTTTTGCGCCCACAAAAAATATGAAGTTTATCCATGGCGACCATTTTGAATTTCAGTAAAACCTTAAAAAAATCACTTACACATCTCCACATCGTGGGGAGTGTGATAGTAAAATTTGAATAATTTCTGACTTTAAGTTTAGGATTTTTGCGCCCACAAAACATTTTGGAGTTGACCTCTAGCAGCCATTTTGAATTTTGGTAGCATCTTTAAAAAATCACTTGCACATCCCCATGTTGCTAGGAATGTGATGTTAAAATTTGAAAAAAATTGACCAGACCAGTTTTTGCGCCCCCCCCAAAAAATTAAAGTTGATCTGTGGCGGCCATTTTGAATTTCAGTAAAACCTTGAAAAAGTCACCTGCACATCTCCATAACATGGGGGAATGTGATAGTATAATTTGAATAATTTCTGACTAAGTTTTAGAGTTTTTGCGCCCCCAAAAAATTTAGAGTTGACCTCTGGCGGCCATTTTGAATTTTGGTAGCATCTCTAAAAATCACTTGCACATCCCCATGCTGCTAGGAATGTCATGTTAGAATTAAAAAAAAAATTGACCAGTAGTTTTTGAGTTTTTGCGCCCACAAGAAAACGTGACGCCGGTCGCCAGACAGAATCCTGGCGCGGCTAAAATCCCCCTTCCCCTACGGGCGGGGATTAAAAAGGAAGTTAACACTGAATTATCTCACCTGATGCCATAAGTCTCAGTGTTTTCACCGCTCCACCCCATGGACCAGCCAAAGTGATCAAGGAATGGATGTACTTGTTCTTCCACGGCGCTGGTTGTCTATTCAGAAAATAAAGACAGTACAGGTTTCCCATACTATGCGCAGCAATCGCTACTTTCTTATTGTTATTTATTTTGTATGTGTCCTCCACCAGATTCTTCAAGTCCTCCATGTACTGTCCCATCTCATCTGACAACAGAACAGCAGATTTAGTATAAGCATATAAACATGATTAAGCATACATTATTAAGCATATTTTTAAGCCAAATAATATGACACTGAAATGGATAATATAGTTTGTGGTAGATGCTCAGTTCATTAAATAGCTCAATTTAGAAGATATGTCAAAAAAATTTTTTTTAGTTAGTTGAAGCTGGAAATTGCGTTAGCAATTCCAGCTTCAAATGACTAAACATACAATTGAAACAATTCACCTAAATTATAAATATTTTACATTGTAACATTTTTGGAAAAAATCACTTGATGAATATTTCATGTCGTGCCTCTGGATCTGCCACCGATTTGGAACACTTAACCCTTGTGCTGCTGAAGCCGTATATATACGGTTTCAAGCATGTTTTAGATCAACACAAATATCACTAAATTTTATAAATAATTTTTGGTATATTTCATGGTTAATCCAATAATTCAATATTGAATATATCAATTTTTTTTAAAATATTTTGAGGCTGGAAATTTCAAATAATTGAAAACAAAATAGGAAATATAGCAGGTTTCAGACACATGGGAACATTAACTATCGTGCTGCTGGATTGTTTGTTTCTATATTTCAATCCTTTAAAGCTGGAACAAGAACATTGATAAATGCCAGCTTTAAAGGATGAGACATTTTCAATGTTGTCAATTTTGAAAATTTAATTTATATGAAGCTATATATAGCCTACTGATCTTAACTGAAAATACGAAAAAGTCAGAACACAATTTTAAAGCACCGAAAAAGAGTGAAATAGTTGTATTTCCAGGTCGTATATTGCCATGTAAACAAAACAAGTCAGCAATATTCAGCACTTTACATCACATATTCCCACGTATCAGACGGTAAGATCAGAGCATTCGCCGCTAATTGGTGTCTAAAAGTCAAGACACGGGAGGCCACACCTGCAGCACTGATTGTCTACCCAACGCTGGGCTGATGCTATCAGCATGTGGCCCAATGCTGTGATAACATTCAATCGTCCTTCAGGTATACAAATAGTTTGTTTGGGTTACTTCTGGTTTTATAGAAATGTTGATTAAAAATATTTGTAAAAATATGAAAATTACAAAAATACAAGTTTACATGATCCGTGGGATACACTACTTCAGTACGGAATTAAAAACGAAAATTTATGTTATCCCAAGAGGCTGCTTTAAATGATGAGAAATAGTTATATTTTTGAAAAATAGATATCCTCCAAATTAAAATATTTTAAAAGTAGATCTACCACAAACTATTTCATCAATTTCAGTGGCATTTTATTTGGTTTAAAACTAGCTTCAACCCGTGTATATATGTATAAGGTCACAGCAGTACAGTATACGGTCACGGTCCGTGTATATGCGGTCAAAGCAGGAGAAGGGGAAAAGGGCTAAAAGCTTACTTGGTGCTTTCCTGAAGTCATATGGAGCTCCTCGTATATCCACACCTCTCCTGTAACCGATGCTCACCAACTGACTAACAATTGGGAAAAAATATGCAGCTGAAAAAAAAGGAATCATATCAGATATTGTTCAACATTGAGCCATTCCTATGTCAATGTCTAGAAGGCAGAAAATATAACTGCCAACTGTAGGCTACTTTCATCTGCAACAGTTGATAATAGATGTACAGGGGTGGTAGTGGGAAATTATTCCAAGACTGAAAAGAATATATTCCGAGACTGAAAAAAATATTGCCTACTAGAATTGCATACTCTGATTTTTTTTCAAAAGACGGGAATCTGTCTTTTGACGAAAATTTCCCACCCTTGCATGTACATACATGTACAGGATGACATGATAAAGTAAATTCTTGATCTAGCAAATCTTCATCAAACAAAAGACCAATCTTGCTTGATCTGGCTATCAGAACAGTAGTTCAAGTCCTACCCACTCCAAATCATCTTCATCAACTAGGCCTACAAGTCGAGAATTGCGACAGCAATTCGCGGATTGTAGTGGATGAAGATGACAATGGTAAATTCAGGCTTGAAAGGGTTAAGCACTAAGCTTAGCATGATCAATAATAATTTTTCTATCTGTTTCTATCTGTTGTATTAATACATGGTTCCCACACTTTGCCAAAGACAAAATTCAAGGACTTTTCAAGGACTTTTCAAGGATTTTTAATTTTTTTCAAGGAGCTTTCGGTGTATGTCGATAACACAAATAACAGAATACATTAGTTTTGTTCTTTTAATAATGATTGTATAAAAAATAAATGTAGGCCTAAATGTCATAACAACATACAAAAAATCGATATCAAGTGATGACTAAAACATTTGCAAAAAAATAAATTTTGGAAGACATCAAAATTAATTTCAGTTCGAAATATCATATAGACAAGTTATTATCCTAAATTATTTTTAAAATATTTTATAATCGTTAACTTAAATTATAAAGAGACGTAATTATGTTGTTAAAAGCAGTATTTGCCACCTTGAATGTTCTCAGTTGCCGCTGCGGTTCGTAGTCAAGGACACAACTTTACAAGCTCAAAACATAGCCTGTCATCGAATTCCTGGACTTTTCCCGGACTCTTGCCGGTTTCAAAGACCCGTAGGAACCATGATTAATAGCAGGTGAAATCACAGTTATTGGGAATGAAATGAATGTTCAAGCATCAAGATGTGCAAATGGTTGGTCTCAAATTAAAAAAAAATTCATGAGTAATTTTCTGGGTCTACAACCAAACATCAGAACATCAGATTTTATCTGTTTCAGTGCGGGGCAGACTGACTTTCAACTCTGTTAGTGTGGAGCAGACTGATATTCGACTATTTCAATACAAAACAAAAAAGTGAGATTTTGTATACTGTATAATCCTGCAGATAATACGTCATCTTGTTTAATACGAGTTAAGATCTGATGCCTCTCATGAAGTAAAAATGTCTATTATATAATCTCGACTTTTGGCTATGAGCGGCCGAATCCACAGTGGGCATTCCAAATGTGAGAGACAGGATACTAATTAGCCAGCCGCCGCACTAGATAAATTTTACCGCAAAATCCATCCCTGTAACAAAAGACTTTCTGTCACCAATAATGTTTTTGTCTAGTAGGAGCAAGGTAGTTGATGACAGGATCGACTGGACTGTGGAAGCATATTATCTTTGTGAAAAGAACAAATTTGCAAAACTGTAAAAGAATACCAAACATCGCTTGAGGAAATCTAATTCCCGTGAGTTCTTCAGTGGCTACTGTGAAAACTGGTGAAACCTCCAGTGAAAAAAAAATGAAAGGGAATTCACAGGGAAACGCGAATTCCCATTCCCTTTCACTTCATTTCCCCTTCCCCTCCTACAAGTTTCGATTGCACCGTACTATATTCCTGGGAATAAATCACTTACTGTCATCATAATGTCCAGGAGAGAAGTATTCTATGGTACTTGTGTTTCCAAAGCCTGGTTGCGTTATCTCCACTCCCTCTGGATTATGTGTCGTCCGTGTCTTGTTATCATAGACGAGCCTGTAATTAGAGAAAATCATTAACTCTTTGACCGCCAAATTATTCAATTTAAATTTTCACCCACTTGAAGCTGTGTCTCGCTGACGCGATCCACAACTTCAAGTGAATGAAAATTATTCAGATTTGATAAAATGGAGGTCAACTCTTTTCAAATCTTGCTGATTGATGTCACATTTTATCTTTAACATATTTAAAATGTTGTACCTAATGTGCTAATAAAAAATGAAAAACCCCAATATATGCAGCACTGACGGACCGTCAGTGCTGCATATATTGGGGTTTTTCATTTTTTATTAACCCTTTAACCGTCAGTGACGGTTAAAGGGTTAATAGTCAGATGCTCATTCTTGATTAACCCTCACAATGCTAAGCACGACTATAGTCGTTTTAAACATGTTTAACCCTTAGCACAATGATGTCGACTACAGTTGACTATAGTATTGTTTTCTCATGTTTTATTTGACTTGTACAACCAGGTTTTAAAAATTGAATATGTCTCAAATCTGTGATAATCATATACATTTCAAACTAGATTTTGCAAATTAAACTAATTTTTAGTCACTTGAAGTTGTGGATCGCAGAAGCGAGACACAACTTCGAGCGGCTGAAAAATAAAACTTCTTGACTCAGTGCTCTAAGGGTTAATCTGGTTTAATTGAAGGCTAAATCACTATTATTGGACATAAAATGTGTGCTCAACCGTCAAGATTTGCAAATGTTTGTTCTCAAATTAAGCAAATATAAGTAATTTTCACCCACTTAAAGTTGTGGGCAGGGCTCGAAATAGTGTCATTCCGGTACTGCCAAAAAATGTGCAGGAATGGCAACATTTGTTACTAGCCAGCTCGATGAACTTGCAAAATTAAGGGCCGTCCTAGTACAAAGGTCCCTTTCGAAATGGCAGTTTTTACTTAAGAATGGCAGTTTTCTTGACTCGCCAGTCTTGTGGATTAGCATGCCTCGATGTTTAATTTTACCCCTGTCGGTTCATGCTAGCGAGATACAACTTGAGGTGGGTGAAAAGTTAAATAAATTAACCTGGTGGGATAAGGGTCAAAAAGCATGAAAAATACAATAAATGAAACGTCAAGCTATTTTATTTTTTTAATTCATACAAACTAACCTGAGACTCCTGGCAACATTAGTCAACTAACCTGAGTTTGTCAACAGTGCAGTCCAAGACCCCTGGTAACATTAGTTAACTAACCTGAGATTGTCAATGTCAGTACAGTCCAAGACTCCCGTAACATTCTAAAGTTACTAACCTGAGATTGTCAACAGTACAGTCCAAGACTCCTGGTAACATTAGTCAACTAACCTGAGATTGTCAACAGTACAGTCCAAGACTCCTGATAACATAGTTAACTAACCTGAGATTGTCAACAGTACAGTCCAAGACTCCTGGTAGCATTAGTTACTAGCCTGAGATTGTCAACAGAACAGCCCAAGTCTCCTGATAACATTAGTTACTAGCCTGAGATTGTCAACAGAACAGCCCAAGTCTCCCGGTATCATTCTAAAGTTACTAACCTGAGATTGTCAACAGTACAGTCCAAGACTCCTGGTAACATAGTTAACTAACCTGAGATTGTCAACAGTACAGTCCAAGACTCCTGGTAACATAGTTAACTAACCTGAGATTGTCAACAGTACAGTCCAAGACTCCTGGTAACATTAGTTAACTAACCTGAGATTGTCAACAGTACAGTCCGAGGCTCCTGATAACATTAGTTACTAGCCTGAGATTGTCAACAGAACAGCCCAAGTCTCCTGGTAACATTAGTTAACTAATTTGAGATTGTCAACAGTACAGTCCAAGACTCCCGGTGACATTCTAAAGTTACTAACCTGAGATTGTCAACAGTACAGTCCAAGACTCCTGGTAACATTAATTCTAGATTAAGCCACAAGTTGAACCATCCTTCATTCATGCCACAGTAGAAATGAACATGTTGAGTCTTGTTGAGTCTTGCAAAAAATTGACTACCGCCATCTCCTGGAACTGAAACAGATCAACAAACTTATATTCGCCCTTTAACCTTTTAAGAGTGGGGACCGAGTTTAGACGTCTAGAGCTGATAGATTCTGACATCTAAATTCAATACCCGCACTGTAAGATATACAAATTTATAATGGCCATATACGCATAACATAGACCTATTCAAATGAAGCGGAAATAGCTGATTGAGACTTTGATCATGTTGTTCTCTTGGTTTATATAAAAATATTTTAGTGTTGTAAGGGTTAAGTTAACCCTTATCCTGCTAAGTTTATTTAAGTTTTCACCCACTTGCAACCCACTGCAACCCAAAGCTTCAAGTGGCTGAAAATTACTCATATTTGTTTAATTTGAGCACAAATATTTACAAATCTTGATGTTTTAAAACTCGTTCAATTCCCAATAACTGTGATTTAATTGACTAAAAGAAAAACAGAATAAAAACGACTATAGTCATGATAGTTGTGATGAGCACGCAAACGATTAACCCTCTAAACATCTTTCACAGAAATGCCAGCCTCACCAATAAAAGGCGTAATTTTCACTGGAAAAACTGTTGATTGACAACACAAAACATGTACAGTCAGTTGATATTACATGTACCATTTCTTTTCAAGTTCCAGGTTGGTTTACTTGTTAGAACATATTATGTATCTGAATCATAAAATGCTATGTATGGTTCATTTTTTACGTTGATTTTTCATATTATCAGCTTATATCCTCTATTTAGCTTTGCTCGAATGTTTAGTAAGTTTAATTAGACCACAAGGAATGCTACTGTAATTGACAAATATTGAAAATATATGTTTAAGAAGCTGTAGATCGATATGAACTACTTTCTATCTGTAGACCCCCTGTGTACTGATGACGATCTGTTAAAATATATTGTGCGAAGTGTAGGTATATAATGTGACCAGGTTGTAACACATATGCTCTGGTCAATCTCCATTCACAAGAGGAGGTTTGTATACATGTGTATTTTTTTTCTAGAAGGCTTTGTATACAGATATTCGCCATCACTGGTGCAGCACTTGATGGTGGTTTGGAAAATAGTTGTGTGCGGGAAATCACACTAATTGAATGAGCAAGGAGTGTGATCAAGGAGTGTGATTTGCAGTGGCGGATCCAGGATCTGAAAAAAAGGGGGCGCCCGGGGTTTTGAGGGCTTGCCCCCAAGATATTTTTGTGAATATTAGACAATTTAGGAGACTTTTTAAACTTATTTGTCGAAAATAAGGGGGGCGCGCGCCTCCTGCGCCCCCCCCCCCCCCTGGATCAGCCACTGTTTTGCACTCCACTAAGTGTTACCTTTGTTTTTTTACATTGTACTAGTACGAGGTGTGCTGTTTTTCCTACATCCCTAACTTTGTTTTAGGCGTGGGATGGCGTGTGCGTGTGATCACACGCCTAAAATGACCAGCACTGCTGGTGAAGAAGTGTTTAGTTAAACATTACCTATGAGTTAAGTTACATTTAAAAAGTATTATTAAGAACACAATTTGTTGCTTATAAAAATAACTTTTATTTCAGAGACAATAACATTCTATAATATATCTGAAATGTAGGATATTGTGCACGATCATTATTATAGCTAGATACTGAGTCTAGCAAAGTCAATATTGTTCCTCTGATGCAATATAGATACGCAGTATGATATATTGTGAACGTACTGTTTCGTTTCTTGATATTCTGTGAAACTCAATGACCTCGACCTCCTTTGTTTTCACCGAGCTGGCTAATACAATGAAGTATGGGGGAGGGTTCTTATATAACCTTGTTTTCATCGAGTGACATCACTGTGTTTCACAGAATGAAGTATGGGGTAGGGGGTGTTATATAACCTTGTTTTTACCAAGTGACATCACTGCGTTTCACAGAATGTCAATAACCCTGTTTTTTTTATTTATTGTGTATGTGCATGTACTGAAATGTTGCATGTGCTACAACATGGCTACATTGTATACCTACATATACTATAGTGGGTTAATATATAAACCCGGTAAAAATATTTATTATATATATATATATTTTATATATAAAATATTTATTGCGTATGTAGATCTACACCCGGTAAAGATATCTATGCAATAATATTTTTTTACATTGTTCAAAAGTCTGTCCAACGGTGGAGGATGGTCCAAAATGAAAGTTAGCTTTTCAGTATCCAGTCAGTCAATTCTCAAGCTATTTTCATGAAATTTTGTAAACCCTCTTTTCTAGTCATTTGGCATCGATCCTTGAAATTTAGTGAAAAAATATTGGATAGTTCATAAGTTAGACCATTCGACATGTAACGTTAGTAAATGACTATTTATGACGCTCCTCTATAACATGTATAAACCCATTAAATTCATTCCGGTTTATTCTCAGAATTGCGTTACATGTCAAATAGTCTAACTTTTGAAATACTAATTGTAATTTCGCCAAATTTTCAGGGTTGTTGCCAAATGATTAGAATAAATAATAATGTTTGCAAGATTTTGTGATAATCGCTTGAGAATTGACGGACTCGATACCAAAAAGCTAACTTTTATTTTGGACCATCCCCCACCGTCGGACAGACTATAGTTTCGAACCTGCTACATGATGATGTAGATTGTAGTGCTAACAACAATCCCACTCCCAGTGATAAAACTGAGTGAGAGAACTGCAGTGATATAATGATTATTAATATTATGGATCTATCAAAGAGAGAAAATAATTTTTTTTGTCTGACTCTTATGCGATTATATTATTTTATAGACTAAGTCTAAACATTTGGGATAGTCTCAGAAGATTGCCTTGCCACTGCCCACTGCACTGGCATGCCTGGTTCGTGGTTGGTTACCTAAAATTATGGGGGCGCCTGGCTTCTTCTTAATCTTTTCACTGCCGTTTGATTTTTTAGAAGCTGCTTTGCCAAGAACATAATCACTGGACAAAACAAAACTTAACAAGACTAAAATACGAAACATCTTCTCCATTATGCGTTGTAAACACGGCGTTACTGGGTGTGAAACATGCAACAGTACGTAAGAAGTCGTAACTTCAGTCGCAGTACTCTGACAGTACATGCACTACTACGCGATAGTGGTGTGTACATGTCATGCATGTGTCTACGCAGAGTCAGGTGATCCTGTGTGTACACCATGACCTATGACCCAGATTGGGGTGTGGCTCCACGGACCAATACAAATTCTTCATGACCAAGTTCTCTTTGTACAATTTACAAAAATTGGCAATTTTCTATTTTTTCATTTTTATTTTGTGTCTAACGTTAGTTTCACACTATTATAGATTTTTTCAAATTTTCAAGAGACTTCGATCGCTACTCGCACTGTTCACTAATTTATATAAAGTTATAAAAGGTTGCAATATTTTCTTGTAATATTTGTAGCTGATTTTTTTCAATAAAATAACAAAGGTCGTAGAACCTACATTGATTATTTCTATGGTATAATCAGAGATATTATTGTGTTCTATAACATACTTGCCAACCTTTTGATTTAAAAAATCGGTAGTTTTTGACCTGGTGCCCAGGATGCGTGCTCCAGGGGGGGAAGCACTAAAAGACGCATGTCAACACACACCACCGCATACCAACGCATACCAGCATATACCAACGTATGCCACCCAATGCAACTTTATTTTGGGTATCTATATGTTATCATCAGCTCAAATATTATTCCATAAAGCTAACCGCATAGCCATAGGTACAGTTAGCGCTGGTAATCAGACTGATCATGAATGTTGGGCGACGCCTTAGATATATGCAGACACAAGACGTTGAGTTAATGTTGGTCCACCGTCTTAGGCGTTGGACCAACGCAAAGCCAACATTGATTAAACGTCTTGTTTCTGCTGGGATATATGTATATGCTGTGGGCCTATATGATTTAGTGTATGTGGCCGGATATGCAAATATATTAATAACAATTAAACAGAGCAAAACAAATAATAAGAAAAATACTGTTATTTTTTAAGTAAAAATGTATTATATACATATATGTTATGAACATTAGTCACACCAGTAGGCCTACTTATCATAAATATCTTCGATTTATGACAAGTCGCACAGTGAATTAGACATATTCAATACAGTATAGTGTATACACCAATTATATGTGCACCGAATTCATATTTTTCTCAAGTTATGAATTTTTGAAATAAGTTATAAATGTAGGAAATAAACTGCACATATGCTGCTGTATAGACCGATTCGGACGAAACATTAGATGATGGTATGAGTTGTACATTGAATTAAACATATTCAATACAGTACACGGCATAACTGCTGAATTAAGTTAATTTCATTGAATAATTAAATTATTAAGATTAACTCAAGTATTAAGATGAAATCAAGTACAAAATCAAGTTCATGCGAAACAAAAACACTTCGCCATAAAAAGACACATTTCTGAATTCTATATTCAGAGACGTCGATTTAACAAAGCTGAACTTCGTATCAGTGCAAATTAACAACATGTCTACCGGCTTCCCAAATGAATAAGTTTGCGAATTTGTGTGCGATCATAATATAATATGTCATTATTTTCAGTAATGAGTAGGTTTCTTGGTGGTATTTATTACATGGCCGTACGACCAAGAAGTTAAGAATTTCCATCAGGATGGTTATCACATGGTAACACATATCTGTCTACTAACGTACTTCGTACATATTTATGTATATAATGTTACAAAATTGCTTCATTTTTAAATTTCCACAGTTTTAATTTAGCCGTTGAAGGAATATATAGGGCCTATAAGTCAACAGTGTGACAGCGGGATGGTGGCCGAAACGCGTGAAAGAGTTTAAAGGGTTAACATTAATGCTAATTGTTTTGTGACGTAACCGCCGATTTGATTGTACTCGACACATTAACCCTAAAAGTGCTAAGATCCTGGCCGACATATAGCTATTATATGCAAACACAAGTAATATACCATATAATGGTAAATATGGTAAATATGAATACATAATATGATAATCAGCTGTTATTGCCGTAATATGCCATGTGGCTATAATTATTATATGCAATAATTCGATAACGAATCTTCATAAAGTACCGAGGTACAATGATTTAACATGTTTAAGTGGCATCGAAACCAGGTACTTATCCACAATTCAAGCCGTTGACAACGAGCCAGTCGGCCATTGTTGGTTTTATGCTGGGCTAACGTTGTAGACGGTGGTCCAACCTTGAACCAAAAATGGCTCAACTATGGCTCAATGTCTTGTGCTTGCTTCATTGAGAATTAGATATGTCATCACTGCTATTGAGTGACAATCACACCTCCTCATCAATGAAGAAGATTAAGATATTACAGCATATTATATTACAGCATGAAAACGCAAATTCATATTTTATTTTAATTGTGACCATACAGACATGTAGGCCTAATAAATGTCACCAGAAAGCTTATTCAATTCTGAAAATAATGATATAAATTACATTATAATAGCATGCAAACGCGCAAAGTTCTTTATTTGAAACGAAATGCAGGACGTAGCCTCATAGGCCGTATAATGACTTAACTTGATGCCGGCGACAAGGTTTTTTTTATTATTATTCAAATAATAATACTATATGGAGTTCAGTTATGTCATTATTATTATTATTATTATTATTTTGAAAAAAATTATTAATATATAGCTTTGTTGTATGTTAATTGAAATTTTATCTTGAATGTTGAACGTTTCATACACATTTTCATGTTTCCACCATTTTTCTACACAAGTAACAAGTATACACATGTGAGTATATAAAGCCTTATAAATAAACAACCAATAAATAAACATATGCAGTCGATGACATTTTGCGAGCGATTCCTTTGAAAAGGTGTGTATCTTTCATGTTGCCGGCTCGCCAAGGGTGTGTTTACATATGGCGAGACCGTCTGACAATTAGCGGCATCACTTCAGCACAATAAGGGTCAAGAACGACACCTTTTGCGTGCTACAATTCAAAAAGTTAGTATCTATATATGTGTGGGAAAAAATAATAATTGTGTCGTATGCTGATATCAACTGCACATTTTAGTAATAAATGAATCTGACCTAACTTTTATTCACTTATATATAACATCGCTATACGTTATAAATCATGACGCAGTTTTGTCAGTAGAGTACGACATTCATAATAATTGAAGTGCTCCATGCAATAACCTGCTAAGCGCCATTAACAGGTTCTTGCTGATAACGACAGATTTGAGGTTCTGGGGGTAGGGAAGATTATTGTGTAAAAAATCTTAGCTCTACGACCATTATAAAGCATTTTTCTCGGAAGCAAGTACATGTTTATGGCTGTTAGTGAGACAAATTTCCCTATAAAAAAACTGTTAAGCGCGTTTACCAGTAAATATTACTAAATAACATGTAGCAAATCCTACCGTTGAACTCACTTAACATGTTCTTGCAGATAATAGAATCAAAAATCAGAAATGGTAAGCACCAATAACATGATTTTACAAATATCAGCACATTTAATTTCGAATGTGCAAAAGTATTCAGATGAATGGTTATGAAGTCGCTGTGTCACAGATATCCAATCGATATCCATGATTTCTGGAAAAATTTGCATACGGCAATAAATGGTAATGTCATTTACCATAAAATATTGTGATATTTAACTTGAAGACTATTGGCAAATAATAGTTAACAAACTTTAAAAATGTGCGCAAGGCATGCTGAGAGTCTTAGATATGATTACTAAAATTACTTTACCAATATTATTGATAAACAAACTTATTTTACGCGGAAGCTCTTAAAAGAAAAAAAATATTGGACTCAAACTTTGAAGTCGTTTTTCTCAAAACTATAAAACATGCACTTATAACAGGTTCTTGTACGGAGTCATTCAATTGTCAGTTATATTTATCACGAATAAAAATATTTCAAATTATAAGTTTCTATAAACAATGGTATATTGTTGCGACTTATATCATGTCTGACCAAAAAAGTACAATTTGAAAATATATTTTTCTCTGTGAAAAATTATTCAATTTGTATGAACAATGATGTGATACAGTATTAGGTATGTTTTATTTACGGATACAAACAATAAAATTATTGTTAAGACTAATTTGTTAAGACTTATCAGCGGTGTGAATGACACCAAGTGTGGAAAATATAAACTACGCCCATTGATACTACATTGCAATGCATAGCGCTCGTTGACGGGACTTTAAAATGCCGAATTAGGCAAGTTATAATTAATATTTTTTCACAAAATTTGGTCTATACACTCCGCAGGATGTACTTAATACGATAGACTTTCAAATATATAGTTTCTATATCGTCTACTCCGTCTTTTTATTGGTATGCGCTGGTATGCATACCGGAGTATACCGCCCATTGATAATACATTGCAATGCATAGCGCTCATTGACGGACTTTAAAATGCCGAATTAGGCAAGTTATAATTATATTTTTTTCACAAAATTTGGTATGTAGTCCTACACTCCGTAGGATGTATTAAATACGATAGACTATGAAATATATGGTTCTTATGTCGTCTACCCCGTCTTTTCGCTGGTATGCGTTGGTATGCGCTGGTATGTGGTGGCATGCGTCTTTTAGTGTAACCGCTCCAGGGGTGCACGGCTGCTAGGGGGGGTGCGGAGGCATGCCCCCACTCCGAATTTTTTGTAAAATACATGTGCTCTATGTGTCATTGATTCCTGCATTCCAGCCACAGTTTCACCATTTATTTTGAGTAGTTTTTTAATGTTTTTTATATTAGCTGGGGTAGATTTAGACCTACAGGTGTTTTAATCTTTATGGGCTGATAATTTGAGATGCAGTAGGATATATAGGCCTATAAAATCGGTAGACAGTGGATAGACCTTGAAATCGGTAGCCTACCGCCAGAATTGGTAGGGTTGGCAGGTATGCTCTAATATCTCTGGTATATTAAACCATAGACATATAATTATTTATATGTCTATAGGTATGACCTTTCATAGGGGAGACTGGGAAACCTTACAGGCCTGTTTGATTCAAAAAAATATTTTTGCGATTGGTTTGCCATCTGGTCAATGATACCAAAATTAACAAATTTACATTATACGCGCTATTGCTAATAGCTAATAGGGACCTATAATGGCTGTTGGACATCCTTAAGTTTGGCATGTAGCTTAATTGAACCATTTTTTTACATAATTTTTTTTTTTTGGAATGAGCAATAGTTGTGGTTTGGCAACAGATAACCTCGCCACAAGGTAACTTCGCCACAGGTAGTCTCGACACAGGTTTTGATAATCTCGACACAGCTAGGGGGCTGAGTAACATCGCCACAGCTTTGGTAACCTCGCTACAGGCACTGCAGGGGGCTGAGTAACCTCGTCACACCACATTTATCAATGTATTTTTAAAGGTTAAGCTCTACCCTGAACCTCTTTCTTTTATTTTTGGATTATTAATTAATATGGGTTTAGTGGTGCAGATGTCTAAGTGTGCTATTAAAATGCACAGCAAAAAATGTAGTGGAAACTGGGCCACATGCAGTGAATCAATTAAGGGGCACATTGAATCAAAGGCTATTTATAGAATATTGACAGTGGGAATACGACGTACGTGACGTCACCACTTTTTGTATTTGGGGATTACCCATTCCTAAAATAATAAAGGAAGATCAAAATATATCTACCTGCAATATAGCGAGGTAGCCTATATGCATGGTAATTTTTTTTTTATCCACCAAAAGTAAATATCTATGACTTGGATTTGTGTGTCGTGTATTAATGTAGATCGTTGAGAGGTATTACTTGATTAGTATATTGCAATGTTTAGAGTGTATATTTGACGCGATACCGAACAAGTGTTTCTTCGACATTCAAACTGCGTTTGACCTGGGAAGCCAGTTATAGGTCATTGAAAACAATGGGGCACAGTGAAGCGGGGCACATTGAATCATGATTCACTGTGCCCTGTGATTCACTGTGCCCCAACCTATGTGATTGACTGTACCCCGGCCAAACGTGGAATATTCCCTTTGTAAATGATGTTTCTCAAAATGCATTAACTGCTAACTATATTATTATATATGTTTCTTTTTATGTGTTTTATTTGTTAAAAAGTCAAACCTCTCTGTCAAAACGGTGTTATGAACATGATCAAGCAATTTAAGGGTGTTAGGTAGTGTGTGTGGACTGATGTAGCATCTGGTGTTGTGGACATTGTGTTGTGAATGGTAGGCCCTAATGCATGGTTTGTAGTGATTGTAGGTTGTGATAGGGATATTGACTTGTGGTTGGTGGTGCATAGTGGTGGTGATTTTGGGAGGTGGTGCATGGTGGTGGTGATTGTGGGAGGTGATGTTGTGCATATGGTTGGTGGTGCATGATGGTGGTGATTGTAGGAGGTGATTGTGGTTGGTGGTGCATGGTGGTGGTGATGGTGGGAGATGATGTGGTGAATGTGGTTGGTGGTGCACGGTTGTGGTGATTTTGGGAGGTGATGTGTTAAATGTGATTGGTGAGTGCATGGTGATGTTGATTGTGGGAGGTGATGTGGTGAATGTGGTCGGTGGTGCATGGTGGAGGTGATTGTGAAAGGTTATGTGGCGAATGTGGTTGGTGGTGCATGGTGGTAGTGAGGTGCATAGTGGTGGTGATTGTGGGAGGTGTTGTGGTCAATGTGGTTGGTGGTACATGGTGGTGGATATTGTGGGAGGTGATGTGTTGAATGTGGCTGGTGGTGCATGATGGTGGTGATTGTGGGAGGTGATTGTGGTTGGAGGTGCATAGTGGTGGTGATTGTGGGAGGTGTTGTGGTGAATGTTGTTGGAGGTACATGGTGGTGGTGATTGTGGGAGGTGAAGTGGTAAATGTGGTTGGTTGTGCTTGTTGGTGGTGATTGTGGAAAATGATGTGGAGAAAGAGGTTAGTGGTGCATGGTGGTGGTGATTGTGGGAGATGTGTTGAATGTGGCTGGTGGTGGTGATTGTAGTTGGAGGTGCATAGTGGTGGTGATTGTGGGAGGTGTTGTGGTGAATGTGGTTGGTGCTGTATAGTGGTGGTGATTGTCAGTGATGACTGGTTGGTGGTACATGGTTGTTGTGATTATGAGTGGTGGTGCGGTGCCTGTGGTTGTTGGTGCATGGTGGTGGTGATTGTGGGTGGTGGTATGGTGGTTGAGGGAAGTGGTAGTGATGGGTGGTGGTGCTCGTGCTGGACAATTTCAGGCATATACTCAGTCGATTCTCCTTTGGAGCCGAATCACTGTGCCCCGAAAACCGATTCAGTGTATCCCGAAAGCCGATTCACCGTGCCCCCATGTAGAGAATCACTTGCATAGTAGTGGTGAATGTGGTTGGTGGTGCATTGTAGTGATGTTTGTAGGAGATGATGGGGTGAATATATCAGTTAAGCTAGGTTCCATATGCAACGTGTTAATAAAAAACGTTCACAGCGTTAAAAGGGTCAACAGCATTCACGGGTTAACTACCGTTGCCGCTTGAGCTCTGCTCGTTTCACGTCATCACTCATGAGTTTCGGTAATCTCACGTGTTGTGTTCTACACTCTGAATGCGTTCTCAATAACTTAATTGTATCTCGTGGGTCTTGTGGATTCAACTTTTTCTTTATTTTAATCAGAAGTAGTCAGCTACAAATTAACAGACCTGTTAAAATAATTCTTCGATGTGCTCATACCAGGTACAGCCCTATGGCGCTAAACACAATTGATTATCAATCAAAATCTAACGAGGCTGATAAATGGGGATATAACAGATGTGGCTCAGTTATGGCGAGGTTACTCCCAAAGCTGTGGCGAGATTACTCTGGCAGGCTGTGGCGAGGTTACCAACTCTGTGGCGAGATTACCTGTGGCGAGGTTACTCGTATCCTTTGGTTCTAGAGATTATGTAATCCCGGCCATGTATTACTTGATTCCCCTATGATTTTGGTGGTATCTTACACCTGTGCTATCATTTTATAACTTAAGTCAGAAATTCATACTCAGTCAGGGTGGGGCACCGGTCTCAATGTGCCCCGAAAGTGTCTCAAGGTGCCCCTATCATGGCAGAGGACCGGAAAACCGGGACAGCGACAATTTCCATACTCTTATCGAAAAGCCCAGAGTTATTTAACGCTTAAACCGTTAAAGACGCCAATAGTCGTTTTTAATCCGTTGTACTAGCCGGTCTGACCATATCAGAGAAAGCAAGTGAATACGATTCAGATTGTATTGATAATCATTTTTATTGCACTCAATGTTAATTTTACGTGATGCATTCAGCCATACTATCATATTGTGTGAGATTATAAATATCCAGGCACTCGTTCTCATAACAAAACTATCTTTTATAAGAGCATTATTTCTAAAATGAAGCATTTTTTTTAAGAACATTTTATTTCAAAATTGTAGAGCATACCGTCTACGAGTAGGACAAAAATTGAGCTACTACGAAGATAACCCGGGACATAGCTTGAAATTGAAAACACCAGTTTGTTGCAATTTCACTTTCAGCAGAATAACAGGGCCCTATTGAAAATATATTTTCCATCATAAACAACTATAACAAAGAATAATTCACAGATATATAATATCTTCATACAAAAGTTATCAATAATTACATAGTTATATACAATCAATTATATACATTATTTCCCCGTGCAGGTCTAATACCTTGGAATGCATTGCAAATTATATATAGTTTATCATCGTTGATTCATATAAAATATATGCAACGAACAAAGAACATTGACATTTGTGAACCTCTAGTTTCGTCATCCCACTATCTCACAATAACCGAACAGTGTTATGTACAATAATGAAGGAAATATATAAAAACAATAGTAATATTGCGCATCGAGAAAAAACTAACAAAGAATACAGAATATAAATGTTACTTGTGATGTTTAAAATAAACATAAGTTATTATTATATAAATGTTAACAGTTTTGGTACAATGCCCTACCAGCATAGACAGCCTACAATCCTCCGGTCATGCCTCCATTTCGCAAGGTTACCTGTTTAAAATACTGTGTCACCATTGCAAGGCCAGTCTGGCAGGGCGATGACAGTGCCATCTGAAAGCAAGACCAGTCATAGAGAGGTTGTCTTGTGGCAAATGGCTCGTTAACTTTATTAATGAATTGTCAGCGATTGCAAAAATGTGTCGGAGCACTCGTAAGCTGCCTATACATATTAAAGAGGAGACATTACCAGCTTTTTCTCTTAACCGACAGGCATAGGTAACATGGATTTTGAAAAACAAACAAGCTTTTTCGTACATAAAACGGCACGGCATGCCCTCAGGTCTAGTAGTTCGTTACCCACTATAGATCTGCAAACAGGTCTTAACGAATCAAAATGTTTACTGGTAAAAATATAGACTGTTTTAAATTTGGCCCGCCGTCTTAGAAGTCGGCCCAGCATTAGCCTCGTGTTTGCTGGGTATACTCACGATCAGACCAACAGCATTCGAGTTCGAATTAATTTGTACACATTTTCATTAGTATTCAAAACAAACCTACTGATCCAATCAGATATACATGTTGTATATGTGGTATTGAAAGGTCGTATATACCACTTTGTAAATTAGAATATACGACCCAGGACATTTATATTGTTTATGCAGTCTCTCTTCATAATTAAGCTTCATACAGTCTGTTATAATAAATATCTCTGCATTCACCCTCAAAGTTCGTTCAGTTGAAGATATGCTATAATTTAGTAGATGTGCTTACATTTTTTGTTGCTCTCACACTCTGTGCAATAATTTCCCGTATAATTGTGACAATCATATCAGTATCAGCCGATATCGGTTTTTCGTTGGCATGACAACCGAGGGGAGTTCTCTCAGCCTATCTGGTTGATCGTATGAGAAAATACAAAAACAAATCGTCCTTTTTGAAATGAAAGGGTGTATTTGTTACTTTTCAAAGTGGCAGATAAACCTTTTCGAAATGCTGTACATTTTTTGTGTGTTATGCGAAACACCTTATTCGTTCGAAAAATGAACAACATTCCATTTTCTCAAACGATAATATTGATAGGCTAACATAAGACCCATTGACCACCATTCCAGAAAAAATCCAATGCGATGTAAGCTAATAACATTTGATTCACTGGACACGTGCTGTATTTCCCAATAAGTATATTCAAACCCAGATCTACGACAATGGACAAACATTAGCCCTAAAACTTTGAGCTAAATTTTCAGTCACTTAAAGTTGTGTCTCGCTACCGCGATCCACAACTTCAAGTGACTGAAAATTACTTGGATTTTGTAAAAGTAAGTCGCAATGTATAGCTGTTTTACAATATTTCAAACATTTGAAAAAGTTCTAAAACTGGCTGTACAAGCCGGAATAAAATCACAGAAACACTAGAATAGTTGGTATAATCGGCTTCTGGGCTCTAAGGGTTCGTCCAACATTGTTTTAGCGTCTTGTGTTGGCTGGGCTGTTCACGCACTACTCCATGTCGTCCAGCGGCAGGTCACGTATACTGGCGATGGTGTTTGCCAGCCTGGGCGGCATGTCCTCCATAAGGTCACTGTATTCCTCCGCGCTGGCCTGAAGCAGACTGCGCGTCTGGGTCATACTCTCCACAGCGGTCAGCCCAAGGTCATCCAACACGTTACACAGGTAATCTACAAAAATATTGTTATACAGACTCATTCAGTACCGTTATATAGATGACATAGGTATGTTATGAAGGTAATCAACAATACAAATATGGTTATACAAGGTCATCCAACACGTTACACAGGTAATCTACATTACAAATATGGTTATACAAGGTCATCCAACACGTTACACAGGTAATCTACAATATCAATATGGTTATACAAGGTCATCCAACATGTTACACAGGTAATCTACATTACAAATATGGTTATACAAGGTCATCCAACACGTTACACAGGTAATCTACAATACAAATATGGTTATACAAGGTCATCCAACACGTTACACAGGTAATCTACAATATCAATATGGTTATACAAGGTCATCCAACATGTTACACAGGTAATCTACAATATAAATATGGTTATACAAGGTCATTCAACACGTTACACAGGTAATCTACAATACCAATATGGTTATACAAGGTCATTCCAAGACGTCACACATGTAATCTACAATACAAATATGCTTATACAAGGTCATCCAACACGTTACACAGGTAATCTACAATACAAATATGGTTATACAAGGTCATTCCAAGACGGTACACAGGTAATCTACAATACAGATAATGGTTATACAAGGTCATTCCAAGACGTTACACAGGTAATCTACAATACAGATAATGGTTATACAAGGTCATTCCAAGACGTTACACAGGTAATCTACGATACAGATAATGGTTATACAAGGTCTTTCCAAGACGTTACACAGGTAATGTTATACAAGGTCATTCGAGCACGTTACACAGGTAATCTACAATTCAAATATAGTCATACAGGGTCATTCCAACACGTTCCACAGATAATCTACAATACAAATATAGTCATTCCATCACGTTATATAGGTAATTTACAATACAAAATAAAGTCATACAGGGTCATTCCATCACGTTATTTAAGTAATTACAA
Source organism: Flabesymbios commensalis (assembly GCA_964017125.1). Classification (NCBI taxonomy): domain Eukaryota; kingdom Metazoa; phylum Annelida; class Polychaeta; order Terebellida; family Flabelligeridae; genus Flabesymbios; species Flabesymbios commensalis. Next base: position 15,778,470 of record OZ024909.1, read on the forward strand.
TACAATTACAATTACAATAATATAGCTCTACATGTATAGGGTCATTCCAAGACGTTATGTATGTAATCTACAATGCAAATATAGTTATACAGGGTCATTCCATTACGTTATATAGGTCCCCATCAATCGTTGAATAAGTTACTACTGTACAGGGTCAATCCAAAAAGTTATGTATGCAATCTACAATGCAAATATAGTTATACATGGTCATTCCATCATGGTATATAGGTGATCTACAATGCAAATATAGTTATGCAGTGTCATTCATCATGTTATATAAGTAATCTACAATGCAAATATAGTTATGCAGTGTCATTCATTATGTTATATAAGTAATCTACAATGCAAATATAGTTATGCAGTGTCATTCATCATGTTATATAAGTAATCTACAATGCAAATATAGTTATGCAGTGTCATTCATCATGTTATATAAGTAATCTACAATGCAAATATAGTTATGCAGTGTCATTCATCATGTTATATAAGTAATCTACAATGCAAATATAGTTATGCAGTGTCATTCATCATGTTATATAAGTAATCTACAATGCAAATATAGTTATGCAGTGTCATTCATCATGTTATATAAGTAATCTACAATGCAAATATAGTTATGCAGTGTCATTCATCATGTTATATAAGTAATCTACAATGCAAATATAGTTATGCAGTGTCATTCATCATGTTATATAAGTAATCTACAATGCAAATATAGTTATGCAGTGTCATTCATCATGTTATATAAGTAATCTATAATGCAAATATAGTTATGCAGCCGTGTCATTCATCACGTTGTATAGGTAATAAATAATGCAAATATAGATATGAAGGGCCATTCATCACGTTATTACAACGACATTCCACACCATAATGTGAAATACTAATATACTAATACAATGTCATTCCATCACATTGTATAGGTATTCTACAATTATTCAATCTAAAATACAAACATATTTATACAAAGTCATGACAGCACATTATATAGGTAACATAAAATACAAATGTAGGTATCATAGTTATACAATATCATTCCAACAAGAAATAATTTTATACACCTTAGCCAGAGCTGTGCTGAGCAGATACAAAAATAACTATTCATACAACCGCCGTTTTGAATTCAAAATTTTCAGGAAAAATCAATCAATAAGGGTTAATCCTCGTCTTGCTGGATTGTTTGCTTCTGTTTTTTTTTTAATTCATTTAACCCTTTAACCGCCGATGCGAAATATATTCGGGTTTTCATTTTTTATTAGCACATTAAGTACCACCTATTAAACATGTTAAAGGTGAAATGTAACATCAATCAGCAATATTTGAAAACAGTTTACCTCCATTTTGTCAAATCTGAATAATTTTCACTCACTTGAAGTTGTGGATCGCGTCAGCGAGACACAACTTCAAGTGGGTGAAAATTCAGATTGAATAATAATTGGGCGGTTAAAGCTGGAATTGCTAACACAATTTCCAGCTTCAAATGACAAAAACTGTGTCTAAAAAATTGCCATTATCAAAATGATTTTTTTATTATCTGAGCATCTACAAGCAAATATATTAATACCACTGACATTTTATTCATTTTGAAACTTGATAGAAACCGTATATATACGGTTCCGGACCCAATGCTGGTTTGTTGTTGGGCCACCGTCTGCGACGCTGGCCCAACATTAAACCAGCAATGGCTGACGTAGACTGACCTATATCCATGCAGAGTTGTTTATTAGCGTGCTGAGTGAGGGCGGGGATCTTCAGGATTTGTTCTATGTACTGATGCATACAGCCCTTCGCCAGGGACTCCAGCCACACGTCCGCCAACTGCTCAGCTTTGTCAACTAAAATCAAATTCAACACAACATATAGAATGTAGCCTAATTTAAACCTTAAAGCGCTGATCAAGACTATAGTCGTTTTTAATGATTCATTAGGAGGTAAAATCACAATTATTGGGAATTAAATCTATGTTTAAAGATAAAGATTTGCAAATATTTTGTATCAAATTAAAAAGATATGTGTAAATTTCTCCCACTTGAAGTTTTGAGTCACGGTAGCGAGACACAACTTCAAGTAGGAGAAAATTTAAATTTTATAATGTAGCACCCGAAGGGTTAAATAGAAGCCACCACGACTCATTTGAGTGAGGGAATGTTATAAGCTAAATAACACAACAAAATCTCGTCACGGGTTTTTTGTACCGCTGCATATTTCATATAGAGATTCTTGAAAATAACATAGCAATTTGACAACATAGTGATACGTTATTAATCAAATATTTCACTTTAAAACATGGAATGGTCAATTGACGGTAGGTCGGAGTATAAGTTGCAGAAGAGACTCTAATATGTGTACTTTCAACCCCTGGGGTACTGACGTAGACTATTCTTACGATATCAGTGTATCACTGATTTTATTAACCCTTACAACGCTGAAATATTTTCGTATACATCATGGAATCCAAAGAGATTGTTAATTTTGAAATTATCTTAGATGGCTTAGTTAGCTCTTTCTGCCTAATTTGAATACCCATGTTAGGGTTTAAGGCCATTAGACATATTCTAATTCTTTCGGCGCAGGGACCTTCTTTATACGTCAAGAGTCTACAGACGTCAGATTCTGACGTATAAAGACGTCCCCAGGAAGACGTCAGATTATGACGTATAAAAACAATTTTGTGACCAGTTTTAAAACTGAAAAATATCTTAAAATCTGTGGAATTGATTTACGCTGTGACTTAATTTTACATTATACAAATAATTTCAAGTCACTTAAAGTTGTGTATCGCGGTAGAGAAACACCGTTACACGACTTTAAAACCCTTTAAGCCCTCACGATGCATTAAAGCATCATTTTAAATCCCTGAAAACAGACTTAATTTTCCTACAACTAAGGGTTTTAGAAAGAAAATTTCCATAAAACTGTTGTACCAGTACCTGGTAATTTTCTTTAATTTTTAAACCACATCAAATCATCTTCATCCACTACAAGTCGAGAATTGCGATAGCAATTCGTGGCTTGTAGTGGATGAAGATGACTGTGGTAAATTCAGGCTTGAAAGGGTTTTAAGTGAATAATTAAATGCTCAGCAATCTGAGGTTAGCACTGGGATTGACTTTTGACACCAGAATCGATCGATTCTGACATCTAAAGACGATCCCCGCACTGAAATAATTAAAATCGTTATAAGGGCGGGCCGTAGACCCATAACATAGGTATTCAAATGAAGTGGGAAAAACTAACTAAGACATTAGGGATGATTTCAAATTGACAAACAACCCGTTGGTCTTCATGGCTAAAACAAACATATTTCAGTGTTGTAAGTGACTGAAAATTTCAATTGAATATCTCAGCGCTCTGAGGGTTAAGCCTCACCCTGCTGGCTGCAGTACGGCAGTTTGCCATGTTTTAGAGCTGTGGTCAACGTAGGGTCATCTTCTGTCGTGAAAGGCTCCAGCTGCTGCGGCAAAGTCATCAAATACTGACCAATCTAACGGGGAAAAAGCAACATCATTTATCTCCACTTTCAACTAAAGGGTGGTTGGTGAATGTCATCCAGATAAACAACAAAGCCAGTGCTGGACACGTATATGGTTTCAAGAGGTTTCAAACCAAACATAATGACACTGAACATGAGAATATTGTTTTCTGTAGATATTCAGTTCATCAATAATGAATTAACGATATGCCTGTTTTTCTTAAATAAACATAATAATTATTTTTTCGTCATTTGAAGCTGGAAATTGCGTGAGCAATTCCAGCTTCAAACAAGACTACATAAGTCCAGGAGCTCCCGCTCCGAATTGGAATTTGATTTAAGCAATTTTGTGTAGGGTTTTTAATGTAGTCCTAGGCTAGGTTAAAAATCAAGACGCAAGACAACTAGGTCTAAGAAGCCCAGCCTAAGAGTAAGATAAGAACTAGACAGTCTGTCAGAGATTGCAAACCTCCATTGAAATTAATGATCCTAATCAGTATCCCAGTAATGGTCTACCTATCTGGCACGGTTTACCCGATATCAGGCCAATCGAGTTAACTAATAGCTGATTTACGGTCATTTTGAATTCGATATAAATTAGTTAAAAACTTAGGGTGCATTCTCCCCCGAAACCTCAAATTTTGTTTTATAGTAATGTACTAACATCTAACACAGTTTGCAAAATATTCGGCATGTGAAAATAAATAATGGCCGATAGGGGGCCATTTTGAATTTGATCGAATCAGAATTTTTCAAGATGCATCCTCAGCTGAAATCTCACATTTCATTCTATAGTAATCGTCTAGCTATCTAGCACGGTTTACCAAATATCGGCCATGTGAAAGTGAATAATGGCCTGAAGGCGGCCATTTTGAATTTGATCAAGTTAAAATTTTCCAAGATGCATCCTCAGCTTAAATCTCACATTTCATTCTATAGTAATGGTCTAGCCATCGAGCACGGTTTACCAAATATCGCCCATGTGAAAGTGAATAATGGCCGATAGGAGGCCATTTTGAATTTGATCAAGTCAAAAATTTTCAAGATGCATCCTTTCCTGAAATCTCACATTTTGTTTTATAGTAATGGTCTAGCCATCTAGTACGGTTACCAAAAACCGGCTATGTGAAAGTGAATAATGGCCGATAGGCGGCCATTTTGAATTTGATCGAGTCAATTTTTTTCAAGATGCATCCTCTCTTGTAATCTCACATTTTGTTTTATAGTAATGGTCCAGCTATCTAACACGGTTTACCAAATATCAGCAATGTGAAAGTAAATAGTGGCCGATAGGCGGCCATTTTGAATTCGATTGAGTCGAAAGTTTTTAAAAGGCTTCCTCTCTCGAAACGTCACATTTTGTTTTATAGTAATGGTCTAGCTATCTAGCACGGTTTACCTGATATCAGGCCTATCTAGGTAAATAATGCTGATTGTCGGCCATTTTGAATTCGTAAGTTAAAAATTTTCAGGGTGCATCCTCCCCCGAAAAACTCACACTTTGTTTTATAGTAATCAGGTAATGGTCTAGCCATCTAGCACGGTTTACCAAATATCAGCCATGTGAAAATGAATAATGACCGAAAAGGCGGCCATTTTAAATTTGATCAAGTCAAATTTTTTCAAGATGCATCCTCATCTGAAATCTCACATTTTGTTTTAAAGTAATGGTCTAGCCATCTAGCACGGTTGACCAGATAACGGCCATGTGAAAGTGAATAATGACCGATAAGCGGCCATTTTGAATTTTATCGAGTCGAATTTTTTCAAGATGCATCCTCTCCTGAAATCACACATTTTGTTTTATAGTAATGGTCTAGCCATCTAGCACGGTTTACCAAATAACGGCCATGTGAAAGTGAATAATGGCCGATTGGCGGCCATTTTGAACTTGGACGAGTTGAATTTTTTCAAAATGCATCCTCTCCTGAAGCCTTACAATTTGTTTTATAGTAATGGTGTAGATATCTTGAGCGGTTTTCATGATATTCCACAATATCAGGCCTGTCGAGGTGAATAATGGCTGATAGGCGGCCATTTTGAATTTTATCAACTTCAAATTTTTCAAGATGCATCCTCTCCTGAAACCTTACAATTTATTTGATATTAATGGTGTAGCTATCTTGAGCGGTTTTCATGATATTCCGCAATATCAGGCCTGTCGAGGTGAATAATGGCCGATAGGCGGCCATTTTTAATTTTATCGACTTGAAATTTTTCAAGATGCATCCTCTCCTGAAACTTCACAATTTGTTTTATAGTAATGGTGTAGCTATCTTGAGCGGTTTTCATGATATTCCGCAAAATCTTTCAGTCGGATTTACCGATGTTATAAATCAGGTCAAAGTGCTGGGTCAACTTCAAGGTCAAGGTCCAAAAACCTGAAAAGGCACAACTAGGGACCTTAGAGAACATGTATGTGCAATATGACTGTCATCGGCCCAGTACTTTTCGAGATCTGCTCCGGAAACGAAGTGCGCGTCAAAACGTCTAAATAGGTCATAGTTCTGAACCAGAAGTAGGTCAAAGTTCAAATACCCCAAAAGGCACAACTAGACCCCCTAGGGGTGTTGTGTGTAAAATTTGAAGACAATCGGACAAGTACTTTCAGAGATATGCTCCGGAAACGAATTGTTTACGGACGGCCCAACGGCCCAAAGGCCCAACGCCATCACATCATCATTTTCTCCTCTGCAACCTTGCGTATTGAATTCAGATTAAAAATATTTTAACCTGTCCATTAGCCACCTGGAAGTAACCCACATACCAAAAATTGTTATCCTAGCTTATTTTCTTACAAAGTTATAGGCAAAAGAAGAGGCCAAAAAAAAACGGAGGTAGAATCCATAGTTCCCTTCGTCTCACCTACGGTGACGGCGGGAGCTAATGAATGAAAAATAGGAACAAACAATTCAGCAGCACAGGTGTTAATGGCGCAAAGAGGACCGTGCATCCACATTAACATATAAAAGAACCAATACCCGGGCAAGTATAACAATTCCAGTATTTGAATGGATTAAAAATAATAGAATAATAGTTTAATACACAGATACTTCATTAAATCTACAATCACTTAGAAAACGATGAAAAACAATTGGCCCTTTAATGGATTAATTGACTCATTTCATTACGTTCGAGGTGAGAATTCAACTACAATTCCCACATGAATGCCAATAAGGTGATTGTTAAAAATATTAAAGTGTTATATCTACCGCTAACATCGAGAGTGTCGCCACCATCAAGAGTGTCGTATGCGCCACTCATTTGGGTGATGAATACAACACTCTGGTTGCTAGGGTTTGACATAATAAATTAAAAATGAACACGTTTTCAGTTAGAAGGATAGTTCAATTTTCTGTAAAATTAATCGTTTTTAAAATATGGTTTATGCCAAATCCTTAGTTAAGGATTGATTTCATTTTAATAGAGGCAAGTGCGTTTCAGCTATTTATCGGTCTTGAATTATCTCCCACAAAATTCTACGTAATATATATAAATGAGATATATCATGCTGAAAGAGCTACCCTCAATAACTATTTACATATTCTGTGAGCGGCCTTTTTGATTACCTTTGTGATGTATTCTTGTGGAGAAAGGCTGAAATCTGGCAGATCTGAAGTGATGGCGCCTCCTGAACTCTGTGACCCCCAAGCCTACAAAACACAGACTATAACTAGTAAAAGCTAATCCGTATCGCCCCACATTAACCCTATACTATCTTATCTTATTAATTTTCACCCACTTAAAGTTGTGTCTCGCTACCGCGACCCACAACTTCAGGTGGGTGAAAATTACGCTTATTTGTTTCATTGGATACAGCACATTTGTAAATCTTGATTTTTAAACACTCATTTCATTCCCAATAAATGATTTAACGGGCTAATTAAACAGATTGAAAATTACTGTAGTCGTGCTTAGCACTTAAAGGGTTAACCCTTACAGTGCGGGGACCGACTTTAGTCGTCAGAATCTGACATCTGTAGACGTCAGATTCTGACGACTAAAGTTGCTTCCCGCACTGTAAGAGTAGAAATATTTATAATGGCCGTAGACACCTAACATAGGTATTCAAATGAATCGGAAAGAGACAACTAAGATATTTATGATGATTTCAAGGTGAAAGAAACCCTTTGGTTGTGATGTTTTTTTATACAAATTAATTCAGCGCTTCAAGGGTGAAAGCCAGATCTAATTTCTATCAACATCAAGCGGTTTACAATACCACACCCCGTATGGTATGTGGTGACGAGAATGCACTTTTGATGATATTTATAGTGCAAAAGCGGCAATGAAGTCGTAATGATTCTAAAACTATGATCAAGTTTGCTGTACCATTTTAAAGACTTCCCTACACCAACCACCCAGTTTTAGTTGACCCTTTGAGCGCTAAATGACTAGCAGTGAAAGGCTTATACAGTGTACACAACAAACAGGAGACGTTGACCCAAGGTTGGTTCAATGTTGGCCCGCCGTCTACGACGTCGGCCCAACATTGAACAAGCCTTGGGACAACGTCTCGTGTTTGCTGGTTACATAGTTATATGACTGACCTCTAGACTGGGGACCTGACCCAGTTGCTGATTCACGGGGTTGAAGACGATGTCAAACGCCAGGCGGTGCACCTGCTCGCTGAGCTGACACATGGAGTCACGGGCCGAGTCCAGAACAGTGCCCACCTCACCTGAAATAGCAAGGCAAGATAACACTTTAAACCCTGAAGCGCTGAAATATCTGTATACTTACCATAGAGAGCAAAGGGTTTTTTCAATTTTAAATCTTCATAAATGGCTGAGTTAGCTCTTTCTGCTTCATTTGAAAACTTATGCTATGGGTCTACGGCCACTATGAATATTTTACATTCTCAGTGCAGGGGTCGACGATACCCGCATTAAAAAGGGTTGAAGCGCTAGTTATAGGATTTTAATTTTCACCCACTTGAAGTTGTGTCTCGCTACCGCGATCCACAATTTCAAGTGGGTGAAAATTACTGATATGTCGACCTGCCAGAACCATAACGTCATAACTGTCAGATGTCAGACCTTTTGGCTTTATTTGACAAAAACACGCCCTTAGTCTTGCCCTTCTTGTGTGAAAAAATGAATTGCCTATCTCTAATAGTTTTGAAGTTATAGAGGTTTTCCATAAGGTCATAGCTGGTTTTCGATAAAAAAATCGGAACCAAAACGTCAGAGCTCATAAATGTGTAGAGGCAGATAGTCCTATCTGTCACTTGATATTTTTTAATGTTTAACGAAATGAGTTCCAAATAGTCAGAACTGACAGATGAGACATTTCAGGTTACCTTTTTCATATGAGTGGCTTGTGAATATGTAACGTCACAAATGGCAGTTATGACAAATTTAAATATTTTGGCATGAGGACCAGAACGTCACATATGTCAGTTAAGACGTAAAAGTTTCATTTTCATCATGTAACTTACGGTTATGGCATCGCCACAACGTCATATTTGCCAGTTGTGACTGTAGAAATACTTACTTGATCGTTTATTACAAATCACAAAAAGTACTGTCAGATAATAGTCTGGATAAAATGACGTAACCTTGCACCGATACATATACAACGTTTTTTTGTGTGCTTTTGTTGTTGTCCATTGGGGTATACTGGTCACAAAACAACCGCATGCCAAGTTGGCATGCCTAATGATTTTTTTTTAATTTGCGAAAATTCAAGATGGTCGCCAGGTACTCATATTTACCTTAGATTCTTACTCATTTAGGGGTCTTGTCTAGTTAAAAAAAATCAAAAAATCCGAGAAAAGCTCGGATTGGTCAGACCCCACCATGTACAGCAAAAAAATAACACAAAAAAAACAAGTAATTTCCAAAAACAAAAACATATCCAAGAAACCATTCAACAGCAAGGGCCTATGAGGGGGGGGGGGAGGCATGCCCGTCGCAAAAGTTTGAAAAAATAAACATCAAATTAGAAATAGTGCGATTTTGTGGTATCTTTGCTGTAAAACGAAGATATGGTATACTGGCTGAAATGTCAGTTTTTTTAGTTAACATAAAGACAGATTTATTACAACATAGCCTAGACAACTACTAGTCCAACTACTTAATCAAACATAACCACACAATGGAAAAACCATAAACATGATCAACATTAGCTTATTTAATATCGAGAGCGAACTACGAGGCATATTGAAGGCCGTATCCAGGGTTTCTTCGGGTGTCTGTAACCCCCCCCCCCTCCTGAATATCGCCAAAATGCCTTGTTTGTTCAAAATTCCCAGGTGGCATGCCCCCAGCTCCCCTATTACCGGATGGTCGACCTGTAACCCCCCTTTGTCTTAGTCTGGATACGGCCCTGATATTAAATAAGCTAGATAAACATAAACAGCTGTCGACCCAATGTGGACCAACATTAATTTTAAGCAAGTGTTGGGTCACCCTTCTTGTGATAATAATTTTGCAGCCTTGCGTGTGGAATGCCGATTATACATTTATGTAATTATGCAACAATCATCTATCAAACGTGATAACATGTCATTGAAAAAAGTTGTGGGCCATTAAAATGCTTACAACGTTTACTAATGATCACTTAAAATTCCTGAGATATTTATTTTTATTTCATCTTATTAATAATTTTTAATGCAAATATTATCTTCCAGTTCATCATCAGTTAGGCCTATATCAGATATTCTTGTTAGTATTGGTTGTTCTTCCACATTGTTAAAACAACTTTACTGCCCATTTCCAATTATTATCCTTGATCTCGTCTCTAGTAAAAAAGAAACTGTTGAGTCCAAGCTGTAGGGGGCCCTCCGAATTATTTCGTGTGAGTGGCTATACTAGAGTAGATCTACTATAGCACTGAGAAAATACGACGATTTCAAATAGGCCCTTCAAACAAATGCAAAGTCTATGAAGGAACATAATACAACAATGAAATTTTGGAAATAAAAAAGCGATCCTGTTTCTATCCATTTGTTCTCAAGACCCGAGTCTCAGAGATGATATCTCTTGAGAAATAAACTCGCCAGCAAGCAGGTTAAAAAATTATGGTAATTGGGGAATATTCTTTATATCGTGGTCCTTATTCTTTTTATTTTATGCAGCGTCAAGTGCTTGGGAGAGCAACACGCCCAGCTCTAAGTCATTGTCCGTTTTAAGCGATCCCCATAGCCTACTGTGGATTGTGCCTGTGGTGTGTTATAATTATCATAGGGTGGAGTAGTCTATTATAGCTACTATCAATCTAAGCATATTTATTTTTACATAACTCTGTTTCAAGTCAGGCTCAACGTTTCAATTATTAGCTAAGACTAACACAAAGTTTGACATATTTTTTTTTCTTTTCCAAAGAAATGAATGAATTTTTGAAAAATGTGAGTCACACTGAGGGTGGGCAATTTCTACTTTTAGGTGCTCTGAATAGTCAATTTTAAAGATTTGCATTGCAAAGATTTTGCTTCTGTCGCCACATGAGGCTATGTCATTGTGGCGAGTACTTGCCCACCCCGTAACAGTTAATTGTCTACTCTTAGTCTCTAATGGCACTAATGATGCATCCCAGACACCAGTCTTTAAATGGGAAGGGGCATACATTTAGGTGTGAAGGGGTCTGGCACCAACATGCCGGACACTGGTGGATTAATTTTATAGGAAACTAGAAAAGGAGTTCCCGAACTCCGAGGCCCGGCTTTAGTCTGCTTGAGTGCATTAGACAAAAAATTGGCCTAATATATTGTAAACATGACAGTGTATTGGTCTTCCTCATGGGCGAGAATCCTAAATGTCCAGGATATAATTATTGAAATAACCAAGGAGACAAGTATATCTTCAACGTGTAAGCCTATTCCTTACACCACCATCGCCGGTGCTGGCCAACCAAGTAAACACAAAACATTTGCATAACATTTGTACAACGTTGTACAAAGGTAATACAATGTTTTGTGTTTGCTGATCAACAGCCATGCAACACAATGTACCCACTCAATACCGGTTCATTGTTGGGCCAGCGTCGCAGCCCATTGCTGGTCCAATGCCGGTCAATCGTATTCCACGCTGGCCCAACATTGAAACAGAATTGGGTGACTGCCCCGTGTTTGCTCTGACTGCCATACGGGTGACACTTTCTCCCCCCAAAGGCCACTATCCGGATAACACGATACATTGGGTCAATTATGAACTAATGCTGGGCCATCGTCTGCAACGCTGGGCCAACATTATTCCAACCAAAACCCTTTAAGCTCTTAGCCACGAATATAATCGTAAACATTTTTTTTCTGAAAACTTTTTAAACACGAAAGTACAAAACACACAGCACCCCTCTTTCCCCTGAATAGGACACAAACTCGGCAAAATAAACTTAATAGGATATCGGACTACGGCCGGTCCTAATTATTGAGATGGAAAATTATCACTCTGGAAATTAGGAGGGGTGCTCGAGCACCCTGAGCACCCCCCTGGATACGCCCCTGTTGGGGCTTGACCCACCCACCCACTTCCGAGTTTTTGGATTTGTTTTAACTTGACAAAACCCCTTAATCGATTTGAATGATTTCGGTATTACATTGTTGGGAAGCTAAATCTAAAAATATTTAATATAGTTTTTCTTTAAATCGGCGATGCGAATGTGATTGTGTATGAAATCCAAGATGGCCACTATCAGCCATATCGTATATATAACTTTGAACCACTTAACTTAGAAACATGTGTAATACCACATTTCCTGATGTTTTCACGTGATAAACTAATTGTTCGTGTTGGATTAACATTTTCACTTATTACTTTCGATATCATCCAATATGGTTAACATTGGCCAAAACTGGGGTATGCCTAATGGAATGGATGCTAGTAATGACATGTCATCAGGAATCTATTGCATGAGATGGTACGGAAGCACCAGACTACAGTGATTATTCAAGGCAAGCTGCAGCCTCCACGTGTCTGGCCACATGTCAATAAAAACAGTTGATGCAACATTTCCCTGCAAAATTATCTATCGTGACTCGACGCGAAATATTGGAGTCATTCGGGACATAGGGGCCTACGTTGCCTGTGTCAGTCCTTGATATCTGAAGCATAGCTAAAACTACACTGGTTGCAAGTAAACTGGACTATTGCAACAACCTCCTCTATAATGTCACAAATCGAGAAATAAACAGGCTCCAGAGAGCTCAAAACTGTCTGGCTTGAGTAGTGAGGCGCTCTCCTCTGCCAAGGTCGTTATTGGCTTCCAGTTTCTATTAAAATGAACCAGTTATTACGATTTGTTTAGTTACCTATCAAGTATTGGGCAACAATCAGCCCTTTAACGCCTCCCCATTGCCCTCTAACCCTTCGTTCCCCACAATTAAAATATTTATAATGGCCGTAGACCTATAGCATATGTATTCAAATGAAGCAAAAAAAGCTAACTAGGGTATTTATGATGATTTCGAATTAAAAAAACAGCTTTGGTCTCCATAGTTATAACCTTCCCATCATCATTTACTGGTAACGTTTTCTCGTCGCCCTTCATTGCCTACCTGTCACTCTTTTGAACGACTCTATTACCCTTTAATGCCTCTCAGTCGCCCTTTAACGCCTGTCCATTGCCTCTCCATTGATGGCCTACCTGTTGTCATTGACCACTTTTCCATCCCCCTTTAATGCCTCTTCGTCGTCCCTTACCGCCTCTTTGCCACCCTTTATCACAACTTCACCGCTCTTTAGCGACTCCCTATTGCCCTTCAATGACTCTTTGTCGTCCTTTAATGCCTGTACATCACTTTTCAATGTACCCCGTCGCACTTTAATGATGTTGCCATGCCTATTATGCATATATGTCTCCTTTAACGCCTCTTCATTGCAATTAAAGGCTTTCTCGTCGTAGTTTAATGCCTATCGGCCAACCTTGAATGTCTCTTTGTCGCTATTAAACTACTCCCCATTGCTATTTAGCACATCTTTGCCTACTGACGCCTCTCCGTCGCCCATTAATGCTTTCCGCCGCCTTTTAACACATCTCAGCTGCCCTTTAAAGCTTCGTCGTCACCATTTAACGCCTCTGGGCACCCTTTATAGCGTCCCCATCATCCCTTATTGGCTCCCTGTCGTCACCATTTAACGCCTTCCTATTGTCATGTAACGCTTCCTCGCCGCCCTTTATTGCCTCCCCGGCACCTTTTAGCGCACCCATCGCACCCAACTACTCTTAGATTTAAAGTTTCCCTTTGCCCTTTAATTTTCGATGTCCTTTATAGTGCTTCTCCATGACCCTTTAACGCATCTCCGTCACTTTTAAACAGACCCCCCATCGCCCTGAAGTCCCCCTAGAGATGGAATGGTACCCCCTAGCTAATTTATTCAATGTTAAAAATAACCAATGCTCGCTTAGTTATTTTTTTAATTGACTCTTTGACCTTGAAGATCACCTTTGTTTAATAATCGAAATTGTAGGCCCTACCAGAGATGTTTTTTTGTATCAAAATAACATGAAACAGGTTAGGTCCACTGTATCTGACTACTAAATTATTTTTTAATAAAAAACATGTTCAACAAAATTGTTTCTTGTTAAGTGGTTATTTCTCGTATCTAAAAGGTGTTTATCTGCTACGCTTTATCCATTCTTCATAGTCACATTTTACCAGATACGACATTTCAGATGATGAATAGTAGTGAGCTCAGAAATGTAAAAACGTCATAACTGCCAGATAAGCCATTTTGTCATTTTAGATTTAAGAAATCAAGTAGTCATAACTGTCATTTCGGACATTAAGTGGCAGACAAAGGCAAAAGGTATCAACAAATAAAAATCGTTTTTTACATTGTTTTTAAAATCTGCATAATTTGTGATCATCAATATCAAATTTTGTTCACCAAATGTGTCAACATGGCATCACTGTGGGTTTTATATTTTGTGTATCATCTGTGAAAAACAGTTTTTTGTCTTTCCTGAAAAGTTGAGAAAAATGAGTTATGCCGTTATGGTTCTGGCAGGTCGATGTATTTAATTTGCGACCAAATATTAAGTAATCACTAATGACACCTGTACAAAATATAAACAACACTGGGTCATGTGATGTCACCATCCCTCTTGTAATCCTAAAAACGTTGACCCAATGCTGGGTTAATGTTTGGCAACAGTCTGTGACGCTGGCCCAACATTAACCCAACCTTTGGTCACCGTCTCGTGCTAGCTAACACACTGCAGCACATTTGTTTGTTTTTTCACTCACCCTCGTGCAGTCCGGTGACGAGTGTCTCCAGCTCTCGTCTGCTCTCTCCGCTCTCAAGCAGTAGAGTGCGGTGATCATGGAACGGGCTCTTCAAATCAATCCTGCCACAAAAGCAAAAACACGTGTCATTTGTTTTACAAGGATCGCTAACAGCAAAAGTGCTCATGTGACTGCCATCTATCTGGTTGACTGTTACGTGCTTCGTTATTGCAGCATAATCTGCGCATTTGAACCTGGGTATTGAAACAAGCACTGCTGACGAATGCCAAGTGCCACGGATGCAGCCATGCGTTCATACTCGCCCTACAGACGAGGCTGGACATGACGGACACGATGACGGGAGTGATTGGAGTCCGTCATTACGATATACTGTAGTTTGGTAATAAGTGTGTATTGCTTACCCTTGAGTCGCCAAATTATTCAATTAAAATTTTCACCCACTTGCAGTTGTGTCTCGCTGACGCGATCCACAACTGCAAGTGAGTGAAAATTATTGAGATCTGACAAAAGGGAGGTAAACAAATTTCAATTTTTGCTGATTATTGTCACTTTTTATCTTTAATATGTTTATAAGCTGATATGTAATGTGTTGATAAAAAAAATTAAAAACGAATATGGACGGCACCGGCGGTTAAAAGGTTAAAGCCTATTGTGTTAGTTAGTCTTGTCATTGGCGTGGGATTTATAGAAATTCTATACAAGCCCACTTTAATAAATGCCATACCATTCACCACATATAATAAACGTGGACATGTTGATGTGGTCCACGTTGTTCCATTATGTCAGAGACAGGTATAACATTGCAGAATTAAAGGAAGCAGAAAAAAAGAACAATAAAGGATGATTTCGTGAAAAATTATTGACAGGAAAACATTGAAAAGACAGGTAGTATCTGTTTACTTTACAAATAAGCAGACTTTGCCTTTTGGCTTTACAGAGGAGTATGATATACAAACCTTTGAGATTGCTTGCTATGGCTAGGAGAGCAAGGGAAGTATTTGGTGAGGTACAGACCTTTGGTGATTCGTGGTGAGGTACTAACCTTTGAAATTCGTGATGGCTTGGAGAGCCAGAGAAATACTTGGTGAGGTACTGACTTTGATGATTCGTGGTGGGGTACTAACCTTTGAGATTCGTGATGGCTTGGAGAGCCAGGGAAGTACTTGGTGAGGTACTGACTTTGATGATTCGTGGTGAGGTACTAACCTTTGAGATTCGTGATGGCTTGGAGAGCCAGGGAAGTACTTGGTGAGGTACTGACTTTGATGATTCGTGGTGAGGTACTAACCTTTGAGATTCGTGATGGCTTGGAGAGCCAGGGAAGTACTTGGTAGAGGTGTTGACGATGCTGCTGATCAGCTCCTGCTCCAACTCATCTCTGTGCAGAATCAGATCACCTGGAAAACAACCCCACAGAGGTCAGAATCAGACGTCAAACTCTTCAATTGGGCAGAAATATTCCGTGGGATTACAAATGCCACAGAAACACGAGGCATTGTTGGTCTAGTGCTGGACCAGCGTCGAAGACGGTGGGCCAACAGTAAACCGATATTAGACAAACGATTGCTGGAAGCATACTGCAAACATTATCAGTTGAGTTAAAACTGTCAACCCTTAAAGCACTGAAATATTTTTTGTATAAACCATCAATGTTGATGTTTAGACACACATTTCAATCACAATAACAGTGACTTGGTCGACAAATAAAACAGATTAGAAACGACAATAGTCGTGATCAGCACGATATAAAGGGTTAATAACACAAATACCGTTTTGTACTGGACGAATTCTAATTGTATTTTAGCAGGTGAAGGATGACCTTACCACAGGTCTGTATGACCCTCATGGCGCTCTGAAACATGGACCAGTCCTCCGTGTCCACGTTGGGCGAGTCCACGTGGCATTTCTCCCTCAGGTTGGTCAGCACTCGTCTGAACTCGTGCACGTAATCACGGAAGTAGTTCTGAAAAATAGATCATACAGTTCGTTATCATCACAGCCATTTATTTAACGTCTGCTTCATAGCTGTTTCAGATCAATTTCACAGAAATTTGACTCCATTTTACAGTCATTTCACAACTAATTATCCATTTCACAGTCATTTCACATCCATTTCATAACCATTCCACTCATTTCATGATATTTCCCATTCATTCAACAGCCATTTCACAGCCCTTTCACAGCAATTTAACAGTCATTCAACATCTATTTCATAGTCATGTCCCAATCATTCCACAGCCATTTCATGTAAATAAAAGGGTTTATCTCCAACAATACGAAATCAGTGCTCCTTGGAAATGAAAGGGTGTATCTCCCACATTCCATAGTGTGACATACACACTTTCATATCCAAAGAGACGATATTAGGACGGTCCCCTCACCTGCAGCGCCACCAGGAGTTTCACGCACCCGCAGCCATTGGTCAGCTGCACACAGCGGTCGTTGGCCTGGAAAAACAAAATATGTCCATCTTTAGTCAACGCCGCTTGGTCAAGTCATACATCATTCATTGTGTATATAAGTCCATTATACAAACCTGATGTCTATCTAGGGAGCAGCTCAGAACGAGAGCCCCTCCTTAAGCCCTACAGCAGTGTAGTGGTGGTAGTAGTTTTTTCTTTACGTCACTTCTCGCCACTAATGGTCATTTAAGTGGCATTGCAATACGATAAAAACAGTGCAGTCCATTGATGTGATGATTGATGTACGGATGATGACGTGAGGGTGGGCATGGCGGGTTTTCGCGAGTGTTCGATAAGGAGTTCTGGGCATGTCTAGGGGATTTACCCCTGCAGGTATGACCAGAGATTCTTTTTTTTTGTTCAACCTAGAACAGTGATGTCGATTACAATAGAGATTATGTGTATAGCATCTGCATAATGTAACATGCTATATATATATATATATATATATATATATATATATATATATATATATATATATATATATATATATATATATTGGGTTTACATTTTACAAATCACATAAATTTGCAAGTCACTTGAAGCTGTGTATCGCGGCAGCGAGACATAGTTTCAAGTGACTGCAAATTTAAATTACATAGCCCTGTGATCTACGTCCACCTTTATCCACCAAAATGTCCACCAAGTTATCTCATTTTTTCACCCACTTGAATGAAGTTGCTCCTCGCTATCGCGACCCACGACTTCAAGAGGGTGGAAATTGCACATGATTTGTTTAAATTAAGACCAAACATTTGCAAATGTTGATGGTGAAACACAAATTTCCGACAACAGTGATTTAATCAGCTAATAAAACTACTAGAGTCGGGCTTTGCGCTTAAAGAGATAACCCTTTCAGCGCGGGGACCGCTCTTTATACTCTGCAGACGTCAGATTCTAACTTCTAAAGACGGTCCCCGCACTGAAAGAATTAAAATATTTCTAATGGCCGTAGACCCATAACATACTATTTAAACGAAGCAGAAAGAGCTAACGACGACATTTATCATGATCTCAAATTGGAAAAGAAAACCTTTTCCATGGTTTATACAAAAATATGTCAGTTTGTTAATGGTGAGAAACTGCTAACCATTGTCCTGCTGAATTGTCTGGTTAGAAGAGGAGCACGTCTTCTCCTTACACCAGCTAAATTTGAAATACCACCTCTTCTATTTGACCAAATTAAATAAGTTTCACTCGCTTGAAGTTGTGTATCGCGTTAGAGGGAATTTAATCAGAAAAGTTTGCAGTTCATTTTAATGGATTTACTTTATATTAACTGAAAATTTGACACAAGCTTCTAAAAAGCGTTCCTTGGCGACCAAAGAGTGTAAATGCTGCGATTAAGCGATAATCGGTCGTTTATATCAGAAAATTCCCCTAATATTCCCGTACGGCGCCTTTGAACGACATGACTGTTGGATACATGGCGCGGTATAAATGCTTTATTATTATTATTATTATAATCCTGAAGTCGTGGCATTGGTCCAAGTAATAAAGATACCAATATATACATGTATATGATATTATATGATAGTATATATCATTATGTTTAACTGAATTAGAAAATATACCAATACAAGGAAGGCGTTCACTTTCAATGAAAATATGAATTTGCCGCCTTTAAATTTCAAGGTTAAAACACAATATGAAGTAGAAATATCTTATCCTGGTACCTGAAAGGTGCTAGAAGCTGAGGGGCAAAATTACTCATATCTATTTAATTTGAACTCAAACAATTTCAATTCCTGAACTATGTTTAATCAAAGAATGAAACATCTTTGTCTGCAAATTTGAAAAATATCCGTTTTTACAAACTTGACGTTGTGGGTCGTGGTAGTGTGTGAAAATCTGATTTTCACTACGGCGCTCAAAGGGTTGGTGGAAAGAGTGAGTGACATACATCTCCTGTTAACTATTCACGTCGCCATTGCAAATTGTGGCAATATCGTGACAAAAGTCACTGCGGAGTCGAAACAATACTCTATATACTCTTATGGCCTAGCCATGTTTTTGAACAATTTAAGGACATACAAAGTAATATAAGGTTTCTCTCATCAAATGAATTCAAGTTTTCAATACCCAAGGTATCACTATACAAGCCTATCAATAGTTTGGAGTACATATATATTCACAACATCCAAACCGGCCTGGATTTGAGCCCAGTACCTCTGAGTCTCGGGTCACAACTGAAGCCATCGGGTTCGAAAGAATTAACAATACAAGTCGCTGTGATTATGTCTGATATCGCAAAATAGCCCTTTTGACATCTGCTCAGGAATGTCAAAAGGGCTATTTATGGCGCACATGTCATTTTTCAGGAAAAAATACAGTGTTAAATTGTATGTAAATGGTGTATGGTTATCAGTGGTTATCCTGGGACCTGAAAGAGGCGAAGTGGGTGAAAATCACGCACATTTGTATAAAATACCAAACATTTGGACTTGATGCACGGGATAATTCGTCTGGTATAGCGGTGCAGTTTGCTACACAATTGAGGGCAAGTGCTACAAAATAATATGTTTTAGCAGTCTGTTTTTGGTATGTACACTAGTACTAAACCCAGCACATGCACGCTAGGCTACAGCCTACACAATTGCTAAACAACTTTTCTGTAACAAATTATTCTCTGTAATGTTTTAAAAAAACAAAACATTTCATTCTCAATAACTTTGATTTACTGAGAAAATAGAGCAGAAACGACAATAATCGTGGTTAGTGCTTAGAGGGTTAAATGATACACTTCGGCGTTTTAATGGCCACGCACGCCCCCACCATGTTAGAGTTTATTACCCCGTAATAGCATCATTGCCACAGGTATCCCAGCAAAATAGACCCGATGTTGTCTTAGTGTTGAGCCAGCGTCGTAGACGGTGGCCCAACACGAAAACAACATTGGGTCGATGCCTCGTGTTGGGTGGCATCCCCTCTGGCCGTATTCCGTCTGTGCGCCCACCAGTTAGCCAACAGCCGCATCCATTCATGGCGCCGCTAATTTGAGAATGATGATTCACGGAAACGACTCGAACCCACGGGGCAGTGGGCACTTGAATAACGCATCAGGTGCGAGCTAGACCCCCCCCCCTCCCCGTCAGTTTGATGAAAATACATTCTGATTTTCATCCATTTAAACATGTCCTGCTGAATGGTTTGTTTCTAATTTTCACTTATTTGAAACTGGAATTGCTGACGCAATATGGAGCTTCAAATCGCCGCCTCGGAGCTAAAGGATCCTATCTGACACTCGTCAGAGTGGCAGATAGGATCCTTTAGCTCCGAGGCAACGAAATGAGGAGAATAAGGGCTTATATTGTCGTTTCTAAAAATAGACATCTCCCAAATTGAAGTATTTAATTAACTGAGCACCTATATAGCCAGATATTTTACAAAAAATAGAGTCTGACTAAACCAATTATTGTGAATGGAGTGAACTATTTTTTTTTATAAACCACGGAGACCATGTTTTTTTCAATTTGAAATCATCATAAATGTCTTAGTTAGCTATTTCCGCTTCATTAGAATACCTGCATGTATGTTATGGGTCTACGGCCGTCACAAATTTTGCAATTCTTTCAGTGCGGGGACCGTCTTATACGTCATAGTCTGATGTCTCTGACGTATAAAGATGGTCCACGCGCTGAAAGGGTTAAAGTGCCAATCGCATATACAGCCGTTTTTAGCAGTTTTATTTGACTGAACTGAAATTCAGGCGAACATACATTTATTCTAAATTTATCACATTCATTACGAGATATTGATACAAGGCATTTAAAAAAAACTTATAGTTTAAGGATAAAAATATAATAATGCGTATTTCACAACATACACAATACACTCCGGTACGACACTATTCCCAGCAAACACAATACATGTACACAACGTTGGATTATTGTTGGGCCAGGGTCTTAGACAGTGGACCAACATCGAGCCAGAATTGGTTAAGTCAACGCTTATTTTTGTTGTCAATTATCTAGTTCTAACTATCAAACACACGCAATACGTGTGAGTATTTTTCACACCGACACCAGAAGATACTCCCAATGGTGGCTCAACGTTGGACAGCGTTACTGACGTTGGGCCAACGTTGAGCCACTGTTGGGGAATGCCTCCTTTGTGCTGGTGACTTGCACGCCGAAAACGAGGCTACGTTGGCAAAATGATACGTGTGGGAAACACCCACTCACACGCTATCCCGTGTAAATACGAGACATTGACCCGATGCTGGGGTAATGTTGGTCAGACGTCTGCGACGTTGGACCAACATTAACGCAACATTGGGTCAATGTCTCATATTTAAAGGGTATATAAGTTTAGGCTGCTACTTTCCCTCCATCGTCTCCGAATATAAGAAGAAGAAAATTGTCTCCAAATCGCCCACTTGCGGCTGTGTAGCGTCGTGTGTGTCGCTCAATGGAGTGGTCATTATCAGTCATTATGACGCTCTAGGCCCCGGGGGACGACATGCTTAACTCGTTACCTGCTAGTAAAGCATAATGCGCACAAAATAGTTACTTTCAATAACTCAACCCTTAAAGCGTTATATAATTTGATATAGTTTATAAGTTATGTAATTTAAATTTTCACTCACTTTAAGTTATTGCTCGCATTTGTTTAATTTGAAACGAAATTTTAAAAATCTTGATGTTTAAACACACATTTTATTACCAATAACAGTGATTTAATCGGCTAATATAAGGGGTTTAAAACGACTAAAGTCACCCTTAGCGATGTAAAGGTTAAATCATACAGCCTATGTTTTGACGTTGCAACTTGTGCGATAAGCAACAGCCCCGAAAAGGCCATTCATAAAAAATATGATATCTTGAAACATTTTTTTTGCGTCTATATGAGATCCATAAATAACACATTGAATATGCCTGATATGGGGAGGGGAGTAAATGCATTCAAAAATCAACTGTTAGCATTCATTGATTGCAATCAGCTAGGGGTGATTGCAATCAATGAATACTAAGCCTGCTAACAATATTCCCGAGTCATATTTCAGTGATACATGATTATAGGCATGTTGACGAGTTGATTCGTATATTTATTTACAATATCAGTCAGTGTAGCTATTGGGCGGCCATATTAATGTTTGTGACGATGATATCTTGATAAATAACACTCATAGTAAAACCAGCAGTCTCTAGATCATAGATAGTCCGACTCCTATAAACAGTTGCTAAAGCTCGTGATCACGAAAAAGAACAACCTATAAGTTGCATATTTCTAATATAATAGCAAGATCAGCCGATATGATATCAGTAAAGCTATTGTTTTCGTCACTACGACCGGCACGGTTATTTTATTAAGTGCCTTCGCAAGACGCTGCAAACAGTGGAATATGTAGTATCAGTAATCCTAAGTAAAATCACTTGTTTAAAGTCACTTTTCGACAGAGACAGCTATTTAAGTGGCTTTGTAATACGTTTAAATACGTGCAATATGAGGATGAAAATGAATGATTGTACAGAATGATGATAACGTGAGGGTGGGAACGGTTATTGGACATGGTGTGTTGTTCACGGTGTTTCCCATCACTAATCCGATGACTGGATGATGATTTCTGGGCATGGAATATATACCTACCCAGGTATTTCACCTGCAGGTATGAATTGTTGTGACAATTTTCAAATTACACCTTAGTCTAATTAACTCAAAATAAATCTCACACGTCCTTGTTTTGATGTCTTATCCTCCAATTTTGCTATCCTATGATTTGAATTCTATTCAAAATGTGACATTGGGCCTGCTTCAAGTTCTTAAAGCTATATTATATTCACTTAATATTTTTGGATTCAATATCACATCTGAAGCTATCATAACGTTGGGGGATAAATGGGTTGTCAAGTATAAATGTCTTACTTAGCTATTTCCGCTTCATTAGAATACCCGCATGTATGTTATGGGTCTACGGCCGTCACAAATTCTGCAATTCTTTCAGTGCTGGGACCGTCTTTATACGTCATAATCTCTTGTCTCTGACGTATAAAGACGGTCCTCGCGCTGAAAAGGTTAAAGTGCTAATCGCATGTACAGCCGTTTTTAGCAGTTTTATTAGACTGAACTGAAATTCAGGTGAACATACATTTATTCTAAATTTATCACATTCATTACGAGATATTGATACAAAGCATTTAAAAAAACTTATAGTTTAAGGATAAAAAAATAATAATGCGTATTTCACAACATACACAATACACTCTGGTACGACACAATTCCCAGCAAACACAATACATGTACACAACGTTGTATTAATGTTGGGCCAGGGTCTTAGACAGTAGACCAACATCGAGCCAGAATTGGCTAAGTCAACGCTTATTTTTGTTGTCAATTATCTAGTTCCAACTACCAAAAACACGCAATACGTGTGAGTATTTTTCACACTGACACCAGAGGATACTCTCAATGGTGGCTCAACGTTGGACAGCGTTACTGACGTTGGGCCAACTTGAGCCACTGTTGGGAAATTCCACCTTTGTGTTGGTGACTTGCACTCCGAAAACGAGGCTACGTTGGCAAGGTGATACGGGTGGGAAATACCCACTCACACGCTATCCCAGTAAATAAGAGTCATTGACCCAATGCTGGGATGATGTTGTCCAACGTCTGCGACGCTGGACCAACAATAACCCAACATTGGGTCGATGACTCATATTTAAAGGGTATATAATGTTAGGCTGCTACTTTCCCTCCATCGTCTCCGAATATAAGAAGGAGAAAATTGTCTCCAAATCGCCCACTTGCGGCTGTGTAGCGTCGTGTGTGTCGCTCAATTGAGTGGTCATTATTAGTCATTATGACGCTCTAGGCCCCGGGGGACGACATGCTTAACCCTTTACCTGCTAGTAAAGCATATTGCGCACAAAATAGCTACTTTCAATAACTCTAACCCTAAAAGCGTTATATAATTTATTAGTTTATAAGTTATATAGTTCATATTTTCACCCACTTGAAGTTATCGCTCGCATTTGTTTAATTTGAGACAAAACATTTGAAAATCTTGATGTTTAGATACACATTTAATTCCCAATAACAGTGATTTAATCGGCTAATAGAAGGGGATTAAAACGACTAAAGTCACCCTTAGTAATGTAAAGGTTAAGTCATACAGCCTATTTTTTTACGTTCCAACTTGTGCGATAAGAAACAGCCCCGAAAAAGCCATTCACATAAAATATAATATCAATAAAAAACCCGGATGCATATTTTTGCGTCTATATGGGATCCATAGATAACACATTGAATATGCCTGATATGGGGAGGGGGGGGGGGGTAAGTGCATTCAAAAATCAAATGCTAGCACTCATTGATTGCAATCAGCTAGGGGTGATTGCAATCAATGAATACTAAACCTGCTAACAGTTAATTCGTACATTTGTACACAATGTGAGTTAGTGTAGATTTTAGGTGGCCATATTAATGTTTGTGGAGATGATTTTATATAAATAACACGCATAGTAACGAATACCACAACGTTGGGGGATTAATGGGTTGTCAAGTATATTAAATTTACAAAGTTTTACACATAAAAATGAGCCAAACATAAATAATAATTTGAATACATTCCTTTCACGAATTGGTTCTATCTGCTAGTCTAACTGATTGATTCCCAATAATGATTGGTCGGAATTTTGAAACCAATTTCCGATTTTTAAATACACATAGGCCTACTCCAAAAGCGCATCATCCACCATTAAATTGTAAATGTTATTTTCTTAGTATTTTCTACATCAGCACCATAAATGAATTTGCCCAGTGTAAAGGCCTGTATATGCATTAAAAACACGTAATCATTACGAATACCGAATATTTCATCGAATATCATATCATTCAGTTACAAAAATACCCATATTAATAGTGAGCTCACAAAAAAAAATAATTAATGCTGATGCATGAAATATTGGGCCGATAGAAACCCTTTTGGACCTTTTTATATAAAACCCATCTATTCTTCGACATTATGATACATACATTTATTAATATTATGAAATTATGCATAAATAAAAAATGACACGTGAATGTCTGGCTTTAAGTGCACTAAAACAATTACTGCACTTAACCAGAGTTAGTGTATTTTCTTTTCCTTTTTAAGTGCACTAAGATTTAACCCTTAAAGCGCTGAAATACATGGAGAAATGAAGACCAAAGGGTTTTTTCAATTTGAAATCAGCATTTTATGTCTAAGTCAGCTCTTTCCGCTTCATTTGAATACATATGTTATGGGACTGCGTCCATTAATGATATTTTTACTCTTACAGCGCGGGGATAGACTTTAGTCGTCAGAATCTGACGTCGACAGACGTCAGATTCTGACGATTAAAGTCTATCCCCGCGCTGTATGGGTTAAAATTTGCATTTCACAGACACAAACTTAAAATTGCAAAAGAAGCAGAAAGAGCTAACTAAGACATTTGTGGTGATTTCAAATTTAAAAAATGGTCTCTATGGTTTATATGAAAGAATGTATCTGCCACTCTGCAAAGTGGCAGATACATCCTTTCATATCCAAGCGGACGAGTCTGCCAGTAGATGATAAATCGATATGGCACCAGAATCGCTGAACAACCTTTCCGAAAAAAAGCGGGACATTGGCCTGAATTTGTCTTTGGATTGCCAACTGCTACTAACTACTAACAACCGCTTCCATGTATTCTTTGTTTATTTAAGGCCCCACTGTCTATAGGTGTGTAATCATTAGACTTGGCATAGCATCTATACGCTACATTTGCACCAGCTTTAAACTACCTCGCCAACCTTATACAACCTGAAGTAAAACCTCTCAAGCGAAACACTTGTCACAAAAGATCTATTGGTGGTGCTAACAAACAAAATTCAATGAGGGGGTTTTTTGTAACGGACAAATTATTTATTTCAACCCGGCTCGGCGGCGCGCTGAAAATTTCAAATATATATAGAACAATTATTCAAGTAAATTATCCATTCCAAGCAGAATCTGCCATAAATAATTTATTTCAAAAATACTTCAGCCCTCCCCCTGGAAATTGAATATTGGCCCCCTTATTTGTATTTTCTGTAATGTATGTAACTCGTGCCTCTTTGAAAATTATTTTAAATAGTAGAGCTTTTGAAAAGATAACAACTCTCTAATTCCTATTTTACCACTTTGTATTTTTTTGCTACCAGACAAACAGGCAGAAATAATATTTCATTGGCATGAATAAAATTCATTTCCGACTCATTTGTCTTTCTGACTTTAGGCTATTTTTCATCTCTGACTTACTTGTCATCACTGACTTAGTCATTCTGACTTATTTGTTATTCTGACTTATTCGGTCTGGCTACAGATATCCACAGCCTTAATTGGATGAAATTGAAAAAAGTAAGTGATATCCCAGTATTCGTAGCCTACTGAAAAAATCCTTGAAAAATCTCTTACTTTTTGTTTTATAAGATTTTTAAAATATTTATAATTAACTTATGTAATTCATAAAATTAACTACGGATGTATATGGGATTTAATTGCTACCACAAGAAAATCAACCAATGCTGGTTTAAAAGTGGGCCAGCGTCGTAGACGGTGGCCCATCATCAAGCCAGCATTGGATCAGTGTCTGCGATTATTAGTAAAGGGTTGATTTACCGATATAATAGGGGAGGCCTCGTTAGATCGGGTGTTGATGACATCTGAGGTCACGGTAGAGCTCCCACGTCATGGAAAATAATCTATATTAGGACAGACATGCTATGACAGGGGTGTCGAGGGGAGGTGTAGCGATCAACAGCAATTTATTGTATTCGAGAGGTATAAAATCTATGCTATAGGCCTAATTCTGGGAAACTCAATGACCTCGACCTCCTTTGTTTTCACCGAGCTGGCTAATACAATGAAGTATGGGAGAGGGTTCTTATATAACCTTGTTTTCACCGAGTGACGTCACTGCGTTTCACAGAATGAAGTATGTGAGAGGGATGTTATATAACCTTGTTTTCACCGAGTGACGGCACTGCTTATTCACAGAATAAAGTTTTCAGGGCTCATCCGGCGTTCTACGCTCACCCTGAACAAATCACTATTTCTGGACACCCAATATATACCTCCCACACAGCAGTTACATTAATTCTGGAATTTAAAAATATGTAGATTATTCCTCCCAACGGCACCCAGCACAGCCTATCAAACACGAGCCGCCGACCCAAAGCCGGGCTAATGTTGGACCATCGTCTGCGACGTCGGGTCAACCCCAAACAATCACTGGTCCATGCAGCCATGCAGTTGACAGTGACACCCAGCTCGCAGAAAACACGGGGAATTCACTCAATGCTGTTTCAATGTTGGCCTCAATCCACAATGACAAACACACTATTTGGGATTCGAACCTGGAGCCACATTCGAAGAGAAACGATCTGTGCCAGCAATGCGCCGTGACACGTTTTCCTAGAAACACAACAACCCAATGTTGGATGAATGTTGCGACGCTGGCCCAACATCGAACCAACAATGGGCCAACGTCTTGTTAAGCATTTGCGGGGTTTTATTCGAATCTGCCTATTTTCCTACCAATAGTTTTACCGGTATACACCCTCGTTGGTTACACATAGCATGCGTGTACACGCAGTCTGTTTGAGCTGAGTCGTCGGTACACAAGGCACAGAGTCAGTCCGCCGCGCGGTCATGTCCGTCAAAATACGCCTACATGTCTGACACGAGGCAACGACGTAATAATGAGGTAAGAACGTAATAATGAGGTAAGAACGTCGTAGATTAGACGCCAGTTAGCATTATTTGACCCTGGTATCAGACCCCGTAATACCCAGATTTGAGTCCAGTTCAGTTTTCGTTATCAAACAGTGCATGCCTCTTTTACAAGAACTTTGGAAAGATCTCGCCCTCCAACATGTTTTGGAACGCACTCCAGCAAATGCTAGAGATTGATACAATGTCGGGTACAGTGACTTATCATTGGATCAATGTCAAAGAGGCCAATGTCTTGTGTTTTCCGGGATGGATTCGGATGCACAATTAATAGCACGAAAAATAAGTTAAATGCCTTCCAGCAAACACGATACCAATGCTGTTTCAATATTGGTCCACCGTCTACGACGCTGACCCAACATTGAAACAAGAATGTATCGTGCTTAGGCCTACTGGGTTGTGCTGTTCAACCTTTACACCGCTAATGACGACTGGGCTATAATTCTTTTTTTACCAATTTATTTATTGCTCACTGTGGAGTTGAAATGGAACACTTGTAAATGAACAGGCCCGATGACCAGGGGGTAAAATGTAAAGTCGGATGATACGTCTTCGGACTTGATACTAGACTATAAACCTGCACCTTTACCAGGTTAAATCACGGTTGGCATGGTTTAACCTATTGGGAAAGAAATTAGTGTTTTTAAAACATCAACTTGAAGTTGTGGATCGCGGTAGCGAGACACAACTTCAAGTGACTGAAAATTTAAATTGAATAGGTCAGTGTTCTAAGGGCTAATATAACATCACGGGAATAGGGTTAATGTTGGACTAGCGTCTGCGACGTTAGCCCAACATTCAAACAACATCTAGCCTCATTGTTCCTCGTTGCTGGAAAGGAAGACCCCTGTTTTCATTCATCATGTATATGCAGTGAGGTATAATTTACATGCATCGGCGCATATGAATTATTAACATTGTATATTTGTCAATGCCATTGTTGATTACGAACTGAACAACTGAGCTAAACCATAGCCTGATAATGGATAACACCACATCTAGCCTACAGGCCCCACGATATTACATAGACTCTCCAGGCGATCTGCTTTGCACCTAGTTCTGATATAATAATACATTTCTGTCATGTTTCCCATGGTTGACATACAATATGCTTTCTAATAAAACTAAGTGAAGAAAATATCGAAAATAACTCATAGAGCCGGCTGCCATACTGGCGCACCAAATGACCTGATAAGTACTTATTTACACCCGAGTCGAGTCATGCACCTTTCGCGACACGGCATATCCAGGTGTGAACAACAATAGATAGATCTCGTTAGGTCAGGTAATGGGGCACAGCACAGCAAGCACGATTACTTTGAAGCAACGTTGGCTTAACGTTGGTCCAATGACGAGGACAGTGGACGCATATGTTGAAAGCCCTTTCCCCAGCAAAATACACTCTGGTATTCAACATTGGACTGACGTCTTGAAGCTCCCATTATTGAGCCAACTTTCTCTGTCAGATGTACGTGGACTTCACCCAATGTTAGATAGATGTCGTAGACGATGGGCCAACATCAATCCAGCATTTGGTGAAAGTGTCGTGTTTGCTTGCTAAGTGCAAGGTAAACCTTAAAGAGCTAATAATTACATCTATATCCGTTTTGAGCTCACGGGAATTTATTTGTCCTTCAAACTAAAAAAATTGAAAGAGGAATGAGCATACTATATACATTAGTATATGGTTTGATTCAAATTCTACAAATGACAAATGTAAGTAATTTTCACCCTGTTGAAGTTGTGGGTCGCGGTAGCGAGACAGAATATCAAGTGGGTGAAAATTAAACCTCATAACTCTGCGCTTCAAGGGTTTAAATAGTCGCAATGATTTAACGCGAATTTAATTAGTTGATTGCCCGAGTGAGTCGAAGCTGTATTAAAACAATCTAACGGTACTCATCGATTCAACATTAATTGTGTTACGTGACGATTAATGTATTAGGCCTACATACGAATCGCTAATATAAATCATGTCCCACTCAATGTGCCACTCATTTTAGTGGCACATGACTCTTTGAGTGGCACATGACTCTTTGAGTGGCACATGCCTCTTTGAGTGGCACATTACACTTGGAGTGGCACATGACTTTGAGTGGGACATTACTCTCTGGGTGGCACATGACTCTTTGTGTGGCACATGATTCCTTGAGTGGCACATGACTCTTTGAGTGGCGCATGACTCTTTGAGTGGCACATGATTCTTTGAGTGTCACATGACTCTTTGAGTGGCACATGTCTGAGTGGCACATGACATTTTGCGTGGCACATGACACTCTGGATGCTAGGGGTCGATATGAAAGACCTTCTGTTACAATCAATGGTTACCTCACACATTCAAGACATTCACGCCACCAGTGACGAAAGGGTGTAAGTAAAGATTGCAGCCACAAAACTAGAAGTTGATCCAAGGCAAAAGGCAGTATCTGCTAACTTTACAAGTAAGTAGATACTGCCTTTACAGAGCAGAACTGAACTGAACCATACCCTGATAACATCACATCTAGTCTACTATACAGGCTACATTATGTCCCGATATGCTATTACATGTAGACTCTGTAATAGCATGTATAGGCGATCAGTTTTGCAACTAGTTCTAATATTTACAAGAACATATTTCTGTCATGTTTCGCTTTTCCCAGCAAACACGAGGCGTTCAACAAATGGTTCTTTGAGTGGCACATGACTTTTTGAGTGGCACATTGAGTAACACATGACTCTTTGAGTGGCACATGATACTTTGAATGAGTGACACATGACTCTTTGAGTGGCACATGACTCTTTGAGTGGCACATGACTATTTTGAGTGGCACATGACTCTTTGAATGGCACATGACTCTTTTGAGTGGCACAAGACTCTTTGAGTGCGCGTGACTCTTTGAGTGGCACGTGATTCTTGGAGTGACAGATGACTCTTTTGAGTGCACGTGACTCTTCGAGTGGCACGTGATTCTTTGAGTGGCACATGATTCTTTGGGTGGCACATGACTCTTTGAGTGGCACATGACTCTTTGAGTGACACATGATTCTTTGAGTGGCACATGACTCTTTGAGTGACACAGGATATTTTTGTGTGGCACATGACTCTTTTGAGTGGCACATGACTCTTTGAATGGCACATGACTCTTTTGAGTGGCACAAGACTCTTTGAGTGCGCGTGACTCTTTGAGTGGCACGTGATTCTTGGAGTGACAGATGACTCTTTTGAGTGCACGTGACTCTTCGAGTGGCACGTGATTCTTTGAGTGGCACATGATTCTTTGAGTGGCACATGATTCTTTGAGTGGCACATGATTCTTTGAGTGGCACATGACTCTTTGCGTGGCACATGACTCTTTGAGTGAAACATGATATTTTTGAGTGGCACATGACTCTTTTAAGTGGCAAATGCCTTCTCATTCGTGTGCCATTTCAACTCCACGGAGAGCATACAGCCCTGTAGCCATTTCGGCGCATTGACCTTATCGTACATACTGTCATCTCTGCCCTACCAGGTACTCATTTACACCTGAGTCAAGGGATTCTCCGTAGTTGATGTAAATTGAAGAGGCACATGTAATTATCGGTTGCTCTTTTCTCATCACTGAGCACCATAGATCACATGATAACATCTCAGTTGTAAATACAGTAAATTCAACCCAGACTTACATGTACCAACCTAACGCTATGCCTGTTGTCTGAACAGCGGCGCCTTATCTGTATCTTACAGCAGTAAAACTCTTTAACCCTTTAACCGCCGGTGCAGCATACATTCGGGTTTTCATTTTTTCTTAGCCCATTATGAACCACTTTTTAAACATGTTAAAGATAAAATGTGACATCAATCAGAAATATTTGAAAAGAGTTGACTTCCATTTTGTCAAATATAAATAATTTTCACTCACTTTAAGTTGTGGATCGCGTCAGCGAGACACAATTTCAAGTAGTTGAAAATTCAGATTGAACAATTTTGCGGTTAACGGGTAACCTGTTGCTTTCAGTCACTGTGGTGAGGGGTAGCGACATTAATTTGACGTCGGAATCTGGTATACTAGTACGGCCTACTCATTAACATGATTGAGGTAACATAATTTATATAGTATGCATATGATTGTCGGAGATCAAATGCAATAGTTATTCCCACTTGCTGAAAGACTTAAACGAATTTAAACGTTTTCAAATAATCATAATAATGGTGATTTAACAACAGTTTTTTTGTCATTTGTTGATTTATAAAAGTGTTTTCTTTATCAAAGGGATTCGAAATTATTTAGGTCGCGATTGGTGCAGTACTCAAAGGTCAAAGGGGTATAGTGGAAACTTGTATCCACATGGTCATGAGCACTCAGAGATATATTTTAAGCCTTTGTACTTTACAATGGTGTTTTATCCATTTAATTAAGACATTAAAAACTATCGGAGGTGAAATATCTGTTTGGTAAAAAAAAAAAATATAATAACTTTTTGCCCATTTGAAGGAGATAAAATGACCAAACACCAAACACCCAAGTGCAATCTGTCAAATAAAATCTCACAGCGTTCTTATTCTGGCGGATTATAACATGTTATCTTTAATTAGCCCTTGCCCCTTTAACCGCCGGTCGTTTTGTATCAGCACATTTAAATACCAGATTTTGAACATGTTAAAGATAAAACGTGCCATCAATCAGCAAGATTACAAAATAGTTAACTTTCATTTCGTCAAATCTGAATAATTTTCACTCACTTGAAGTTGTGGATCGCGTCAGCGAGACGCAACTTCAAGTGGGTGAAAATTCCAATTAAATAATTTGGCGGTTAAAGGGTTATAGCTCCAAGCACGACGATAGTCGTTCTTTAATATGTTTTATTAGCAGGTTAAATCACAGTTATTTCGAATGAAATGTGTGTTCAAACATCATAAAGATTTGAAAATGTTTGATCTCAAATTAAACAAATGAAATGAAATTAATCGGGCTTTAGGCCACCTTTGTGCACATATAGGCTAAGCTGGGCCAGGTGAACCTCCTGAGGATGGTGAGATGATCGAGATGACACTGTCCTCCAGACACAGGATTCGAAATTCGGGCCCTGGCCCTGAGGCCGAGCACGCTACCTCTCGGTCAAGGAGGCTCCCCACAATACTGACTTTAACACGTGGATGGGGAAGAAACATTTTTTGTTTCTTTCAAACTGCCGAGACCGGGAACCGAACCCCGAACTCTGACGTGAAAGGCAGCGGTGCTAACCACTACCCTAGGGCCCCCGCCCCTCAAATTAAATAAGAGGACTGAAGTCCCATATCATCCCCCGCCATTAATTAGGTTAGATTTTTTTGCGGTCACAAATATTTAAAAAGTCGACTTGTGGTGGCCATTTTAAATTTCAGTAAAATCACCTACACATTATTTGGGTCACTCCATGTCAAATCAACCAAGGGTCCCCGGGTGACCACCTCAGAATTTTTTTAAAAAATTATCAAATTAACTATAACATAAAATATGAAACTGTGCATAATTTCAGCTCAAACAAGACAATAATTTTAAAGATATGCCTGATTTAATGTGGTGGGGGGTGCTTGAATTCCCGCGTGAATTTTCGCACATCGATTTTAGGTCCATGTTTCAGGGCCTATAACTTTTGATCTAAAACAGATAGAGCTATGAAATTTTCAAGATCTATTCATCTCCCAGCTAGCTTCCAATACATGTTATCCAGTGTTATCACAATAATAAAGTAGATAATACTCTGTGTCCCAGATGAAGTACAAATTAAGGATTTCAGCAAAATAAATGGTAACGTATCTTCATTTAGACCCTAGCACAGTCAAAACTAATTTCTTAAATCTATTTTTTTTTTGCAATACTATATCTCTGCTACTCGGAGCACCCCATAGTGAAATATGAAGGATCTATGAGCTTAATATTCTGAGATATGGGCACAAAAAAATTATATGAAATTATTGTACAAATTTGAGGACAAATATCAAGTGGAGGGATAGGTGATAGAATTATGTCTAGCATGCCATCTGAAAGTCTGAAATCCACTGTTTCTATTGGTGCCAGACACATCATGCTTCCGTGGCGGTC
Source organism: Flabesymbios commensalis (assembly GCA_964017125.1). Classification (NCBI taxonomy): domain Eukaryota; kingdom Metazoa; phylum Annelida; class Polychaeta; order Terebellida; family Flabelligeridae; genus Flabesymbios; species Flabesymbios commensalis. The sequence goes on from OZ024909.1 coordinate 15,812,356, forward strand.
ATTTTGAATTTCAGTAAAACTTTGAAAATGTCACCTGCATATCTCCATATGGTGGAGAATGTGATAGTCAAATTTGAATAATTTCTGTTTTTAAGTTTTGCACCCACAAATTTTTTGGAGTTGACCTCTAGCGGCCATTTTGAATTTTGGTAGCATTTTTAAAAATCACTTGCACATCCCAATGTTGCTAAGAATGTCATGTTGAAATTAAAAAAAAAATTAACCGTTAGTTTTTGAGTTTTTGCGCCCACAAGAAAACCAGAGGCCGGACAGAATCCTGGCGCGACTAAAATCCCCCTTCCTCTACGGGCGGGGGATAACAAAACGAGTAATGTGATTTTCTACAGCGAGACACAACTTAAAGTGGGTGAAAATCGAAATGCGATAACAGAGCGCTTCAAAGGTTAATATTATTCAAAATAGATGCGAAAGCGGAGAGTTGAATGGTTGATATCGTTCTCAGTGCGCGACTCAATGGTCTTTATCGTCGTTTTTTCGGCTACAGTCACATATCTGGCTTGTAAATATTTATATGCCATAGTCCAGTGCTGTGACTGTTATCGTAGCTCTGTCGTACGGTGTCGTGTTACAGTCTGGTTCATTGTCTTGGTGGCTGGTTTCCCGGTGATACTGGTATCAAGTACCTATAGCATTCTTAACACTGCTTAACCCTTACAGCGCTGAAATATTTTTGTATAAACCATGGAGACCGGAGGGTTTTTTAATTTTAAATTAGCACAAATGTCTTAGTTACCTGGCTCCCTCTTTCCGCTTTGAAAATTTGACTACCTATGTTTTTGGTCTTTCAGTGCTGGGATCGACTTTTACACAATCTGACGTCTAAAGTTGGTCCCCGCGCTGAAAGGGTAATATAGTCCCCCAAAACACAGGGATACTAAAAAAGTGTTTTTCAGTACTGCTGCTGCGGCAGTATAATAACTTGATAACGCATCCCCTGTTTTGATTGAGGCAACACTACACTGATAACTGCTCGGAGTCCCCCTGCTTTGACACTGACAGAATCAGTATGCGGCGCCAGTTGCAACCGTGGGAGGCCTCAATTCAGCTCGTGTTAAAATGGTGGTAAAACAGATTTTATTGTTGTTGATGGCATGTAAGTGATCGTAAGCAGAACGTTTTCGCGGATGGGGTGCCCCCGGGGTAATTCATTTATAAATATAAAAGTTAAATATTGTGATCAGCCAAGCGCAAAACACATGGATGGTCAAATGAGAAGTATCTATGCAAAGTCAAAAAATAGGCAGTTAGAACTATTTGCATATGCACGGCAGATCATTTTTTCTAAAAGATCAAACGTTTTCTGTCAAAATTATACTAACATCGTGTATTCATTATGTTTAAACAATACAACAGATGCCTGTTTGTTTGCTTGGTTTTGTCAAGTGAAAACTGTGTTAATAATCACTGTTATCAGCAATTAGCCGACGCTATATAGGCTCGATAAGAGTCCCATCTTTGTGCCAAATTAACAATGACACAAAATTGCAGCATACTTATGCTAATTAAACATCGGGACGTTATCACATAATTTTAAAAGGTATTTGAGTAAATACAGCAGTATAATAACTATTTTAAAATTGAAGAAAAATGATTATATATAAAAATGAGGACCTGGACTTTGATTCACTCTATTTTTTGTAACGAGTGATAATTGAAGTTCCGATCGTTAAGGTTCCACCAGCTATAAAAAAACTATTTAGTAGATTTTTCTGTTATTTAGACAACGGTCTCTTATTGCTGTTGCTATATGAACACACAATATGCGAACACTCTGTTTAAGTTCTTAACCCCTGGGACACGACTACAGTAGACTACAGTAGTGTTTTCATTAGCTCCTGTACAACCTGACAACCCCTGATAACCAGTTGTTAAAAGTAAAATATGCTTTCAATCTTGAAACACTGATATGTGTTGGGATTTAAATTTCACAAATCACATACATTTTCAATCACTAGAAGTTGTGTTTCGCGGCAGCGAGACACAACTTTAAGTGACTGAAAATGTAAATTAAATAGCTCAGTGTTCTAGGGGTTAAATTGAATAACGTAACGCTCGCTGCAGTCAATCAAGCAGGGTGGTGTTACCGTCACCGAAGTTGAGGCGTTTCGTAGAGAGGTTGTGCTCTAAGCTTCAAGTGTGAGATTTTTAAAGCGACACCGTAGAAATTGATACCCGGTATGACTGGGCCGCCTAACTCATTTAATGCGCGAGGCCCAGTCACACTGACCGCCATTTTGTTTCCACAGCCAGCTGTGTAAAAACAAACCTCTCGCTGCCTACCAAAACTGTCATCAGGGTAAGAAATTGAAATGAACAAACTGATTATGTGCTGTCGTGATTTATACGTCCACGACAGCTTGCGAAACATTTGTTGACGGCACTATCTTGAATTACAGAAACACCGATTCACCGAAACCTTAGTTTTTGCTGACTTGGCGACTGCTGGCGTGTTCAGCCGTAATTAAGTAGTTATACATCGCTAAGAACTGAAATGACACCGGCCATGTACGTGTAATTACCATACTGGATAAGAGTAACCTACTGGCACCCAGGTTTTTGTTCTCATTTTCACTCAACTTGAGATGCGAATTGTGACAGCAATTCGCATCTCAAGTTGAGTGAAAATGCACTGATTTGATAAAATACGCGAGTATAATATCCCAAACTAAACCTCAGAGCCTCCTTATTGAGACGAATTATACCTTTTTTTATTCATTGATTATTATTTAAAATATGGCATGTGATACAAAAATGCGACCTTGGGGCTTAAAGGGTAAGATATGATTGTAATTGCTGCTAATTACGCCGACATAATGGCGACGCCAGGGAGCAGATATTAGCCAGATAATTATATTACACCGACCGAGAGTAATTCTCTGCCAAAAAGCTCTACGGCAAACACGAGACTGTGATCCAATGCCGGTTCAATGCCGGGCCAGCGTCGCAGACGGTGGACCAAAAATTAACCGACTCAATGTCCCGTCTCGTGTTTTCTGAGCAACAGGAAAAAAGTGAAATTTCCAACCCACGACCTCTCTGCGAGTGCGTTATACAAAACTTCGGTCCAGCATCGGATTTCAATAATTGATATAATTTAATTAAATTTAAAGGTTTTATTGACGGTTTTACATGTCAACTTTGCCATATTAATCAATTTTATCTCTTGATTTTTTTAAATATAAATTTTTATGTATGGTATTTTAAAAAATCTGAGACATTTTCATTCCAAGGTGAATAGAAAATGAGAATAAATACGTGTAAATACGTCACACGACTATATCGTCCCCTTGGGTATGAAAGGGTGTATCTGCCACTTTACCAAGTGGCAGATACACCCTTTCATATCCAAGATGACGAATTGTCATTTTTAATCCGCTTTATTGACCGATTGAATCAGTTATTGGGAGCGAAAAGTGTGTTTGAACATTACGATTAGCAAATGTTTGGTCCTAAATTACACAAATACGGTGATTTTCACCCACTTGAAGTTGTGTGTCGCGGTAGCGAAACACAACTTCAAGGGGGTGAAAATTTAAATAAGATAATGCACCGGAAAAATAGTAAAAGGGGTTGAAGCAATATCGAATCAACTCTTCACAAATCTTAGCCCAACTTAACCCCTTCTAGCCTGAATTCACCATAGTCATCTTCATCCACTACAAGCCGCGAATTGCTGTCGCAATTCACGACTTGTAGTGGATGAAGATGATTTGATGTGGTTTAAAAATTAAAGAAAATTGCCATGTATTGGTAAACCAGTTTCATGTAAATTGTCGTTTTAAAACCTTTGGTTGCGGGGAAATTAAGTCTGTTTTCAGGGATGTAAAATGATGCTCTAATGCATCGTGAGGGCTCAAAGGGTTAATAAACACTCCTCACACCCAGGAGCCTTATTTTCTTTCACCTTGAGATGTATGATTAGCTGCCAGTTTCAAGGTGAATTTGATAAATTACCCGGGTGTTACTCATTTAACCGTCAAGTTCCTCAAATGTAGTTTTTCACTCACTTGAAGTTGTGCCTCGCTGCCGCGATCCACAATTTCAAGTGCGTGAAGTCTTTCATATTTATCTGAGTTTACACCAAACATTTACACGTCACCAAACATTCACAACAAAAGCACACTCGACAATAACTGGCCGCCATTATTGAACTTGTACGAGAACTGGTTATTAGTAACACGTAATTGAGCAGATACATGAAAAACTGTTGGAAGTTATCGCGGCCACAATGTAAAACTAGCGACGGAAAAATACGAAGAATCTCAATAAATCGGCCAATTTGAATTTTTTCCAACCATTATTGAAATTATCCGAGCTCTGGTTATTAGTAACATGCATACAAAATTTGAGCAGACTAAACTGTTACCATGATTATTCAGAAAGCGATGTAAAGTAATATTCCCTCACTTAACATGCACTCCGACGGGCTACCAACTCGTCCGCGGCGTCACCCCTGAAATCAGGTGATGCCCGGACTAACCATATTAGGGCACGCCTACATCACGTGAGTCGCGGCCATTCACTCGGTTTGTGACCCGTCATTCCGTTTGTTGCCTTTTACAGTACAATGCTAAGACAAACAGCAGTAACTGCTTACTTTTCAAGTAAGCAGTTACTGCTGTTTGCCTTTGCACTAGGGCCTGCTCCGTCAGGTCAAGGAATTAGTGTATCGCTCATGTGACACTCTTACACTGGACCAGCATGGCTCAATCGATTACATCGACAATTAATCTCGATTTATTCAGTTGGAATAAATTGACGCAAATTGTACAGGTTTATTCACTCAGGCTAATATGAATATTATTTTTTTGTATCTCACATTCTGAAGATATTACTGCACTTGCACACACAAACAAAAGCTATACATAATTAGAGGAAATATAAGCCATGCGGCTTCACTCCTCACTTTCTGTTATATACTATTATGTATATGTATGTTTCAGATAATAAACAGTATTATTATTATCTCTATTATCAGATTATAAATGAAGCTTCAGCTGCCTTTTAACATGTTTAAGAAGGTTTTTTGATGATTCATATAGTAATTTCGTAAAAGAGTTTGTCCTTTCCTTTCGATATGTGATATTTAAGCTCACTGGTGGAAATTATCATGATTATGCTGCATGAAACATATTAAAAAAATAGTAAAAGATAAGACGGTTTTAACCATCAAAATATTTATTAAAATACGATGTAGTATACAAGAAAATTCGTCGTGGGACTCCTAATAAATCACATACGTGTCGCTCTCATAATGGGCCACGCTCTACGCTTTTAATTTTTAAATAAATACTCGAAGGGTATTTTATAAATCCTGGATATTTTAATTTGCGTTGAGGTCCTGTGGAATTGCTCCAGCAAATCATATCTCGACGCGAATGAAATCAAGAGGTGTTACACTTTACTTTTAGCTGACCATGCAGTCTCAATTTGTGCTCAATATTATTGTAGAATACTTGTTTTCACATCTGCTGAGCTCAGTTGTAGCCAGAACTGAGCTCAGCAGATGTTAAACAACTCGTGACGTCACTAGTTGTTTTGACATCTGCTCAGCTCAGCTCTGGCTACGACCTACGACCAGAGCTGAGCTCAGCAGATGTTAAAACAAGTATTGTTGGTCGTTTTATATTTGTTGGATCAAAATTATTGCTAAATTTAAACTTTTTATTTTTGTAAAAAATATTTTTGTGTCCACATCACTAGCAGACAAAGAGTTAACACAAGAACACATTCAAGTATATTACAGCTGAGTTTGCCATCACCGCAACACCTCCAACCCCCGACCCCCCCCCCACCTTTGGTATGTCAGAACAAGGACACATCGGTTATAGCACAATTGTCTAGTCTTGAAGGAGACTTCAGGTCGTAAAATTTCGCGAAAATCCAATTACATGACCATTATCTTCTATAGATGGATGTGTGTGTCCTTGCATATAACGATAAGATACCGTCACAACATCAACAGGAATGTAGGAGACGTGGACTCAATGGTGTATTAATGTTGGCCCACCGTCGCCGACGGTGGGCCAACATTAATCCACCATTGGATCAACCTCTGCTAGCATTATGTACCTGACTTTGATTCAAGATATTCAAGATAAACGAGGACGTGGTTTCTTTATTAAACAACGGACGGACGTAAATGCAAAAACCTTAACTGCGTGGAACTGTATGGTTTTCTGAGTATGTGGTTTTTTTGAAAGCCATATCACAAGTACGATTTATTTGAATCATTTTATTACCTTTTTAAAAACACTCAAGCAATTTATCGTGTTTATGAAGGTGAAACGCGTCTGCCACCAGAAATATTTAGAAAACATCCATTTTGTCAAATCTAAATCTTTTTCACCCCTTTCAAATTGTAAATTGCAATACCCACACAAGAATTGGAGGTGAAAATATTTTCTTTTCACGTGAAAAATCATGTAGGTGACTAGGACATAGGAGTGAATCTATTATAATTGCGACTGAATCGCATGAACAGTAGAGAGATGTTGGCCTTGGAAATATTTCTACATTGAGTGAGCAAACTTACTTGAATCTTTCCGAATATTGTGATATCAAGGTCGACAAACTACGACCATCGAGTCAAAGGCCATTGTCAACATTCACTGACAGCCGCTGTTCAACATGTTTACAATGAACATGTTGTTCAAGGGGGAATCTACAGTGAATGGCCGGCTAGATTCATACAAAACGTTGACCTGTTCATTAAACCTTAGTTAATTTATTTAAATATTCACCCACTTATAATGTTGGATCGCGGCAGCGAGACACAACTTCAAGTGCTTGAAAATTAAAAATTTACTGATATTTGCTTAATTTGTGACCAAACATTTGCAAATTTTGCTGATTAAATGCTTAGGCCTATCACCTATAACAGTGATTTGATCGGAAAATAAAACAAATTAAAAACGATTACGCGATCCACAACTTCAAGTGAAAATTATTCAGATTTGATTTGGTCAACTCTTTTCAAATTTTGCTGATAGATATGTTACATTTTATCTTTAACGTCTTTAAAAGGTGGCACTTAATATGATGATATAAAAACTGAAATATTCTGCATCGGTGGTTAAAGTAGTTTTTTATTTTGTAATCAAACATTTGCAAATTTTGATGTTTAAACACACATATCATTCCCAATAACTGTGATTTAACATGTCAATAAAATAGATTAAAAACGACTATAGTCGTGCCTGGCGCTTATATAACTCTTAAAGCGCTGACAAATTTTTGTATATATAAACCATGGAGACCAAAGCGGTTTTTTTCAATTGTAGTCATCGTAACTGTCGAACGTCTAAAGTCGATCCCCGCACTGTAAAGGCTAAAGGGTCAATTATGACATCAAGACACAGTCAGTCTGAATCGATTGTCCTTCTTTGACTACGTATAGAATCTACTGTCAAACGCGAGGTGTTCTTCCGATGTTGTTTTCCCGTTGGGCCGCCTTCTGTTGCTATTAACCAATATTGGGTCAATGTCTCGTTATTGTTGTGATATGACTAGGCTCAAACTTGATATTTTATACATCATACCCACTCAGTTAATAACACCTGCATTTTTTTCACAAACATTCTCATATTTACCTGAGACAGGTATACAGGACAATGTTATAAAAAATTCAGGTTTGCTGGCCATCCTACAAGTTACGATATATAGGCTTCGGATTGGTCGAGATGGATATATCGTAACTTGTATGAGAAAGCGGGCCCAGGACAGAGAAGGTTAAGTTTATTCATGGTGTCGGATTGTGTATTGAAGGTATGAAGGTCGTTACGAAGGTCAGCGCGCTGACAAGGAATATAAAGCCTTCTTTGACTGTCTCTCGTAGTAATAACGATTAGCGGCGAGAGTACACACCGCTCTGGAACAGCGCTGGTTGAATGCTGAGCCAACGTCTCGGACATTGGGCCAGCTGTGCGGCAGCAGCTGGACATGGCTGCGTGTTATTTGGACGGCGTTACAGCGCTCACACCCTCCATACGTCATGTAGAGTATAACTGCATGCTTGAAGGAACCGAGAACTTTTGTCCCAGCAGTGGCTACTGTTATTCATTACAGAGATTCATCACTGGCACCTGACTGGCAAGTAAATATTATGGTCAAATGTTTCATTTCCTGCAGAGAATCTATGTTTTTATACAGCGTTGGCTCTCGTAACAGTGAGTATATCAGGATACATAAAGGCTAAAACAACCTTGGAAAAACGTGATAAAAATGTAATGGTTTTGTTTGTAAACCCGGCAAAAAACGAATCCAAATTATAGTACTTAATGAGTTTCCGCTCATGGTGGTTGCTCCCAATTTATGTAGTCGCTTATAACAGGATACACCGTATTCCCCGGTCTATAAGTCACACTAGGGAAAAGTCACACTAGGCTCAATATTAGGCTCAAACCATAGATATGTTAAACCGGAGGATATGACGCAGTAGACTTGAAGACATGTCTGACGATATTCAAGTGTCAGGTGTCGGTACATTGACGTTTGTAGCATGAAAAGAGGAGAGTCAATGCATAATAAATAGCCTTGCTGAACGATATTAAAAGTATATAATAAAAGTGTTAATATATTGTTAAACATACGTGAACATAAAATTTGGTAATTTATTCGCAATTATGCCAGGCCATGTATGAAAGACAGACATTGTTTTTTTCTACCTCTTGTAACATGATTTCGCTTATCACAAGTGGTCACTTCTGTCGAGGTGACTATTTATAAAATGAGGCTGTTTTTAACACAGGGTCGCTTATGACAGGTGGTCGCTTAGAGCAGGAGGTATCTAATGTTCGCTTATAAGGAATTCTTCTTATAAGTGAACAACTATCATAAGCGACCACGTGTCAATGTCATTATCCTTGGGATTATGACACAGGGTCGTTTATGACAGGTGGTGCTTAAAGCAGGAGGTATTTTATGTTCGCTTATAAAGAATCCTTAGTACAAGCGAACAACTGCCATGAGCGACCACGTGTTATAATCCTTAGGTCGATTATGACACGTGGTCGCTTATGACAGGTGGTTGCTTATGACAGGTTGTCGTTATAGTATAAGGTCGCTTATGACAGCAGCTATGTTGAGCCATGTCACAGAGTCATATTGGGTTTTAAAGTTGTGTTATTTAGCGAATGTGATGCTGGGAAGGGAAAAGTGGCAGCATAGTATGTTTGGTGATCAGTTCCTAAAATAGGAAGGTTTTTTGTGGTATAATATCTTGTAAATGAAGATTTGTGAGAAATAATTTAATAGTGAGGCAAGTACATAACTGAACTATTACAGTTAAGTCAGCTCGAAGACACTTTTGAGTACATATGTTCACACCCACATGGTGACTGAAATTTGACAGATACCAGTTATTGTTCACCCCCTTAGCCCCGAAAGCGCTAAATTTTCAGCCACTTTGAAGTTGTGTCTCGCTACCGCGATACACAACTTTAAGTGGCTGAAAATGTTTAATTTGAAACAAAACATTTACAAATCTTGATGTGAAAACACTCATTTCGTCTAAGGATTAAGTCATGGAAGGCTGGGGCGAAAAACCACGATTTTTTAGCAAAACTGTGACGGCACCGGAAACCCCTGGGTGTAGAGTTACTTATAAATCTATGCCAGGGGGTGAGAGGTGGTACCCCTGCCGCCAGGTGGCTTAGCCGCATGCCGGGGTAACCACCCCTCAGTCTGAAGAGAGATGTCAAATTATAGTGCAGCCTCAAAGCGACGGTTTAAAGGCCTAAAAACTAGCACAACACAATGTCCCATTATGATATTATTTGGCGTGAAAGAAAAGCTTTTGTGGACCGGTATACAATGCGAACTTCAATATACATTCCGCCTACTTGTAAAGTAAGCAAATACCGCATTTCGGCTTTCACGACGGAGTATCAAAAAACAACTTGACAAGGTAAAATTACGATGAAATAAGTGAAATAAGTGGAACATTGTGTTATTATTAAGACAATATTTTTTATTAAATCTTTCAGTTCTGGACATCTCATCATTGATTTACAATCTTCTGTGCTTCTGTGCACAACAATTGCACAGCATGCAAAATTGATCAATTTCAGTCGATATTCTTATTGCAAAAGAGCATTGTGAGACTGGTGGTACTGAAAGGGTCAAGTGTTACATTTCTACTGGAGAAGACGGGTGGCAGTGTTGGTTTACCTTGTACCCAGTTAACCCTTAAAGCGCTGAATTTTTTATATACACCATGGAGACCAAATGGTTTTATTTAAATTGAAATCATTATAAATGTTTAGTTAGCCCTTTCCGATTAATTTTAATACCCATGTTATTATAAATATTTTAATTCTTTCAGTGCGCGGACCGTCCTTATACGTCAGAATCTGACGTCTACTGAGGTCAGATTATGACGTATAAAGATTGTCCCCGCACTGCAAGGGTTAACACGAGGCGGGCGCAACATTACACCATTATTGGGCCATCATTCTATAATCTTTATTGGGAACGCCCTGGTGCGCTCTGTTTGATAAAGGCTTGAACATGTGTTCATTGAGCAAGTTGAACATCCCCGAGTGAACACAAGGCTACAGAAACCAGTCCATACATAAGCTCCTCTGGCTATAACAGGCTAGCCACAGAGGGACGGAGCGCATTGGTGGAGCAGCTGACTGTCACGCTAGTCATGCCAGCGTCCAGGGTTCGATACCAGCTGATTTTATATGTGGGACTTGTTATTACCCTCGTGACTAGGCAATCACGTTAATGGCGGTCTCGTTGAGTTAAAATAACAGCGGATCTGTGTACATATCGCGGACATATCATCACCGGGTGATGAATGAAGTGTAATAACTTTACATGAATGCCAAGAGGCCTTGTGCGTGGCCGAGTTAAGGATACATATACTTTGATTAAATTGGAATATGCGGACGATGAGACAGGTAACCCATTTCAGCGCGGGGACCGACTTTACACGTCAGAACCTGACGTCTAAAGTCGATTCCCAAGGAGTAAATATTTCCAATGGTCGTGGAGTGGACCCATAACATAGGTATTCAAATGAAGCGTTTTTTTTCAAATTGAAAAAACCTTTGGTCTCTTTGGTTTACACGAAAATATTTCAGCACTTTGAGGGTTACATCAAAAGGTTCTCCCTTATAGTGCTGATATATCACGATATATATACATTTAAGAGACCAAAGGGTTGTTTAATATGAAAAGGCCATAAATGTCTCAGTCAGCTCTTTCCGCTTCATTTGAATGCCTATTTTATCTGCATATATAAGCCCACGTGAGAAGCAGAACATGATTTCTGTATTATATGTAAAAAAATGTATTGCACCAACGCTGGGTGAATGTGAACGCAAAGACAAACAGCTGTAACTGCTTGATTTTAATACGAACAGTTACTGCCGTTTGTCTCTCTAGTCAGCAAAAACAAACAGCTTTAACCCTTTAACCGCCAAATTAATAAATCTGAATTTTCATCCACTTGAAGTTGCGTCTCGCTGACGCGATCCACAACTTCAAGTGAGTGAAAATTATTCAGATTTGACAAAATGGAGGTCAACTGTTTTCAAATATTGCTGATTGATGTCACATTTTATCTTTAACATGTTTAAAAGGTGGTACTTGATGTGCTAATAAAAACCCGAATATAAGGTTAATGTTTTTAAAGTAAGCAGTTACTGCTGTTTGCCTTTGCTGCCGAGCAAAGACAAACAGCAGTAACTGCTTACTTTTATTTTAAGCAGTTACCGCTGTTTGTCTTTGCTCGGCAGCGAAGGCAAACAGCGGTAAAATACGTGTTATTAAAGTGAGAACGTTACGCGGTAATTAGTGTTTCACGGGCCTCGGTTTCAGGGAGTACTTCTCCCGTGTCAATTGTCGGTGTCGGGTGTCAGCGATAACTTGACACAGGGCGGCCGCCTGGCACAGTGTCATCAAAGACCCCCGTGTCATCGGTGACCCCATAACTTACCACACTGCTCAGTAAAACCAAAAGGCTGTATCTGTTCACTTGTGAAGTAAGCAGATACTACATTTAGGCTTTGCACAGCGGTACAGCCAGCAGGTATCATACACTGACATGTATGAAATAGATACATCCCAGAAAATACCAGCCCAATGTTGGTTTAATGTTGGGCCAGCATCGAAGACGGTGGCCCAACATTAAAGCAACATTGTGCCAACGTCTCGTGTTTGTTGAGTAGCATCGTCGACATCGATTATTTATATATATCAAAACAGTTTTTGGTAACACCGTGCAGTTATCCCATTACCCCTGTACATATCCAGAAAAGTCATAAAAATTTCATTCACCTATTCACTGCTACCGCTTCTCCCGCCTTGCAGCAGTAAAATTCAAAATACAATTTTAAAATATCTTGTGTAATTTTAAAAATCTTGCAGACTAACCACTTAAAAAAAGTTTTTTATGCCTGAAAAATGTTTTCAAGAAAACTACAATACTCGCTATTTGTACTTAAATAGTCAGTGTCGGGCCTGCGTTGCAAGTATGTACCTAGAGTGTATGTCAAGGAGAATACATATAATTAAATAAACTCGTATATTTAGGCCTACGAATCTATCGTAATTTCGTTCTTTTTTTACCTAACACTTTAATCGCCAAATTATTTAATTGGAATTTTCACTCACTTGAAGTTGTGTAACGCTGACGCAATTCAAAACTGAAAATTTGACAAAATAGCGAACCACGTAAATCAGATGGCTCGTCTGACTGACTTTGAGTTGGGCGTGAAAGAACCTCAATCGACGTAGGAGCAGTTTCCATCAGGCGAGACCCCAGAAAATCCACAAAGTGGAGTACTTGGCATGCACATAAGGCTATGAATTATATCATAAATGATAACAGGCCTTGCTAAGTTCCTCCCGTGGCGCGATAGCACAATAGTGCGTACCGCCACGTAATATACAGATACATACAGGGACCAACAATTTTGTTGATTGATGTCACGTTTTGTCTTTAATATGTTCAAAAGCTCGTATTTAATGTGCTAATAAAAAATGAAAATAAACGAATATAATTGGGACTGGCATATTTCACCGTCAGTGTGATCTGGATAAACCCCTAAATTGTGGCCAATTTGTGGCCAGAATAAACAGTAGTTGTAGGTGCGTAGATCCGAATCTACTGTTTTAACAAATTATGTCGAGGAGAAAGAACGAAATTCGATAGATTCGTAGAGAAGAATGTACGAGGCGCGAAGCGCCGAGGATATTTGGATCTACGAATCTATCGTAATTGAGTTCTTTCTTCTTCTTAAAATACACAAAATAAGTGCACGTGTTTCAAGAATTAATATAGAAAAACACAATTTCTTTTTCAGTATTAACATTAGATATGCAGTTTTATTGTTAAACACGTATAGTGTACCCGACGTGACCAGTACAAAATAACAGTAAGATTCGTAGATGTGAATCTACTGTTTTAACAATAGACTGACGTCACGGGTGTATTTTAAAATAATATAGACTGATATCACGGGTATATTTTAAATCATTACTCTGATGCAATATATATCATACACTGTATCTTAGATATATACACCGCACCAAAAACTTTACCATGTGAATTTACTAGCGCCATGCCATCCTATTATTCATGCGACGTTGCCCGAGGCTGTTTCAATATCCGACATTAAAACAGCTTTTGGTCGACGTCATATGCTTACATATTGTTACCATTGCGTTGCTTCTCATTACAATTTAGCTAACAGCAAGGCGTACCAAGCACTACAAACAGCATTTATCATGCTTATGAAAACAAACGCTTCTCGTCGAGAATTTTAAACCTTGAAGCGCTCAGTTAAAGAATTAAAATTGTCACCCATTTGAAGTTGTGTCTCGCTACCGCGATCCACAACTCCAAGTGGGTTCAAATTACTCATATTCGTTCCGTTTTAAACCAAACATTTGCAAATCGTGACGTTTAAACACACATTTCATTCCCAATCTTAGGCTATTACTAAGACGAATTAAAAACGACTATAACTGTGCTTCGCGCTTAAAGGGTTAACCCTCTTAACATTCCTGTATCTGTTCTCATTTTCATTCACCTCGCAGCAATATACACCACGTAACTTGTCTAAAAATGACTATTGAAATAATGATATTGATATCAATATGCAGGGCATCGTCTAATATTAGCACACCCCTTTCGGGGGTTAATAGGCAGCGAGTAGTAAATGTCCAATCACGGTTTGTCGTTTGAGCCTGCTAGTCAAATCTATATGATCATGAGGTTGAAGTCAGTGTTTTAATTATCGGAGCGCTAAACGATAGAATTCAATTTTTAACCCACTAGAAGTTGTGTCTCGCTTTCGCAAGCCAAAACTTCTAGTGGGTAAAAACTACTTATGTTTGTACAATTTAAATAAAAAAAATATTCCGATATAACAGTTGCAATGTTCAATTCTCTGTCAAGTTATCTTGTTTAAAGGTTAATAAACAAGAGGACTGAAGTCCTATCCTCCCCGCCATAAATTAGGCTACAGGTTTTGCTGTCACAAATATTCAAAAAGTCGACATGTGGTGGCCATTTTAAAGTTCAGTAAAATCACCTGCACATTTCCAGATGGTGGGTAATGTGATAGTAAAATGTGAAGTCTAACTTCAATTTTTGCGTTCTTACGCCCACAAAAAAATATGAAGTTCATCCATGGCGACCATTTTGAATTTCAGTAAAACCCTAAAAATCACCTGCACATCTCCATATCTTGGGGAATGTGCTATAAAATTTGAATAATTTCTGACTTTAAGTTTTAGGGTTTTTGTACCCACAACAAATTTTGGGGTTGACCTCTGGCGGCCATTTTGAATTTTGGTAGCATCTTTAAAAAATCACCTATATCCCCATGCTGCTAGGAATGTAATGTTGAAATTAAAAAAAAAAATTGACCAGTAGTTTCTGCACCCCTAAGAAAACGTTGTAATCCAAGGCCCCGTTTGCACCGGAGATTGGTTTCACCTCGGAATCAAATGATCATGGTAGGGCTAAAATTTTCCAAGTCGGGCTTCAAATATCACATTGCTCTTCAAACACACACTATTGTGGTCTGGTGGATACAACCTTTTAATCCTCAATCAACGAAATGTCGATTATATTTTTGTTTTGTTTTGTTTGTAGACGGTGACTGGAGATCACGTGGTGCCACGTCGTCATGACGACCAGTCAGACAAAGAGTGCGGGTCGGAGCAGAGGCAGTATAAGCTCTGAGACGTCCACGGTGTCTGAGGGTACCACGGGCGACCTGCTCAGCTGTGACGTCTGTCTGGAAGGCTTCGACGACAAGGAGCGAGCCCCTAAATTCCTGCTGTGTCATCACTCGTTCTGCGTCAGCTGTCTCAGGCAGGTGGTCAAGGATAACGGGGCGAGTATAGAGTGCCCAGCCTGTCGCGGTCAGACCCCCCTCTCCGCTGCCGGGGTCGCTGGCGTTGAGGCCCTGCAGAGTAACTTCTACATCGGTCTGATGCGGGACACACTGGCTAAGATTGGCAGTGTGCCAAAAGCTAGTCGTGGCTGCGTTAAACATTCCAACCAACCACTAAGCTTCTTCTGCCGACCTTGCGAAGTGGCAGTGTGCCGTGATTGTACCGTGCTCGATCATAAGCCACAACAGGGTCACGTAATCGAAGATGTGGCGGCGGCGGAGGTCGCCCAAAGAGAACTGATGACCAATCAGCTTGCAGCCGGCAGAGAGGTACGCACTGTCACAGAGACGCGCCTTGACCAACTTCAGAATGAGGCAGACAATCTCAAGTTGGCGCGGGATGCAGCGCTTAAGGATATTACCAGCATGTTTGATGACATCGGCGAGGCTCTGAAGCAGAGGAAGAAGCGACTTGAGGAAGATGTAGAAAGCACCTACAAAGATCGCTTCGACAGTCTGCAGAAGACACGAGAAGAACCGGCACAGAGCCTGCAGAACCTCAGCAAGAGGCTGAAAAGCGGGGAAACGTCAGCAGCTCGTGGACCTTTGAGGGTGCTGGTGGAAAACACAAGGAAACTGAAAGATGCTGTAACTGCGGCCAATAACAGTGTACAGAACCTGCAGCCAAGCCAAAACTACCTGTCCCTGGATCAGACGATAGGTGCCGAGGCTTTCCAGAAGGCCGTCAACAGTCTGGGAAGCGTAGTATGTGATGCCTATCTCCCGTCAAAAGCGAGGTTTGAAATGACAGGTGAGGCCATTGCAGGGTTACCCGTGTCCATCACCATGTGTGTCTCCAGCTATACCGGGGACACTCTGCGTGGCCCTGCATTCTCTGCCAGTGTCATCAACGGAGACACGCCCGTCCAGCTCACCGCAGACGGCACGGGGGATGGTGAGCGTGTCGTCCTCACACCAGGCATATCTGGCCCGTGTAAACTCGTAGCTACTTTCCTCGGTGAACCTATCCCAAACTCAGAGTTCACTCTCAACGTCCAGAGTAATAACCCTGTGGCTACTGTCGGATGTAAAGGGGGCGGTCAGGGTAAGTTCCACTCCCCACGAGCTGTACAGGTGGATAAGGAAGGCTTCATGTATGTGGCAGATACCGGGAATCGTGTGATACAAAAGCTGGATTCCTCGGGCAAATTTGTCAAACAATTCCGTATCGACTGCGGTAACAAAGACTACTCCACGTGTGACGTGGCCATGAATAGGAAGCTGGACGTTGTAATTTGTACAGAGACGGCTATCGGTACATCTGTCACGCCGACTGCTGGCAACACCATCGCCATATACAGTACGGAGGGGGTGCTCAAGCACCGGTTTACCACAAAGGTACTAAAGTGTTCGCTATGCGTAGCGGTGAACGATCACGGGGAGATTGTCGTGTCGGATTACCTCGTGCACAGCCTGTTCATGTATGATGACAAGGGTACACTGATCCGACGAATAGGACAACCCAGCTCCTTCAATCATCCCGCATTTATATGCATCGGCCCCAACGACACCATCATTGTCTCAGACACAAACAACGACACTGTTCAAATGTTTAACAGAGACGGGGAGTCTGTGCGTAAGTTCGGATCTTCGGGAAGTGGCCCTGGGCAGCTTAAGCAACCGTTTGGTGTAGCCACGGATGGTGAGCTTATATTTGTTGTGGACAGTGGGAACGGCCGCATTCAGGTGTTTAACATTAATGGAGCCTTCACTTCTGTGATAGAGAGCGGAGACAAGCCTCTGAACCAGCCACGGGGCATTGCTGTCACCAACGACGGACACGTCCTCGTTGCTGATCGGGACAATCACTGTATCAAAAAATTCAAGTACAAGTGATTTTATTACACCTATTACATCTATTATATATCTTTTACTTGTTGGAGTAGCAGATATGACCCTTTGTTTTCAACAGGACGATATATCGACATATATTATATACTTCATATGTGCAACCATCTATTTAGCTTCTCCTTGTACAACTCTGTTACTGACTGTTTAAAATTCGGAATAGCTACATGTATGTAATATTGATAAAAAGGTGAATTTGCAGTTTAATGTCATTAATGTAAAAATATAAAATCACAATATCATCATGCATCTAATCACCTTATTATGCAGTCACAAGGACGAAATCAAGGTGGATTAGAAAAAATAACTTGAAACGCACACAAAGATTTCTGCATGGCTATCTGCATGCATGGTTATAATCAAATGCAGTTGCTTTTTCGTCAGTTTAACAATTATTTTAGTTGAAATTTCACTCAACAAACACCAAGGAGATTATTAGAGACCTCCTACTCGCACAATAGGGGGTTGGACGTCTATTAGGGGTAAATTGTATGACAAATTTAGACTAAAATCTGAAACTACTCTTATTGGTGGAAGATATCGGCCTTGATAAATAGTGTCATACTGTTGAAAAAGTGTCTTTGGATTGATCACTCCAAGTTACCTGGAAGAAAACTGCAAGGTTTCAGCCACAGATTTCGACTGTAGAAAATCATTTACAGATTGCTTTCAACGCAAAATATCTTGGCCGTGAGAAATCAGTCAATAGAATCAGCAACAATTCACCACACCCTCATCTCGTTTTCAAAGTAGTTACATTGCTGTACGTATTTTTCTCACCCCAGCACATGAGGTTATAAACTCTGCTGAGTGAACACCTCACTTATCAATTGTGAAATGATCATCCATTTCCTGTTCTATGAGGTGTATACTAATGAAGGTACACGTACATTGTACAATGTGACATGCTATTCAACTGAACACTTCCATCTTCAACTAAAATATATTCGGTTTTTCATCTTTGTATTACCACATTAAGTACCACCTTTTAAACGTCTTAAAGAAAAAATATGACATCAATCAGCAAATCTGAATAATTCGGCGGTTAAAGTGACCTGAAATCACGGGATGTGTGTTTATCGGGTATCTTTTAAAATCCTTTTTTATACAAATATGGGGAAGGGGGTTGGGAATTTATTGAGATTAGACATTTAGGGTGTTCATTAGTTCAAATACTGCATTCTATTATATTTTTTATTGCTTGTTTTTTGTTCTTCATGTGGAAATAAATGTAACTCCTATGGTTATACAAATATAACATTGGTGTTTTTCAATCAAAACGAATCTGGACCACAACATATGGCAAACAGAGTGTCATTTTAGTAGCACATATAATACTCTACTTGCTGAGGGACGTTCTCATGTACTACATATTATCATTTCTAAAGAGTTAGTTCACTATAGTATGATTAATATTAATCATTTCACTGATTACTCAATGTCAATTCTCAAGCAATTTTATTTTTTAAATTGCAAACACTATTTTTTAGTATACCAACAACCAGTGAGCATCTGCAAATTAAGACCATTTTACATGCAATTCTGTGATTAAAATTTTTGAAAGTTAATAGTCTATAAAGAGAACTCATAATATACAATTTAGTACATGGTTTAGAGTAACTTTTGAGCTTTAAAATATTTTAAATGAAATTTGCAAGGTAGTTGCTTGAGAACTACAAAATGGTATTGTAAATGAGCATCATGAGCATCAGTTGAGAATTAACAGAGTACATTGTAATCAGCAAAAATCATGACGTGACGACTAACCCTTTAACCACCAAATTATTCAATTGGAGTTTTCACCCACTTGAAGTTGTGTCTCGCTGACGCGATCCACAACTTCAAGTGAGTGAAAATTAGTCAGATTTGACAAAATGGGAGGTAAAAAAATTCAAATCTTGCTGATTAATGTGACTTTTTATCTTTAGCAGGTTTAAAAGCTGATATGTAATGTGCTAATATAAAATGTAAAAAACGAATATGGACGTCACCGGCGGTTAAAGGGTTAATGCAAATCCTACTGTAGTTATAATTCACACTCCGGGACACCTTTGTCATCATGTTGCATCACCTTTTCATGGAAAATAAAGGTGAATTGTTTGAGATAAAACACGACCATTGCACATTTATCGTGAGGTGTTAAAAGAAAATATGGGGCAATGAGTGAGTAAATTTTACGCTAATTCGCATTCTTTTTTCCTTTTCAAATTTTATTATCTGATGAACTGAATGGACCTGAATAACTAAAGTTTTTCAAAATATGTTACATGCTAGTAGGCTACATCGATGTGACACGTGACATATCACAGTAATTATCAACATTAACCTTTAGGCCTTAGGGCCTAACCCTTTAATACTTATGCCGCCCAAATCAGTCGGTGGCATATTTCCCTGAACAGCCCCAATCTGCATGTGACATTGTTTACAACCTGGATGTCGACTCACGTCATAACCCAAATATGTGCATGGCCAACTAACCGGAAAAATTTTCCCTCCCTTTTCAGATCAAAACAATGCTATGTTGTCATTGAACTTATCAGAGTTATCAACAACAAAAGAATTTGCTATTTTCTTTATTTTTTAATAAATCCCAGGTAAATCTGCCACACAAAGTGGAAATCAGCCAGGTTTTTAACCACTTTAAATTGTTTGTCACGGTACCCAGACAAAAATTCCGAGTAGGAGAAAATTTCCATTCTACATATTAACACTTACTTCAAGGGTTAACCAACGCCCCATATCATTAACTCTTTCAGAGTGGGGATCGTGCAATCTGACGTCTAAAGTCGATCCCCGTTCTGTAAGAATGAAAAAATTTATAAAGGCTGTAGACCCATAACATAGGTATTTAAATGAAGCGGAAAGAGCTAACTAAGACAATTATGATGATTTGGAATTGAATAAAACCCTTTGGTCTCCATAGTTTATACATAAATATTACAGGATTGTAAGGGTTATTTATGACAAAGCAGAATATCACTCACCTCCCTTGCAGCTGTAAAAAGCTTGGGAACAGATTCGCTGAGTAGACGCACGCAATCAAGAACTTCTCTGTGATCCTGATTACAAATACAAAATCAACATGTTAGAAAGCTCACCTTTAACCCTTATGCTGCCGGAACTGTATATAAGCGTCAGACCAAATAAATTCAACTCTTGTCTGCTAAAATTTTCTGGGGTAGATGCTTAGTTAATCTAATAATTAAATTTTAAAGACGTATATGCTTGCATAAATGTTATTATTTTTCGTCATTTGGAGCTGGAAATTGCATTAGGAATACCAGCTTCAAATGAATGAAAAATTTTGCAAAACATTTCGGCAGCATAATCGTTAAAAAGAAATTGCATAACTTACCAAAGGATATCAGTTGTCGCGGAAATTGTAGTAAAAATAATAAAACAAGAGACTTGAAGCCCTATAGCATCCCAGCCATAATTTTTTTCAAATATGAAGCCGATCCGTGGTGGCCATTTTAAATTTCAATAAACCTTTACAAAAGCTCTTGTCCATCCCCACATTGTTGAGAATATGATTCCTTTATTTGAATAATTTCTGACTTTGCGCCCACCACAAAATTATAAAGTTGACCTGCAGTGGCCAAAAATTTCGAGAGCATCTTCAATAAAGACTGTTGTTGTGAATGTGATAATTTTCATAATTTCTGACTACATGCTAGTATTCTAGTTTTTGTCCAGACATATGTGTAATGATTATTCATTTTGATCCTATAACAAAACAATAAAAAGCTAGATTCGTTAAACTATTTTTTCCCCATTGTTTTTGAGGCTGGCTCAACATTAAAACAACATCAGGGTAATGTCAAAGGTTGCTTGGGTGTTGAATTACTACAAGGGTTCTTACTACAAAGGCTATAAAATATATGCGCACATCAACCCTTGAGCTTCTAAGACCGTATATTACGTTTAAAAACAAATATCCGACTGAATAAAATACAACAAAAATTTGCAACTGGTAATCAAACAATTCAATTTGGGAGATGTCTATTTTTCAAAAATAATATTATTTTTCATTCAGTTGAAGCTGGAAATTGCGTTATCAATTCCAGCTTCAAATGAATGAAAATACTCACAGACAATTAAGCAATACAAGGGTTAAACACAGATCATAAAATTTCATGGGTCAGTGAAGTTAAGTACTTGAATGCCTTGATGAGTTAAATATTTCATTTTAAAAATCCACAGGTAGCTACTGACCAGGGGGATGGTGTCGAGGGTCTGAGTGAGCGTCTCTTCTTCGTATTGTCCGTACTGCTCCATGTAAGGTCTGTAAGGCGCGTGGATCACAATAGCCAGCTTTGTCACAGAGTTCAGTTGTAAATTCTCTACAGAATTAAAATGACAAATCTTGGGAGAATTTATTATTAGTGACAAACACACAATGAATTGTGATTAGATTGTTTTACTGTGGAGATATTTTTTTCGTAATCCTAAATTATATTATTGAAAATATTCATATGAAATTTTCATCGACTTTAAGTTGTGACTTGCTACTTTAACTTTGTGAAAATCAATTATATTCACAAATCCTGCAAAATAAAGTAAAATTCATTTTGGAAAAACCTCTTATTTAAAGCGAGATTGCTATGTTAAAAGCCGACAAAGTGGTAAAGAAAACAGTGACAAAGAACGCAAAAGTATAGTAGAACCTGCAATGAGCAGCCACCTTTGGGATACAGAAAAAACGGCCTTTCAAGACAGGTGGTTGCTCATGGAGGCTCATTTGTATATGAAATCATTTTGGGGAATGGCCAAGTGGCTGGCCTCCCATGGGGGGTTAGCTGCCCATAAGTGTGGCCGCTCATAGCTGGTTCTACTTTAGGAGATATATTTACTTCCAACAGAAACCATCTAAAAGTTAAGTCGTGAGCTAAGCTGTTATGTCACTACATGAATGCGCTGTAAAGATGGATTTAAAGCGACACTATCAGGCCAAAATCGTCTTTTTTATTTTAGTTTATTGATATGTTCCTAAGTTTTCAAAATATCCATACACTTGAGCTGTGTAAGTAATTTAAATTTTGTGTTGCGCTTCAACCAGTTAAGAGAAATAAGAATGAGATTTAATGTTATTCCTGGGGCCGTATTCTAGTGAGGATAATTTTTCCACAACTTTAAAATGTGGAACTCCGTAACTGCGGAATTCCGTAAATCGCTATTCTCAAACTAATTGCGGAAAACTGTAGTTGCGGAGTTCCGCATCCTAACTTTTGTGCAAAACACGCCATTTTTTCCTAGAATTTAGGGCACCCAAATTCTTTCCGTAACTTTTACCTAAAACTTAGGTGAGTTCCGCATCGTAAAAATAACGAGAATAGCACTTTATGAAAAAAACCCAAAGATGCGGAAATATTTGAGGAAATTCCAAAAATCTACGATGCGGAACTCCGTAAATGGTCACGAGAATACGGCCCCTGTATTTCTGATTTTGAAAGTCAATGTATAAAAATAAATCTCACTCTTATTTATCTTTTAATTGGTAAATATGCAACACAAAATTTAAAAGACTAGCAATTCCAGTCTGTGGACATTTTAAAAACTTTGAACATATTAAGGAGCCAAATTTTTTTATGATTTTTGACCTGATTAGGGTGCTTTAACTATCAGCGACAACAATGTCAAAATTTTATGTTGTTTGCCAAAATTGTTTATTGTCAGTCAAAATTTCAGCCTGTTCACACATCTTGCAGGTGGTTTTAGTTAGTTAGGTCCCATGCAGCAGAAGCTCAGCATCATAGACAAAATTATTAGACCTGACAGTCACTGACTTCGAAAAGTCCCTTAGTTTATTTAACCTTTAATACAATAAAATATTTTTGTATAAACCATAGAGACCAATTTGAAATGATCATAAATGTCTTAGTTAGCTCTTTCCACTTCATTTGAATACCTGTAACCTAAGTTATAGGTCTACGGCCATTATAATTTTTTTAATCTTTCAGTGCGGGGACCATCTTTAACATCTACAGACGTCAGATTTTGACGCTAAAAGACGGTCCCCGCACTGAAAGGGTTAACGAGGAAAAAAAAATTGGTTGTCCACGCCCAACTCATGGTAGCTATCAAATGTCCAAAAACAAATTCTTATTGTTTCGGAAAACCAGAAAGGCCTTATTTTCAACGCTGTCTGGACATTATATTATACATAATTATTATTTTCAGTGGCACTTTTTTAAGCTTTATCAAACATCAAGTACAGATCTAAAATAATTGGCTTTATCAAACATCAAGTACAGATCTAAAAATAATTGTAGATCTTGTAGCCTGAAAATGAGCCACAATGCAACTATTAATTTGTATTCCTCTTATATTCTAATTTCACTAATTCAATCGAGATTGGACTAAATTGATATTCAAACTAATAGTACTATGAAATTACCTTGTCCAGTGTTGATGATGGATGATTCTATATTTTTTGAGAAGCGATCTGTTACCTGGAAAAGATATTCACTATTAAATAAAACTTGTTTCATCCAATAATCTGCCCAGAAAACATGATACATGGACCCAATGCTGCTTTAATGTTGGTCCACGGTCTACAACACAGGCCCCACATTAAAACAAAATTGTGTCAACCAGTCGTACTTGCTGGGTAGTATCATGGAGCTATTGCTAACCCTGCAGTTTACACATTCCGAAATGTCAACATATTTTCATTCCCTGTGAATTAAAATAACTCAATTTTATCAAATATATAAGTGCAAAATATATCACAAAATTAGATTAACCCTTGTGCTGCTGGAACCGTATATATACGGTTTCAAGTATGTTTCATATCAATAGAAATATCACTGAATTTGATGAAATAGTTTTTGGTAGATGCTTAGTTATTAAATCCAATAATTCAATATTATATATATGTCTACTTTTCATAAAAATCTTTTGTCATTTGAAGTTATTAGTGATGAAAGGGTTATTATATACCCCATGCAGATGAGTTAAACCGCTTCTACATAGTATCAAGAATACATAATATTGTCTTCTTTGTACTACATATATTGTCAATGCATAAAACATTCTGCGATAGCCAAAACAGTGATATTTATCGTAGAATATATCAAACTAAATCAAATAAATTATACACTGTATTTCAAAGGTCAGACAAATTTTTTGGTCTAGCCATTTTGGAATACCGGTTTCATTTGACTAACTTGTTTAAGTTGTATTAGCGCTGCCACAGGTTGTCCTTCTCCGTGACTCTGTAGGTATGTGGCAATGAGAGGAGGGAGTGCTGGGTCCAGGGTGCTGAAACTCTCTGTCAACAGATCCACGACGATGGGCACCGCCTCGCTAAACACCTGACTGCACCACTTTATCTGGATAAAAATAGGCACATGTAGTTCTAACACATAATTATATCAACATGTCTTATAATTAGAAAGAGTTATTTGCCAAATAAGAAGATCTGCTGGAAATTTTTTCCTGAAACGCGTTAACAAGTATTTCTTTGTTAGTGGCCCTAGTAATTAAAGCATCGATTATATGGGGATCAAAATGGCACAAAAAATACCCCAGTGATATATGATGGCTATGTGATATATGAGGAAGCAGAAATTCATAGATCAGCTATCATGCAAGATTTCTGAGATAATGGAAAAAAAAATTTTAAATGGCCGACTAGTGGCCATTTTGGATTTTTAGTGTGAAATTTGTCATGGATTATCCTTGTGTGAGACATTACATTTTGTTTTATTTTCATGGTTCAGCCATTTTGCATTTCTTGAGTTACTTAATTAAATATCACAAAATTTAAAATGTCCGCTAAACAGCCATTTTGAAATTGTTTGATCCAAAAAGTTAACCAGGTCATTGGCTGACATAGCTGAACATATTTGCCAAATTAAAAGAAGATCTGATGACAATCTTTCTTCTGAAATGCGCTAACGAACATTTCTTCGTCAGTGGCCATAGTAATCGAAGGGTTGATGATATAGGGATTAAAATGTTACCAAAACAATTCCACAGTGGTATGTGATGGCTATGTGAAGTATGAGTAAGCAGAAGTTGATAGATTAGTAGCTATCTTGGAAAGAAATAACTGCGGAGGCGGCGGCGGACCGTGTGGAATACAGTAAGCAGCCCGCCTCGGCGAGGGCTGCTTAATGATATTGAAGCATAACAAATATATTTGGTTATAGATAACAGATTTTTATTCGAATAGTTCATGCATTTCCTCTACAAGCTGAGACTAGACTAGTCAGGGAAGATGGGAAGTATAAATACTGAAGGTGTGAGGTGTACTAAAGGTGGGGACTAGAAATATTTTGTGAAATTGAATTCATTAGATGGTTTTTAGTGAGTTTAGAAGCCATATTTGCAACCATCTGATGCACATTCCTAATTACATCTGTAGAATATGGTCCCTGTTTAAAACCAATTCAAAAGTCTATATTTCGAGTGTAAAAACAATTAGAATATGAATGGATAGTTACATACTTAACTATCTGATCCCTCTAAATTTTGTGTTCAGTCTCTAAAGCTCTCCTCTAAAAATAAATAAAACTCAAATTTTGTCAAGTGCGATCTCATGTCAACATTACTGAACAGAAACACTGAGTACCCAGCCAACATAACTACACATCCATCCGATGCTGGTTTAATGTTGGTCCACTATCTGTGATGCTGTCTAATAATAAACAAGCACCATGGTTCATATCTTGTGAATTTTTTTCCAACATTTGTGATGTTGTAAATGTACTTACATTGGCGAAATGTTGTAACCAAAATTTAAGCTGATGGTATCCCAGCAATCTCAAAAACATTTGTATAACATTTATACAATGTTGGACCAACATTGAAGACGTTGTGCCGACATATTATATGTGTTTGCTGGGATAAGAATGATCTACCTGTTTATGCCACGTGGATAGCATCTGATCATAGAGGTCTGTTAACCACTCTACAAGTGTCGCTTCTGATTTCTCTTCCCGAATGTCTCGCCAGCACTGCAGAACTGCTCCCTGATGACAGACAAAAACATTACCTCATCAATTCATCTGACATATACATTAGTGAACTGGTAAATCTTTCACTACCATATCGTTCTATTTTACCTAACTAAGTTAGGGGAAATATTCCTGTTTCAAATGAAAGAATTTCATACTTAACATAAAAATACATCTGTTCAAAGTTAGTTGATGTCTAATGATGACAAATATAAATGATTTTCACCACATTTTAAGCACAATATTTTATATATTTTGAGTAATGTATTTGTTGATTGAAACCATATATTGATCGTCACAATGCAAAACCTTGTATTTGTTCACATAATATGTAAATGCATACAGTGTTTTGCACTGTGACCATGGATAGATATTATATATATTTATACCATCTTGAAAAGACAAGGGTTAACCAACTGTATGCGAGACAGTATTTTTATTTTTAAGCGGTTTGTCATAATTTGCGTGCCGTTTATCAACTTTCCAGTAATTTTTCAGATATAGGTGGAATTAAGTGATTACAGTAGATTAGATTACAGTATTGAGGCAAAAGTTTCATAAATATTGCTCTGAGCCTTTATGCTCAAAGCACAACTAGAATGGCTTTTAATATTATCAGCCTATCAAATCACAGTTATTGGGAATTAAATAAGTGCTTAAACATTAAGATTTGCAAATGTTTGGTTTAAAATTAAACATAATGTACACATTTAACCCTTTTAGTGCGAGGACCGTCTGTAGGCATCAGATTTTGACGCATAAGACGGTCCCCGCACTGAAAGGATTAAAAACAATTATAATGGCCGTAGACCTAAAACATTTATATTCAAATGAAGCAGAAATAGCTAACTAAGACATTTTCATGATTTCAAATTGTTTATACAACAATATCTCAGTGCTTTAACCCTTACAGAGCGGGGATCGACTTTAGTTGTCGGATTCTGACAACTAAAGTCGATCCCCAGCACTGCAAGAGTATAAATATTTATAATGGTCGTAGACCAATAATATAGGTATTCAAATGAAGTCATTTGTGATGATTTCATATTATAAAAATAGCAATCCATTGATGGCAGGACCCCTCAGCCGTAGGCTCTGTCCATCAATCAATAATGAGAAAAAAATGACCCCCACTACCACCATGTCAATTTTTTTTTAAATAACTGCGGCAGCCATTTTGTTTTTAATGGATTCATCCCAAACATTAATCAGATCATCAGAAATACCTAGGGAACAACCAAACCAAATTTGAATGGAATCCAACCAATGGTTCCTAAGTCATCGTGCCCACAAGCTTTTTAGGCGGCCATCTTGGAAAAACAAATTTTAATGTCTGCGGCATCCATTTTGTTTATAATGAATTCATCCCAAAAGTTAATTAGATCATCAGAAATACTTAGAGAGCAACCATGTCAAATTTGAATGCAATCCAACTAACAGTTCATAAGTTATCATGCCAACAAGCTTTTTAGGCGGTCATCTTGGAAAATGGCCGCTTATGGCTTGGTACCAAAAAAAACATATGGGATGAATTGCCCAGGCACATAGGTCATGTCTGTAAAAAATGAAAAAATCTCATCAGTTAACTTTTTAGAAAGAGCTGAATTTCCGACCGCCCGCCCGACACTCATTTTGTTTTTAATGGATTCATTCCAAAATATAATCAGATCATCAGAAATACCTAAAGAACAACCATACCAAAGTTGAAAGCAATCCAACCAACGGTGCATAAGTTATCGTGCCCACAAACTTTTTAGGCGGCCATCTTGGAAAATGGCCGATTATGGCTTGGTGAAAAAAAAAAAATATATACGGTATGAATTGCCTAGGCACATAGGTCATGTTTGTAAAAAATAAACAAAATTCATCAGTCAACTTTTTAGTAAGAGCTGAATTTCTGACCGCCCGCCCACCTTTGGTGATCACTATACCCCACAGCCTTAATGGCTGAGGGGGAAAAACCCTTTGGTTTCCATGGTTTACACAAAAAAATAATTCAACATTTTCAGGGTTAAATTTAGCAAATTAGCGTGAATATAATACATTTGTAACAATTCAGTAAATATACACAGTTCACCTTCTGGCATTTGTGGTAATATTTGTAAAGTTGAGGAAGACGGTCAATGTCAGAGAAGATCTTCACATACATCTGAGCGGTATCTGTAAGAAATCAAATAATTATATTGATACATGTTTAGTATTATATTCTAAAATGACAATGTGGTTAAAAGCTGAAGGATATTGCTTTGTTTACTTTTCAATAAAATGAGATTTCTTATTTTTTAACATTTAAAGATCAGATAAAAAGTATAGCAATAATTAACTCTATGAGCTTGCCCCCAAGGTCAAGATATATTGTGACTTTGCTTAAAGTTGTTCCCTCACTGAAATGGTTTACCCTTACAGTGCGGGGATCGACATTAGTCGTCAGAATCTGACGTCTGTAGACGTCAGATTCTGACGACTAAAGTCGATCCCCGCACTGTAAGAGTAAAAATATTTCTAATAACCGCAGACCCATAACATATTCAAATGAATCAAAAAGAGCTGACTAGGACATTTATGATGATTTCATATTGAAATAAACCCTTTGGTCTCTATGGTTTATAAACAATAATTCAGAGTTTTAAGGGTTAAAGTGTTAATCACGTCAGAAGCCGTTATCAACTTCTTTGTTTGTTCTTCAAACAAGTAAAGTTGAATGAGAAATCAGTTTTACATTATATGCCAGGTTGGTGTAACTTTTGATTCAAATTGAACAAATATATTGTATCCAAGCGCATAAACGTGCATGCACTTATATTTGAAGATGCACCTGGTTTTCGAAAACAAGTGTAGAGCACAACAAATATTTCAAGAGAACCCACATGCATTTATATTCCAATATGAAAGCATCTTGGCAAAACTATCGCAGCATATATGAAATAAATTAAAACATATAAAGTTATTTATTTTGCACCAATTAATGGTATAGGTTAACCACTTCACTTCCAGGCCGAAATGCATGCTAGGATCCAGGGATCCTGGTGTAACTATAGTAAATCTGACGGTATGGTAATGAATGGGTTAATTAATACATTATTATATCATTATCCTATTATTATTTAACACAGCTTAACTTTATGCATTACATAAGAAACAGCGTAAATTATTTTCATATATTATTTGATCGTATATCAGTCAGGAGTAAATAGCCATCCCACCTTACACTAATGTCATCACTACCGTCAATATTTTGTCAATAGCTGTGAACAGACGCGTTCACGCTCTTACTGGGGATGAGGAGTGTCCACTTATTGTTATCAAAACATATATACCTCTCTCTTTAAATAAGTGCTGGACGATTCATGCACTTTTATTCGAACATATAATAATTTCAAAGCGAAAACAAGCAGTTTTCACTTATAATTGCATGCACGTTTATGTCAGGGATACGGTAAGTAATTTTCACTCGCTTTAAGTTGCGGGTGGTGGTAGACACAGATACAAAATTAGCAAAAAAACTGGTGTTTGGTGTCACAGTAGGCCTACTGGTCATTCTGAGCAATACAACACATAACTTCGGATTTGAAAGGGATCTGCCACTTTGTAACGTTAAAGATACACCCTTTCAAATCCAAAATAATAAACAGTTTCCATATCGAGGGATTATTATCACTACCTAGAGAAGCTGATGAGAATGCTGCGACGACTTGTGGACTCAGCTTGGCTTCTAGTCGGTTTTTCAACGTCTCCAGGAATTGGCAGCGCTCGGCGTAGTCTGGCACATCAGTCAAGATGAGCTGAAGGTAAATTAAACAGCGCAATTATAAAAATAGTTTTCTCGATTTTTTTTTACAAAACCATTTCAGTGTTTGTATAGTTTGCTAATGACAAAATTCTAGAAGTTAAAGGACCACCAGAACATTTTTTATGACAAATTCAAATAGTAGAAGCAATATTAACAAAGTGTGACGATAGTGATTTTCTACCCAATTTATTTATTAGAAATGAAATGAGTGTTTAAACGTCAATATATCCAACCGCTGATCTCAAATTTAACAAATATTAATCATTTTCTGCCACTTGAAGTTGTAGGCCACAAGAGTGAGACACAATTTCAAGTGGTTGAAAAATTAAATTATATAAATTATTATTTTAATTTTAGCACTTAATGATTTTATGGTAACACAGTGAAGCTGTGATACTATAAAATGATGCTTATTAATACATATTATCACTGTGAAAAATCATATGTGAAAGTCAAAACCCTTGTGGCAATATTCATGTGACTTACTTTTACTTCTAGATAGGACTTTCAAGGCCTTGAATATTATTGCACTGCTTGAAAACTATTGACATTTACCGTTTTTGAGCACATGTGCAACTGTGATAATCTCTATGTTATTCTTGCCTAATCAGGACATAATCTGCATTAAACCATTACCTGCTACAATTCTTGATTTAATTTCCCACCCACTTGAAGTTTTGTCACAACTTTGAGTGGTTAAAAAATACACACATTTGCTTCATTTGGAACCAAATATTTGCGAATTTTGATGTTTAAAAACAAAGAAATTATTTATAAATTGAATCATTATGACTTTTTTCAACAGCCTAAAATTATCAATAATAAAATAAGAAATTCCCCTCTATGCTTGCTTGCTTTTTAAAAATATTTTCAGCAAGGATATATAGAACTGCAGATGAACTCTTTGATAGCCAAATTATTTGATTAAAATAATATAAATTTATTACCTAAAGGGACCCCGTGGGATGAAACATTTTCAATTTTGTCAATTTTGACAATTTAATTTATATGAAGCTATATAGCCTACTGATCTTTACTAAAAATACAAAAAAGTCAAAAAACAATTTTAAAGCACAGAAAAAAGAGTGAAATAGTTATATTTCCAGGTCGTATATTGCCATGTAAACAAAACAAGTCAGCAATATACAGCACTTGACACCACATCTTGGACGATGAGATCAAAGCAATCACCACTAATTAATTGGTGCCTTATAGCCAGGACATGGGTGGATACACCTGCAACACTGATTGTCTGCCCAACGCTGGGCCGATAGCATCAACATATGGCCCAATGATGTAGGAACATTAAATCGTCCTTTAGCAAGTGTTTAGGTATACAAAAAGTTTGTTTGGGTTTTAAGCAGATTCATAGAAATGTTGATAAAAAATATTTTTTTTAATCTAAAAAAAACTGTGGAAAAAAAAATCATGATCTGGAGATACACTACTTCATTACAAAACTAAATACGAAAATTGATGTCATCCCAAGGAGGTGCTTTAATATGCAAAAATGTATTTATTTAAAGAACTCACCAGACTTTGTTGTAATCCAATAAGTTTTCCAGCCATCTAAAAGAAAGCAACATGTGATATACCGGTATACAATAAAATAATCATGGGAAACTAAAACATAGGCATGCTATAAAGTTTCATAAATCAGTAATTGACATTGTGCAACACAAAATGTTTTTGTTTATTTGTGGTAAAAACTCTAGGCCTAATGTGACAGTGAAATCTCTGGAAAGCAGAGCTCTGATGTGTCCATGTTCACAGTGCCTGACCAGCAAACACAAGATATTGAGGCCGTACTGTTTCACTGTTGTGTCAGCGTTTGTGAGGTTGACCCAAAATTACCCCTTTCAGGCCTGAATTTACCATTGTCATCTTCATCCACTACAAGCCGCGAATTGCTGTCACAATTCTCGACTTACAGTGGATGAAGATGATTGGATGTGGTTTAAAAATTATAGAAAATTGCGTATTGGTAAACCAGTTTCATGGAAATTTTCATTCTAAATGATGCTTTAATGCATCGTGAGGGCTTAAAGGGTTAGAATAACAATAGATCCAACACATTGTGCTTTCTGGGTGTTATACTCACAGCTTCAACATCTCCTGATTCAAAAACCTCATCAACATCCACCGATAACGTGGTCCAGTTGTCAGCTTCCTGTCAAACAGATTATAATACATGATGTTGAGAAATAAATGTGAGCTTAAACATCAAGAGTTGCAAATGTTTGGTCTCAAATTAGACACAGATATGAGTAATTTTCAGCCACTTGAAGTTGTGGGTCGCGTTTCATGGGTGAAAATTGAAATGAAATACTGAGACCTCCGCTGAAAATTTGTTTTTAGTCACAGTTTTTATACTTTTTTATATTTTTTAATCACAATGGATTTTTAATATTACCAAGGTAAGGTGTTGGGTGATTATGGCATATATGCGAAAGTCCTTATTTTACAAAATTATTGTCACCCCAACCCATCTATAAAACTGGGCATAGCCTACTTTCTAACATTTCCAATAGCATGTGTACATGTATAAGTACACATAGATATTGAAGCACACGTTCACACTACGGCCACTATAAATGTTTTACTCTTTAAAATCAGGGATCGACTTTAGACATCAGAATCTTATATGATGTCTAGACTTCAGATTCTGACATCTAAAGTCTGTGCTGAAAGGGTTAACTCATTAAATGAAAGGATTAACTTATAATACAGCGACAATGTATATAAAGACATTCTTTACATTAAAATTGACAAAGGTAGGCCTTTAGTAAAGCAATTCACTTCTATTTTTTCTTACTCAAAACTATGAATCAGGTCGGTAATAATAGCCTTACACTATAAAATATTAAAATTATAGGTGATAAAAAGTAGAATAAAAAATCTGTCACCTGCAAAGCATCTGAGGCGTCTTGCATTCGAGACTTAATGTTGTCCAGCTGCAGCAAGATCTGCATAGATTGTGCTGTATCTTGTTCAACCTGCGTAAAAGTACAATTAGACAATAAGCTTAAAAGTACAATTAAACATTTTCCCATTCACAAATTTAACATTTAACCACTAGCCACATGAATCTCGGAAGCATGAATAATATATTCTCTAATAATTACAGTGTTTTAGAGTAAAAGTGATGACTTCCCAGCAGGTACGGGACATCTACCCATTCTTGGTGTAATGTTAGGCCAGCATCGCAGAAATTCAGCCAATTTGAAACCAGCATTGGTTAAATCTTTTGTGCTGGATGGCTTTTAGAAAGAATTCCAAACGTCAACAACACTGGTACATATAAAACTGTTTTTTAGTCTATCATGGAGTTAACCCTTGTGCTGCTCATTTCCTCTGTGTTATTTTTCATCATTTGAAGCTGGAATTGCTAACGCTTCAAATGATTACTATTTATAAAAAACAGACAGCTCTGAAATTTAAATAATTGATGAGCGGAGGATCTATCACAAACAATTTGATCATTTTCAGTCACGTGTTATTTGGTGCAAAACGTTTTTAAAACTGAATATATATGGTCTCAGAATCACAAGAGTTAACTGCTGTGAGCCGAAGACAGCATGTAAAAGTTTCAAAGCAAACGATACAAAAAAGATATAATAATTTTGGTAGACAGTCAAATGATGAAATAATTCAATTTGGGAGATGACTCTCAGAAATATAATTTTTTTCGTCATTTGAAGCTAGAAATTTCGTCAGCAATTCCAGCTTCAAATGACGAAAAATAGAAACAAACAATGTCTAAGCACCGGCTCATTTCGTAAAAAATTCTAACTTTGATCTTATTTAATTGTTTTTCTTATTTACATCACTACTAACTTTTCCAATGAAAAAAAAGAGAAAGCTAGGGCAAGATAAAAGTTAGAATTTTTAGTGAGATCTCCCCCCCTCCTCAGGGTTGAGTGCCTCTGTATTGGAATCACCAAATTGGCGTCATCACCTTTTGAATGTCGTGTTTGACCATGTTCATCTGATCCTGAAGTAGGAGTGCCTCCTGTCTGACGGCGTCCAGCTCCCGCATCACACTAAACATACAACAAAACAGATAGAATGTCTTAACCCTTTAACCGCCAAATCATTCAATTGGAATTTTTACCCACTTGAGGATCCACAACTTCAAGTGGGTGAAAATTACTCATATCTGACAAAATAGAGGTCAACGATTTTGAAATCTTCCGGATTTATGTCACATTTTATCTTTAGAATGTTGAAAAGCTGGCATTTAATGTGCCGGAAGGGAAACTAAAACTGATATAATCGGGACCCACGTGGCCCATCTCGAATAAAGGTAAAGGTGCAGGTTTTATATTCTGAAGACTTATCAGCTGACTTTACAATTCACCCACTGGTCACTGGACCTGTTCATTCGTGTGCCATTTCAACTCCACGGAGAGCATACAGTCCTGCAGCCATTTCGGGGCTTTCAAATTATCTTACACATTGCCATCTCTGTCCTACCAGGTACTCATTTACACATGGGTCAAATGAGGGTAAAGTATCTTGCCCAAAGAACATCAAAACAATGCCACAACGTTGGAAGGGGGAAACAATAAAATATTACTCTGAAAACTGTGTACCAAGTGGGGTTTGAACCCGCACAGCAGGTAGCGTCAATTGCTTAGCGCCACGCTTTAACCATTGTGAAATGTTCCTCAAATAATTTCAATAAAAAATGACATAATCCATCACAACCAAAATGATCCGGGCTTCAATTTGAGATAAATGTTGTTTTAATGTTGGGCTAGCTTCTGAGACGATGGGCCAACATTAAAACAACATTCGCCATATTTGGGTATTTCACTGAATCAGGACATTTTTATTCTTATTGAGGTGAGAATTGAGCAGAAGAGAAGAAATCATCAGGCATCACACTAAACATATATATTAACCCTTTCAGTGCTAAGCACTTCTATATAGTCATTTTAACCCTCAAAGCACAGATTTTTTTAAAACCTCGGAGGACGAAGGGTTTTTTTCAGTTTGAAATCACCATAAATATCTTATTCAGGTCTTTCCGATTCATTTGAATACCTATGTTATGGGTCTTCCATCATTATAACTATTTTTACTCTTACAGTGCAGGGATAGACTTTAGTCGTCAGAAACTCATGTCTATAGACGTCAGATTCTGACGACTAAAGTCTATACCTGCGCTGTAAGGGTTGAATCCGTTTATTATTCGATGAGATCACAATTACTGTGAATTATATGTCTGCCTAAACATCCAGTTTTGCAAATGTTTGGTCTCAAATTAATCAAATATGAGCAATTTTTACCCACTTGAGCATGTTGAGGTCGTGGGTTACGCTACCAAGACACATCTTCAAATAGGGTAATATTAAATATGATAACAAGGGTGAATCCTTCTCCTGTCATTTGACCTTCAAATCGCATGAGCTGAGGAAAATGCTACTGAAGTTAGTTCATAAAATAGATTGTGAGAGATGTTTAACTAATAAAATAATTCAATTTAGAAGATGTACTGTATATTTCAAATAAATGAAAATATTTGTTATCATTGAGAAATAGAGTTGGCAATTGCACCTTCACATGAATGACAAAAGTACTCTGCAGAACAAGGGTTGACAGCTACATCTATCTGGATGCAGTTGACTCCTCAAGTTTTCACCTCTTACCACCAAAACACAATTTTTTGTAAATTGAATATCAAGTATGCAGCAGATCAGCTTACTGTATATCCCTGTGTATAATGCAATGTTTTTTCTTAATTTTTCATGTCACAAAAAGGCACCTCGTATTATACATAGATGTAGAATTGAATACAATTTTTTAGCTCTCTAGGGGTAAGTTCAGCGGTAAGTTCTCTAGCGGTGAAACATATCTGTAAACATAGGCCAGTCAGCGTGTTTGGTAAGCAGGCCTATACAACAAGAACAACAGATAGACTGTGCTTTTCCAACTAGTAGAATTTCATTTACTGTATTTCACGGACGACGTATTTCAGCGGCCTCGCGATGATTGTGATAATGCACCCACGATACACTAACGCAATGCTGGGTCAAAGCTAGGACACTGTTGTTGTCGCCGGCCCAACAATTATAAAGCAGCATTGGACATTAAGTGTGTTTGTTGTGAGTGCAGCTCCCATCTCACATTCCCGCCAAAAAGCAGAGACGCGCGTGGCACCTTTGACAACCACGGGCAGATAAATGACGCCGTTACTCTGCAACCAAATTACACTCCTGACAAGTTTATTTATATTAATAATGATTTAATCTAAGATCACATTTCATATATGGGAGTGTTCTATTGTGTACGACGGTGGGCCTATCTGAACATGATATTTTATTAAGATGTATTGGAATGAGAGAAAGTGATAACGAAATATAACAAGATATCACTGATTATATTTCCTATGGCAAATTCTATTCTATACAAGTAAGCAGATACTGCCCTTTGGTTTTGCAGAGCTGTACTGTTGCCGCTGTTCCCATCATTGAGCATGTGTATGCAGGTGTCGTGTCCTGTGTCACGACGCTATTAGTAGAATAACATAATATCCATGCCTCACATTTAGATGGCCCGGGACGCTGCCGACATCCAAAATTTGAGGTCATATGATACAGAGTGGCAGGCATTTTTCAGGTCATCCGAGGCCTCAATTTTTAACTCGTATTATACATGGCGTCGCACTATACGCGGGGATCTATACGGTATGTACAAAATTATTAATTTTTGGAGTATTGTAAAAGGGTTGAACTGTTTTTTCAGACCAAAAATATTGAATGAAAATGATCAAATGTGCAGATCTCAAAGCCAGCACTAGTTGGATATTATCCTTACAGTGTCAAAATATTCAAAAATACTCAAATACCTAGCTCAAACTTGGAGAAGGAAATCCAATTTAAAAAGTTGCAAATGGTTTAGTTGGCTCTTTCAGATCATTTCCAACACTTCTTTTACAGGGCCATAACCATTAATAGTACTGTCAATGTGTAGGCATAACATTTTTGTGTTTAAATTTTCACAAATTTTTAGTTCATATTTCCCAAATTCAAAAATAGATTTTTTTGGCTAGAATTAATATGGTCTCCAGAGCGGTGCTAAGTTATTGCTGCAGTGGCATTTACTAATCCAGCCAGACAGGTTAGTGGAATTATATACAGTGGAACCTGCAGCCACCCTTGTGACACAGGAAAAGTGGCCTTTTAAGGCAGGTGGCTGCTCATAGGAGGTTCATTTGTATAGGAAATGTCATTTTGGGAATGGCCAAGTGGCCTCCCATAGGAGGTTGGCTGCTCATAAGATTGGCTGCTCATAGGAGGTTCTGCTGTATAAGCCTTCCCAGGAGACAAGATACACTGACCCAATGTTGGACCATCGTCTGCGACGCTGGCCCAGCATTGGGTCAGTGTATCATGTTGCTTGGGTTGGATCTACTCACCGAGGTAGGTTACTAATCGCCTGCTGACAGCTCTCCTCTATCACATTATTCACCTCCTGTTTAAATACAAATCATAAAAGCGCTGAATTAATTTTTAAAAAACAGCATAACCAACAGGTTATTGTCACTTTAAAATCATCATAAATGTCTTAGTTAGCTCTTTCTGATACATTTGAATACATATGTTATGAGTCTACAATCAGTATAAATATTATTCCCTCTTACAGTGTGGGGATCTAATTTAGACATCAGAATCTGACGTCTATAGACGTCACATTCTGACGACTAAAGTCGATCCCCATGCTTCGTTCATTGCTAGATGGGATTTGCGGTAGCAATTCACAGTGAGTGAAAATATGCTAAAATTATGGCCAGGTAAAGTGTTAAAATGTGCCACAAATAATTCATTACCCAGCACTGACCTGTATAAACATCTGTAGCTTCATCACCAGAGTCGTAGCATGTTGCTAAAAAACACAGTTTTGTTGCAAAAATGTTCTGTCAATTATTTCAAATATGATAGACATGATACAGTTTAATTATTTCAAATTATGTTCAAAAATTAAAAGCGATATTATTGTAATTAAAACATTCCAAGAATAAAAATTATACAGAGGAATAAAAAAAATAACATTAAACTATGGGATATCACTAGATATAAATTACAGAGGTTAGTCCATTTTACTCGTTTTATGTATAAATTAGGGCAGCTCCACAGGGCCTGATTGCAGGAATCAAGATCATCTTCTGTGGGTTTAAACCCGAAAATGAGATCAGCTAATCCCTTTGATTAACTCGGTTGCATTAACATAATAACTTTGTGATTAGATGATCTGCTATTGGATTCGAATTTGACTAAATATCTGACATGATTTTCGTATCACGGAAACGTGTACCATTAAATGCAGAATCGATTTGTTATAATGGGAAAATCACCACAGTAGACTACCGTCACTGCTATTAGAGTAGGGTCTAATGAACGACAGCAGGTTATACTAGTCTGATAGGGCCTATTTATATATAATCCCTAAACCTGATGACGTCTAACATGGTAATGTAAAACTTTAAAATGTTTGGGGGCTGTATAATCATGTATAAACATAATATAACCTAATGCGATACATGTAGACAAAATATATTCATAATTATGTAGACTACAGTGTAGTCTACATTTGAATTATGAATATATTTTGTGATAGTCTAAACTTATACATTAAACTTCATTGACCTAAGAAACTAGTTGTACCAAATAGTACCAAAGGTCTACTCAATTTACCTGAAATAAAAAGTTTTAGACTTTTTTGATATATAGGCAATGTCCTATTCCAATCTTTTTTCTTGTAGGCCTACAGTTTAGTGAAATAATCACACCTTTGGCAATAGGGATCAAATGCTAATTTGATACATCTCTCATGAAGTTTACATGATATAAATAATGCAAACAAACATTTTTTTTCAAAATGGTATAAATAACATTTAGTTCTATCTAGCTCCAATGACGAGCAATTACATTTGTTTAAATAAAAAAGTAGGCCTAGACTGTATCATAACAGGTGTGCTCAATCTGCAGTCTATATTGTAGAGTGATGTGTACAGGTAGGCCTAGGTGTCCTTTTTTAGAGTTGTTTTTTACAATTAATATCTATAAAAAATGACACCTGTAGTCTACCACAAGAACTTATAACAGTCTACACACTGCCCATCACTAGCCTATACTGTCCAGTGGTATACCACCACAGCAGACTCGCATCACTATCTGCTGTACCATCAGAGCCACTATCGGCAGAAATAGATTTCACTAAATGACATTAGGTCTGTTGCATAATGATCTTCTATTTTTTATCGTCTTGATAAGACTACTAAGCCTAGTTTATAAGTATTTTAGTCTTAGAACTATATTTTCACAATGACAAATGCTAGGTCAGCATTCAGTGGTGTGCACACTGTAGCCTGTGAGCCTATGTTTGTGCGCCATAGAAACGAACTCGCTTAAAAACAGGTGAGTAAAACTGATCAATGGATATTATAATGTGTGTGCTAGTGACTTTAACCAGATCGACATAAATCGATCCAATATTTTTCTTATATTGATTGCGCACTAATTTCGGTAATATATCAAACTCGGTTTGTCCATAATTCATAGTTTTGAAGTCGTTAATCTTGACAGGTAATAACTTTAAACCACCTCCAGAGCAGGGTTAAACTTACAACCATTTCTGATACCAGGTTAACTTTAATCCCGTTTCTGCAACCGTTCTTAGGATTAACTTGTGGAATTAGATGATCTTTCGGGTTAAACTCTTTCCTGCAATCGGGCCCTGGGCTTTAAGGGTTAATATTATTTCTTGTATAGTCTTACATCAGAAGATCCTTCTTTTTGATTCCCAAAGGCTGCATTTACCCAATCTTTAACATCAAAGTTATCATCTGAGAACTTGGAAAAGTCCTGAAAGAGAATAAAAATATCTGATGAATTTGTTTTAATCCGCCAATATTTCAGGTAGGTGTAAAACAGTAGTATAATATGTATACCATTGCTTTACGCTCATTTTAATGTTAAAGAGGAGATTGCAGAAAAACACATACAAGTATTTCAACTATAATTAAAATTAAAAAGGCATAATATCATCCCCACAGTTCATTCAACTAAATGGCATATACACTCGCCAATATCACATAATGTGCCGTTTTATCGGTTTGTTTTCGCATGTCCCTTGTTTTCGTTGTTTTTTGCTGTCCATACAGACCAATGAATTTGCATGTATTGATGTATTGATCAATAAGATTTCAATGGTGTGCTTGAAAAACAAGTGGGAGTCTGAAACTACAAGTGTGATAAAATTTAAAATACAAGATTTTCAAGAAGTTGCTGCTCATGTTATCATTACTGTTACTAAGCCAGTCCCTTATCAATCGAACTGGAAATCAGCAAGTCACCCTCTTTAGATATTAGGTGTGCCACTGTGGCAATATTAAAATAAAAAGACTCTTCGTTACCTGGGGTGGATCTAGAACAATCAGTAAATAGTAAATTGATTTTAGAAAATATTTTGAAAAAAGGAAATTCTAGCTTATATTTTTTGAGAAGACAAGCGAAATGTTCAAATTTAGTTTCTAAAAGACCACTGGCATCAGCTTTAATTTAATGTCACATGAATTATGCATGTTCCTCTCGGTATCTTGGCTTGCAAAAAAACCTACAACTTGTCAACATAAATTGCAGATCCTTTAAAATAACACTATGTAGTAGAACCTGCTATAAGCAGCCACTCTTATGAGCAGCCAACCTCCTATGGGAGGCCACTCGGCCATTCCCCAAAATGGCATTTCCTATGTAAATGAATCTCCTATGAGAGGCCACCTGCCTTCAAAGGCCACTTTTCCTGTATCACTAAGGTGGCTGCTCATAGCAGGCTCTACTCACTACTGTACTCAATTTGTTCTAGATGTTATCCTACGTAGCCATATGGGGTACTCTGAATGAATTTAATCGGCTAAACTAGCTTCAGGTTAAATTCAGAGTACAATAACATCTCAAGAGAGGGTATTTCAATGGTCCATGAAATACATTCCTGTAACACTAGAAATAGTACGCTTTCATTGATTCTGCCCAAGATCAACAGTTGTGGAGAATATTTTTTCATACAATGCAGCGTGGTATGGAATGAGTCACCAACCCATATAAGATCGACTGAATACCCTTATTTTTTTATATTTAATAAAAAAACACGGTTACACCTGAAGATATTGGTTAAAAATGAAGAAGAAACATATTTTAATTGTTTCAATTCTATTCTGATCCATCTATGGGCTAGCAACCTGATAATAGCCTATATCATGCAACACCAGTTATATCCTTGGTGGCGCCCCTCTAATTATTTACATAGTGATGTTATAACGTACTTTTCAATGAATAAAGCTATCTATCTATCTACCTGGCTGGAACAATTTTATTTTTTTTCACAACCCTATACTCCAGATCCATAAAGCAAAATTGGTATATGATCAAACAAATGTAATTGAACATCTATAGTAGGCCTAGCTGGGGCTAGCCCTAGGTAGGTACATGTACATCACAATTTTTTGAAATTATCCAATAAAATTATGCTGACCCTTTTTTCTTATCTGCCGAAATGCCTAAAGAAATATTTGACCGCATTCCACTAATTTCACTGAGTAAGAAAAATGCTGTGCTAGATCAAAATCTGAGCTCAATCATAAAAACGTCCAAAAGTTGTGACCTCAATGTTGCAAATTGCCCAAGCAAAAAAATCACCCAGACACTTGAACTTTTCCAAGCAGCTGAAGAGAACTACGGAGATGAAAAATATTGAGAGTTTTAGTTTTTAGATACATCAGGGCACCCAGAAATTGGAGCAAAGCCTCGGGCACCTCTACCTTTTTTTTAAATCTACGAGGGGGTCATGGCTATGAAACTTCCATTTTTAGCCTCGGTGCGCCCCATGAGAAAGTGTAGAGCAGGCAAATGAAACAAACACCCAGGTTCTACCCTGGGCAAACTAGTGCAGCCTTCCCCAGGTATCTCAATTCTTAGAGATCCCACATTGTTCTGTCCAAACGGCCTTAACCCTTACAGCGCGGGTGTACTTTACAGATGTCAGATTAAGAAGACTAAAAGTGATCCCCGCGCTGTAAGAGTAAAAATATTTCCAATGGCCATAGACCCATACCATAGGTATTCAAATGAATCAGAAAGAGCTAAGAAAGACAGTTATGATGATTTCAAATTGAAAACAAACAATTTGGTTGCGATGTTTTTTTCCAAATTAATTCAGCACTTTAAGGGTTAATGATGGCCTCCAGAACTTCCTCGATGTAACAATCGATACTATCGATGTATCACGATGTTTTGACTCCTGATACACATATCAATTCTCAAAGGTTAGTTTCGTGAGTATCCTGGTTGAAGATAAATATCCGGTTTAGTAAAAAATGCTAAATTAAAAGCTGTAACATAAAGCATTTTTTTTTAAAGTAGTTTATTTGCTAGCTCAAGATTCCGTGCTAAGCAAAATGCAGGGTTTTCCCCCGAAGTATCATAACGTCACTGCGCCCCGTATTTTGATAGCACTTGCAATAAGTTTGTTTGGGATAGTCTAGCCCTGGAAGCAGGCTGTCCATGCCTTCCATGAGTATAAATTGCCCATACCTTACTGATAGTAGGACCACTTACCTCTTCAAGCATTTGTTGCAACATTTAGGGAATTAAAGGCGAGAGTTGGCACTATTTTTCGTAATTGGTGAGAAATCTAATGATGAGAAACCCCAGAAAAAATGAAAAAATTGCCATTTAAAAGAGCAATGGTTAGAGCGTGGCGCTGACTGCCGACGTCGCTGCCTGCCGTGCGGTTTTGAATCCCGCTTGGTGCAGAATTTGCAGAGAAATATCATGTTTCTCTCCTCTCAATCTTGGGACATTGTTAAGATGTTGTGTCCTTAGGCAAGGCACTCCAAATACTTCACTTGACTCAGGTGAAAATGAGTACCTAGTAGGACAGAGATGGCGTTGTGTACGATAAGTACATGCGCCGAAACGGCTGCAGGACTGTATGCTCTGAGGTGAGTTGAAATGACACAAGAATGAACAGGTCCG
This sequence comes from Flabesymbios commensalis, assembly GCA_964017125.1. Classification (NCBI taxonomy): domain Eukaryota; kingdom Metazoa; phylum Annelida; class Polychaeta; order Terebellida; family Flabelligeridae; genus Flabesymbios; species Flabesymbios commensalis. The sequence goes on from OZ024909.1 coordinate 15,855,434, forward strand.
GGCAGCTCGCTCTGCTTACCCGATCAACGCTAGGTAAAATCAATAGGCCTACTCAAATATCGCAGATCTGGTAATATTCGCGAAATTTTAATTTTCCCGAATTCCAGAATCTCGCGAAAATTATTATTATAATAGCACTACTGATAAAAAATAGTAATTTGCGAATTCTAAGCTTCATGAAAAGTCCTAAAATCAGAAATTTGCAAAAAATTAAACTGGATACCAAAAAGCTAACTTTTATTTTGGACCATCCTCCACCGTCGGTCAGACTACTGACTTGATACCAGAAAGCTAACTTTCATTTAGGACCATCCTCCCGTCTGTCCGACGGTGGAGGATGGTCCAAAAAGAAAGTAAGCTTTTCGGTATCCAGTCAGTCAATTCTCAAGCGATTCTCATGAAATTTTGTAAACCCTATTTTCTAGTCATTTCATTCGGCATCGATCCTGTAAATTTCGAAAAAAAATATTGTATAGTTCAAAAGTTAGACCATTTGACATGTAGCAAATGTCTATTTATGACGCTCCTCTATAACATGTATAAACCCATTAACTTCCATTACGGTTTATTCTCAGATTTGCATTACATGTCAAATGGTCTAACTTTTGAAATGCTCAATGGAATTTCGCAAAATTTTCAGGGTTGTTGCCAAGATAATAATGGTTACAAAATTTCAGCATGCATCATGCCCCTTCTGAATCCTAGATGATACACTGTGGAGGATGGTCCAAAATGTAAGTTAGCTTTCCGGTATCCAGTCAATCAATTCTTAAGCGATTGTCACAAAATTTTGTTACCATTATTATCTAAGTCTTTTGGCAACAACCCTGAAAATTTCGGCGCCACCTATCATTGGGGGCATCTTACCATACACGACGGGCACCCGGTTGACTGGGGTGGGTATTTGCATCACCCATCCCTCCAATTAAGGGTACAAACAGAATCAGTTAAGCAAGTAAACATCACCAGTTATTACCACTATGTACACATGCCGTTATCAGGTATTGCGTCATAGGCGTGAACGCGTGACATCAGTGACTGGGGCAGGGCTCGAAATAAGGCCATTCCTCCAGTCCGGTACTGCCAAAAAATGTGCAGGAATGGCAAAAAAATTCACTAGCCATTCCGATGAACTGGCAAATGTTAGGCCATCCTAGGACCAAGGCCATTTTTAGGAATGACAGTCTTTACTCAGGAATGGCAATCGGAGCTGGGGTCAATTCCTTTTTATCAATTCCAAATTCCATTCCAATTCCTTTTTATCAATTACTGAATCAATTCCAATTCCTTCGGTGTTAAGAAAAGTCAATTCCAATTCAATTCCAATTCCTAAAAAGTCAATTCCTTATCAATTCCACCCAAAAATGAGACTTTTAATACAAATTGAACAGCTGTATAATAACTTGACATGAAAAAAATAATAACACCTGATATAAAATAAAAGACATTTTATTTATTATCTTGTAAACATATTTAAACATGTTACACTTACTAGACTTTAATATTAGTAGGGTGAAGTACATCTTTAATACCTGATGTGAGAGTTGTACTCGTGTGGACGCGGATGTGAGCGCGTTATTTTTATAGATCAACTGTTACTCCACAATTGTCATCAACACGGTAGTGTAATTGACACAATGTCTCGCGACAAGCCGTGCTACTTAAAACTCTGATAAGTCAGACCCTGTGGTGGCTACGGCGTGTCGACCCACACCTCACTCAAATAAACTCGTATTAAAAATAAAGCAACATAGGATCTATTGTTGTATTTGAATTAGAGATTATTCCCATTATTTATTTTTCGATTATACTATTTTTTAATATCTAATTCTAGCGTGTGGCGATTAAATATACCCTAAGAAAATATATCAGGGTAACCTCTAGGGCACAAAAGGCATTTTAGAGAAGTAATCAAAGGGTCAATTACAGCGCTTGGCTACGTTGCATAACATCCTTCCTACTAACACTGGATGTTATCCCAATTTTGCCTTAATGCTGCCCCACCGTCTTCAGCGCTTTTCCAATGTTACATCAGCATTGGCTCAACGTCTGTTGGAAACGCATTCATTTTGAGGTCTCAAAATTTCTTTTGTTCTACTAACTCTAGGGACAAGCGATAGTTATGTTCTAAGCCATTCATTCACCTAAGTCCAATCATGACTCGTGATTGTTTTATAAACTATAGACGTCCAAATGACAAAAATATAACAAATACGAGAACTAAAATTATGCCCATGAGACAAGCATTACTTTTTAAATACAAATGTTAAAAAATGCTGTTAAGTGACACAAAAGTGGTAGTTAAACTGTGTGATCATGCTTGCGCGAATATATGTATATAAGGAAAACATTAATAAAATAATAGTACAATTATTTCCAGCAAACACGAAACATTGACCCAATGTTGATATAATTCTGGCTCGTCGTTTGTGATGATGGCCCAACATTAAACCAACGCCGGCTTGGCGTCTCATTTTGCTGATAATTCAGCCACTCGATGGTAATTCTCTAACACTATATATACACAGTATGGTGTTGACGCTAGTTGAGTTGTCATGAGTCACACTTTTCGGCAAAACTGTTACCGGCTGGTTACACCAGTCCGTGTGAGTAAATCAAACTTGGTCTTTACAAGTAACAACAAGTAACAAGTATATACGCACACACCAATCTCTGATTGTTAGATTAAATTGCTCCAACTTAGCAGGAGCAATCTTGTTACAAATATTCTTTGGATTACACATTACAGTCTTATTTAATCTTCATGGCCATTAGTCATTTAAATGAGTATTTTTACATAACCTAAATGAAAGCTTTTAACATTTAGGCATTTAGGCACTAGGCCAATATAAGTTTATTATTATTATTATTATTATTATTATTATTATTATTAATCACATATACACATATCAATCAACATAGATCAGGTAAAATTCTACTGCAATGACAAAAGTGATGATCACTCATGCGTTTAATAGCGCTTAAAAATAAACATGGATAAAAAAAAGTCAATTCCTTTATCAATTCCGGGCATATTTTGTCAATTCCAATTCAATTCCAATTCCCTTTTTTTCAATTCCAATTCCTAGTCCAATTCCTGGAATTGAGTCAGGAATTGAGTTCAATTCCCATTCAATTGACCCCAACTCTGATGGCAATTACCTTGACCTGCCAGTCCTGTGGATTGGCTTGCCTCCAACATTTAATTCTACCCCTGCTGGGGTGTTTTCCATTGTCACAATGGCCGTGATGGATTAACTATGACGTAACAATAGTTCAAAGACATGAAAGAGGCATATACTGCCTGAATAATAGGAGGGCAACACGGCACACATAAAGGGCAACATGGCGCACATGAAGCGCAACATGGCGCTCATGAAGGGCAACATGGCGCTCATAAAAGGCAACATGGCGCTGCGCCATGTTAGAAATGGCTAGATGAAACACTGCTCCACCGTCGGACACACTATAGCCTAAAGTTTGTACAACGGTGGAGAATGGTCCAAAATGAAGTCAGCTTTTCGGTATCCAGTTCAAAAATTCCGTATGAAAAATATCAAAAATAATATTTACCTGTTCTATGTTCTATTTGGCATTTAAATTATCTATAAAATTACTGTTATCCAACATATTACCACTGATCAGCTTTAATCCACCTTTTTAACTTTTCGCCGGCAGCTTTCAACTGTCACAGCTGCCATTTTAAATGCTGATTTCCTGTGGAACGGTTCCACAGGAACCTTAAACCATGGAAGCGTGTCTATGGCAACGCTCGTGAACAGATTATTCCAAATATTTTGGAGGGGTGCTTTGCATTCACCAAGCACTTGCTGATATGAATCTTGAAGGCTTGACTCTTGCAATACAAGCTAGGCATCTATAAAGTCCTTTGCGAGCTCCGAGGCCGATATAACGCTTTAAATATGGACAAAAATAAACCAGGAAAACAGCCGACCATTGGGGCTAGTTGCAACTACACTGAACACCCCCGCCGGTTTTACGAAGTGAGCTCGTCCAGATGGTGAGCCATAAAGATGGCGTTAAAGAGGTGAGATTAAAAAGGCTGATTATTAAATTAGGTGCACGAGTACTGGCAGTTTTTTTATAAAAAAATAAATTCCAAATGGGATTTTTAATACACCAATGGCAATACATATTTTTGTAATTCATAATGCAATATTGAGTAAATAAGGGGCAAAAAGCTTACCTTATTTTGGACAATTCCCCACCGTTGGACAGACTTTAACTTAAGTTAGGCTATAGCCTAATACTAATAGACTACTAACGTTCCTAGGGTATTTCAACTGAGTGTGACAGTGAGCGATATTATGTGAAATTATATAAAAAATTAGAATTAACTAATAACCAAATGAATTACCATAGCGCCCTCCAGGTATTTGACTAACCACTTGATCTTAATTATTATACAACCAGTAAAAATTACATCAGTCTACATGAAAAGTTATCAATTACTGCAAATAATATACATAATATTTTATGAAAGTTTGCCAACACAACACAAACGTAGTATTCGATAATTGACCTCAGCTGGTGCAAAGTGGAGCAATCTACTTGAAAACATTACAGAAGATTTCTCTTTCTCTAGCAAGATATAGGCCTATAGCCTATAACTTATAGCCTATAGTATAGGCCTGGGCCCTAGCTAATCCCGTATTTCTTATTTTGGAATTGCATGTCCGAAATAAGAAATCGGGAATTTCGTCTTATATCCTGCTTAACCTGTTAACTGGTAAATGCGCAACACAAAAATTAAACAGTTCTAACAGTCTAATATGTTTACATCATATGGGCAAAGCCCGCGATTTTAAGACTTTTCAACAAGCTACATATAAAAAAATCAACTTCTCACTAGACCTCTTTTTGCAACTTTATTTTAAAATATTTAAATAATTATTTCTTGTCCTAAAAAATTGAGATACCAAGTCTAAAACACAAATTTTAATCACTTTTTTAATGAACAATTAAAAGCACAAAAAACCCACACAGAATACGTTACATTTTTAAACAAGTTTAAACATTTCCCAAAATATCTGATATGTATTGAGCATTTTGGAGAAATACTATACAAAATAAAAACATGTAAAATGAAATATATTAATGTAATTTCAATGTTGCTAAGTGTAAATGGTCTTTATACATTGCAGTATATGAGATATAAAGGTTTTTCAAAATATCAGTGTTTTTTAACTTTTTTCCTGATAAGGACAGTAGTGTTTACATGTTCCATAACCATGCAATATTGTTTATATTAACCTAGGCAATAAAATAAATAGTGTGTGTCATTGTTACCAGACTTATTGTATCTACTTTTGCACTATACTTCACCAGGCGCAAAATCATTAGCAGAATTAAAAGTAACGTATTCTGTATTTGTGTGTATAATGGAAGTTATTACACACTGATACATAGAATAATCGATGTGTTTTTTGTCTAGACACATTTTTTTTTTTTTATAACGATAAATACCGAGTTCCTGTCTTTTCGCGCTTGTTGGTTAATATTTCAAATAAAAATGCAAAATACGTTACTAAAATACGTTACATAACTAACAAAATTCATGTTATGATAATGTAATGATATTAAATGTCACTATATCCAGTAAATAGTTGTATTAAACAAAGTGTGAGTGTTTTGTATTTTTATTACAAAACATAATGCACTATTACCACATTTTTTAGTGAAAAGCAGAATACGTTACCAAAATACGTTACCAAAATACGTTACAAAAGGTAACGTATTTTGTGTAACGTATTCTGTATTTTTTTTGCTTTTTGCACAATTGTAAAGCGCATGGGTTCAGGCTAATTTTTTACTTGCTGCGTGAAGACATACCTAGTGAGTAACTAATGGGCCATTTGTTGTTAAGCGTGCATATCACTATATTTTCAGAGTCCATGTAACGTATTCTGTTTTACTAAACAATAAATAGCGCCTGCTTGTTTCTATTGATTACTGCAAAAGTAGGCCTGTTAATATCATAATTCTCAGAAACTGAACGGCCTTGAAGGCGTGACCTTGGGTGCGAACTAGGTGATAGAAAGGCAGTTTGGTCCTGATTTTTCACTATGTCAAGTATAAAAAGTAGCGACGCTAAAACACATCTCCCGAAGTAACATTATGCTTTATGTCGCTATAAACATGACAGTCTAATAGGAATATTATCTCTTTTCATTCATATTATGTTTTTTTCACTCCGGAGAGATTGTATGTAGGCTAAAAACGACATTTATTCAACACGGGAGCACAACTTTTAGGAGAGCTTTGTGTAAGTTGCCATGGTGGCACGTGTGAACTCTCTGTTCAAAGCCAATCATGTTGCCGTCTTGTTGCGTGTCACACCATGCACTCGGGGTCACGAGGTCAACGCATGATAGGTGCGTGGACATGTACTGTTTAGCACATAAAATCTGTCATGTTCTTAAACTTTGTCTGCAATTTGCGTGCATATAATATATTTTTTTATGGTTTTCAGTGTTTCTATTTGCGGCTAAATATATATTAAAATACACATTGGATTTGAAATGTTATGTTATGACGCGATTCTGGCAAAAACGGGGATTTTCAAGGGGATGTCCCAACTTTTTGACATTAAATCAGTACATTGAAGTATAATTCCTTTGACAGCCCAGGCGTTGTTATCACCTAGTAGCTGTCCCGCAGTAAATGCTGACCTGTGATGACGTAACACGGTTTCTGAGAATTTGCTTATGTCTTCTTACATACTTACGTTAGACTACATATTCATCACACAGCAAGGACATTCAGTTGATCGTAGAATTTTTGGCAGATAAAAACAACTAACTAATTCAAATGTAACGTATTCTGTTATTGTGTGGCGACATGAACATAAATTCAATTTTCCAAAGAACAATATACTATTTTTGATAATTCTCTTTTTTTAATACAATCACTACTATATGTTCGTCAAATTCAAACAATGAATCTTCCAAAAACTGCACCCATTCATGAACAGTGACCTGTCTAAGACGAAAATTTAAGCTGGCGACATGCCGAAAATGACATTTTTATGGCATTCCAGTGGTCAAAAGCACATTTTTTCTTGTCTAGGCTATGGATAACTATACATTTTCTGAAAGGTCTATGCATGAATTAAATGATAAAACTAGTTAAACAAAAATGGAGGTCGCTACAAACGAGAACACTGCTGGGGTCACATGATTCTTGAAGTCGCGGGCTTTGCCCATATGGTTAGGCTATATGAAGAAGCCAAAATAAAATTACAGATTTTTTGATGATTTTAGCCTGGTATTCGGTCTGTCCTTGAACTAACCGGGCTAGACCAAGCTTGGGAGACGCAGCACATTGGAATACATTGTGGAGACAAGATATCGAGAGTTCAAGTAAGCTGCGCACATATTCATTGTTAAAAAAATCTTTGTGTGTGGAACCATACATATTAAACATAAAGAGGAACCACCTCATAACAGCAATGGCAAGATATAGAATGAGCTCGCATGATTTTAAAATAGAGAGAGGACGATACAATAATCCAATAACTCCAATAAACCAAGGAATATGCACAAGGTGTGAATCAAACAAAATTGACGACGAAATACACCTTCTTCTCCACTGTAATGCCATGGACAAAGAACGTGAAATCTTGCTTAATGCTGTAGCCAGAATTATCATTATGCAACCAACAAATGATATGTTTCTACGAATTATGACATCTAGAAACATAACAGTGGTGAAGTCGCTAGCACAATTTATCTATGGTTGTTTTAAACAAATTAAGGGTTAAAAATATTGAGTAGGCCTATGATAAATGTAAATTCATACTCAAGCCGAAATATTTAGTATGTGTGTCGTACCGTGCGTGACTGGCATGATTATTTATTATCATCATGATCTTGATTATGTTTCATTATTATCGTTATAACGTTTCATTTTTATATAGAACAATCACAAGTCACCTGTCGCTATATTATCCATATGATCATGCCTTCATGATCTGACTTGGGTATTACCACATATCAGGACGGCTGTTGCTCTCGGATCTTAATATTTGGCTTTTTAGGGCCGGTTAGGGACGTTTGCGTCGCCTTTGTTATCAGACGAGTTGGGGCCTTATGGAGGATTTCAGAGTTGCTAAGTCAACTGATTTTCTCTATGAGGTCGGGAATGTTTTTCTTCGATTGTAACTCCAAGTATGTGGTACTAACTAGGTCGTGAGTGAAATGGTATGAACTAAGCAATATAGTGAATTAAAATAATCTGTAATGTTTTTTGTGCGAGGGTCATATAGATAATAAATCACTAGTTAATTAAACAAACTTTATTGCTATTGTGTGAGTGCCATGTCCTGCGTGAATGGCACGCATAATTATTATACGTAATTATTATTGTTATTACATCACTAAGTCTGCAACACTCGATAATATGGATGGTTCTGATGCTATACTTTGTTGGCAGTCGACGAACCACCATGTCCGACTTTTATTAGTATCACTGTATGTATATATTGTGTTTCGGAAGTATTACTGTTATTACGTAGTTAAGTTTGCAACACTACCTGGGTCGCGGATTGTCACATTGATTGTACTTACATGATATAATATTTGATTTTTTAAAATATCGTGTAATTTTTAACATTGTCTTAATACATTCTCTAATTACTGTAGCTTAATTATGCACTTGTATATATTTTAGGTTTCTACGCTTTCCAGAGTGTCTTTTTTGCTACTATATAATTAGCATGTCATACATAGTAGCTATTTTATCTCTGGTTTTGGTGCGGGAAACAAAATGATAGACCCTATGTTACCCTGGCAATGCCTCTCAATTTTATTTTAAGTATATACCCAGTGTTTCTTATGGCAATGACAGCTACCATGATTTTAGTTATGTATGTCATACCAAGTATATTGTCATATGATTTTAACAAATTAACAATGTTGTATATACATGTACATATCTCTCTCTTATTTCTATGACAAATAAGTCTGGATTGACTTTCTTTCTGTCAATAAAATATCTGTCTGTCTGTGTCTGTCCTGGTTGTGTCGCTATAATATAAAAAAAAAAAAAACTGCAATACCGGTATAAAAAAGCAGATATGAAATTTTTTTGGAACAGAGTGAAAATATTCTCAGACAAAATTATTAGAGACAATAACAAAGGAGTAACAGACTACTTCTTCTTCTTCTTTGTGATGAGGGTCAATTTTTCACAATTGTGAAAAATCATGTCGCCACTAAGTGTGCTTTTGGCATAATTATTACAACACGATTTGTTAACTCTACGCGTTTTTATGGCTGCCTATATCATTTGAAAATAAAAAAAACTTTACTACTTTTTATCAATTATTTTATTCAATGAGCAGCAGGCATTTATTTCGTTAATTTATCACTTTTGGCGTGTCGCTAATGACCAATCAGAATAAACTTTATTTGTGTTTAATGCCAAAAAACCTCAATAATTCCACAAGAATCGTTCAAAATGAAGCAAACACCACACGCTACCCGTGTAAGTATGAATACTTAGAATTGGTGGCGTGTTTCATATTTAAACACATTTGCATTCGGGTGTCTTCTAATGTCATTATCGTCAGGCTGTGAACTACTATATTAAATACACAATATCAACATCTCGTTGGGACACATTTGCTCAAAGTGAATCGGAGATCGTCATCTCGGAGTGATGAGATCGAAGGCATTTATGAAACTCTAATTTATGATGTTATTAAACCTTTTCAAAATTAACACTACATGTCCTACAAATTCGAGTCACTAGAGAACGGTGTATATATGAAGCAACGTTACAAGATTCGGTCCCTATATCACTTTAAATACTTTTGTGTATGTGCATGAGCGATAAAAAGGGTGTATCCAGACACGTGGTGGCAAATATGAATTGCGAAACAACATATATTCTTTCATTAGCGTCACACGTTATTAGAGAACGTGACGCTAATTACTTAGCTATGTGACGCTAATGACATATGCTACGTTTATGTCGTAATTCAGTCATCTACGATTGGACACATACACTGGGTGGTTTTCTAAAGTACATTTCATATAATATGTAAATGTTTGAGCCAGGATATTTATATTATTAGGTACGCATATTGTTCATTTTCTGGAAATGATGCGAACGACACCCTATTGTGACGCTAATGACCAGATGACTGTAGGTATTTAAGTGGTCTTGTAATTTGCAATATCAAGACGTATCTTATAACGGTATGTTGATCTTCATCACACATTTTAATGCTTTGTACCATGATAATTTTAGATGGCGCTTACTGCAGCCAATGAGCAAATAAACCATAGAGCTAAAATAAAACAAGACACAGCCAAATTTAATAAACATGAGAAGAAAAAGATGAGGATTACATGAAGAGAAAAATGCCGATACAGGAAGAGGATGAACGCGACAAAAAAAAGGACAAAACGAAAATTGAGAGTTGAGTTAATCAGAAAATTAGGAAACTGTATCAATGAAAACTTTAAAAAAAGCTGAAGAAGAATCAACCATTTACCAATCGCACAAAAAGTCAACTGCCCCGACGAAAACTCGATAAAGCTCACCCTGATACACCGAGAAAATGATAAAAAACAACTATCATCATCACCTAACAAATTTAAAAAATTCTAGGCCTGTTTGAAATACAATTCTAGCTCCCAAAATAACTAACAGAATGAGCTTACCGCAAACGTAATATGTGGCGAATTCCTAAAGAAATACAAAAATGCTCAATTAAGAAAGCCCAAGATGTTTAAAATTAAATAATTGATAAAGAATTTCATTGGATTATCAACCAAGAAAATGTGAAAGAACATACACACAGAAGGACATATGCCTAAACATGATAAAGGCCAAGGTGAAATCTTATTATCTGGGAAATACATAGACATCAGACACGCACCATATAATAAAGGTACAGCAAATGCAGAAAGATAAACAGAAAATACAGAAAAAATAGAATGCAATAGTATTGGGAGTATAGACACACAATTATGCCTAGAAAAGGCTCTCATCCCTTGCACAGCTTTTGTCAAATTGAAACCTTTCTGGGTTGTTAAAAAAAATCAAGAACCTCGCGTTTGTAAGAAATGTGCAAATATCACTTTTCAAATGCATTCCCTTCATTGATAAGAACAATTGTCAATGCTTGATGAAAATAATTTTATGGAAAAGAGAATTTGTTCAGCTACAAGCAAATTATCAGTTTGTTAAAACAATGTCATATAGTGCGGGGGGGGGGGGCTATATATCGGTGTAAACCATGATGACACATAAGTGTCAAGTAACAAATATATAACAAGGAAAGAGAGACGAGAAAAACAGAACCAGAGTGGTGAATATAATGGATATATAATGTGCATCCATCATAACATCTAGAGGAAGATTTATCTGCCGACTTTCTTTTTCACTGCCATCATAAGCACACTATTGAACCACACACAATACACTCAAATGAGAAAACCGTAAGAAGATCCGGTCAAACACGATATCTTATAATTGACTTCAGTGAAAATTATGCTTGTAAACTGGGAGCCGAAATCCAATCTGTTCACATTGGTGCTAGTCGACATCAACTAAGTTTATACACTAAGTTTTGTACACACAGGAGAATACACCGTCGTTCTTTTCCATCTATTATATGCCAATACGAAACATAATCCTGCAGCTATAATGCATCAAAAAGCCAGTTCTATTTGGAATAGCTGAAGCGAAAAGTACACAGCATAGGTGTGCTAAAAACTTTTAAAAATCTTTTTCACAAATTTTATAGCCGACGAATATGGCATCAAATCAGCAACTTCAAACTTCTCAGAAGCTGGGCAAATCAGAGGCTGATGGTCTTGGAGCGAGGACTGACAAGAGAACTGCCAATTCACTGGTCAATGTTGGCAATGATATATCAAATTCTGTGTCATTTTTCAATAGTCTTTTAAGACCGGTAACTGTGACACTTTTTTACGTAAATTGTTTTCAGTAGCGTAGTCAGAAAGTTAATTCAGGGGAGAATTTAAGAAATCCAGTTAGCAGCCCCTATTAAGACTGAACAATAATTATAATTAATGTGTTTGCATAGCAACAATGGCAATGCCATAGTCCTTTGCCACCGCATAACTAACGTCGGGTGTTACACCAACACTGACTCAACGTTGGCCTGGTATCAACTGCGCTGAGTCTGATCCAACATTAATCCTTACAACGCTGAAATATTGATGCATAAACCATCGACCAAGGGTTTTGTCAATTTGAAATCATCATAAATATTAGAATTAGCCCTTTTCGCTTCATTTGAATACCTATGTGATGAATCTACGGCCATTATGAATTTCTTAATTCTTTAGTGTGGGGACCGTCTTCAGAAATCAAAATCTGACGTCTAAATTAAGACGGTCCCCGTGCTCGAAGGGTTAAAGCAGCGTCTGAATTGGTGAGTTGACAAAGTCTGCACTTCTAGTGATCCTAAGGTCTGTTGTGTTTATATGGCGATTTCCGTAATTGGTATTACGTACGTCAGAGAGTGTAGTAACGGTTGACCAGGCCTACTTGTGATAACAATGGATGAACTGAGATGTTGATATCACGGCTTAATAAGTAATTTCCTTTAGAAGGTGGCATTTCACAGGTCAGTGACTATCAGTTAGGTTTAATTAGGGCAGAAAATAAATAAACGTTCAATTGAAAATTCGTGAATCCCAAATTCGCGAAAATTTAAACACGCGAAAATTACAAGATAAACAGTAATTTTCATAATAATAACCAATTGGTGTCAATTTGTGGGTGGTTGATATTTCCATCGAGTTGCAAGCAGCTGAAAACACATAGGGGGCCTATATAAAAACTTACAAGATATATTTTATCTCTTGAATGTATAGCAAATGTGTACTTCAACCCTGCTCCGAATGTCATTGACAGAAAGATACATGTTTTTTTATAGTTTTTCTGAGAATATAGCCAAGTTGGCCATACAAAATGACCTGTTAGAATGTATACTGTAGATATGATAATTTTCGCGTATTTATATTTTCGCGAATTTCTGATTTTGGGATTTTTCACGAAGTTTAAAATTCGCGAATCTTCATTTTTTTAAATAGCGCTATTATAATAATAATTTTCGCGAGATTATTAAATTCGCGAATTTATCCTCCTCGCGAAATTCGCGAAAATTAAAACCTGGCGAATATTACCAGTTCTACAGTATATTAATGTTGTGTTACAGCCAGTAACCCATTCGTTCTGGTAGTTAGAATGGCTATTCTATACTAGCCTTTGATTTATAGTGTTGGCAATAAAATACTGAAATATTCATAATTGTCATTAGTGTCACGCCTGTGTCATTAGAGTAACAACGATGTCATCAGAGTCACGTAGTAATATTTCACATTTTTTATCAAATGGCTGTAGTTAAATGGTAAATTATTTTGCTTGTTTTTGAAGACCATCTGGTCTTACTAGCTTGAGCAGTACTTATTTCCTACAATATATTTGATGTGTCAAGCGAGAAAATGTACAATAATAGCAAAAAGCGATTTTTTTTAAAGTTTGATTTCAACCCACAATAAAAGATATTACTAAGTATAGATTTTGTTAATACTGAAAGAAATGAAAATTTAAATGCAGTTGTATCCGAGAAGATAACAAACTTACACAACACATACTATTTGGTCATGTTATAATAAAAAACTATATGTGACGCTGATGACATTAGGGGGGTACCTGTTATAAACGTCCAACCCTCTCACAGATATAAAGTAAAGACAAAGGCTGGGCATGAATAGTTTTTTGTTTGGATGATTTCACCGCATATTATTAAATCTGGAATAAATTTGTTACTTTAATTTTTTATTTTAAAATATAAAATGCCAAAAATGGACCGTTGTGAACGTCGTAGTGTGTGTGCGGTGGTGCATCCAAGATTGGTTTTGATGTGATTAAATATAACCCCTAAAAATAAAACAGGAGGTTATAATGAACGAAAAAATGGTGCAGTTAAAATAAAAGGTGAAGTTAAAAAACCTTGCGGCTTACATGTGCGTGAGTTGTCGACGTAAGGAGTCCAGGGTGGGGGAGGAGACAACGTGAGGTGGGAGGCTGTTCCAAACGGGGATGGTGGAGGGTAGGAATGAGAATTTGTATGAGTCATTGGACGGGCTCAGTGGAATATACCTCCATGGATGGAACCCACGTGTTTGTCTGGTGGATGGCATCAGCCACCTCTGCCAGGCATCCCCCGCAGACGTATTGTGTAATCCTGTACATCATATTGAGTCTCATGTATTGCGACGTATAGCGAGGGACTCCCAGCCGAGGTGGCCAACCATCTCACTAATACTGCTAGTATTGTGCCAGCTATTGCACACATACCTTGCAGCACGTCTCTGCACCATCTCCACTTGATGTTATCGGAAGTATGCGGGCTCCAAACCGTGGCGGCATACTCCAGGTGGGGTTGGACCAATGACTGCTACGCTTGCGTTTTGACAGCTTGGGAGGAGATTTTTAGATTTCTGCAGAGGAGTCCAAGGATGCTGTTAGCTTTAGCTGTAACATTCTTGATGTGGGTATTGAATTTAAGGTCAGAGGTTAGAGTAAGGCCAAGATATTTAACGGAATCAGTACTTTGGAGAGAGTGGTCATGTAGTTTGTATGATTTATTAATTATTGTTTTGCTTCTGCCAGCCATCATGGTAAAACACTTGTCTGCATTGAACTGCATAAGCCAAGTAATTTCCCAAGAGCAAACAGAATCAAGGTCAGACTGGAGAAGTCCAGTGTCCTTTTTGCTTCTGATGGGGCGGTAAATAATACAGTCATCAGCAAATAAGCGGACTGTACTGTTTACGACCCCACCAGGGAGGTCATTGATGTAGATCAGGAAAAGTATGGGTCCCAGGACAGTCCCTTGGGGTACCCCCGACAATACAGGAGCACTGTCAGAGGTAGCACCGTCGAGGACAACCCTTTGAGATCTAGAAGAGAGAAAGTCAGTGATCCACTCAAGTGCATCCCCTCGGATGCCATACCAGTTAAGTTTGTAATTTAAACGTTTGTGCGGAGCCTTGTCAAAAGCTTCACTAATATCCATTATTAGCATGTCTTTTTGGGTTGTACTACTGGCTAGGTCCTGGAAGAGAGAAAGAAGCTTCGATTCGCATGAATGAGTTGGGACGAAAACCATGCTGAAGAGGAAAGAGTATGTTTTGAATTTCAAGATGTTTCATTAAATTACTTACAATAATATGTTCCATAATTTTGGATGCTATATATACATGTCAATGAGACGGGGCGATAATTACTAGGCTTGTGCTTGTCACCCTTTTTGACTATTGAACCCACGTTAGCTTCTTTGCAGTCGTCCGGTACCTCTCCAGTTGTAAGGGAAATTTGGAAGATAATTTGTAGTATGGGAGCAATTTCGTTACTTAGTTCCTCTAAGACCATCGGAGGTATTGAATCCGGGCCTGAAGCTTTGTGGGGGTTTAAATTATCTAAAAGTTTTTTAACGCCAGGAGTAGAAATATCAATTCGGGGCATGGAGGGAAAGGAGCTGGGTCTTTTGTCTGGCATGGGTCCGGGGGGTTCTTGAGTGAACACAGAACTGAATTGTTTGTTTAATATTTTGGCTTTGTCTGAGGCGTCGCTGAAAGTGTCTCCCTGACTGTGCAATGGGGCATATTTTTAAAAAAGGACCAAAATTTCTTTTGTTTAGCTTTTCTTCCGAATAGTCAATAATGTTTTCGATGTACTGCCAATATGTCTGTCTCATTTCTTTTTGTAAACTATGCCGAATATTTTTAAGTTTTTTCGAAATCCTGGCAGATGGTTTATTTATTTTTTTAGATTTTGCGTGAAGACTGGACAAGTTTTTGTCTAAAAAATGTAGGCCTTCTTAGAAACTGATATCTCATACGCAAGTATATAACATCTCAAAGAGATTAATACCTAATAACAGAAATAACTAAAAGCTGGCCTAAAATACAGGGCATATTTTAAAATTGTCTAAAATGCTAAATTTTGTTAATTATTCAGTAGAGGAGATTTTGTACAGTCTTGAACAGTAAACTATACCAACCTATCTCAAGAAATGTCATTTTTATCAACAGTTGCAAATAAGCAAAATTTTCAGCATGATGTGCATAATTAATACTATTTATGTTTATTGTGGTCTGCTAGAATAAAAGAACAAGAAACAAGTACACAAAGAATGCTTTAATAAATAGTTCAGGCTAGCATGTAAACAACTTAGGATGATTTTTAATGTCATGGATAAACACCAGTGTTATAAATATTTCTAAAACAACCCTTTTTACTAAAAACTATTTTTTAGAACGTAAACTACTCAGTAGATTTCATCATTGACTATTTAATTAAATTTATGTTCAGCACAGAGATAGTCTAGAGTAAAAAACTTGAGGAGCCTGCAGATATATCAATATAATTGAATTATACAGAGAAGCAGAATAAGTTGAAGCAACAGACTGAGAAAAACTAGTGTAAAAATAGACGTACCGGTTGATAGCAAATCAGGAAAGGTGTATTTCAGGGTGGTAAACTAAAACAATAAATAATTTTGAAATACACAGTTTGATCATTTGATGTCACGTTTTGACTAGAATAACAGAAGTGGTAACGTGAGAGTAGGCAAGTGAAATAACAGCTAAAACATAGAGTTGCAATTCTTTAAAACTTCTTTTGTGTGGTTGGATTGCGGACACACTTAATCATGCTCTTAACATGTCCTATTATTGGAAAATTGACGTCGATATAAAAAAAATGGAAAATAAAAAACACAATTTAATTAACATTGCCTCAACAATTGCACCAAACACACCAAAATACATTATTAGGCACATCTTTATTAAAATTATGCACATCATGCAATCACAAAATTAACCCTTGAAGCACAAATATAGAATTACAACAAACAATTATTAGAACAGTCACTTGAATGTATACATTAGCTAAACACTTGACTACACAAAGCTTGACCTTAAATAGTCCTGTTTGGCTAATTTGGAACATTGCCACATTTGTGATAAATACAAATTTACATAAAATGACCTGAAAATAAACAAATTTGTTTTGTTTTTGTTTTTTTTCAAATTCCCTTTGTTTTCACGGAATGCTGTTTCTTGAATTATTCAGCTCCTATCAACATGATCAATGCAATCGCCCTATCCCTCCATTCTGGCTGTCATTAGGTTTCAACTTAGTCGTCCAAACTTGTTGTAATTCTAAAGCAACTTTCTTTTTCTTATTATTATTATGGCCCATTTGGCTACGCTAGTTCTCACTCAGCTTACAAGTAATCGACTTCAAGCCTTGCACAATGATCCTTAGGTATTAAAGTTAGTTGCTATAGCTTTTTTCTGCGATCCTGACAGTGGGTCTGGATCTAATCCGGATTTCATAAATCCACTATATGGATCAACCATTGCAGATTTTTGCCACGCTATTTTTGACTCAGTTAACAAGTGAATGACTTCAAATCTTGCTACAATGTTACTCAGGTATTGAAGTTGGTTGCTGTAGCTTTTTTTAGTGATCCTGACAGTAGATCTGAATTTAATCATGTAAATCCAGTATGTAGACCAATGTCGGTGCAATGATGTACATGTCGGTTGATAGCCCATTCATTAGAAGAATGGAGAGCAGCCATTCACAATGGCGCTCTGTTGTCGTTGACTCTGCGTTATAGGGGTGGAGTGTGCTGGGCTTCTCAACCGCCGGGCCAGCATCGCAGACAGTAGCCCAGCATTGAACCAACATCGGGTGTTTGATGTGAACAGTAGAAACCCCTTAAATGCTATAATAATTACTTATATTATTATATAAAAATGAACTTGAAATTCACCATTAAAATAAAAGTTATAATCACAGAGGTGAGAGTGACAAACAGAGTAGAGATAGAGAGATGCTGAGATGAATTCTATAACACTTGAGGAGAGAGAGGAAAAAGAGAAAAAGGTTAGTCAGAAGTACAAAGTCGCAAACGGTCGCAAATGGGTCGCAAATGGGTCGCAATGTTTCAAATGTTTTGAAAGTTCCAGATGTCCCGAATGCTTCGATAACCCAAATGTTGCAAAAAGGTGCAAAAGTCTATTCAAACTTTACTGTTACTTGAAATGTCTCTTTTGTTTCTATTTGAGCATTACTTTTTCTAACCATTTCTGGAAAATGAAGATTTTTTGTAAGACCTCATGTTAATTCTCCACCTGCTAATTTTGACTATTTTATAATGCATTTTACCAGCCGAGTAAATCGCTGTTATTGGGAATGTAATGTGTGATTGATGGTCAAGATTTTCACATATTTTGTCCGAAATTAAACAAATATGAGTAATTATCATCCACTTAAAGCAGTGTGCTACTGTACATAGCAAGAAACAGCTTGAAGTGGGTAGCAATTTTAATTATTTAATTCATCGGTTTAAGGGTTAAGCAGCTACAGTAGTATGACTTACATCAATCCACGAGGTTAGGACATTTTTTGTTTTTTAAGAGTAAAAGTACTAGTATTAATAACAGATTTAGTGCAAAACGGTTTGTTGTTATCCACTGGATATTGTGAAAACATGTAAAAAAAATATTCTAAAAAAGTTTTGAATTAATTTCTTAATTATTTTATAAAAAATGTTTGAATATGTGGAAAGTGACAATATGCATATGGTGGCACATGACACGAAGCAAATAATTGTTTTTCAAACAAGTTTGTATTTATTTTTAAAAATTCAAATGATGTCACTAATTTTAATTGCTGATTCTCAAACCTAAAAAAATAGCTGGGCTGTGCAAATAAATATTTCAAGTATTGTATGACAAATAAAATATTGTGAAGCAGTTGTAATTCATGAAAGCTTACAGGATATGATCAGCCAAAAACAAATATGTTCGCATGATGTGCCTAATTTTTTATTAGGCACATCATATCACTTTTTATTTTTCTCTTATTAAAAACATCAAAATAGCCTATATCAATAATATTGGCATGCACAATAGACGGATTTGACAAAGAGCAAATAAGTAAGCATTGTTATTTTTAGACATCAATGCCGAAGTAAAACAACTACTTCAAACATTAATTGTTTTTCATCCTAAATGTTGACACAGTGATGTGCCTAATTACGTAATTTAAAATTGAACATTGGCATGTGAATAAATGTCCCGCTGAAAGTTGGTGGTGAATGAAAGTAAGATAGAATGACAAGGCGGTATCTGACTAAAATGTAAAAGCCCTAATTTTATAATGTAGAAGAGGGGAAGGAATTCATGAGCAGATGATCTATTTGCCCATGGCAACGGAGGAGGTCCTGCTGACAATAATAGTAGATCTTTTTTCACATTTTCATAGCTAAAAAATAATTACATCAGGTCAAACATTCTACTTTATGCTTTTTTTGTTTACTTGGTTTGGCATACATCTAAAAAAGATTATCTGACATCAAAAGGAACACAAAACTTATCTTGAGACAGGTATAAATGGTAAAATGTATTTCAGACGTATTCTATTATGCATATCATGATTTCTAATTTCACAAAATCTAATATAAAAAATGTATTCCATGTTTTTTTTTTTGTAAGTTATGATACTGTTTCGTGTTTAATTCATCCGGGCCGCTTCATTTAACATGATTTAATTTATTTAATCTGCTAAATGATAATATAAAAACGTGATGTGGTTAATAAATGTGTGTATAAAAATGGAAAACCATGTCAGCTCCACCTTCAACTATGCTGCTGCATTTTTTCCCCGCTAATAATATCACACATCCAATGTCGAACTATCTGTATACCCATAGGAAATTACATTCATTTTTTTTATGCAAGTATGCAATATTGAATATTTAATAGGCACATCACAGGTGAATGAGTATAGAGCGAGTAAGAAAAAACTGTGCATTGCTCGTACATCAATACTTGAAAAAACATTGCCCCATATAGATAACTTTCGCATAACACTGTTGTGTAATGGCTAACAGTAAATATTTTAAGAATATAACCATTAATATTTCCTTCAATTTTAGGCCAAATACCTACATTCAATGCTTGATAACTGATGTTCAAAGGTCGATAACATAATATGTAATCATATACATTTTCTGAGCCTGACATGTCCACTGAAATAAAAATCCAATTGAAGTGTTTTATATTACAAAAATATTTATGATATAGGCGGTATAATGAAAAAGGTATAGAAAATTGACAATTGTACATTTTTGGTCGATAATACCCATATAGTGCCAATCTAGGCTAACGTTGGCAATGTTAAATCTGTTGTAGACAGCTATGATGATATCTCCTCTAATATGTGTTACGCTTCAGCCATTCAGTTATGGAAGGAGACATAGTAGGCCTAGTTTTGTGTTCATGCGACACCTAAATCATGTGATTCAAAATGTAATTTTACTGCACCAGGGCATTGAAATCTCTGTTTTTATATATCGATTTTCATGTAGAAATGTTTCCTAAAGAAATGTGCATGTCAGAATCACAATAAAAACTTTCGTTCCAGCAGTTCACAGGTGTGCAATAAAAAAGTGACATTTGAGTACCAATGTATTTCGTCACGTTAGCACGAAGGTAAAACTCAGAAATACACATAACAAATGTTTCCAATGTGTCTGGGAGTGTATCATACTTTGATATAAAATGCCATCTTTTTATATATAGTTGTGGAATATGCATATAAATAGAAGAAATGGCATATCTTACAATGCTATCATGACAGTGTCCAGTCCCTAAATTCGTTCAGGTCTCATGAGTGCATTGATGTATGAACATGATTATACTTTTCTGACTACCTACCACAATGGCAAGGTGCTGGGAAAAATGGGCAATGGGGAAATGAAAGTTGCAGGTCAGTTAAAATTACCTGCTATGATTTTTTATGGTCAAATAAAGCAGGTATTAATATAGGCTGTAACGTTAGCATGGCACAGTACTGTAAACATAATATTAAGTGTGCAATTAAATATTGAAACACTATGATTATGTGCATAATAATATGCATGGTCCATTCACACAATTCACTGAACATAGACTGCATTTGTATATGAGCCAGAGCAGTCTTAAAAATGTGGTAATGAGAGATAGGTTGTTGTTAATGTGACAATATACTTGACACATATAAGTGTATCGTGTCATCCTCTTTGACCCTTCATTTGTTAACGTGACACTTTGTGCGACACTGAAACTGTCAACGTGACAGTGTCATTTATAGGGTAAGTGAGATCCTTTTTCTCATCCCCCAAAAATAAGCTGTCCAAATGTCCAATTTATACTAATGAAGAAATATTTTTGAAATTAAAAGATGTAGAGAAAACGAAGCAGCTCTAAGTGAAAAATAAAAGACAGAAGATCATATTTCTGAATAAACAAGTATATATTTTAAAGCTACTTGTGTTTTTTTGTTGCATTAAAGTCAAATGCTAATGTGACGTTTATTGCTAGTGTCACATTAGCAATAGTGCTTATAGAAGTTGCATCCTTGCCCAGAATTTACTTGAATGGCTTGTTTCAGATTGTTGAATTGTAGAAGGGCTACAGGATTTTGTTTGTGCTGTTTGGAATAAACATCAAATACGTGCGAATGACACTTAACAAAGTATTCTGTTGTTAAAGTTGTTAAACGTTTGTTTTAACATGCTGCTAGTGTCACGTTAGCAACAGTGCTAATAAAAGTCGCATCCTTGCGTATAATTTATATAAACACAGCTGGAAATATTTATTTGAATGGCTGGTTTCAGAATAATGTTGCATTGTAGAATGGCTACGCGATTTTATTTTTACTGCTTGGAATAAACACCAAGTGCTAACACGGCAGAATGCCAATGACACTTCCAAAAGTTTTCTGCTGGTGAAAAACATTTTCCAACCACTGATATAATACTGGATATGTAAACACAACTGGACTAAGCACAAATATGTGGATTTAACATTTGGGCACATTGTTATTGAGGGCTGAGAAAAAGGATCTCACTTACCCTATAAATAACACTGTCACGCTGACAGTTCTAGTGTCACATTATTATCATAAAGGTCAAATGACATATCACGATACACTAATATGCGTCACGTATATGGTAACATTAACAACAAAGGTGTCAAAACTAATCTCACGACAGCCCTTTTGGTACAACTGCCTAATTTATGTGGAGTCAAATTTGAGCAAATGGCGGAAAGCAAGAGGAGAACAGCTCGCCGTCCATGCAGTAGTAGGCTTGGCATATTTATGACAACAACTTTCGGCGTCACAGGGCAGACGATCCCTGAAAATTAAAATGGGGGGGAGGGGGGACTTCCTTCTGGAAACTTGGGGCAGGGCACAAAAAGCATCTCACCCAATAACTCTACAACTATGCCACAAAGGGTACATGTACCAATGACCAATGCAGAGGTACTTTCACAAATGTTTAATATGCAAATATCAGACACTGCTCGATGCGATCGTAATTATTAAAAAAATGGAAAGGGCTATCTCTTAGCAAAAAAAAAACACATATTGAAAATGCCTTTAGGCTAGTACCAATGTACCCTTCACAATTTTATTCACTGGATCTTCTGGGATAATCAGTATTATTTTGACAATTCTTTACCTATGGGAGCTTCTTCGAGCTGTAAAATTTGTACAAATGACAAAAGCAACTTGTTAAATACGGGTAAATTTATTGAGGAGGTGAAGAATACAGACTGGGACTTTATAACAAATTCTATTGATGTAAATTGTAGCTATAATAATTTTATTGATGTAATTCTTAATTCATTAGACAGACACTGCCCATATGAATCCAAGATTATAAAGATTTAAAAAAAACATGGCTTAATAAAGCACTAATTAACGCTTGCAAAAAAATTGTTACAAAATATTTTTTTATAAAATCGGAATCGGAATGTAAATACAAACAATATAAGAATACGTTGACATCTATCTTGAGAAAAGCTGAAAAAATTAATATGATGAGCTCCTAAGTCAAAGTAAATCAAATATTAAAATGAATAATCAATCAGTAGCTCCACAAACTGTGTTTAATTATGATAGCAAAATATATAAGAATAGTAAATCTATGGCTAACGGGTTTAATAACTTTTGTTAATGTAGGCCCGAAGCTGGCTAAGAATATTGAAAAAAATAATGGATTAATTCTTGATATATGAATGAACCTTCGAAAATATCATTTTTCTTGAAACCCGTAACTGAAAATAAAGTGGTAAAAGTTGTAAATTCAAGTCCGAATAATGATCCATGGATCATTCCGGCATTCATTTTGCGTTGGTAAATGAATGCATTTCTTTTTTAACCATTCCAATAAGTCATATAGCTAACATATCTTTTGAAATGGGAATTGTTCCTGATGAAATTAAAATTGCAAAGGTAATTCATATTTTTAAATCAGGACTGAAGGATTCTTTTACTAATTATAGACCAGTTTCTTTACTTCTACAGTTTCATAGATATTGGAAAAAAAATTATTAATCGGTTGAATAAGTTTCTAGAGATAAATAATACTCAAATAGTCAATATGATTTCAGAAATAACTCAACAACATCTCATACCTTGATTGATCTGCATGAACAACTCACCAAGTAGATAGATAATAAGCTAAGCACAATTGGTGTGTTTATAGATTAAAAAAAAAACTTTCGATACTATTGATCATACATTGATGTTACAAAAATTGAATAGATTTGGAATTGGAGGTATAGCTAATGCATGGTTGGACAGTTATGTGAAAGAAAGATCACAATATGTATTTTATAATAATGAAAATGACCCAATGAATATGTGTTGTGGCGTGCCACACGGTAGTATATTAGGACCTAAATTTTATTTTGTATATAAATGATATAGTAAATGTATGAAAAAAATTAAACTTATAATATTTGCAGACGAAACAAATTTATTCTGTACAAGTAAAGCATTGTGACTTTGAGTGTAACTATCTGTAACGAATTAATGAAGCTGGAAAAATGGTTTGCTCTAAATAAATTATCATTGAACATATCTAAGATAAATTATATGATTTTTTACAAAAGTCAAAACGAGCATAATATCCAAATAAGTTTTGGCATTAGGTTGATAAATAAGGTAAATGAAACTATTTTTTTATAGGTTATAATTGATGATCAATTGAATTGGCACAGTCACATAAAGCAAATTGTTTCAAAGTTACACAAGAATTATTATGTTGTAAAGAGGTCTAGTAGATTATTATCTACTTCATCACTAACTATGCGTTATAATAGTTTATGCTTGCCATATATGCTTTACTGTTGTGAAATTTGGGGCAGAGCTAGTGGATATCTAAATTATTATAAATAAGATAACATTGTCACAGAAGAAATTTATCAGAATGGTCCATAGAACTTGTTATCTAGAGCATACAAAACCATTGTTTAAACTGTCATTTATTCTTACATTTCCAGATCCTATGGCAATTTTAATGTTTAAGGCATTCCACAAAATCGTTTTCAAATTCATTTAAATATACGATCAAGTAGAAGAAAAAACAAGTTTTCCATAAAATACTCTCGTACTAATTTAAGGAGACAATGTGCACCAAATGCAGAAATAAGGTTGTGGAATGCTTTACCGGATGATGTAAGTAATACCTTCAATACATTTATTCAAAAGACATATCAAGTCCAGTTATCTGCGTTGTTATTAAACATATGTGCTTGGGTTTATTATTTGTTAAACTTGAAGTGATGTGGTGTGTACTCGGATTGTTTTGTTCATGCTATTGGATTATTATGCATGTTTAATTGCTTAGATTTCCTTTTCACATGAAATATGGTGTATGAGTCTAAAACGGCACTTGATGTATGGGTCTGTCCAAATTACAGATTGAGACATATCCTGAAGTATTTTAATATCAAAGTTTTAATACGAGACTAAGAAGTAACTCTATATAGTAACATTGAAGTAGGTGGTGACCCTGATAAGCAATAAGCTTCTGTTGCCACCAGTTTTTTCATAATCATTACCCAGTTGAATGTAATTTATGTGAAGTACAATGTATTTTTTATGAAAAAAATAAACAATTTCTGATTCTGATTCTGATAGTACAGCACTACAATCAGCCTCGAAGAATAAAGGCTAACCAGATAAGGGACACTTTTTAGATCATTTTTTTTGCAGGTCCACCCAAAAAGCAACCACTGAATTCGAGTCTATGTGTTCAGATTGTGGCATAACATTGAAGTATGTGAAGACAGTAAAGCCTTGCACACTTATAGAATTTGTAGGGGTAACAATTTACACAGTCACTATGGAAAATAGGCTTTTGCAAGACAAAATAAAAATACTAAAAGCGGATCCAATTTCGTTATTGCATTAAACAAAATCCACTCTGAAAGAGCTGCAGTCCGTCTCATGTCTATTAAATGTTGCGTTTATGCGCCACATGATAGATTTGACGCTAGGACTTTGAAAATCTTACCACCACAAAAGCCTTAATTCAGAAGCGACAGCAGACCATCAAACATAGTTAAAATTCTTAGACAGTTACAATAGCAGAAGTATTATTCTTGAAGACTGCTGGTTGTCTAATGAAATACTTGCATTTTACACAGATGCTTCTGGTTTAGGATTTCGAGGTGTGTTTTCTATGATCAGTGGTGTTTTGCTGGTTGGCTTACATCATGGCAAAAACGGCACATTAGGGCCCACTGTAAAAATACAATTACTAACGTTACATGCACATCAGCGATATAGCAATATTACACACACTTAGTGGGTACCCTGATTCAACTACATCTCTACCGTAAAAATCACCCCTTACCCCAAAATCATATCCCTTAGTAAAGCTCACACACCTGCTGAACCTGCTGCACCCTTTCTATTGGATGGTATATCAATCGGTTGACATAACAACACTGTAGGCATATATGAGGACCTTCTATTGGCTGGTCCTACCAAGAATAACTTCTACCAGGTTGGAAAAAACCTTCTATTGGGTGGCTATTTTGACAAAACAATATGTGGTTTATGAAGGTGTTTATGGTTGGTCTTCTATTGGTTGACCACACAAGAGTTGCAAATACACTGAATAAAACCAAATGTTATGAAAATATTTTCAAACGAATCTCACATGATAAATGGTAGTCTCTGATGGAGCATTCAGGACTGGTGTTAGGCCCCATAATTGTTAGTAAAACTGAAATGAATCGGGCTTTAGGCCACCTTTGTGCACATATACGCTAAACTGGGCCAGGAAAACCTCCTGAGGATGGTGAGATGAATGAGATGACACTGCACACTGAAGTGCATAGGCCTACATGACAGAACCCTCAACGCCACTTTTACTTTTGAAAATTATTATTTGATGTCTTTACAACCAATAATGTAATAAACTCCTGATAATGTAATACTTCTCGATAATCTAATAAATTTAACCAATGATGTAATAAACAACCTCTCCAATAGTGTAATAAACTTTACCTGATAATGTAATAAAAAAAAATTCACTAACAAATAGTGTAATAAAGTGACAATGAGATCATTTAATTTAAATTATTTAAAGAAGTTGTAGACAGTGTTGTTTTCAGATTATTACCTGCATGAATGCATGGAATTTTATACAACCTTTGTGCACATATAGGCTAAACTGGGCCGGGAACTGGGCCAACGTCCTGAGGATGTAAGTAAGTAAGTAATTTATTAGGCTAAGGCCTGTGGCCCTTGTGCAAACACAACAACAGTACAATACATTGTCAAAAAACACATTTGAAACTAAACAAAACAGTTCAAGTTGAGATAGCCATATGAGACTTCCGAATTAAAAAAGCTTTAAAAACAAAATTTGCAAGGTTACATATAGTCCTAAGTATCGTCATTCGACATGAGCTCTGTCAATTTATGCATATTTGGTCTTTTAAAATAATATTCAGGTATGTACCTCTTTCTCACTTGTTTATATAATTGACAAATACAAATAAAGTGATATTCATCCTCAATATCATCACATAACATAAACTTCCTTTCATCAACAGGAGTCGGGTGTGGTTTATGCCATCGACCACTTTCAATAGCTAGCCTATGATTACTTGAGGTTAGGGCAATTCTATGCGTCTCTGTTTTTACTATTTCAAGGTATTTTGAAGCAACGAAATGCTTATGATATAAAATAAAATATTTCCCCCTTGACATATTCTGCAGTTAAAAATGCAGTATTTGGCCATAATTATTTCGAATACGCTGATTAAAAATTCTGAAAAATAGCTTGTCGTTTTCAACACTTTGATAGGGCCATACATGCCCAAAACCTAACGTTTTCAATAAGTTTTTTAGCCTAGATACCCAGTTAACTTTTCCATTTTGTGCATCACACAATAAAACATTATATACAATTTTGGTAAATCGAGTGTCATTACATTTCATAATCTTCAGCCAGTATTTAACAATTCTTACGTATCTTGCACATTGCATATTTGTTTTGCCTAGTTCATTGTATACAATATTATTCACAGTGTTATATTTTAAATGCAAAAATCGCTAACAAAATTGTAAATGAACGCGTTCGATAGCTTCTCCTTTATGAAATCCCCACACCTCGCTACCGTAACACAAAATTGGCATAATCATCCTAACAAAAAGATCACAGTATATATCATGTGTTACATTATCAAATTTGTTTAATAACTTCATGAGTGAAAATACAGCTTTTTGCGCTTGTCCTGCTAAAGTTTTTTGATTTTCCAAGAAAGACCCCCCAGAGGAAAATACAGCTCCCAAGTATATAAAATGTTTCACGACTTCTAGTTCTCTGCCGTCATAATACCATTTATCTTTAACTGAAAGCTTACCACCTTTTCGAAATACAACAATTTTATTTTTATCTGTATTTAACGTTATTTTCCATTTTGTATAATATTCATTTAATATGGTTAAACCTTGCTGTAGATTGTCTCTACTGTCTGACAGTATTACTGCATCATCTGCATATAAAAGTATTAACATTCGCATGAGGCCCATTTTGATACCTTCAAATTTGTTAGTTTTGAGAGTATTTTCGATGTCATTCAAATACATCGCAAATAAAAAAGGCGACAGACATTTTCCTTGCCGCACTCCCAATAAACACTCAAATTCGTCGTTTTTTTCTGCTCCGACTTGAACACGAGATTGTTGAGATGAATGACACTGTCCATCAGACACAGGATTCGAAATTCGAGCCCTGGCGGTCTGAGGCCGAGCACGCTACCTCTCGGTCACGGATAGGCTCCCCACAATGCTAACTTTCACACATGGATGGGGAAGAAACTTATTGTTTTTTTCAAACCGCCGAGATCGTGAACCGAACCCCGAACTCATAATTGTTAGTGGCGTGTGCATGCAGCATGCGTAAAAGTCACATCACTACCAAGTCATACCGAAGTTGTAAATTCACGCGCCATTGGTGAATATTATTTTTAATATATATTATTTGATTTCTTTGAATGGCATATATATACCTATGGACATCTTTTTATATAATAATGCTTTATTTGTTGCCTTGCGTGGTTTTTTATAACTCCATGGATTATTTATAAGTTTTCACCATTGTATTTCAATGATCATATTTCACACAATTATTAATTGTCATGCATACGGCCATTAGTACACAGTTCTGCTTCTGTGTTATTATTGAGGGGTATAGCCACAAATGAAATCTAAAGCATAGCTTTAGATGGATTTATGGCACCCCCTGATAATACTTTATGGTAATAGAGTCATAATAATATTCCCTTCTATAGCTGTGTTTGTCTATGATAGGGCCTAATAATCGGTAGCATGGGTAAATATCCTTGCCGAAGTGACACCTGGTGAATGGTTTAAAGCAAGAGGAGCGACATCTGGTGATTGTATTATGCAGTACATGCAATTTAGTCCGGCAGCCAAGTCCCTTATTTGGCTCTAACCTGGACTTGGAGTATATAGTTTTTTTCTTTGCAGAATATTGTTGTCCAGACCCCCCACTTAAAGAATCCAGAGGGTGTGGAGGTGTCACCCTTGGGCAATTTTAGTTATTCACGTTTTTCAAAATGGCCGCCAATAGCCTCAGTGGAAATGTAACTTTCTCACTTTCTGCCCTAGAAATATGTATAATACCACTTTTCCAACTAAATTGACCACGAGAAACTCATTTCCGGCATTATTTTTTTATTCAAAAGTTTAATTCAGGCATAAATCTAAGATGGCCGCCACCACTACATTGGCAATTCACATTTTGTATCATTAGAAGCATGACATTTAGGTACAGGTACCTGGTACCGGTATACAACTTTCTAAGCCTACTTCTGACTTTACAAAGGCTATCACATTTGGAGGCATAGCACTAGACTCTAATATAGACTAATCTAGGACTATAGCATACACTAGTCCCAATACAATTATTTTCTCCAAAATATTGGTCAGGCTTCAAGTTCATCAGTTCCCATATATATCAAGACATTGACAAATTTAAACTGGTTTGCATGTCTGATCTGATGCAGCTGTTGGCAGATATTGCCAACAAGAGCACAATTTCAAAGATCTGGGTGGATCTCCTAATAAAACCTGTTATGATCATGATAATATATATATGTACGTGCTGAACGGGAATCAGATTGACCTTTACATAATAATAGCTGCGGTTGAACAGATGTTACCCTACATGCTTTGCACCAGGAAATATGCAGCTAGGCTATGACATTAGATATCTCGAAACAGTGCATGAAAGGTGAACACACAATGCACCATAATCCATGTTGTTCTAATTGTGTCTGGAGTGTTCATCGCGTCAAATTATATGTAGGCCTATAGACATGGTTGTTTAGCCTACATTTTTGCGCAAGACTGGATATGGTCTTCAGACTATGGATGCCAATGTAACAATTCTGATTCAAAATAGGCATAAAGAACAGTTTTCAACAAGGATTTTAGATGACTCTAAAGACCGGTTTTCTTCACGAAAAAAAAATGCACCACCAGTAATATAATATCATTACATGATAAAAACTTAGATAGAGCTATAGAAATTGGCATAACATTTATGTATATATTTGAAGCTAATTGGTCTGAAGGTTTTCGCGATCCAATCACCAAGCAGATTGTAACATTTACTTGGGTTGGAAAACCGTTGAAACTTGGTACTGAAATGGTGTATGACCCTGCAGTAATTTATGGGCTCTTCAATCAAGTCCCAGAAGTATCAATATTAATGATATATTGGTACACGAACTGGCTCCATTCGCAACTGCTATGTTTGACACTCCATTTGAAACGAAGATAACTAAATCAAAGTGTAACCTTAACAACTTCAGGTAGACATATGTCGTAGAACTGTGAATGCCACTAGCTTGGTGGTCGATGGTTCAGTAGTGATATGGACAATAGCTTGGCCTACTAAATGACCTGTCGATGACTTCACTACAAAATTTAGGTCATTTCTTTCTACTAAGCTCATTTCCGTCAATGTGTATGAGTATCTAATATTGGATAGATGCAAAGAATTCAGCCTTAAGAAATGCAAGATTATGCGGTCCACAAACTGGTTAGCAATGCACTTCTTCCTGCTCAAAATGTGATCCTCACGGCTAGTGAAAATTAAATACAAACTAATCGGAGCCATCATCAAATAGGGGCCTACATTGAAGAGGATACAGTGTTCCATGACCTGTACAGATCGACACATCAACTGGATGGCATCATGCACAAGTGAGCTAACCAACATTTTGACGATTTTGAGAAAAAATCGCGAAGTAACATGAAGTACAGGATAAAACGAATAAATACAAATTAACACAAAAAGATAACAAAATCAGTGACCAAATGGTCTAACCCTCAATGTGAAACTCGTATATTGATCAAGTTGTTGCTATCAATGACATATATTTTCATTGTTTTTTAAATGTGGGTTAGCCCAGTTCTCCATGATGCCATCCAACTTGTAATCGCTGGTGATGATAATGTGCCAACAGAAAGTAGTCATGATGATATAATACTTAGACCAGATGTAAGCACCTCGCACGAAGAATTAGAAAATTGTTATCAGGCACTTGCTGTGCACTGAGAAAGAAATTAGTCATGGGGTAAGTAGTGTTGTCTCAGATGACACAGGTGTTTTTAGTTTTCTTCTGTGCCATTTTGGAGAAATTCTCAATGGATATGTTCATGGAATCTCCGATTGGGGATCATAGATATAAAAGTTGAGAAGTACAAGCAAATCGTACCTGATAGTTATATTGGTCGGCATGTCATATCAGTGTACGATACATGTACAGTCACCCGTTGGTATGACGTGGGAAAGGTAACTGCACTGAAGATAAATACGTGTTCAAGCTGCCAGGTTGTTCGTTTTGTCGCATATGTGACCAAACTCAGTAAATCACAGACATTTTTGAACAAACAACTACATTTATGGCAGCATGTTATGGTCTAGCCCTGAATACAAGGCTATCCGCCGAGCTATGCAGCTCCGGCGAAATAGACTTGTATTCAGGGCTAGTTATGGTCAGCTACAATTCTCTACCATGACAGAAGGTAGGCATAATCAGTGGGCTGGGCTGGCAAGCAAGCACCTGACCATTGCCCCATAACTGTGCTCCTTGCCTCCAAGAACAACGGATGCCTTCACAGGAATACTTTAAAACAGCACATCTACAGGTACAGCTTTGAAAATATGCTTTAAAATCCCCTCCTAATTTGGACTCAAATGACTTTGGCTCGCAAAATCGACGGGTTTTGGACGGGTTGCCCGCGGCGTACCCTCGTTCCTCCTCTCAACAACGGTGCAATGGCAGTTCCCGCATCTGCGCAGGCACTATGGTGTTGGCCGTGGTAGTGCCTTAACCTACCGGCAATAGAGTATTTGACATTAGGTCTATCACTACGGATGAATGGCGTTACTCTCAGCTATTGCTACTCTGGGATCATCATACCCGAGGATAGCGGAGCTGTGTTTTGTATAGCTAAACCCAAGTCTCCCGACCGTCTGGGGGTAAATCCTCTAGACATGCCCAGAACCCCTTATCGGGCGAGTGAAGGAAACCACAATCAATAACCCACCATGCTATATCACCCCACCCTCACATCGTTATCTGTACATCATGTATCTCATCAATGGACTGCACTGGTTTTAGTGTATTACGATGTCACTTAAATGACATTTAAAATTGGTGTCAAAAAGTGGCATTAAGCATTATTCTACTACTACTACTGTGTCTCCATCTGCCTGAGGCCGGGTACATTAAGTAGTCAGGTTGTCCATCTACATGTATAGTATGTCTGTACGGCCATCCCCAATTCCTCCTGTCGGTTCATGCAAATTAAGCTCTGCAGCTGAGGCATAATCGTCGGCACCTTTTTGGTTTTTAAAGTAAACTTATGATGTTTGGTGATTTTAATGTACGTATAGGCAGGCCTACAACTTACGATGTTCATGACAACTGAGGTCAGAAGGTATAAACAGTAATTATAGATTGATGGTAATTATATTTTATATAGCCCTACCTAATTATATATATCTAAGGTGGCCTATATGGTGAATACATGAGCATTTGCCTGCATGTCGTTGGTGCAGTAAAATTTTTTTTACCAATATTATTGCTGGTATTACGTTTTTGTTTTGATCGTGCTCTCATAATTTTTATCATATATGATCTCGCTTAATCCACGTACATAATTAATCCACAGAGAACGTTTGGCTAGCAATGTAGTTTCACACTTGTTTCTGTTCAGAAATGTATGGCCTACTTGTTGGTGTGGTTGAGTGGTGGCGGCCATCTTGGATTTATGCACGACGGCGACTTCTATATTAAAAAATAATGCCGGAAATGAGTTTCTCGTGGTCAATTTAGTTAGAAAAGTGGTATTATACATATTTCTAGGCCAAAATGTGAAAAAGTTATATTTCCACTATGGCTCTTGGCGGCCATTTTGAAAAACGTGAATAACTAAAATTGCCCAAGGGTGACACCTCCACACCCTCCGGAATCTTCAAACAGGGGGTCTGGGCAGCAATATTCTGCAAAGAGAAAAACTATATACTCCAAGTCCAGGTATACCACCATGGCTGCCGGACTAATTGCACAATTACGTCTGAAGGCCCAGTCACACATACCATCACGCACGTCCAACTCAGAATTCGTTGATGATTTGACGAGAACGCCTGATGAACTTCATTCATTTTTTGTGTGCGCACATTTTCTGCAAGCTCAAAAATGTGAGCGTTTTTCGACGTGTGAATGTAGAAGCCAGAAGAGCGTCAGACCAGCGCCAGTCTAACGCTAGGCACAAGTAGAGCACACGCTCTAAATTCGTTGTGTTTTCGTTGACCGAGGTTTATCCCAGTCACACATAAACGACGCACAGTCCACCCATAAAAAATTTTAAAAAAAACAAATTCGGATTGTGAAAAACGTCGTAAGCTGGAAGCGAGTGCACAGCGTGTTTCCAACAAAAAGTGCGAATAAACAGTGCTTTGCTAACGCGTTGGACGCATAGGGCCTACAGTGCGCATTAAACCCTAGAATGCTAATGTCGACGATAATAGTAACTTTTCGCAGTCTGTTTTGTACAAATGTAACCATTTTTAAAAGAAAAAACGTGTCCTAAATTTATGATAACATTATATGTTTGGACTTAATTTAAAAAAATTAAAAACAAATTTTGCACTTAAAGCTGTGTATCGTGTGAAAAACCACCTCAAATGATTTAAAATATAATGTCGTTTTTCAGAGCTCTAAGGGTTAAGCTGCAGAGATAACATAGTCACAGCCTGTTGCTCGAGCGCTGGGCGAACTGGCGGCGTGTTCCCAGCGCCTGCTTCGAGCGCTCATGCAGAGCAGGGCAGGCACGTTGCCGGCGACTGCCTGGCGCCCTCAAGGGGCAGCTATGTGATGCAAGAGTGTTTCCATGATAACATGGAATGTTGTGTCCCAGACCATTTTATTTTATTTTTATGCATTTTTTCACCCATATTTGTGCCTCGATACATGAATGGGGACTCCTTTGTGAAATGCAAAACGTAAATGATGGCTAATATAAGCGTTTATGATATCAACAAGCAATATAAGGTGCCAAATGTCCACACCATAACGTGTCCCCACCCCCCATTGTGAACAAGTATCAGTATTTTATTTTTATACACTTGTGGGTTGTTCCGAAAAAACTACCTCACAACAGTGTAATCAGGTGGGGGCGTTTCGTGTAAATAATCAAACTTTCTATAAACAACGCATCACTGCCCTCCTCGACTGCTGAACCTCTGTCCCCATCATAACAGCAGAGTACATGCTAGTCCCACATTCATGTTTGCAACGGTTAGCAGCCAGACCAGGTGCTACCAAATAGTCTTCATTGTTTCTTTTCTGACATGGATTCTTGAAATTGCGAGGTAAAAAAGTTTATTACCTGTCAGTACCATAACACGGTTTGACCCCAGAATGCCTTGCATTGTAATTTAATTTTTATGTGTCATCTATTGTACCTGGATGTATGTGCAATTATAACCATATGGGCGATAACACAGGAAATAATTATAGCTGGTGGGGAAAATGTTTGTTATTTTGTCCACACCATAACGTCTACACCATAACGTTTTTAACGTTATGGTGCAGACATGCAACATGGTTATCAGCAATCTGTTCTGCACAAATTATTTGATTGTATATATCGATGTGTTTTTGACTTGAATTTTTGTACAGCATGTACACAAATGCAAATCACAAAATTATATTATTGTTTTGTTATTTTGTCAACACCATAACGTCTACACCACGTTATGGTGTTGACATCCAACATGATTATCTTGAATCTGTTCTGCACAAATTATTTGATTGCATGTGCAAATCACAATACTATATTATATTTGCTTTTATTCAAGTTAGAAGGGCTCGCTTGAGTAAAGAGAACCGTTATGGTGTGGACGAAGGCAGGAAAGATTGCCGCAAAGTACCCCGGTTTTCTTCCAAAGTAGTTCCTAACGATCTCTGCTGGTATTAAATTATGCTGAGGAACATGTTATTAAATACACCTGTCGAGTATATGTACCATTTGGAGACACAAATTAAAAAAAAATCTGCCTCCTTTAAAATTCAGCTTTATCTTGGAAACCCTCTAAAAGCAAACGTATTTAGCGTTGATGCGTTGTTGTTCTAGCGCGCCCCACGTGTTTCTGGCGGTCTTCTAGCATGTACTTTTATGCGTTCATATGCGTTCAATATTTTGAACATACCCAACTTCCTTTGACGATTAGAGGACGCACAAAAATATGTGTGGCGTTAGTGCAGCGCGCTCCACGAACCAGTAACGAGTGTTAACGCACGACCGACGCACGACAGACGCTTTAGCAGAAAATAATCAATTTTCAGTTCGTGGGTCGTGCGTTGACTATGTGTGACTGAGCCTTAGGGCTGGAAAAAAACTTAAAAATTCCGGCACTTAGCGCGCATATAGCGCCCAACTAACGTGTTCCTAACGCATGTCCAGCGAACATTTAATGTATAATTATGGGGCGTTCTAAATGCATTCTAACTCATT
The DNA here is from genome assembly GCA_964017125.1 of Flabesymbios commensalis. Lineage (NCBI taxonomy): Eukaryota > Metazoa > Annelida > Polychaeta > Terebellida > Flabelligeridae > Flabesymbios > Flabesymbios commensalis. The sequence goes on from OZ024909.1 coordinate 15,890,936, forward strand.
CGTGCTTCGCGCTGGAGATGCGCGATGTATTCGCTAACTTGGTCGCCCTGCTAACGCGCAACGCGGTGGCTAAACGCTGTGTATTCGCTGATTCAAACACCTGATTTATTTATAGCACGCTGTATAATCGTCTTAAACTCGCTGGCTCTTCTCATATGCTGACAAAATTCATGGACGCACAACGACGCACTTCTCTAATTTTTGTCACTCAAGGCGTGGGCTGTGCGTCGTGTATGTGTGACTGGGGTATAAAGCTCTACCCTGATGACATCGCAAGGCTCTGACACAGTTTAAATGTAATAGTTCTAATACGACCAAAAGTTTACGCCTGCTGAAAATGGCCTAGTTTTCGTAGGCACTTGAAATAGTCGTTTCAATTTCGTGGCGTCCGAGTTTTTTGGTGGGCAGCGCGAGTGTCGGTTTCAGTGTGACTGGGCCTCGCGCAGTAAATGAGTTAGGCAGCCCAGTCATGTCGGCTCACATCATTTAGAAATTTAAACTAGTAGATCTACAATCGCCGTATCACCCATGCAATTTTGAGATTTTGTGTAGCATGTCCCGGTAAAATGGGTAATGAAATAGAATGTCAAAGTTTGTCCATTATCAGCGAGAAATTATTTGCAGAATTGGAAAAATTCATCCCCCATTTCACTTCTTTGACAAGTAAAAATAGGTTCCTATCCATAATGAATACAGATAGTATAGATCTATTAATATATCTGGGTAATTTTATATTTAAAACTAAGATGTAGATATTTTAATTAATAGAAAATGCAAAGATATATAATTATGTAGACCTATAAGTGTGGGTACATGTATGTGTTATGAACTATGCACTTTTCTTAATATTTTATTGTAGTTCCTATATTTTTTTTCAATTGTATGTTTATTATTTTCGTATAAGATGACAATTGTATCTGTCTGATATTTTGTATGTCAATAAAAGATTTACTAGTACACACGGGTCACAAGCACAACGACGCTTACTCTGGTTCCCTGAGCCACACTACGCGGCGCGGCCGAGCTTCATGTATAAGTGTAGGCCTATTTATAAATGAAATTACTTTTATCTGGAACCCTTTCCTTATTCTTCTGAACCGTAATGGTGTGTATACTGATCTATAACATAATTTGCGCAATTGTTATCAGTGCGAAAATTAATTCCACCAGAAATATAATACTATTACAGTAGTAATACATTCGTTATACGGTGTATAATGTTTAACAGGAAAATATTGGCATCGTAATTTGGAGTCTATATTTCTAGGAGAAATTATGCATGTATTAACCCTTTCAATCCTGAATTTACCATAGTCATCTTCATCCACTACAAGCCGCGAATTGCTGCCGCAATTATCGACTTATAGTGTATGAAGATGATTTGACGTGGTTTAAAAATTAAAGAAAATTACCATGTATTGGTAAGCCAGTTTCGTGGGAATTTTCGTTCTAAAACCCTTAGTTACAGGCAAAGTAAGCCTGTTTTCAGGGATGTAAAATGATGCTTTAATGCATCGTGGGGACTTAAAGGGTTAAGAAAATTTAAATTATTCCGAAGGAAAAAGTTAGAGCTTCATTTATTCTTACCAAGGAGAAACAATGTGAACCTAGTAATAAATCATAGAAGGAAATCAAAAGTACTTTCAAATATCAATCCGTCAATTTTCAGTAAAAATGAGCTAAACTGGTAAATAGCTGACAATAACGATTACATTGACAAGTCGTATGTGTATTCGGTGTCATCCCATCTGGGCGCTGGTCAGCGGGGTGGGTGACATTTGGACGTGTTTATCTGGGCGCTGGCATCGGGAAGCTTAATATATTTAACTACGTATAATTTACCATAATTTATATACATTTCAACCTAAACTCTCTCCATAAAAGGAACATTGCATATATTAATAAACCCATACACATTTTGTGTTTAAATCGAAAAGTGACCTTTGATAGTCATGAAAATGTCATTTTAAATGAGGAGCAGGGCGCCTACCATTATGTACATGGCCTACATTTATTATACTGTGACGGTCAAGTGATTTTTCTCCCACTAGGTGGTAGGTCGAGCGGATTTTTGGGGAGACTTTTATCTCAGCCTGGCCGTCAACATTTTATGTTTTACTAATATTACTACTATACGCGTTTCCTGTCTATCTATCAAAGATTGGGACAAACTAGCAGATAATGGTTTTACGTTTATTTCTCCTCACATATTCATAATCATACCACAAATCAATTCAATCATCATCATCATAATCAGTTAGCCCACTTCTGGCCGGTTCTACAATTAACCCACCTTTGGGGCTTACACCACAAGATAATTCACTCTTATTAAGGCCTATATGGCTACTTTATGTACCATAACTGCGTGGCTATCTACTGTGGGTATGGTTACTATACACAACCAGAACAGCCCTGCTGATCTGTGTAACCAGCCCGAGCCCGCGGCCGGGGGTATAGTGATAAAGTGTATCTCTGAGCCGGTGGTTGCTCCCTGAGCTTGTTACGTCACCGCGTGACGATACACCACCCCTGGTATAGCCGGCTATATACCAGCCGGCGATATCCAGATAGGCCTACGCGTAGGACACCCACACATACACACACTCTATCAACAGGGTGACCTCTACTTCACCTCTATCTCCGTGACCATAATAATAGTGGGGGGATCCGTACATGGGATAGCCACAAGGTTCACTAGAGTGTATAACACCAGAGCTTGGTACACGATTATTCCTCTAACTCCAACACATACCTACAATTAACCAAGTTATTCCTGCTTTCCACGAGGGGACAGAGCTCGACTCCGTGGCCTCTACTGACAGTGATATACCATGGGAAATGATTCTATGTGCTGGAGTCACTGCTTCTCTGATAGGGGACAGAGTGATACACTCTGTGGCCTATGGAGCAGTACGAGCCAATAACATGTATATAACTCTCATCAGATATATACCTGACACCTACGTCACTTTATCAATAGTACGGACTGTAGGGGACTAAGTCCAAAAAGGACTCAGTGGCCTAAGTTTCCGCACTGGATTCGGTGACGCACTGTGCTCACCTTGTTGAGATGATGGATCTCTCCACACTTTCTCGCTTCCAAGGCCGTGTACAGGCAGCCGGCAATAGCTATCACAGGTGGACAGTCAGACTGTGGACCTGGGGCGTCACTAGGGTGTAACAGCCAGCTACTGCGGGGCGATGATCCATACACGCTTGCTTATATGCACGCTGGGTGCCCCATGAGGCGTAGTAATAATTTTGAGGCTTTATTATATATCTAAAACCAAGTATTGCTTCCCAATGCAGCTCTAATACATATAACATAAAGTAAACAATATTAGTATACATCTCATAGCATAATAAGCATTAAAACTAACATACAGCTAAATAAAACAGTTCAAGGTGTATTTACACCACGTGTGGCTTGTGATTAGGTCACACCACATGTTGATAAAATATCCAGGGGTGGCCTCAATAGATGCTTTGATATGGGTAAACTATAGCGCGTCTTGTTAAACCAAACATGGTAACAAGACCCGCCATAGTTCCCACAGTTAATAGTATAAAATATATTAAAATCCCCACACATTAAAAGGGATAAATTCGTGGTGAAAGACATTAAAATTCAGCGTGATTTCTGACCGGAAATAGAGCAGTACGCATGCGTCAATTGAAGGCATTCAATTGGTGTAGGCATACCACAGGACAGAATCAATATACCTGGGGCCAACGGCCGTCACACGACCCCTGTTTAAGCGTCAAGCGTCCCTGCTGACGCAAACCACAAAACACATGAATCTGAAATTCAAAAACATTAAAAAATACATCTCATAATACTCTCTGTTGATAATACACAAAATCATGTCTGCAAACATATAAAATAAATCTTGATATCTCACAGTGAAATACACAAATACTTTTTAACATCTTCTAACAACAATTTTCATGATAAATCAAGTCCGTTCACATATACATTTTAATTATGTCTTGGTGCTCTACACTAGCTTCTTCTTCCTTTGCCTTGGCTGCTCCGGTGGTCTTCCCAGGATCCTTTTTGCGCAGCTGGAACACCATACAGTCTGGTTTGTAGAGGCACTGTTCTTCTCGTCATTGGTGACTGAGCGTCTACATGTATCCACCCTTTGAGATTTGGGCAGTGGTACCATAGTGTTTGGCTCAATTTTTTTTTGTGGACGTCCCTCATTCACCACCGGGTTACAGAGTGATGATGAAGGCTCTCCACTGGTTGTGAAGAAAGAGCTGCTGGCTTCTTTCAGCCAAGAGAAGGGGAAAAACACCAAACTGCTAAGCAAAGTGACCACACACAACATAAATGGTACTTTTTCGTCTTTCTCAGCATGTTTTACACCCCGAATGACAGGCACATCAAGCGTTGACAAAGAGCGTGACACTTCAACAACTTTCACATCTGGCTCTGCCGACAGAGGGGTGGAACAGGCTGTGCTGTTGGACCCGATCGTCACAGAGTTATTTGTCTTTGGTACATCAACAGCCCTCAATTCAGTGTTACTATCTATCTGGTTAGGTGGAGTAGCTGATGTATGTACTGGTACAAAAGAAGGTGTCATGGCAGAGAGTTGTGTACCACCCCAGTTGCTCCAGCACTCTCGGGCGTAATGACCCTGACCACTACAGCGGTAGCAGGCGCCAGGTCTCTGTGAGAGACGGGGTGCCTGTGAGCTCCACTGTTGCTTGTCAGGGTATGTTTTTCCCCAATTACCATTCTCCTGAAGCGGTTGCTGCTGTTGCAACAGCAGATCCTCAATCTTCTTTAAGATACTATTGTTCTCATTTTGAACAGGATTAGATTGGGGTGGTTTGCTAGAGTGCTTATCAGCATTCCCTCCTGTCTGCTTCCATGCACCGTGTTTTTGTTTACGGGCTGAGCGGACATCTCCTCCAGAATAGCCCTGCATAGACTCCAAATCAGTTGCCTCATGCACTACACGTGCGGGCCTGTGACGAGAATCTGGAACATTTAAGGCAGAGCGTTTCCTGGTATCGACAAAATTTACCACCTCATACACAGCTGCATCAATATGTTTTGGTTCCTTGACATATTCAACTTGGAACCTAGCTCCTTCATCTAAGATCCCATCTAAAAATCTTCTCAGAAGATTTTCACGACGGGTGGATCGATCTCGATTTGCTTGAGCCTTGACATACAACCGCTTCAAATCAGCAGCGTAATCCTCCACTGATTCGCCTGATTTTTTAATGCGGTTGCTGAACTGCGCACTATACGTGCGGGTTGTCTCGACTTTACGGTAGCGGTGCTTTAATTCTCGCACCAGCCTACGAAAGTTGGAGCGAACATCACCACTCAACTGCTCATACACAAACTCCCCGGCTTGACCCTGTAGCCGTGGAAGCAGCTCTCTTAATTTGGTGGTTTCTGACCACCCTTCCAGCCTGGCCACATCTTCAAATCTATTGAAGTGAACCTTCCACGGCTCTTTACCAGTGAAAGGCGGAAGGCGGACATTCCGACTCTGAGAATCACGGTGATAGCGACCAACTGCAGTTCGTTCATTTTTGTGTGAACTGGCTTTACTGTAGATGTCACTGGGGCTATTAGTACCTGAATTTAGGTCTGAGTCAGAGGAATAGCTGCTATCACAGTGAATCCTCTGTGAGCGACGCCTCCGAGGTGGAGACATGTCGTCTGACTCACTCAGGTCAGTGGGAATTTTTCTTAACCTACTATGGCTGGGTTTGCTGGTACGGCCTGCAGACTTCTGTTTATCTGAGTGATTGACGCTAGGACGAGAGTCACGCTGATCACGCCAGGCAGAATACCTATTGCTATAGGTGCCCCGCGGAGCGTAATGATCAGACATGGGAGGTGAGTCTGCAGGTCTTGCTGTCTGCAAGAACTAATCTATTTAGGCTCAGAGGTTGCAACAATTTTCCTCTGAGGGCCTGTGTATGGGGTGTTCTTAGATTCCCCATTGTCATGTTGGTCATTACCGGGGACAGGGAGTCTCTCAATAACTGTAGTGAGAACAGTTATCAACTCTCTCATGATCCCCTTGTCGTCATTATCAGCTACCTGAGATGACTGCGCCATACTAGTTGCCTTGGGCCTAACCCCTGATCCCCAATATTGGTATGGTGATTGGTCCCGGTGGTCTCGAACCCAACTGGCTTTAGTAGGCTGACTAGCATCTGACTGTCTTGGAGTAGGAGGGAGTCTGCGTGACTGGCGTTTACCCGCATCCTCAAACATCCTGAATCCTGATTCACTATCAGATGAGAGAGACACACCACTACTCAGGTGTTCCCTGTCAGCACTGGTACAGGGATCTGTACGGGTATGGGTGTTTGTACTGGACGTAATGGTAGTAGTAGTCATGACAGGAGAGTGTGTAGACACTGATGGGTTGTAGCTGAGGGCCGGTGCAGCTAAAGCTGCTCCACTGACGGCGGTCAACCCTGAACCTGGAACACTTACGTGCACATCTAGTGCCTGGGTAGCCACTGACACCCCTGTCTGAGAACGAGTTATTTTCTGACTACCATAGCCAGCGGAATTTGATCCTTTTCCCTCAGACCCTTTGGTCATCTTGTCTTTTCAATATCATAAAAAAAAAGAAATTCACAAGTAAAAATCACCACAGAGGCGGTGAGACTCAATCAGGAGGACAGTCTGTGGCCTTGCTGTAGTGATGTGGATGTACAGTCAAACAATGTTTGTCTCAATATCTCAAATAATGCAATGTGCTAAAATAGCAAAAAAATATGTGTCACTTCTCCGTTTATGATTTTGTAGTATTGATACTACACGCAAATGAATTCACAGTGCTACAAAATAATAATAATATAATATAGATAAGCCCCAGTTTTTGCTGTATTTCCTCTAAACACAATCAGCGCAGCAGGCACATTGAAATATCTGGGGAACTGAATATGCAAGGAAACCAAGCCGCCGTATTAAGCCTTTGGGTACGCTTACAATCAAAAAATTAAAAAAATACATATAACTTATAAAAAAATCGCTAGAACAGCAGGAACATTATAGTCTGTATGGGGAAATAATTATTTTATTCCGCCCCTTCAAAACAAAAACAAGACAAAAATTGAATCACTATTCCTCTAAACACAATCAGCGCAGCAAACACATTAAATTGTCTGGGGAACTGAATGTGCGAGAAAAGCACCGCCGTACTAACCCTTCAGGTACAGGCGGCAATAAAATCATCCCCAGAAAAAACTGCTAGGACAGAAAAATAGTCTGAGGAAATGAATATTTTCCCTTTCCCCTCAAAAATGATAATCACCAGAAATCTCATCTATTTTCCAAAAACATTATTTCTGACACAGGTATCCTAAGTTTTAACTGTGGATAAAAATACAGATTGTAACACTAACCCGTTAAGTTCTATATCACTCTGATGATCTGTATTTGTCTTCGCTAAAACACGGTCAGCGCAGCAGACACAGGAATGTATCTGGGGAATTGATAGTGCTAGGAGATCGACAGATTGTACAACTTAACACTTTAAGTACTATATCACATAATAACTGAATGATTTATTTTTGTATTCGCTCAACACCTTCAGCGCGGAAGATACAGGACTATATATATATCTGGGGAACTGATAGGAGTGCTGAAAGACAGATTATTGCCACTAACGGTAGGCTAACCCTTCAAGTTCCAAGTCTAATTTGATACAATATCACTTTGACTATATCCATCATCGGCGTCAAATGAATCAATGATAATAAAAAATGCGAGATTTATCAAACTAAAACTGCTTCCTTGTGAAATAACGTGAAATAATCAACAAACACAGAAAGAAAACAGTTAAAGCAACCAGAGAAACGAATTATCACCGAATGTGTCTAATATTGACCAAATTGTCACAACAACAGTATTCTGTAGCAAATTAAACCCCAGGAATAAAATTTAATTCCACGAGAACATTCTATTTCATCCCCTCAGGTAAAGAAATGATCAAAACAAATTACACACGGACAAACGCGTCACACAATGCACTCTATAGTAGGCTAAGTTGAACCCGCAGGTAAAATATATAATTTTACGGGAAGGTCGGACTTTCTTCTACCAGGATATGCATCAAACAAACACACACCAACACCCAAGGTAAACAATAAACACACACTAGTAGGCTGTATTGGACCCGCAGGTAAAATATGTAATTTCACGGGAAGATCCAACTTTGTCCACCTACTATCAATGAAAAACAACCAATCACTTCATCAACGGAAAAAATAGCAAAATAAGGCTATTAGGGTCGATCACTGGATCAGCGAACTTAGAAATCGCCAATCCCACTCATCTGACACCAGAAAAATGTGTCATATAGTGGGATTATTCCACTAGGATATATTTTGGCAGAGGTTCGATCACTGGATCCGCATGTTTAATTTCACGGGCAGATCCTATCTACTGACACCAGAAAAATGTGTCACGTAGTGGGATTATTCCACTATAGGATATACTTTAGCAGGGGGTTCGAACACTGGATCAGCGAACTTATAAATCGCCAATCCCACTTCTGACACCTGAAAAATGTGACGGTCAAGTGATTTTTCTCCCACTAGGTGGTAGGTCGAGCGGATTTTTGGGGAGACTTTTATCTCAGCCTGGCCGTCAACATTTTATGTTTTACTAATATTACTACTATACGCGTTTCCTGTCTATCTATCAAAGATTGGGACAAACTAGCAGATAATGGTTTTACGTTTATTTCTCCTCACATATTCATAATCATACCACAAATCAATTCAATCATCATCATCATAATCAGTTAGCCCACTTCTGGTCGGTTCTACAATTAACCCACCTTTGGGGCTTACACCACAAGATAATTCACTCTTATTAAGGCCTATATGGCTACTTTATGTACCATAACTGCGTGGCTATCTACTGTGGGTATGGTTACTATACACAACCAGAACAGCCCTGCTGATCTGTGTAACCAGCCCGAGCCCGCGGCCGGGGGTATAGTGATAAAGTGTATCTCTGAGCCGGTGGTTGCTCCCTGAGCTTGTTACGTCACCGCGTGACGATACACCACCCCTGGTATAGCCGGCTATATACCAGCCGGCGATATCCAGATAGGCCTTGTTCTCTGGCTTTCAACCAGTGAACATCTTACCAACCCGTGGGGGCTCTGGTAAATCCGAGTTTTGACGGGCTGTCAAAATACGAAATTGGCATAAAGCTATACATTGCAATATACGCAATCTGATCGGGGATTATCAATCAATCTCAGAGATTTAAAAACGGTGACGGCATACAGCATCAACACCCTACAGGGGCTCTGTTGTTGCTGTTTAAATCGCTAGATAGAGGCAATAATCGCTTTTAGTAGATCAGCATTACCAAATTAGATACATTATATTATCTAAGCGTGCTACCTGTGTTGTACAGCTTGTCTGTACACAGGTACACTTTTCACACCTATTAGTGAGCGACGCGTCATCACTCTCCTGAGTGTGACTGACAGCTTACACATCCCACTACATACTGTACAGTATAGTACAGTAATACGGGACAATTTAAATTATCAAAATTATTCTAAATTCTTTTTAACCTTGCCGCTAGCATGCCTAGTGGCAAGGTAACTGCTAGAGATGGGTCCCGCCCTTCTAAGGGCGTGCAGGGCGGCACTACCAAGAGTAGTACCGCCCTCAAGAGACTCCTGAAGGAGATCAACGGACTCTCGTCCGTTGACAAGAAAGAGCTGGCAACCACTCTAATGGGATTAGCCCTGATAGAGGACGAGCAGCGTGAAAAAAGTCTTAGGACTACCAGCAAGCCAGGTAAGTCTGCACCTAAGGGAGCCAATGGGGGGGGGGGGGCATTCCAAAAAAGAAGTCATTTGCGGGAGCACTCTCGGGTGCAAACAAGGGTGTTGAAACTCCACCCAAAGGTAATAGTGGTAGGTACGAGTGTTTAACAGAGTCACCAGTACAGATGACTCCGAGGAAGTCAACAGCCAAGAGGAGGCTGTCGACGGCCGGCCACAGGTACTTAGACCTGTTGACCAGGCCCAGATAGGTCACAGGTCGTCGCAGCTAACGACCTTGGTAAGAGTTGCCGAGGCAGAGCTAGGTTTAGGGGGCTCACCAGCGAAGAAACAAAGGACGGCATCTCCAGTGCAGAAGACGCCTGAGAAAAGAGAAGAGATGGAGACCGTCGTTTCTCCACCTGAAGAAGTTCTGGCCACCCCCCTTCCGGAAGCAGAAGAAGGAGAAATCCTGTCCGACGGAGAGCGCTCTGACTGGACAACGATTCCAACCTCCAGGGAGGAGAGAGAGAGGAAAGAAGCTAAGAAACAAAAGAAGAAAGAAGAGATGAAGCGTCGCGACGCCGCTCAGCAGCCCCCTGCAGCAACAGGAAATAAGAAGAATGAAGTAAAGAAGAATGAAGAAAAGAAGAGGAAGACAGCTGTTCAGCCAATCGTCGGCGTGAAACTGCCCAGCTCGGTCAATGGACCAAACCACCTAACTTTCATACAATGGAGTAAACGTATGGGAGTAAAGGTAAGTGAGACCAGGAGGACAATGGGAAAAGACCTACTCATCTTCCCTGAGACAGAAGAGGACTCAAAGAAGATCTACGAGTCCATGAAAAGAGAAGACAGCGGCCTCATGGGGACCTCAGCTGTCTTCAGACCACCAAGAAGTTCTACCGAGGCCAAGGTAGAAGACGCCCTCAGCGTGGTAGTGAAAGACGTGGACACCACAATAGGAGAGGAAGATATTGAGAAAGCCATCCTAGAGAAACAAGGTCTGAAGGTGAAGGTCATCCGATTCATCAACAGGACCTCAGGACGTGGCATCCCGAAAGTCAAGGTCACTTTCGAGAAGAAGGAAGAGATGGAGGCAGCGATCAGCAACAGCCGTCTCTTCATCGGAACTCGCTCCTGCAGGACGTAGGAGTACAAGAAGAAGAACAGAATCCTGCAGTGCTACAGGTGCCAGAGATTCGGCCACGCCCAGGACTCCTGCAAGGCAAGAGACATCAGATGCGGGAAGTGCGCTGGGGCCCACAGGAGACAAGACTGCACGGCCAGAGCAAGCTACTGCGCCAACTGCACAGGAGATCACCTGGCATCTGACGGGAGATGCCCTAGAGCAATAGAGGTGAAAAGGAGGATCGCTGAGAAGAGAGAAGGCCAGCGACATCGCAGCACCCAGGAAGTCAACAGGAGATCCCAGCCAACTCAGCACCGAGAGCACCAACGTCAGGGTGAACGCGCCGATCAGCCCAAGAAGGCTACAGGAGGTGAGAGTGAGTTACCACTAATTAGATTAGCAGATAGTGACTTAACCCGTCTTGCCCTTCTCTTTTCAGCCCACACGGTCCTGTACAGCAGAACGATCCACAGGAACGAAGGAAAGTTGGAGTGGGATGACATACCCCACCCAGCAAAGCAGTCAGTTGGGCCTTCAGGAAAGACATCTCCCCACTGATCATCAGAGACTACCTATCCCAACTTCCTGAGAACTTGTAAGTACAACCTAAACCTAAAGTAGAAAAAGTAGGGCCGTTTTTACTAGGTCTAGTACAGTACAGTACTCACCAGTAAAAACCTAACTAAAGTAGGAAAAACTAAAGTAGGGCTAAGTACAGTACAGTACTTATAAAATATGGATAACAGTTTACCACCAACTAAAAACGTTCAAATTATTCATGCTAACATTAACGGACTATATAAAAGAAGGACTGAACTAATTAACTATTTAAATGAATATAAACCACATTTTGTGACTTTAAATGAAACTAGACTTAGAGAGCAAACTAGAATCAGAATTCTAAATTATAACATTATCAGAAAAGATAGAAATATAATTTATCCTAATGGGCGCCTGCAGCATGCAGCAGGCGGTGTAGCTATTTTAATTAGAAAAGATATCAAATTTAATGAAATAGATACTTCAGATTTTAACGAAGAATTTTTGGCAATAAACTTCAAATCACAAGGTAAGACAGTGGCATTAGCAACTATTTATAACCCGCCAGATATTAAACCAAACATAGAGAATTTCAGGCATATAACTAATTTATATCCACTTTCAATTCTTATTGGAGATTTCAATTGTAAGCATACTTTTTTCGGATGTAAAGTAGGAAATACTAACGGAGACATTCTATTTAACATAATTGAAGAATTAGACTTACTAATAACTAACGACAGCACTGCAACTTATAGACCAGGGACGTCCTCTGGCGGCGATCTACTAGATCTAGCGCTAGTTAGCCGCCAGATGGCGTCACGCATCCAATCATGTGATGTAGGCGATGACATTGGTTCAGATCATTTGCCAGTTCATTTAACTTTAGCTTCACCTCAAATTCAAAAACAATTTCAGAGAGAAATTCTACAATATGAAAAAACAGATTGGAACAGGTTTAATAAAGAAATAATAAATAACTTAGATAGACTCGAACCTGAAACACCAGAGGAACTAGACTTAGCTAACGAAAAAATAAGCAATATAATTAAAGAAGGGCTAAATAAAGCGTGTCCTAAAGCAAAACGTAAAGATAAAGCACTTTTTATCTCAAATGAAACAATGTAATTAATTAAATTAAAGAGACAAATTAGACGCTTAGCTAGAAATACGCAAAAAGCAGAGGATAAAACTCTATATAATCAATTAAACAACTTAGTAAGTAAACAAGTAAACAAAGATAGAGAAGAATTTTGGAATCAGCAAACTAAAAAACTAGACGAAACTAAAGACTCTAAAGAATTTTGGAAAACTATCAATAGTATTAATGGTAAGAAATCAGGCGGCGCATCCAAGCCAATAATTAAAGAAAATGGTAATTTAACTCAAAACGACTTAGAAAAAGCAACCACGTTCGCTGAATCTTTAGGCAAAATTCATAATACTCACACAGGTGAAATTTTTGATGATAAATTTAAAAATTTAATAGATAAAGCTATAAATGAGAAATCGCAGCTTTTTTCAACTCTAAAAAAAAATAAAGTAGAAGATGGCGACGATAGTATACCACTCAGGGATATCTCGATTCAAGAAATAAAACTACAATTAGATAGGACCAAAGGTAGGTCTGCTCCAGGAGCAGACGGAATTAAATACACTATAATTAAAAAATGTCCAGAAATAGTATTTGAGAATTTAAAAACTATGTACAATCAGTGCTTAAAAATAGGGTATTTTCCAAGTAAATGGAAGGAAGCTCAAGGAATTATGCTCCCAAAGCCTAAAAAAGACAATAAAATTCCAACTAACTATAGACCAATCAGTTTATTAAGTTGCATAGGCAAACTTTTTGAAAAAATAATTGCTCATAGAATGCGCAGTAAATTAGAAGAAGAAAATTTCTTTAATAAATGGCAAATAGGCTATAGAAATAAAAGATGTGCTATGGAACACATTCTCAGACTAGCTGATGATGCGCACATAGCACATAGCCGTCACCATAAAGGAGCTGCAATCTTTATAGATGTAGAAAAAGCTTTTGACTCCGTATGGCACAACGGACTAAGATATAAATTAATGAATACAAATTTACCAGATAAAATAGTAAGATTAATGTCTTCATTTATAGCTGACAGGAAAATTTCAGTCAAAATAAATAATGAGACTTCAGACAAAATTTCACTTAATGCCGGCACACCTCAGGGCTCGGTTCTCAGCCCACTTCTATTCCTAATCTATGTAAATGATATTCCAATAGATCCCTTCAGTAATACAGTAGGGGTCTCTCAGTTCGCAGACGACCTGGGATTTTGGACTTTTGCTAAAAGTGAAAAAACAATTAAATATAGGCTAGCCAAAGTTTTATCAGACCTAGAAGCATGGTGCTCCAAGTGGAGAATAAAACTAAATGCTAAGAAAACGCAGCTTATAATGCTTAAAACTAAGAAAAATATAGAACTAGAACTTTTTGGCGAAAAACTCACTGCAGTACAGCAAGCAAAATTGCTAGGAGTAACTTTAGATAAGAAACTGACTTTTAATGCTCATATAGATGAGAACGCTAAGAAAGGAAGGCAACGCCTTGGTCTGCTCAAACTCCTGAGCGGCTCAAAGTGGGGCTGTAAACCCAAAACACTAATGAGACTATATAAAAGTTATATACGTCCAGTACTAGAATACGGCGCTCCAGTAATTTTAGGAGCGTCAGAAACGTATATCAAGAAACTTCAAATCATTCAAAATAAGGCCATCAGAATAGCCTACAAATTGGATCCACTTTCGCACACTGAAGATATTCATAAAATTGCTAAGATCGATCTGATCAAAGATCGATTCCAAATTTTAACGTATAAATTCATAGATTCGCTCAAAGAGCATTCAGATCTTTTCAAACTTCAAAATGAATTAAGAGCTTCAAGAATTAAAAGAGGGCATAAAACACATTTGGACAAATTAATATCAGAATATGCCGAAATTTATGATGAAAATTGAGACTGCTGTGTGAATGCGGCTAGAGTTGTGTCAATGCCGGTCCGGCGTCAACAGCGTTGGGCCGACATTGACGCAACACTGGCAGCGTTGGCAGCATGCGTGAGTGGCAGAGACACCGAAGTGCTTTCACAGTGTGGCTACCGCGGTGCCAATGTCGGTCCAGCGCTAACAACGCTGAGCCGGCATTGGCGCGACGCTAGCGGCGCTGACAAGCACTCGTGAGTGTGATAACAGCGTTGACGCGTTGACGGGCCAACACCGACGGCGTTGGTCAGCCACCGCGTCACGATTACAACAGACGTCACAGTCTGTTGTCACTCACCACATGTCATCGCAGGGCGTGATAATCAACATAATTGTCACCCCCCGCGAGGACTGTCATGGTGAGTGAAAGCAAGGGTTTAAATCCCCTGGTGGCTCTGAAAAGAGAACAAGCGAACTTTCTTAATTTCACAATTAAGATGACACGCTTCTAGGAATTTTCTATTTCTCAAATTATCAACTTTAGACACCTTTTAGACCATTCCAACCAAATTCAATGAAATTACATAACTCTGACGTTCTTTCTCAGGGTATGCGGGAGTATGGCGATGGCACACAGACAGTCAGGCAAACAACACGAGGTAAATTGATCACAATTGATCCAAAATTCAGAACGCAATTTTAAGTATGTCAAACATACTAAGTGAACTTAAGTGAACACGAGAGGCATAAGTTTAATAAAAGAAATGTCTCAAATGTTCATTTAAAGGATCTGTCAAAACTAAAACTTTATCGGCCTTTTCCATCAAGATTTCAAGAGTTAAGATACGAGATATAGGGTAGCTACCGGCTGATTCAACACCTCATTTAGACCACCGCGACCCTCTGTTCGCCGAGGGCGCATCAAAATTAATTAAATTCTAAAATGCTTCTGTTTCCAGGTTCCTTGCCTCCCTCGCCAACCAGACATTTTCTAATGAGTATTATATACTAATGAAATATTTGGATAGGCTAAGAGAAAGCTTTCATACAAGCTTCGAATGCCTTAATCCCACTCTCAGCACCCTTCGGGTGCTAGGGTTCACTCAGCCAGATAGGCCTACGCGTAGGACACCCACACATACACACACTCTATCAACAGGGTGACCTCTACTTCACCTCTATCTCCGTGACCATAATAATAGTGGGGGGATCCGTACATGGGATAGCCACAAGGTTCACTAGAGTGTATAACACCAGAGCTTGGTACACGATTATTCCTCTAACTCCAACACATACCTACAATTAACCAAGTTATTCCTGCTTTCCACGAGGGGACAGAGCTCGACTCCGTGGCCTCTACTGACAGTGAGATAACATGGGAAGTGATTCTATGTGCTGGAGTCACTGCTTCTCTGATAGGGGACAGAGTGATAAACTCTGTGGCCTATGGAGCAGTACGAGCCAATAACATGTATATAACTCTCATCAGATATATACCTGACACCTACGTCACTTTATCAATAGTACGGACTGTAGGGGACTAAGTCCAAAAAGGACTCAGTGGCCTAAGTTTCCGCACTGGATTCAGAGACGCACTGTGCTCACCTTGTTGAGATGATGGATCTCTCCACACTTTCTCGCTTCCAAGGCCGTGTACAGGCAGCCGGCAATAGCTATCACAGGTGGACAGTCAGACTGTGGACCTGGGGCGTCACTGGGGTGTAACAGCCAGCTACTGCGGGGCGATGATCCATACACGCTTGCTTACACGCTGGGTGCCCCATGAGGCGTAGTAATAATTTTGAGGCTTTATTATATATCTAAAACCAAGTATTGCTTCCCAGTGCAGCTCTAATACATATAACATAAAGTAAACAATATTAGTATACATCTCATAGCATAATAAAACAGTTCAAGGTGTATTTACACCACGTGTGGCTTGTGATTAGGTCACACCACATGTTGATAAAATATCCAGGGGTGGCCTGAATAGATGCTTTGATATGGGTGAACTATAGCGCGTCTTGTTAAACCAAACATGGTAACAAGACCCGCCATAGTTCCCACAGTTAATAGTATAAAATATATTAACATCCCCACACATTAAAAGGGATAAATTCGTGGCGAAAGACATTAAAATTCAGCGTGATTTCTGACCGGAAATAGAGCAGTACGCATGCGTCAATTGAAGGCATTCAATTGGTGTAGGCATACCACAGGACAGAATCAATATACCTGGGGCCAACGGCCGTCACAATACCATTAAGTGCACATAGCTATTAGCATTTCTGCTATTATATATATGAACGTAATGATATTGTATTAAACAAAACAATATTATTGCCGTAGTTCCGAGTGCGTATTTCTGGAATAAATTGCACATTTATTATCCAATAATGCGAGATAAGATGCTAAACTTATAGCTTTGCTTATATTATACTTATTAAAGGAAAGCAATTCGAGCATAGCAATAACTGAGCCAACACTATTTTGATTACGATTAATGTGACAAATGTTACTGTTATGTACGCATTCCTACAAATTTTATATATTGAACTATTTTAATTATTATTTATACACTCGGAACTACGCTGGCCCGGCATTGACCCAGCAGTCTTACGTCAACCTTAGACAAACGGGTGAGGGTAGGGGGTGGAAGGGTGAAGGTTTTCTCTCAGGAAGACCAACAAATCAAGTAGGCCTATCGGAGTAAACAGAACTATTAATTATGCACACACCTTTGTGGCGCCAGGGGTCGCTCTGACTGAGAAATTAAGCTCGAATTAAAGCTCTTCATACGAGGAGGTACATACGGCCTATTACAAGGAGGTACCCACGGCCTATTACAAGGAGGTACCCACGGCCTATTACAAGGAGGTACCCAAGGCCTATTACAAGGAGGTACCCACGGCCTATTACAAGGAGGTACCCACGGCCTATTACAAGGAGGTACCCACGGCCTATTACAAGGAGGCACCCACGGCCTATTACAAGGAGGTACCCGCGGCCTATTACAAAGAGGTACCCACGGCCTATTACAAGGAGGTACCCACGGCCTATTACAAGGAGGTACCCACGGCCTATTACAAGGAGGTACCCACGGCCTATTACAAGGGGGTACCCACGGCCTATTGCAAGGAGGTACCCACGGCCTATTACAAGGAGGTACCCACGGCCTATTACAAGGAGGTACCCACGGCCTATTACAAGGAGGTACCCAAGGCCTATTACAAGGAGGTACCCAAGGCCTATTACAAGGAGGTACCCAAGGCCTATTACAAGGAGGTACCCAAGGCCTATTACAAGGAAGTACCCACGGCCTATTACAAAGAGGTACCCACGGCCTATTACAAGGAGGTACCCACGGCCTATTACAAGGAGGTACCCACGGCCTATTACAAGGAGGTACCCACGGCCTATTACAAGGAGGTACCCACGGTCTATTACAAGGAGGTACCCACGGCCTATTACAAGGAGGTACCCACGGCCTATTACAAGGAGGTACCCAAGGCCTATTACAAGGAGGTACCCACGGCCTATTACAAGGAGGTACCCACGGCCTATTACAAGGAGGTACCCACGGCCTATTACAAGGAGGCACCCACGGCCTATTACAAGGAGGTACCCGCGGCCTATTACAAAGAGGTACCCACGGCCTATTACAAGGAGGTACCCACGGCCTATTACAAGGAGGTACCCACCGCCTATTAAAAGGAGGTACCCACGGCCTATTACAAGGAGGTACCCACGGCCTATTACAAGGAGGTACCCACGGCCTATTACAAGGAGGTACCCAAGGCCTATTACAAGGAAGTACCCACGGCCTATTACAAGGAGGTACCCACGGCCTATTACAAGGAGGTACCCACGGCCTATTACAAGGAGGTACCCACGGCCTATTACAAGGAGGTACCCACGGCCTATTACAAAAAGGTATCCACGGCCTATTACAAGGAGGTACCCACGGCCTATTACAAGGAGGTACCCACGGCCTATTACAAGGAGGTACCCACGGCCTATTACAAGGAGGTAACCAAGGCCTATTACAAGGATGTACCCACGGCCTATTACAAGGAGGTACCCACGGCCTATTACAAGGAGGTACTCACGGCCTATTACAAGGAAGTACCCACGGCCTATTACAAGGAGGCACCCACGGCCTATTACAAGGAGGTACCCGCGGCCTATTACAAAGAGGTACCCACGGCCTATTACAAGGAGGTACCCACGGCCTATTACAAGGAGGCACCCACGGCCTATTACAAGGAGGTACCCGCGGCCTATTACAAAGAGGTACCCACGGCCTATTACAAGGAGGTACCCACGGCCTATTACAAGGAGGTACCCACGGCCTATTACAAGGAGGTACCCACGGCCTATTACAAGGGGGTACCCACGGCCTATTACAAGGAGGTACCCACGGCCTATTACAAGGAGGTACCCACGGCCTATTACAAGGAGGTACCCACGGCCTATTACAAGGAGGTACCCAAGCCCTATTACAAGGAGGTACCCAAGGCCTATTACAAGGAGGTACCCAAGGCCTATTACAAGGAGGTACCCAAGGCCTATTACAAGGAAGTACCCACGGCCTATTACAAGGAGGTACCCACGGCCTATTACAAGGAGGTACCCACGGCCTATTACAAGGAGGTACCCACGGCCTATTACAAGGAGGTACCCACGGCCTATTACAAGGAGGTACCCACGGTCTATTACAAGGAGGTACCCACGGCCTATTACAAGGAGGTACCCACGGCCTATTACAAGGAGGTACCCAAGGCCTATTACAAGGAGGTACCCACGGCCTATTACAAGGAGGTACCCACGGCCTATTACAAGGAGGTACCCACGGCCTATTACAAGGAGGCACCCACGGCCTATTACAAGGAGGTACCCGCGGCCTATTACAAAGAGGTACCCACGGCCTATTACAAGGAGGTACCCACGGCCTATTACAAGGAGGTACCCACCGCCTATTACAAGGAGGTACCCACGGCCTATTACAAGGAGGTACCCACGGCCTATTACAAGGAGGTACCCACGGCCTATTACAAGGAGGTACCCAAGGCCTATTACAAGGAAGTACCCACGGCCTATTACAAGGAGGTACCCACGGCCTATTACAAGGAGGTACCCACGGCCTATTACAAGGAGGTACCCACGGCCTATTACAAGGAGGTACCCACGGCCTATTACAAAAAGGTATCCACGGCCTATTACAAGGAGGTACCCACGGCCTATTACAAGGAGGTACCCACGGCCTATTACAAGGAGGTACCCACGGCCTATTACAAGGAGGTAACCAAGGCCTATTACAAGGATGTACCCACGGCCTATTACAAGGAGGTACCCACGGCCTATTACAAGGAGGTACTCACGGCCTATTACAAGGAAGTACCCACGGCCTATTACAAGGAGGCACCCACGGCCTATTACAAGGAGGTACCCGCGGCCTATTACAAAGAGGTACCCACGGCCTATTACAAGGAGGTACCCACGGCCTATTACAAGGGGGTACCCACGGCCTATTACAAGGAGGTACCCACGGCCTATTACAAGGAGGTACCCACGGCCTATTACAAGGGGGTACCCACGGCCTATTACAAGGAGGTACCCACGGCCTATTACAAGGAGGTACCCACGGCCTATTACAAGGAGGTACCCAAGGCCTATTACAAGGAGGTACCCACGGCCTATTACAAGAAGGTACCCAAGGCCTATTACAAGGAGGTACCCAAGGCCTATTACAAGGAGGTACCCACGGCCTATTACAAGGAGGTACCCACGGCCTATTACAAGGAGGTACCCACGGCCTATTACAAGGAGGTACCCACGGCCTATTACAAGGGGGTACCCACGGCCTATTACAAGGAGGTACCCACGGCCTATTACAAGGAGGTACCCACGGCCTATTACAAGGAGGTACCCACGGCCGATTACAAGGAGGTACCCACGGCCTATTACAAGGAGGTACCCAAGGCCTATTACAAGGAGGTACCCAAGGCCTATTACAAGGAGGTACCCAAGGCCTATTACAAGGAGGTACCCAAGGCCTATTACAAGGAGGTACCCACGGCCTATTACAAGGATGTACCCACGGCCTATTACAAGGAGGTACCCACGGCCTATTACAAGGAGGTACCCACGGCCTATTACAAGGAGGTACCCACGGCCTATTACAAGGAGGTACCCAAGGCCTATTACAATGAGGTACCCACGGCCTATTACAAGGAGGTACCCACGGCCTATTACAAGGAGGTACCCACGGCCTATTACAAGGAGGCACCCACGGCCTATTACAAGGAGGTACCCGCGGCCTATTACAAAGAGGTACCCACGGCCTATTACACGGAGGTACCCACGGCCTATTACAAGGAGGTACCCACGGCCTATTACAAGGAGGTACCCACGGCCTATTACAAGGGGGTACCCACGGCCTATTACAAGAAGGTACCCACGGCCTATTACAAGGAGGTACCCACGGCCTATTACAAGGAGGTACCCACGGCCTATTACAAGGAGGTACCCACGGCCTATTACAAGGAGGTACCCAAGGCCTATTACAAGGAGGTACCCAAGGCCTATTACAAGGAGGTACCCACGGCCTATTACAAGGAGGTACCCACGGCCTATTACAAGGAGGTACCCACGGCCTATCACAAGGAGGTACCCAAGGCCTATTACAAGGAAGTACCCACGGCCTATTACAAGGAGGTACCCACGGCCTATTACAAGGAGGTACCCACGGCCTATTACAAGGAGGTACCCACGGCCTATTACAAGGAGGTACCCACGGCCTATTACAAGGAGGTACCCACGGCCTATTACAAGGAGGTACCCACGGCCTATTACAAGGATGTACCCACGGCCTATTACAAGGAGGTACCCACGGCCTATTACAAGGAGGTACCCAAGGCCTATTACAAGGAAGTACCCACGGCCTATTACAAGGAGGTACCCACGGCCTATTACAAGGAGGTACCCACGGCCTATTACAAGGAGGTACCCACGGCCTATTACAAGGAGGTACCCACGGCCTATTACAAGGAGGTACCCACGGCCTATTACAAGGAGGTACCCACGGCCTATTACAAGGAGGTACCCACGGCCTATTACAAGGAGGTACCCAAGGCCTATTACAAGGAGGTACGCACGGCCTATTACAAGGAGGTACCCACGGCCTATTACAAGGAGGTACCCACGGCCTATTACAAGGAGGCACCCACGGCCTATTACAAAGGAGGTACCCGCGGCCTATTACAAAGAGGTACCCACGGCCTATTACAAGGAGGTACCCACGGCCTATTACAAGGAGGTACCCACGGCCTATTACAAGGAGGTACCCACGGCCTATTACAAGGAGGTACCCACGGCCTATTACAAGGAGGTAACCAAGGCCTATTACAAGGATGTACCCACGGCCTATTACAAGGAGGTACCCACGGCCTATTACAAGGAGGTACTCACGGCCTATTACAAGGAAGTACCCACGGCCTATTACAAGGAGGCACCCACGGCCTATTACAAGGAGGTACCCGCGGCCTATTACAAAGAGGTACCCACGGCCTATTACAAGGAGGTACCCACGGCCTATTACAAGGGGGTACCCACGGCCTATTACAAGGAGGTACCCACGGCCTATTACAAGGAGGTACCCACGGCCTATTACAAGGGGGTACCCACGGCCTATTACAAGGAGGTACCCACGGCCTATTACAAGGAGGTACCCACGGCCTATTACAAGGAGGTACCCAAGGCCTATTACAAGGAGGTACCCACGGCCTATTACAAGAAGGTACCCAAGGCCTATTACAAGGAGGTACCCAAGGCCTATTACAAGGAGGTACCCACGGCCTATTACAAGGAGGTACCCACGGCCTATTACAAGGAGGTACCCACGGCCTATTACAAGGAGGTACCCACGGCCTATTACAAGGGGGTACCCACGGCCTATTACAAGGAGGTACCCACGGCCTATTACAAGGAGGTACCCACGGCCTATTACAAGGAGGTACCCACGGCCTATTACAAGGAGGTACCCACGGCCTATTACAAGGAGGTACCCAAGGCCTATTACAAGGAGGTACCCAAGGCCTATTACAAGGAGGTACCCAAGGCCTATTACAAGGAGGTACCCAAGGCCTATTACAAGGAGGTACCCACGGCCTATTACAAGGATGTACCCACGGCCTATTACAAGGAGGTACCCACGGCCTATTACAAGGAGGTACCCACGGCCTATTACAAGGAGGTACCCACGGCCTATTACAAGGAGGTACCCAAGGCCTATTACAAGGAGGTACCCACGGCCTATTACAAGGAGGTACCCACGGCCTATTACAAGGAGGTACCCACGGCCTATTACAAGGAGGCACCCACGGCCTATTACAAGGAGGTACCCGCGGCCTATTACAAAGAGGTACCCACGGCCTATTACACGGAGGTACCCACGGCCTATTACAAGGAGGTACCCACGGCCTATTACAAGGAGGTACCCACGGCCTATTACAAGGGGGTACCCACGGCCTATTACAAGAAGGTACCCACGGCCTATTACAAGGAGGTACCCACGGCCTATTACAAGGAGGTACCCACGGCCTATTACAAGGAGGTACCCACGGCCTATTACAAGGAGGTACCCAAGGCCTATTACAAGGAGGTACCCAAGGCCTATTACAAGGAGGTACCCACGGCCTATTACAAGGAGGTACCCACGGCCTATTACAAGGAGGTACCCACGGCCTATCACAAGGAGGTACCCAAGGCCTATTACAAGGAAGTACCCACGGCCTATTACAAGGAGGTACCCACGGCCTATTACAAGGAGGTACCCACGGCCTATTACAAGGAGGTACCCACGGCCTATTACAAGGAGGTACCCACGGCCTATTACAAGGAGGTACCCACGGCCTATTACAAGGAGGTACCCACGGCCTATTACAAGGATGTACCCACGGCCTATTACAAGGAGGTACCCACGGCCTATTACAAGGAGGTACCCAAGGCCTATTACAAGGAAGTACCCACGGCCTATTACAAGGAGGTACCCACGGCCTATTACAAGGAGGTACCCACGGCCTATTACAAGGAGGTACCCACGGCCTATTACAAGGAGGTACCCACGGCCTATTACAAGGAGGTACCCACGGCCTATTACAAGGAGGTACCCACGGCCTATTACAAGGAGGTACCCACGGCCTATTACAAGGAGGTACCCAAGGCCTATTACAAGGAGGTACCCACGGCCTATTACAAGGAGGTACCCACGGCCTATTACAAGGAGGTACCCACGGCCTATTACAAGGAGGCACCCACGGCCTATTACAAAGGAGGTACCCGCGGCCTATTACAAAGAGGTACCCACGGCCTATTACAAGGAGGTACCCACGGCCTATTACAAGGAGGTACCCACGGCCTATTACAAGGAGGTACCCACGGCCTATTACAAGGGGGTACCCACGGCCTATTACAAGGAGGTACCCACGGCCTATTACAAGGAGGTACCCACGGCCTATTACAAGGAGGTACCCACGGCCTATTACAAGGAGGTACCCACGGCCTATTACAAGGAGGTACCCAAGGCCTATTACAAGGAGGTACCCAAGGCCTATTACAAGGAGGTACCCACGGCCTATTACAAGGAGGTACCCACGGCCTATTACAAGGAGGTACCCACGGCCTATTACAAGGAGGTACCCACGGCCTATTACAAGGAGGTACCCAAGGCCTATTACAAGGAGGTACCCACGGCCTATTACAAGGAGGTACCCACGGCCTATTACAAGGAGGTACCCAAGGCCTATTACAAGGAAGTACCCACGGCCTATTACAAGGAGGTACCCACGGCCTATTACAAGGAGGTACCCACGGCCTATTACAAGGAGGTACCCACGGCCTTTTACAAGGAGGTACCCACGGCCTATTACAAGGAGGTACCCACGGCCTATTACAAGGAGGTACCCAAGGCCTATTCAAACTATCTACCAAGAGGTAGGGGGCTACCACTGTCCTATTTAGCCTATCTTTAAGGATGTACATCTGACCTATTTGGTCTATTTATGGTATTACTCTTTATCTTCCATAACAAACCCCATTTACTATTTTTACTACATTTGCAGTGAAATAAAGACAAATTTATATATATTAGTATATCATTTTCTACAATTGAGAGTTTCTTAAATTATTTTCGTTGTGGATTTGTAAAGAAAAGTATACTGGACATCACGGGTTGACTGTCTGGGACAAAGTCGGGGCCAATGCCATTTGGGTCGACGCAATGTTGAATCGATGTTAATTTCACAGCAGTCAAATACTAATCATATCATTAACTCTTATATGGGTTGCAAACATATTCCACGTTAGTTTTCCTTTAAACCCTTTAACCGCCGGTGCCGAATATATACGTTTTTTTCACCTAATTATTACCACATTCAGTACAGCCATTTAAACATGAAAAAGTCATAATGTGAAATCAATCCACGATTTGACCTCCATTTTATCAAATCGGAATAATTTTCAATCACTTGAAGTTGTGGATCGCGTCAGCGAGACTAAGGGTTTTAAAATGAAAATTTCCATGAAACTGTTTTTTCAATATGTGGCAATTTTCTTCAATTTTTCATCCACCTTAAGTCATCTTCATCCACTACAAGTCGAGAATTGCGTCAGCAATTCACGGCTTGTAGTGGATGAAGATGACAATAGTGAATTCAGGCTTGAGAGGGTGAAGTGCACATTAAATTTTAATCGTCTTACACACGTTTTAAATACAAAATGATAAAACTCGCATTGTAGGCCTACTGAGGCCCATTTCGCTCTGTTATTAATGTGGACGGCGTGTCCAAAATGTCAGCAGAGAGCCACAAAATGATTGTTTATTGTCTTAGACCAAATGTTATCAGGCATTTCATGACAGCTAACTTTATCACTCGCTTCTTGTACCCGGTCGTTAAGGTGAATCCCTTGCTTATATTCAAGCTTTCAAATACACCTGTGATCATTCTCCACACATAGATGTCGCTCAGGTCACCCACCTCTGAGGTCAGAATGACCTGTGATGGCGGTCTTTTGTCAAAACAGTAGATTCGGACCAAAGAATCCGCTGTTTTAATACTGACCACGTCAATTTAAACCATGAAACTGCAAGGTTAGTTTTTCGCCGTCTAACATGGTGGTTTTCCATATCAAATCTCGGAACACACGTAGGCTTACCTATTTTGTGTATTTTAAGTCGAAGAAAGAACTCATTTACGATAGATTCGTAGATCAAAATATACTCGGCACTGTGCGCTTCATATACATTCGGATCAACGTACGCATATATTTCGTTCTTTCTGCTTCACAGAGTTGCAAAATTGCTTGTGGAAAATAATTAATCAGTTCTCATGAATCGTTTGACCTCTGAACGACCTTTTCTGACAGTTTGTGGTGTCTTTTGAATGCGTTACCAGCGAATAAAATGTGCATAGTATTAATTTACAAAATATTTGTAATAGAAAATCTACCGTTCAAAATTGAAATATAGCAACGTTACGCGTGGGAATACCAATAACATTCAAGAGGCAGCAAGCTTTGATATTCACGTGACATCACCCCTCCCCCCTCCCCTCGGGAAATACAATACGGTTGATAAATGATAGTTTAATGTGGGGCCGGCGTCGCAGACGGTGGTTCATCATTTCGCCACTTATGTTTGAACTACTCGTGTTTTCTGCATGGGCCTGTCATCATCTTTATCGCTGTTAACGTCGCAGTCGTTTAACCCCTTCACCCTTAAAGCACTGAATTTGTTTTGTAAAATCCATGGAGACAAAATGTTTTTTTCCTGTTTGAATCATCATAAATGTCTTAGTTAGCTCGTTCTGATTCATTTGAATACCCATGTTATGGGTCTACGACAATTATAAATATTTTTTCTCTTACAGCGCGGGGGGGGGGGGGGGCGACTTTAGACCTCAGAATCTGACGTCTAAAGACGTCAGATTCTGAGGTCTAAAGTCGGTTCCCGCGCTGAAAGAGTTAACACTCCAAAATGCCATTCTGCATCCCTGAAAAATGAGATAATTTTAGAGATTTTCAGATGACGCGTATCATTTATACCAAGGATACGTTTATACTAGGACATTTATACTAAGGCTGTATCTGACATATTGTAAAGTCACATACTTATCAGATTATAGCCTCTCAAATATCCAGTCAGTCAGATTGATTTATTTAAAGCGACACAATCAGGGTAAAATCATAAAAAATCGGTTGTTTTATTTAGGCTTCTCAATATGACCATATATGATGTAAACATGTCCATAGACTAGAACTGCAAAAGTATTTACCAGTTAAGCAAGATATATAGAGACGAACTTCCCGTTTTTCTTCTTTTTGAACATGCATGTCCAAAATAAAAAATCGGGAATCTCGTCTCTATATCTTGCTTAACTGGTGAGTGCGCGACATAAAAATTAAAAAATATTTGCAGTTCTAGTCTATGGACATGTTTACATCATATGGTCATATTGAGAACCCAAAATAAAATTACCAATTTTTCTTAGGATTTTAGCCTGATTGTGCCGCTTTAACAGAAGAATCACAATGTAAAGAGCTATTAGAATAATTATATAAATAAATAAAGCCAGGAGACTCACACTAAGACCGAAAGAAGATCGCTAGCGTTTCCACAGAATAATATAATAAAATTAGTTTTATGAAATCAGAAATGCATAATATGAGTACTATGCATTTCTGATAAAACACATGACGCAAAATTCAGCCGTTGCAAAGCCAAAAGGCAGTATCTGCTTAATTGTATAGTAAGCAGATACTGCCTTTTGGCTCTGCAGAGCAAAATTGCCCATTCTAATACTTACAACATGAGTAAATTTTACACAAAGAACACTTTTTTTGTAAATAAAATAATTCTTTATAAATATAAATTTAAATGTAATATATGCAGTCAAGATTCCAGCAATAAAGTTTACCACGATAATTAGCCCTATATTACTACTCCAGCCCAGTAACCCATTGACCCCGACCTGATAAAATCACCAATAATTCCCCCTTGAAAGTGAACGATGGTACGCACCTTACAGTGATAAAACGACTGGTGTTCAGGGTTGGGGTCAAATACTTTTTTCAATTACAAATACAATTACAATTACACCCCCCCCCCCATAATTTTTCAATTACAATTATAATTACAATTACTATCATTTAGGTTTTTCAATTACAAATACAATTACAATTATATTTTTCAATTACAAATACAATTACAATTATCGGTGTGTATTTCCACGTTTTATCGAATGACAGGTTGATAAAAAAAAACAAAAAAACAATGAAATTGCAAATTCATTGTGCATTGATTCATACTAACAACGACACTTTGCGACACCACTGTATGGGATGGAATATATGCGTAAGATTGTAGAATTAAATGAGATGAATATCTTTTGTTAATTTTCCACTATTTCATTGCAAATAAACTACTGTATAATGCTAGTTAGTTTATGGAATAACAACAGTTATGTCACCTCCCCGTCAACATACAACATTTGTATAGCAATTATACAATGTTGGAGCAACGTCGAACGTTGGGCCGACATTGAATAAATGCTATATACAAATGTTGTGTGTTTACTGGGCTTACAATGTTTCCATTATAATCACAAAAGTATACTTCCGCCTTGTATCTACTGGATGATCGGATTATGAAAAAAAATATAAAATAAATAATAAAGTTCAAACGTATTTGGTTGGGCGAGCATTGAACAAGTCAGATTAAAACACAAACCACTGAAGCAGTGTTGTTTAAATGATTGCCTACCATCGATGATATATTTAAACAACATTGGTTAAATGTCTTTGAGTGTGGTACTGGGAAGGTTGGTCCATGCCATACATAGCGTGGCATGATTTTAGGGCTTGTCTTTGGCCATGCTGGACGGTGCACTGTCATTGAGTGATTTGTTAATGCAGATTTTCACAAGTCATCTAATTGTGATTGGTCATATAAAAATCAGTGTTCAATTGGAGGTCACCTACAGCACCCCACCCCTGTAGCCGATGTCTGCACTAGTCTATCGTGGATCAATCAACTGTTGAGATGTTGTCAACCACAAGAAGACACTGGGATGTTGTCACCACCATAATAATAACCCCAACCCGTCACCCCCCCCCCCCCCCCACACACACACACACACCCAGATCCCTCACCATGCCGGGAATATCCAACCTTGCTCATTCACCCCTCTCGCAGGTGAATAGAAATTAATCCACACAACAACAAGTAGTCGCTGCATCTCCAAGGTGTAGACGCTGAGTCGCGCCATAGTCAGGCAATCAACCCTACGAGTACCGATCCTATAGTTTTATAATTAAACCCTTTTAAAATATCTCAAAAATCTTGGCTGCATACACTTTGCATTAAAAACAAATAAACATACACATGTAAGATGACAAAAAGCGTTTAAATATTTTAAATACTAAATTTCTACTAGCATAATACTTCAGAAATATAGAAATATATTACAGATTAAGCTAGAGTGTCAAATCATCGGTCCGACATTAAATCAACATTAAGACAATATTGGATTGATAACTACATATATGTATCACGTATTGACCCTAATGCTTGACTCCTTAATCAACCGAATAAGAACATGATTACTCGACTAATCTCACGGAACGTGATGTTGGCTAAAATCAGCTAATACCAAAACGCTACACCAATGATGAGTCAATGCTAGCATGCTGTGTGGGACATCAGCCCATAATTAACCCCCCAAAAATGTGTTATTGACCCGAGGGTGAGTTATTCCATTCATTACAAGGTATAATTATTTATAAATATAGGTACATGTATATAATTCTGGAAGCTCATAAAAAACACTGTAATTGAGATGTAATTGAAGTGTAATTGATTCAATTACGACCATGTAAGTTTCAATTACAAATACAATTACAATTACACTGCCACATATTTTTTCAATTACAAATACAATTACAATTACACTGTAATTGTAATTAATTACTCAATTACAATTATAATTGACCCCAACCCTGCTGGTGTTATATTACAGAATACTAAAACAAAAATAATAAACATGACAAACTAAATGTGGGCAACCCTTATTATGCTAGAGCCGCATATATACGGTTTCAAGAATGTTTCAAAAAAATTATGCCACTGAAAACGATCAAATCGTTTGTGACAGATGCTCATCTCATTTGTCATTATATTTGTGATGTGTCCATTTATTAACCCTTTCGAGCACTGATGTCGACTACAGTAGACATTCTTTGATTTTACTACCACCTGTATGACCAGTTGGTAAAAGTAAATTATGCTTTACATCTTGAACCACTGATATATGTCGGGAATTAAATTTCGCAAATCACACATATTTTCAGTCACTTGTAGTTGTGGATCGCGGTAGCGAGACGCAACTACAAGTGACTGAAAATTGAAATTGAATATATCAACAAGTAACAAGTAACAAGTAATTTATTCCGATGGTCCTCTTTAGTGAAAGACAAGACAGAGTTGCCAGGAAGGCACATGACATAGTATATACAATATTCACATTTTGCAATATTAAAATTTACATATTATTATTTTCACAAACATAGCCAGCTTTTTAAGGTTTTCACCCTTAGTCTGTTTAAAAAGTTTATGTAGGTAAAAGGTTGAAGGTCTTACGTAATATTTTGAATTGATAAAATGTTTACGTTCTTCTTTAAAATTAGGACAACAAAGTCAATAATGAGATTCATCACCAATATCTGTTTCACAAAATTGGCATATACGCATATCACGAAGGACTTGTGACCAAACACCGGCTTCTATGGGTAAGCGATGATTTCGACATCTAAACTTTGTGAAATATTTCCTGAGTAGGTCTGGTAATTCATTTAAATAACTTTCGAAGCCAAACGATGTTTTAATATTACGATAAACTGTACATTTTCCTCCTTGTGATATAATTTCGTGCCAATTTTTGAATAAACTGATCTTTAATCTTATCTTCACTGAATATCTTCGATAGAACAAGGCAATGATTGATTCAACCATAATCTAGAAAATCCGCAATTGTTCAGCGTTGTCTTCACAGTTTCCACCCATTCTGACTTAAATATATTTTTTTCATCTAATGTAAATAATAAAGAGTAGATCGTATTAGAGATCTTGTGTTTTTCACCAGAACATAATCTTGCCCAAAATGTTAGCATACGTGATTTAATATCAACATCTAGGGGAATTGCACCCAATTCTCCATAAACCATCATAGAGGAAGTGAACTTATTTACGGATAACACATATTTAAAAAATCTAAGCTGGATTCTTTCAAGTATGTCACATTTTTCGCTGCCCCATACTTCAGCTCCGTACAACAATATCGGTTTGACAAGTACATTAAAAAGTTTTAACATTATATCCATCGGGAGAGATAGATTTCTGGATTTTTGCATCCTTTCTGACATAAATGTGATTTTGCTATTTTAAATTTGGCATTGTAGTTGAAGACTAATCCTAAGTAGTTATACTCCTCTACAGTGTCAAGTATAAATACTCCTAAATTAAAAATATGGTGTCTTCTTAATTTTCCTCTGGAAAAAATTAAAATTTTGGTTTTATTTACATTGATGTGCAGGTCGAAAGTATCACAATATTTTTTCATTTCATCCAATGATGCTTGTAGGTCATTTGGATTTTCAGCAAGTATTACTCTATCATCAGCGTACAAAAGTATATACAGTTTAAAAAATGTGACAATTTCTTCATGAAGATGATGCTCTTTTTGTAAGTTTTCTATTTTTTTTAATCCGTTGCATTTTTGCGATATGAACGACTTTAGGTCTTGTAGATATATGGAGAACAGAAGCGGCGATAAATTTTCTCCCTGTCGTACACCGATGTTACAGGTGAAAAAGTCTGACTGTTTCTCTGCTGTTAATGCTACGCTAGATTTGGCTTTTTCATACATGTTTTTTTATGATATCAAATATTTTTCCTGAAATCCCAGAGGCTAGCATCTTTGACCACAACGTTGATCTATTTATAGTGTCAAATGCTTTTTTATAATCAACGAAACAACAGTACAATCGCTCACGCTTACTGAGATACAGATCAGCTGGTGATTTCAGAACAAATAGGTGATCAATAGTTGAGAAATCCGATTTAAAACCTGCTTGTTCTGCTTGTACAATATTGTTATTTTCAATAAAAATGGTTAATCTTCTATTTAAACAGATTGTGAACAGTTTACCAAAACAACTCAGCAGTGAAATTCCCCTGTAGTTGTTGGGATCATTAGGGTCACCTTTGTTTTTGTAAATAGGCCGAATTACGCTCTGACACCAATCGTCAGGCATGTGCCCTGATTCTAAGATCAAGTTGAATATTTTGGTGTAGCAAGGAGAAAATTCGTGGCGTGAATGTTTCAGAAATTCGTTTATTATTTGATCTGAGCCCCCCGATTTATTGTTTTTTAGTTTTGATAGAGCTTCCACAATTTCCTGGGGTGTAAAAGGTCTGTTTAGTATTTCATTAGGAGGTATGTTGTTGAGCTCACCGTTCGTTTCACATGCATCGCCACTTTCATTCCCAAGAGCGAGTTTCTCAAAATGCTCTTTGAATATATCTAAAGAGATGTTATGATGAGTTTCTGATGTTTTTCCCTCTTTAATTATTTCCCAATACTCTTTGGGATTTTCGGACTGCAGTTGGCGTAATTTGGGAATTAATTGTTGTTTATATTTGGAATAAGCTTTATGCACTATTTTTTAAATATTTTGTGCTGGATTTTCTTGCGAAATTTAAGTTTTCCAAACTTTGTTCTCGTCTATAGTTATTTCTGCATTTTATCATAGTTTCTCTAGATGTTTCACAAGACTCGTCATACCATGGTTTGTGCGGTAGTTGTCTTCGTCTTAATTTCGTTTTTTTTAAGAGATTTCCCCATACCCGAGTTATATGCAGCTTTCTTTAGTGCAGCTCTAATGACATTAACAATATTATTAATATCATCATCTAACAGACTGCTTTTTATTTCTGCTTGATGTATAGTCTCTTCAATGTTGTTTTTAAACCTAGTTATATTTGTTTTATATACATCAATGAAATTGGCATTCCACTTGTATTTAATGTTTTCACACATATTAACTGTTTCAGAATTTTTAACTTTATCGTGTGCCAATATCTGCGGTATTGATTTAAAAGCAGCATAAACTGGACAGTGAATATCAGATAAAGTACCATCAAATTCCAAGATATCGAAGTCAGATAAAATTTCACTGAGTTTTTCCGAAATAATAACATAGTCCACAGTACTGGAATTCAGTGTGTTAAAGGTTAGTTCTATTTTTCCTCATTTGAACATGAATATCACGTCCTGAATTCCAGCTTTAAATGAATAACAAGTAGAAACAAATCAGTCACATTTATAGCGCTGTATGAAATTATGTAAATATACACTGAGCTGTGGGAGAACAGATATTATCAGCTTTTGGAACAAATTAGATGTATGTATGCATTGTTTTTCCCAAAATAATCTAAATATGACTAGAGCTACCGTTTCCTAAAAATACTTGTATATGAATATACTGAATATGATTGTGTTCTGTTCATGTCGTTATTGAAAATTTAAATTTCCCAAATTATGTAAAGTATTTCAATTAATAGACCATCGGACATAATTCGGGGTCCAAAACTGGGTTGAGTTAGTGGGGTATAGAGGGGCGTCACAATGTAGACCTACAATTTACTACATGTCAAATGGTCTAACATTTGAAATACTCGATGGACTCTCGCTAACTTTTCAAAAATATTGGGCTTTTACTAGAAAAAAGCCTCGGCAAAACATTGAGAAAATCGGTTGTTTGAGAAATCAGTGAAAATCATGCGCTGCTAATATTCTCTCTTGAAGTCAGTGGGGCGTAGGCTATACAGCTTGATGGCAGCAGTTCGCAGTTATTAATGGCTGCCTGTCTATCGGGTGAGTGACTGTTATGGGGACTAAGCTAACTGTGTGCGAGGAACTTGAAAAGTGGTAGAGAAACACGGACCCAGTGTTGGGCAAACGTCACGGACGGTGGCCATACATTAAGCCAAAGTAAAATTGAAGATAAAATATTTTGAAGTGGATGCTCATGCAGTAAATTAAATAATTAAATTTAGGAGGAAGATTTTTAGTCACTTAATTTCAAATGACAAAAAAAATAGAAAGGAACAATGCAACAAGAGAAGAGTTATTTTTCATATTGGTGTAGAATACACCTAGATGCCACCATAGCGTGGACTGATGTGGATGAACATCTCACTTCATTTGGTGGAGCCCATTATTTCATTTCCTTACTGTAATACTATTGGCCGCTCGCAGGCCTACATCACATCACTCAGTCTACTTTAACGCTACTACTCTCTCAGCTAACACATTGTAAATGTAAATTACAACGTCATTGGAATATTTCGGTGATATTTGAACATATCTCCTCGAGGCTCCTCAACATATACGTGATCGTAAATGAAAGGTCTCCTGCCTTGTACTGGTAAAGTGAATGAAATGCTTTTTTTATGCCATCTTTGTGCACAAATCTAGGTTAAACTGGGCCAGTAGAACCGCCTGATGATGGTGTGATGAATGAGAATCCACTGCCCTCCAGACACAGGATTCGAAATTCGAGCCCTGTCGGACACGGAGGCTTCCCAAAATGTTAAATCTTTACGAGTGAGCGGAGAAGAAACATAATTTAAAACTTGAAGGCCAGCGTGGTGTTCAAACCCGCTATCTCCAACTTTCCAAACAGGCAGCTTTAACCACTGCACCAGGACCCCGCCCTTATATTGGTGTGAAAGTAAGCGTTCAGACAGTATAGTCTTCTGGCGGTATCCCCAAAGGTGAGGGGGTCAATAATTAAGCTCTTAAAATAAAGTCATTAAAGATCTGCTATCACCTGGAACTGACTGCAATATAATACATTTTTTACCAACAGTCTAGCGATACTCTACAATGACATACTAAAAGTATAGAAAGATATGTGTGGGGAAAGGTGTCAGTTTCAAGTTTATTGTATATACTTATATAACGTATATATACATATCAGTATTTACATATCAGTGTGGATGATGTCTCTTGGTCAACTGTAGACACACGACCGCCCTACATTATAGCACATTATAGGGCCTAGTACAAAATGGCCGTCTTCCAATTCCAGAATGTCTGTAAAATGATCTATCTTTCTTTTAGAAATATGAATAAGTGGCTATGCTTACGTACACTCTGGTTCTAAATCTAACACAAAGAAGTCAACAGAATAGCAAAATCCAAGATATCACCATCAAATTGCAGAAAAAAAACATGTTATTATTTGAAATCGGAACACAGCAAAAAAAAGTAGGCCTAACCATTTTTTTTAAATCTTAGCGATGGTTCCCTGAGTGTTAGCAAAATAACTCCACTTTGCTATAATGTTTGGGCTATGCCGAAACATACTTAGTTTTCTTCGGTTCTTTCTTGTTTTTCTGTTTTCTATGTCTACAAATCGGAGTGATATTTCTCCTTGAGTTTGCATGCGATCAACTTGCCATTTTAACACAATGTTCTTCAGATAGTCAGGCTGCATGCTATATCTTTGTTAAGAATTCCGAGAACGTCGACAGGTAATAAAAATGAGTCCCATCCAATTTCAATGAGTCCTCAAACCGAAGAACCATTATATTACAGCTGCACGCAACTAGCCGCATCGCTCATTTTTGTGAAAATAATCTAAATGTAGTAACCAAATACTACAAATTAGAAAAAAACAACCAATGTACAGTTCTTTACGTGTAATAATGCATAACTTTCATCAAATATGTTTTTGGTGCCATATTCTACCTTTTGGATTTTTTTACAATTATATAGCAACATAAAACGTGGAGTTTGAAAATATTCAGTTAAAAAAAAATATCAGGTTTGATATTCTTTATAGAAATCATCTTTTAAAATATTTTAGAATTTAATAGTTGTGCTACCAGTTAAAAGATAATGAAAATAAAACTGATTTAATGTTAATTCTGTAATTTTTATTTTGGATATTCATGATCGATGCATAGTAGCCAAAATAATTTTAGTCTTATTTGTAGTATATTAGCAAATATATTCTTATGAAAGCACAAATGGTCATTAGCTACGAATAGTATTAATATTGCTTTTTGATTGTTCAAGATGGAAAATTGCTCGTCCGTCCGTCCGTCCGTCCGTCTGTACGTCCGTCCGTCCGTCCGTCCGTCCGTCCGTCCGTCCGTCCGTCCGTCCGTCTGTCCGCCACTATTAGCACTAAAACTTGTTTCGCATAACTGGAATGCACAATAAACTTCACATACAGGCTAATCATGACTGAAGCTTGACTATTTTCAAATTTGACCTGTCTGTGACCCCTATGACCTTGATTTTTTTCTGATCGACAATTTTTTTCGTTAACGCGATTCACTCAACATTTTTTTCATGTATCGCTTCAAAATTTATACCATGCATCCATTTCACTAATAGCTCGGCGAGTTTAGAATTGCGCAAGATTTGGACAGAAATTAGTTCATGGCGGCAAAAGGCCATTATTTTTTAGTATGCGTAATATCTGGAAAACCAGACCGGATGGCTGACCATTACTATTGAACAAAAAATGCAGTTTCAGTTAGGGAAATATCATGAAAAATGTCAACTTGATCAAATTTAAAATGGCCAACCTGCGACTAATTCTGATCGACAAATTTTCTCGTTAACGCGATTCACTGAACATTTTTTCATGTATCGCTCCAAAATTTATGCCATATATCCATTTCCCTAATAGTTCGGATGAGCTCGAAATTAGGCAAGATTCGGACAGAAACTTGGTCATGACGGCCAAAATGGCCAATTATAGGCAGCTATTTTTTTTAATATGCATACCAGATAGCTAGACCATTACAAAAAAATAAAATGTGCAATTTTAGGTAGGGATATGCTCTGAGAAATTTTAACTTGATCAAATTAAAAATGGCAGATATTCGGTCCACCAAGGATATATGATACACTTTTTAATTGCGGGTCAATGTTTGTTTACGTCGGCACTGGATCCAGAGCGCTTACTGTGTAGCCCAGTCAACACAATTCATTGACCCACTGTTGGCTCAATCACGGGCCACCGTCTGCAACTCTGACCCACCATTAACACATCATTACCACTGTTTTAATGCCGGCAAAGCGCTGTAAATGTCGAGCCGTCACAGAAACAGCAGTCAGCCAGTACTACCCATCATACATGTATGACTGATAAGTTCAGGCTGACCGGGCAGGCCATCTCAAGTGAGAGAGTAATTCCCAATACTCCAGAAACATTGGCCCAATGCTACCAGGCAGACCAGGGCAGTGATTTCTTGACCAGCAACTCTTGAAACCTTAGTTATAGCCTATTAGGCTGAAAAAAAAAAAATCAGGCCTATTGTCGACATCAGGTGCGTCCGTCCGTCCACCCGTTCGTCCGTCTGTCCGCCACTTTTAGCACTATAACTTGTTTTGCGTAACTGGAATGCACATTAAACTTTACATGCAGGTTAATCATGACTAAAGATTTACTAATTTCACATTTGACCTTTCTGTGACCCATATGACCCTAACTTTTTTTGATCGACAAATTTTCTCGTCACCGCGATTCACGTAAAAAAAATTGTATGTATCGCTTCAAAATTTATACTATCCATCCATTTTACTAATAGCTCGCAATTGGGCAAGATTCGGACAGAAATTAGGTCATGGTGGCCAAAAGGCAATTTTTTTTAATATGCGTAATATCTGGAAAACCAGACCAGATATCTGACCATTATATTAATGTATAAATATAAATTAACCTTTTAAGCGCCGAGTCGGATAAAAAATTGTAGGCCTACCCACTTGAAGTTATGTTCCGCTATCTCAAAACTCACCATGGGGTGGGTTGTTAAATTTTAACAGTGATGTGTGTTGATAAAAAAATCAAAACAATAATGATAGTCGTGATTTATGATCAATGGGTTACATTATTTTAAAAGTAAATTTAGAAAAAAACAACTAGCGACATTTGAATTTTAAGGGTTATGATGTTTTAATGTGAGAATATGGCACTGTTTTGTGAGGACATGACATCCTAAGTTTAAGTCATTTTACCAACAATAGTTTGTGTCACCATGCTAGGTAATGGCATGAAATCGCCAGAATATAATATTAGCGTTTAATAAATTGTATAATAATTGCGGAATATGACAATATAATGTAAGAACATAGTTTCATATTTCAAAAAGATGATATTGCAATGACAGTATATGGGATGATACTGCTAAGACATGAGAATAGTACTCTGAATTAATTTACCAAATGGATGGGTATATCAGGATTTGGCATTACAATTCTGGGATATGGTACAGTAGGGCTGGTATAAATAAAGCCCTATATATAATGAGATGTTATATCGCCATAGTGCTCGGATATGACAATATAAAGTCAGTATATTTACCAGAAATATGGCAATATGATGTCGGCCTATTACATTATAATGTCAAAATGTGTATCAATGTCGGGGTATGGCATTATGATAACAAGATTTGACATTACAATGTCAGGAAATACAGTTTTCAGGACGTTGCATTTCAATGTCAGGATGCGGCACAATATTGTAATAAATGCTATCAAACTCATAGGTCAGGATATGGCATTTTTATATGAAGACATGACAGTATATTTTACAAGAGAATTGGCAATAAAATTTCGAAGAATGGCATCAATATGCTGGAATAGCATGTCAATATATTGCGTTGTACATGTATTTTTAAAATATGACAATGACAATTTTATGATAGTTAATTATATATATCTAGAAATATTTAATTGTAATTTTGTGATAGTTTATACAGTATAATATCAGGATTTTGTAATGTCAGTAGGCAACTATAGTATATTTTAATTTTACGATTAAATCATTAAATGACGGAACATTACACAATAATGTCAAAATATATAACATCATATTGTCAAGATCAACTCATTGTCAGGATATAGCATTTTAGTGTAGTTAGGTGTTAAGATAATGACAGTATATCGCTTAAAAATTCTTTATGTGTCATTTTAATGTTAGGGTGCGATATTTTAATGTCAGCATATGTTTTTACAAGACCAGGATATATCTAAATTATTCAAAATCAATGCATACAGAAACAGAAAAAAAAGAGTTTGTTGCACCCCCCCC
Organism: Flabesymbios commensalis; assembly: GCA_964017125.1. Taxonomy (NCBI): domain Eukaryota; kingdom Metazoa; phylum Annelida; class Polychaeta; order Terebellida; family Flabelligeridae; genus Flabesymbios; species Flabesymbios commensalis. The sequence goes on from OZ024909.1 coordinate 15,929,573, forward strand.
CCTCCCCGTTGACATTTGTTGTGAGGTACCATTGGAAAGATGTGGATCTTAGGAGTAATGTTTGCCCGGGTGTGCATCTGTATCTCTATATAAGAAAGTTATAGGGCATTATTGACAGGGGGGGGGGGGTCATTCAAGTAAATTATGCCGAGATGGACATAAACGACAAAGAACACATCTAAAGAATGATCGTTTGTTTTAATAATACCAGTATTTAAAACGTATGGGCTTTGTACATTAAATAAAAAATAAATAAAGCCCTTTTTTTACATATTTTTTGCCAATAATAACCCTAAAATACCCCCAAAACTGAACTACTATAATACTTATTATTATTATTAATTCATTGTCAGATAAATCTGTATCGGAGTCTATCTGCTTATATTCCGTTATGTTCAAGCTTACCGCGTCAATCAATTATCTGAAAATACATTGACATATAAAAAAGTAAATGAGCAGGCGTAGCGTAAGGGCTTTTTTCGGGGCATTTTCAACCCCCCTTATTTTTTATTAGTAGTCAATTTTTTTCACCAAGTTTGGTAGAATCGTTCACATTGTGATAAAAGTACTAAATTTCGTACAGAGCTGCTCTAGATTATATTGATCCATATTGGACGAGGAAACACCGTGCAGCTGTAATGTAACGGCTTTTTCGGGGCATTTTCAACCCCCCTAATTTTTTTTAAAAAAATGAGTAATTAGTAGACAAATTTTGTTTTTCCTAAAATACGTCTACATAACTGTTTATTAGTGATGTTAGTAATTTAATAAAAGCAAGTCAAGGGCAGATCCAATACAGCGCTTATGGTTCACACCCCCTTTTTTGACAAAATTATTATAATAAAGGCCCAAATTAAATAAAATTAAGATTAAGTATGTTTTCAATGATGTGAAATGATGCTTTAATGCATCGTGAGGGCTTTAAAGGGTTAAGAGGCTCTTATAAAGGCTTGAGATACGATATGTGGGTATTACACATTATGTGTGGGAATTAAAAATCGTGACAGTCACCATGGACACGAGTGAGTCGTAATTTTGAACACTCATATGCATTGCTACTTGAGGGCTTCTAACTTTTCTTCTGCTTATACTCATACAATTTGCTATTTTTCGAAATGATGATTCTTTGTAATTTTCGATTTGACCACTGTATGAAATATATATAACACACAGATTTAAACTGATATAGGCCTGCACATTGTGTTAGATTTGATCTCCAGATGACCTTGAAACGTAAGCAAATCCATGTTATTAAATTAGTTTAAATGAGGCATTATAATAAATTTCAGTGCCTATTATTTCCGACGTTGAGAATCCACTGGTCAGAATACATTGGTTTCATGTAGGTTTTTCGCAGCCATTTTTAATGTAACTTATCATCTTAAAATTTAAATATAACCACTCCAAGTGTATGATGATACCCAGTTTCGAATATTCGATATGGATTAATGTCATTACACTCTAAAACCATTATTTCCACAATTAGAAATTCACGAAGATCATTGGTGATTTTTTAAATTTCACATGCAGTTTTATCTTGATATAGCAATAAATGCTATCTTTGAACTTGAAAAAAACGATGTGCTCCCGGGTCACTCCACGTCCCCTGGTGAAAATATATCATTTGCATGGTAGTTATGCATGGTGGCCGTCTTGTCTATTGACCTCCAGGGGCCGTATTCTCGTACAACTTACGATATATCGTAGGCTTCTGATTGGTCGAGATGGCCATCTCGACCAATCAGAAGCCTACGATATATCGTAACTTGTACGAGAATACGGGCCCAGATGACATTAAAACGCAAAAAAAACATTCCAATTAAAATTAGTCACAAATTTGGTATTGCATTAAATTCTATGAGTATTATGTTAAAAGTTAAAAATTAAAGATGGCGACCATTTTGAACTAATTCAAATAAGTTTTATTTGAGCAATTTATAACAATTAGGTCAAATGAACTCAATAAAATATGTATTTAAATGCTTTGTGGCAGCCATTTTGAAAGCACACACAGGAAACTTAGGGGCATATATTCATCCCCAATTCGTTGTGATCCTCATAATCAATAGCTCGGTCACACCTGACTGGTTATAGTAACATTAAGCCTACCATGATAATTTGTCTGTACTTGATTAACAATAACTCTCCATTCCCGGACAAAGCAAATAATGTAGTGGTGTGTTTTAAATGCGTTGAGCGTGTGTCTCGCGGCGGCGGGGCTGGTGTAGATGTTAGCGCTGCCGCATGCCACGCATTAGCTTGGGGTTTCAGAAGGTTATATTGGCACAGATTAGGCTGCGTGTACACAAAAGAAAGGCCTTTCATTCATTTTTTCATCCATTCACCCACTCATTGATTCATTCAGTCAGCCAATCTCGCTACGGCGACTGGCAAATCAAGTTTGTAATATTACCCTTTTTCTTGATTTTTGTGCATACATTTACTGAAATTAATATATAAAATGCAATTATAGTTGTGATAGACGCTCAAAGGGTTAATCATCCAGTGAATAATTTGAATACAATTAGAAAGTGTCACCTTGGGACATAAAAGGTGTGTCTGCCACCTCATAAAGTGTGTGCAGCTACAAGTTTGTAAGTCCGCAGACACATACTAAGGAAATGAAATGAATGGGGTTTTAGGCCACCTTTGTGCACATATAGGCTGAGCTGGGCCAGGAACCTCCTGAGATGAATGAGATGACACTGCCCTCCAGATACGGGATTTGAAATTTGAGCCCTGTCGGTCTGAGGCCGAGCACGCTACCTCTCGGTCACGGAGGCTCCCCACAATACGATAGTTTTACGAGTGGATTGGGAAGAAAAATAATTGTTCATTTTAAACCGCCGAGACCGGGAACCGAACCCCGAGCTCTAGCGTGAAGGGCAGCGGTACTAACCACCACCCAAGGGCCCCCGCCCTAAATACTAGATAAATGATCCCTAAAAGTATGATATTATGGTTGACAGGCCTCGTAGAGGTCGTCTCGACCTGTTCCTGTCAACCAACGTTATTAGCATGTTGAAAAAATACTCAATTAATAATAATGATATTGTACCATTTGCATGTTTTCAACTGAAAGTCAAATAAACATAAACAAATGACAGAAACCCCTTTCAATCACTAGGAGATGAAACTGTCAAAGAAAGCTATCACGGTGGGTTTTTTCTTCTGCACGTAACAGCAATAACAGGAGCGACAAAAGACGAAAAGTAGTTTTCCTTAAAAATATAAGGTTTATTGAAAATGGCAAAGAAAGCGTAAACCGATACTGATACATTGTGAGAATCGGTGTAACAATGTAATATTTAATTAAAACAATAATAACTGCAATTAAATTGAAATACATTCACAACAAAATTGACTTGACCTGAGAAATATATATTTTTTGTTTTTAATTTGGGACAAAATATACTTGGAATTTGTTTCCAGCGATTATTTACACGTAATTTGGCTGAATAAATGTGGGGATAATAATATTGTGATATTGGCTTTGCCTGCCACCACAAGCTTGCATACTTGTTTACTGGGTATTTACATTTAAGAAAGTACAATATTCGTAATCATTTCTAAAAATCATCTAAATTTTAATTCAGATTTTGAATTTAATATACTAGCTTGCATAGAAGCATGTCTGCATATGAATGGAGATTAAATTCGATTTACTTAAAGGGACCCCTTGGGATGAGACATTTTCAATGTTGTCAATTTTGAAAATTTAATTTCTATGAAGCTATATGGCCTACTGATCTTAACTAAAAATACGAAAAAGTCAAAAAACAATTTTAAAGCACCGAAAAAGAGTGAAATAGTTGTATTTCCAGGACGTATATTACCATGTAAACAAAACAAGTCAGCAGTATTCAGTACTTTACATCACATATTCCCACGTATCAGACGGTAAGATCAGAGCAGTCGCCGCTAATTGGTGTCTTATAGTCAGGACACGGGAGGACACACCTGCAGCACTGATTGTCTACCCAACGCTGGGCCGATGCCATCAGCATGTGGCCCAATGCTGTGAGAACATTCAATCGTCCTTCAGGTATACAAATAGTTTGTTTGGGTTACTTCTGGATTTATAGAAATGTTGATTAAAAATATTTGTAAAAACATGAAAATTCTGAAAAAAATAAAAACATGATCCGTGGGATACACTACTTCAGTACGGAATTAAAAACGAAAATTGATGTCATCCCAAGGACCTGCTTTAACAAAATGTCCCTGAGAGATGTTATTTTCAGCCACAACTAAAATATAATTTACAGGCGCTTTAAACAATTTTTAAATTTTATGTGAATTTACATGCACACGCCACTGTTTCTAGACATGCCTCTGAGCTCCGCCTCCTTTACACAAACATAAACACGTCAATTACGTCATTGCCATAAACAGGGTGAGATGTTACCATGGTAACGTATCACCCCATCTTAGATAGAGTGATATGTCACCATGGGATGTTACCATGATATGTTACTATGCTAACATATCACCCTGTCATAGACATGATGATATGTTATCATGGGATGTTACCATGATATGTTACTATGGTAACATATCACCCTGTCATAGACAGGGTGAGATGTAACCATGGTAACATACTATCCTGTCATAGACAGGGTGGTCAACATTGACTTGTGTTTGTAGAATAATCAAATATTTCGTTGTCAAATCCAGATAAAATTAACCCCTATCCTGCTAAGTAAATTTATTTAAAGTTTCAACCACTTGAGATCGCGTCTCGCTACCGCGATCCACAACCTCAAGTGGTTGACAAATACTCATACTTGTTTAATTTGAGACGAAACATTAGCAAATATTGATGGTTGAACAGTCATTTCATTTCTAATAACATTGATTTAATCGGTTAACAGATTAAAAACGATTATTGTCGTGATCAGCAGGCAAAGGGTTAAATCATTTGTCATCGTGTGACCATGTCGTCGGCATCCACTGGTTATATGCCTACATCGCACTCCGTGAGCTTGGTACGGATGTCACTGCAGGTGTGAATTTTGTTGTCATACCGGAAACCTGGGTAGCCCATAGGAGTGGCACCTCTTTTGAAAAAAAAATCTGCACAGTCGACAACGTCTGACGAACCTTCAATTTTCCCCAAGCAACCGCAGAATCTGCAAGAAGTCACAAAGATACATTTTCATTAAATAGTTATATTATCAAAATATAAATAACTTTATAGCGCACATGAAACTAACTATCAGCCCTTATATACTATAGGATATAAAGCGAGGTGCTGGTTTATAATCATAGGGAAGGGGGGGGGGAGTGATTCCTGTGCAATTTTTTTTAACAATTTGCTGCTTTACCTGACCCTTCTGCGTACACCCCCATCCCCCCCCCCCCCCCCACCCTGAGCAGACCCGCCCTGGAGGCACTTTGTAAACACAAGATGAGGCTGATAGTCAGGGACCATGTCCACCGAAATAAGCTCCCGTGCGATTTTTTGTATGATGCTAAGCCACCCATCCAGACGTCTCAAGGACATCCCAAAGAACAAAAAAAACATGTTGGCAGTCTGAAATATGTGGGGGGGGGGCGAGTGATGAGGTATAGAAGAAATTTATAACATTTTACTTTGCTGACTTTGGGATAGAGCATTAAAAACATCCAGAGGATATTTTTACACATTTTTGGAAACAGCTATACCACATGTTGTCATTGAATATTAGTCAGAGAACATCTGTACCAAACTGAAGTCCCGTGTGAATTTTGTGGTGAAAGCAAGCCACCCATCCAGATATGTTGATGGGATCCCAAATAACAAAAAAAAACACTTGTTGGCAGTCCGAGATACTGGTCTTTTCAGAATTACAAGCCAACAAAAATAGATGCCCTATAAGCGTTTTCTATGTGCGTCGCGTGAGTGATCAGCCAATAACACTCAAAAATCAACATAATAAATCTACACTTGCAGAGGAAATCCAGATCAGAGTTGGGGTCAATTCCGGAATTGAATGGGAATTGAGCGGAATTCCTGACTCAATTCCAGGAATTGGACTAGGAATTGGAATTGAAAAAAAAGGAATTGGAATTGAATTGGAATTGACAAAAAATGCCCGGAATTGATAAAGGAATTGACTTTTTTTATCCATGTTTATTTTTTAGGCGCCATTAAACGCATGAGTGATCATCACTTTTGTCATTGCAGTAGAAGTTTACCTGATCTATGTTTATTGATATGTGTATTATAATATTAATAATAATAAACTTATATAGGCCTAGTGCCTAAATTATATTAAAAAGTTTTATTTAAGTTATGTAAAATACTCATTTAAAAAACTAATGGCCATAAAGATTAAATAAAACTGTGATGTGTAATCAGAATAATAGTTGTAACAAGATTGCTCCTGCTAAGTTGGGGCAATTCAATCTAACTATCACAGATTGGTGTGTGCGTATATACTTGCTACTTGTTGTTACTTGTATACACCCTTGATTTACTCCCGCGGACTGGTGTAACCAGCCAGTAACAGTTTTGTCGAGAAGTGTGACTCATGACAACTCAACACCTACTGTAGGCCTATATGGTGTTAGAGAATTACCATCGAGTGGCTGAATTATCAGCAAAATGAGACGCCGAGCCGGCGTTGGTTTAATGTTGGTCCGTCATCACAAACGACGGGCCAGCATTATATCAACATTGGGTCAATGTTTTGTGTTTGCTGGCTTGAAGCTCCGGAAATAATAGTGCTATTTTTTTAGTAATGTTTTCCTTATATATTCGTGCAAGCATGATCACACTGTTTAGCTATCACTTTTGTGTCACTTAACAGCATTTTTTATTTTTTGTATTTAAAAAGTAATGCTTGTCTCATGGGCATAATTTTAGTTCTCGTATTTGCTATATTTTTGTCATTTGGACGTCCATAGTTTATAAAACAATCACGAGTCATGATTAGACTTAAGTGAATTTATGGCTTAGAACATAACCATCGCTTGTCCCTCGAGTGGGTAGAACAAAAGAAATACCGGGACCTTGAAACGAATGCGTTTCCAATAGACGTTGAGCCAATGCTGATTTAATATTGGGAAAGCGCTGAAAACGGTGGAGCAGCATTAAGGCATTATTGGGTTAACATCCAGTGTTAGCAGGAAGGAAGTTATGCAACGTAGCCAGGCGCTCTATTTGACCCTTTGATATGCCTTTTGTGCCCTAGAGGTTATCCTGATATATTTTCTTATATTTAATCGCCACACGCTAGAATTATATATTAAAAAAAAGTATAATCGGAAAATAAATAATGTGAATAATTGCATCAATTGAAATACAACAATAGATCCTACGTTGCTTTATTTTTAATACGAGTCTTTTTTGAGTGAGGTGTGGGTCGACACGCCGTAGCCTCCACAGGGTCAGACTTATCAGAGTTTCAAGCAGCACGGCGTGTCGCGAGACATTGTGTTAATTACACTGCCGTGTTGATGGCAATTCTGGAGTAACAGCTAGTCTATAGAAATAACGCGCTCACATCCGCGCCCACACGAGTACAAAGAGTATTAAAGAGTGTAACATGTTTAAATATGTTTACAAGATAATAAATAAATAAAAAAAATTCATATCAGGTGTTATTATTTCAATTTATATCAAGTTATTATACAGATGTTCTATGTGTATCAAAAGTCTCATTGTTGGGTGGAATTGATAAGGAATTGACTTTTAAGGAATTGGAATTGAATTGGAATTGACTTTTCTTAAAACCAAAGGAATTGGAATTGACTCAGGAATTGATAAAAAGGAATTGGAATGGAATTTGGAATTGATAAAAAGGAATTGACCCCAACTCTGATCCAGATGCACAATTGTTTCACATATATGTTATATTGTCAATTTTTACATCAAAATAATTTAAACTATTGCCATAATCCAGGCTAATTTGTATGTCAATATCATATCAATCCCCACAGCATGCCGAATAACCATGTTAACAGAAACAAGACCATAGACTAGATCGTAGACTATACCTCCTAACCCCCATGATATAACTGTACTGTGGTGTAGGTAGTAATGGTAGTGGGCCTTACATCTGTGTCCCTAGTTTGCACCATACAGCTTCTACAATGGAGAGTCAGGCCAGCATGGGCACGTCAACTGCAAAAGCCACAAGATACGACACAATCACAATCTGCATCATTTGCCAAAAACAAACAGAGGAACTGCTTGTGGAAAAGCCAACTGCCCACTGTAAGGCTCTGGAATTCAGAAGAGACAGGGCAAAATATGGTGATGGACACTTAGCACTATCCTGAAGTCAGCAGACGCCATGGAAAATTGACAGGTCATGACCTTGAATCCAAGGATGCATCATGGCACAGAACATGCTACCAGCACAGTGTACACACAGGAATGTGAAAGAGAGCTAAAGAGAGGTATGAAAAGAACCTGGCTGCTAGGAGCTGACACGACAGAAGAGAGTCCTTCGAAAAGGGCTTATCATATTGTGGTACTTTCACTCGTTCTCAGTCTGTTCTGTATGAAAGAGAACTCTGTTTCTTCTGCGATGTAGGGGCCACGAAAGGTAATCCTCTTCACACCGTTGCCACGGAAAATGCTGGGCGTGCTCTCAAGAAAGCAGTTGAGTTAAGCGACAACGAGAGATTCTGTGTCAAGCTAAATACTGGAATCAACCAAGAATCATGCCCATGCAATCGACATCAAATACCACAAGCGCTGCTGGGCCAAGAGCGTCACGCATGTTCACCGCAGGGCATCAGACCCAGTGCCTGAGAATAGCAAAGCAGATGAATTTGCGGCTGAGGTTGAGTTTCTCAGTTTGGTCAAGGGTAAGCTACTGGATGGTAAACTCATCAATATGGGTGTGCTCCAGACGACATACACCAGCATCATGTCAGCAAATATTGTAAGAAACCCCACCTGCAGTCGCCCGAAATTGAAAAAGCTCCTCCAGAGAGAAATACCAGATGTAGAATTACACACGGTCTGAGGAACAGCCAACTGATAAAGAGACCTCCCAAGAGAACATTCCGACCTAGTCTAGGTATAATTCTCTTGTTAGCAACAATTTACCTACAACCAGGGTTGGTACGCTACCACTGCTTGCTGCTCCAGCACACGAATGGCAAACGCTGCTGACCATCCTAATGCAGGCTCAGGGAATCAACGCCAAAGTGGTGGGGCCTGACAGAAAGAGAGTCATTTCTCTTGATATGGGCCTCTACAAACCCGCAAAGCAGCTCCACATGGCAAGAAGTGACATGGATCACCTGCTACTTCGCCCTGGCGAACTGCACATTTTAATAGCCCAGCCACGTACCGTCGGTGCCGATATATAGAAACCAGTGGACTGGACTTCTCCTGGACAGAGGCAAATTTGTATGGTTCAGCAACAGTCAAACAAATCCTTGAAGGAAGACATGTGAGAAGGGCAATCGAGACACATGTAGTCACAACGCAGCTCTGTGGTAGTTTAGCAATGCACACATGCACACATGTAGATGTGATCAAGTCTTTGGATGTCATAGAGAAGATGACACAGTTTGACTCCCAGGCTAGCCAAAAACCACTGCTCATTGTTATGCGCCAGTACATGCAGATGGTGATGGACATGCTACAGTTCATCAGGTCAGCTCGAACCGGGGATTGGAAACTTCATCTCCTAAGCACCAAGACATTTGTCAAATACTACTTCGCTCATAGCAAGCTGAACTACGCTCGGATGATTCCAGTCTATTTGGCAGACATGGAAGCACTCAAACAGTCTGATGCTGAAATCTACGGCGAATTCCTGAGTGGCAACTGGGTAGTCAACAAGAACCAGCACGTTCCCTTTTGCGCAGTAGGAGCTGACCATGCTCTAGAGCATATCAACCGCTCAATGGAAGTATCTGCTGGCTTGGTAGGCATCACCTTGAACCCAAGTGCACGCACAGTGATGAGCTGTTCAACTTGGTCACCAAGGCAGTCATGCCTGTCCACAGACATGTGTAGACAAAGCAAGCTTGGGCAACAGCTGTTTGATGATTTTGTCACAAGTCGCATCATCACAAATACAACCAACCTGTGGGCTTCAATGAAAAAATGTCAGCTGCAAACCTGGAAAGCCGCAGGGGAGAAAGTGAAGCTCAGCCTAGGACAAAAAGTGATGGAACTCAAAGAAGACCGAAGTCTCTCTGTCCGCTTGCTAATGGTTTCCAAGTCACGACCAGAGATAAACCTAGAATATGCTGTTGGCCGCCATGAACTCTCATTTGTGCCCAGATCCATGTTTGCTGTTGACGGAGAAATGTTGCACTGTCACAAGAAAAGCAACTTGATGGCTATCCTTGAGAGTCTCCCTGACAGTACAGACAATAATGCAATCTAGAGAGTGATCATGGTGGAGAACTGCCAACGGAAACCAGCTAGGAGATGGACCATAATATAGCTGTGGTGGATAGAATGGTAGACATTCAGTTGATGGGAAAGCAACTCAACTGCTCTCAGCTGGCAGACAACTTCTATCATGGACAAGTACGGCTCAATGGATAAAATGCGGGTCATTTTCGACCGATACGATGTCCAACATTCACTGAAATAGTCTACATGTACCAGAAATAAAAGACTAGTGAGTCAGACTGTTGTTGCCTACCACATTACAGACTCCACTATCATTGCCAAGATTTCTCTGAAGAGACTGCTCTTGACTGGATACTTAGCACACAAAATGTTGCAGCAAGCCCATGTTTTAGGACAATCTGTTGTTGTGGCATGATTCACCCAATGCATAGCAGCCCATACTGACAAGAGATACCTGGACAGTGACCACGAAGAGGCTGATACAAAGCTGAATCTACATGCAGTTGATGCAACAGCCTCTGGTGCACCAAGTATCATGATTTGCTCCCCTGACACAAACGTTCTTGTTTTGGCTGTGAGGCGTTATTCAGAACTGTGTAAGGATACAACGTTTTCCATAACAGAAGGAAGAAACAGTAGGACCATTCAACTATCTATGGAGCTTTATGACCTCAGAAAGCAGCGGTACTACCAGGCCTGCATGCCATGAGTGGCAGTGACAACGCTGGCAGTTTTGCAGGAAAAGGCAAGCATGCTTTCTGGAAGGCATTTCAAGACTCCAGTGAGGGCATACTCACTGCTCTGATCAACCTGGGAACTACCAATGAGCTGCAGGATAACACAGCTGCTTCCATTGAGCAATTCATCTGTAATGTCTACCAACCACAAACCCAGATTGTCTCAGTGAAGAAGTTGAGATGGTGGTTATTCAAGAAGAAACAGGCAGAATCAGAGAGGCTGCCTCCAAGTCCTGATGAAGTGTGACAGGCTATTCTTTGCGCCCATCACCAAGCCATTATTTGGAATAATACAGTACAGTACCACAGCCTGTGATTCCACCCCCAGAAAAAAACAGAAGGATGATGGATGGACCCCAGTCATGACTACTCAGCTCCCAGCCCCAGTATCTGTCCTCCACTTGGTGAAGTGTGCCTGCAAGAAGCAGTGCCGATCTGGAAGATGCTCCTGTAGGAAGGAAGGCCTTAACTGTTCTAGCATCTGGGGTTGCTCAGAGGATGGAGAAGAAGCCTGTGAGAACTCAGAACAGCTAGTTCCAGAGTGCGATGAGGTGAACGATGATGAGTGATGACTGTGATCATGGTGATAGACACTAGTTGTGTATGACCTGCCTGAAAGATACTCCACAAGAAGACATCTGATCAATGGACAGACAATGCAGTAGCTAACAGTGATATACTTTGCTCATTGAAATTAAATAGTTTTCATTCCATTTTGCCCATCGCTATCTGCAGTCTATTAAGTGACAATGACTATATTCTCTTACTCATCAATTTCATATGTAATAGGCTCTACTTGTGATATAGACCTATCCATCTAGTATATGCCCAGTCATGTCGATGGACTTGTTCAGAGTTAAACATGTTTAAGTTAAATATGCTTTAATCGGTTTATGATTTTCTCTGAAAAAGTACTCGGTTTTCATCAGTATCACATTCAAAGAAAGACTGTATAGCACCATAGTGTTTAAAAAGCTTATATTAAACTTTCTCTATAAAAAAATTGACTGATTTGAAGATTTTTATTCCTACAAATAAGCAAACTTTGACTGTCGGAAAAGACAATTAAGTATAAATTATCCCGTTTTTTTAAACACTTTTCAACACGGGATTCCAGGTGCTCCCTGACTATATATTCAAGACGAAACATAGGTGAAGTTTTAATTTTTTTCAGAAAATATGAACCCACCCTTAAAGCGCTGAAAGTCAGTATTTCCAAAAAAAATCACTAAGCTCGTAGAATGTAACTTTCCCGTTTGCTCTACATGTGTATGATTATGATTATGCTAATATATGTTGACTTCATTTGGTATAGCGGTCATCTGGTTCCATCATATCAAGTTAGAAAAACCCTACCTTGTGGCATGAAGGACTTATGAGGTCAAAAGAACGGTTGGGGTACTCTCACAAGTAACATTTTTTCGACACTATGTAATAACATAATCCTATGTTGTATCGTTATAAACAACTTTTATACCACTCTTCCCATATTTTGTCATTTAAGACATTCAGGACAAAACATGCGTGAAGTTTTGATTTTTTTTAAACACACCCTTGGAGCGCTGAAATTCGATATTTCACAAAAATTAACACAACTCAAGCACTGGTCGAACGGGTTTTAAAGACATTATTCACCATCAGGTGGCATACAAATTTGTCTTTGTCAGTAATGTCTTGTGGATTGTGTGGGATCACATACAGATATACTTAGATTGCTAGCAATATTTCAGTTATTTTCTTAGAAGAGGTGTCAATTGTAACAGATGCAGATCTGTCCTACTGATAGGTTTGAACAAGGAATCTAGATTCCTTGGTTTTAATGGACATAATGAGGCTCGTTGAGGTCAATACAATATGATGACATTGCTGGCAATGGATATAAGACACATAGATGGGTAATGTGCCTGCAAAGGGAAGGCTGGATGTAAAGTTATTATATAACCTGTTCATAGCAAACACATCAAAATGTATTTATGTGGTCTTTGGTATTGTCATTTTACTGCATTGCTATCTGTGTCTTGGAATACTAAATGATAAATAAATAATTACAGACTTATAAATAATTATCTACAACTCACAAGCCAAAAAACTGATATTTTAAAGTGTTTGGTGATATTTCGGATAATGTTTTGTTACTTTGAAAAATATATATTCATACTAAAATAGTACATGATAAAATTTGATCATACTAGCAAATTAGATTTTATGAGGTTTTTATATACTTTTTTTTCTAATTATACGTATATTTACTTGCTAGCATTTACAAAATATATGATACTGTGAACATATAATGGAAACATCCAGTAAGCTATTAGAAAGTCTGTTAAATTTGAGAAGTCCTTCACCACCAACAGCACATATAAGACCGGCAGCCCACAACTTTTATTGAAACGAAAAGCGCCAAAGCTAAGGATGTTTTTTTTAAGGTTTATTATATGAGGATTGCAAAAATGTTTTGCTGGCATGCCACAGCTGCTGTTTTATGTACCTATGACGCAATTCAAAATGGCCGCCATGCGTTTTCGGGGAAAATCTAAGTTTCTCAATATTCCTTCTAAAATCATTTGTAATACGTCAATTTCGGATGAATTTTTACGAGGAACACGTTTATAAGATTAATTTTAAGTTTTGATTAATAATTCAAGTTAAAATCCAAGATAACGGCCATTGGCACACTTAACAGTAAATTATAAGACTATAATTTGGCTTCATACCTAGATACACAGCATGTCTATAAAAGTAATAAAAAGAGATAAGCCTCTAAATGTAACATGATATATGTCTATATAAAGGCATTAGAAAAGTCTAAGTTTCTAAGTGATTAATATTTAAGAATTATGCAATATGATGGATCTAAATATATATAATATAAGTGTTTCACTCTCTTTATCTAGACTATCATCACGCTCGAAGTTTAGTGTTCCAAAGTAACTTGGAATACGACTAATGCAGGGAATGGTGTATGCCTACTCAGTAAAGCAACAGTGAACAAATGACCTTATTAAGACTTTCAAACCTGTGTCATAAATGTTAATATAAAGATTAAAAAGCTACAGTGTTATTTTATTTGTTTTCAGATCTGATAATGTCCAGCATGGAAACAATTTGTATCTTCTGTAAGAATACATCTCACCTGGGGTTAATCCATTTCCAGCAGGCTACTTGGCAAACGGCAACTAATGCTGCAAGACGCCGTCTATCACTCAAGAATGACAAATTTGGTAGTGTTACTAAGGATATCAGGTCATTGGAAAAACCGAGACAACCAGAGAAATTATTGTATCATTCTAAATGTTTCAGTCAGTTCTGTGCTATTAAAAGAGGGAAGGTCGATGACGTAGATCCTTGTGAGCCACCAAGGAAGACTCGTTCAACATATGAATTACCCAGCTCATCTAGGCTAGGCGTTCTTGGAAAACAGTGTTTATTCTGTAAAAAGAAAAGAAAGACTGTGGGAAGGACTGTTGAGGGCCTTCATCAATGTTTAACTAAGGATGGTGCTAATTCTATTATTAGTGCAGCTAAACAGAAAAATGACCCTGACATCCTTGGTATTGGGGAAGATTTAATAGCCAAGAAGGCCAGATATCATAATACATGTCGCCGTGTTTATGTAAGGCAAGAAAACACCAATGATGGTAAATACAATTTTCAACATGTATAAGGAAAAATTTATTGCTGTTGGAGGGTCAAAACATGACATTGAAATGTATAGAGTACAGCCCTTTACAATAAAGCTGAAAGAACGATTTGATAATATTGTCATAAATAAACTCTCAAACAAATCCGGAAACTTTATTTCCCCATCCGCAATTACTTCTGCTGAGGCATGCCTACTACTGAATGGATTTGGTGAATCAATGGAGAAGATCAGATGTACTGCTATGATGCTACGAACAGAAATCCTTAGTATATCATCATCAAACCCACCATCACCCATGTCAGTCCACACACTCAAAACTAGTTCTCCTAAGATACCAGAAATTCTCGTCTTGTTCTTCCTCACATTGTTTTCTGGATTAGGCACACTTGATGCTCAGGATAGTGACGTTGTTCAGAGAAAAGCACTTGCTAGTGCATCTGATTCCATGCTCAACTGCACTAGGGGAAGACTCCGTCCTTGGAAGCACAACGAACTGGGACTAGGACTTAGTACACTAACTGGCTCAAAAACAGTGCTAAACATATTGAATCGCTTTGGTCATTGTATTAGCTATGATGACGTGAAGAGGCTTGAAACAGAAATGGCATACTCGTGTTGTGAAGTTGATTGAGAGACACCTGCTGGTCTCAACTTATGTGACGGCCTATCCACAGGTAATTTTATATATATATCTTTTGCTTGTAAATGATAAAAATAGCATACTTGTAATTTTATATTATGTATATGAATAAATTAGTTTTAACAATTTGTAATGTAATCTGCATTTTATACATTTGAATACAATTAATATGTATCATTATCTCCTGTTCTAGCATTAGCTTGGGATAACTACGATGTAAACATGGAAACACCTGATGGCAAAAACACCCTTCATTCCACTGTTGGGATATGCTACCAGAACAAACTACCCGACAATTCACCAGCAGCCACTGAATGATAACCCAATTGGAACCATAACTGGACGTTTGCGTAGGAGCTTTGATGGCAAACACAAGGAGATTGATCCATTTAGTACATCATTAAAACGAGATCAGTTCAAGCTTAAAATATCTGATGTGGAGACAGGGAGATTGAAGCAAAAAACCTCGACTTTCTGTGGCTTCTTCAGTTCTTTACTGGCAAGCTCCCACTCTTCAAAGGCTTTTTCTCACGATTTGTAAGAGATGACCTTCCTCTGACTATGATTGCATACATGGATCCAATATCATTGCCCCCTACGCGAAATGATGTCGTGCGAGAAACCATGGTCCGTTCGTTAAAAGTAGCAGATGAAACAAACCAAAAATACGCCGTTGTAACGTATGCTCTCGCTGTTGCACTGAAAGCATATTCCTTCCAAGCCTTGCAAGAACCAGCATTTGATAAACTCATTATACTACTTGGCAACTTTCATCTTGAGTTAGCATTCTTTGGGGCATTGGGAACCTACATAGCTGACTCTGGTATTGAATACATATTCACTGAATCAGGTGTATTGTCTGAAGGCTCATTATCTGGGTTTATGGAGGGCAAATTTTATAATAGATGTACCAGAATCCACCAAATCTTAGCTGGTGTCTTAGAACAAGCATTGCTAACAAGGTTTCTAGAATTGTTAACTAATGATGAGAAAACTCTTCTTCTGGGTGTTATGGATAACAGTGATTTCACCGCTAAACATTGACAAACTGTTGCCAATGAAGAGTTATTCAATGAAATAATGACTAAATATGACACGTTTCTTCATAACACTATGGGTGGAGAGTATGGTGATACAGCTGCATACTGGGCAATATATGTGTATATTGTTAATAGAATCTACAGAGAACTACAACGTTCAGTAAGAACCAATGATGTCCGTGGTTATATCAACGTTCTTCCAAACGTAATAGACTTATGCTTCGGGTTAAACAGACCCAATTATGCCAGAAGGGGTTCGTTATTCCTGCACCGACTACAAGAGATGACCACCGCAGAACAAATGTTATTGGAAAATGGTGCTTTGAGCATTAGGCGCACAAGTAAGCCGTACTCTAGATGTGCCATAGATTTGACACTGGAACAAACAGTTAATAAAGATGCTGCGTCACCCATGAGGGGAATTACGGCTTTCAGAAATTCTCACAATGCATTCAGACGGTGGTCTGTCGCACTTACCCAACGTGGAATGGCTCTTTCTGAGCTCAGGGAATCTGCAGGTCTGCCTAAAGGAGAGGAGCCTTCTTCTGAGCTGAGATCTTATCAGATTCGAAAAGACAATGCGGATATGAAAGCTTTATCTGAGACGCTACGTAGAACCTGTAATCCATTTGCTATAGATATCACACCAGAGCTTATAAATGTATCTTCAGGAAAAACAGTCAAGGAACAGACCTCAAAATTTCTCCTTGGGACTTTACAAAGAGGAAAAGACCTCCGATTAAAATTCTCGACAGAATGTTCCATTGAAGGTACCAGATTTCTGAAACCAGTACAAAGGACAAAAATTTTGAACTTCGCATCAGAGAATGTGAAGGCATCCAAGAATTTTTCAAAGAGAGTAGAGGCAGCTGAAGGAGTTAGAGATATATTTGGACGCATCATAGCTGTTGCTGCAAAATCAAGTAATAATCTGGATTTGCGTCACCTCCTTAGCTTTCCTATTACTGAGGTGCCCTTGTCACTTTCCCATAGTGATGGGACTCCTCTCAAGACAGAAAAAGCAGCGTTAACAAAGTTTCTGGAAACTAAACAAAACGTTGTGCTGAGTGACATTAGTATTCCTCCAATGAAAGCTGCTGTGATTGATGGTGGAATGAGTCTGTATGAAACTGTTCTACAACACAGCAAGTCGACATATGCGACTATGGCTGAGGATTTACTAAAGAAAGTATGTACAACTAAGGCCAATGAAATTCATCTTGTCTTAGATAAGTACCAATCTCAATCCATAAAGGACTGCGGAAGGAAAGCACGTTATAAAGGTAGTCAATCATTTGTGATAACAGGACCTGACCAAGCTCAAAGGAAAAGTGGGAAAGATCTAAACAATGTGTCTTTCAAAGATGAATTTGCTGAATTTATATTAGAAGAATGGAAGAAAGTACATTATGGGAGGATTATTGGTACAAAAACTCTGTACATTTCACATGGGGGTCAATGCAGAGAACTACGAAATGATGGAGGCATCTTACAATCCAGAGAACCACATAACCTCCAAGGTCGACACGAGGAGGCAGACAAATTAATTGCCTTTCACATACGAAGCATCGGCTCAGGCAATGTCCTGGTTAGATCAAACGACAAAGATGTTGTTGTCATTCTCTTGCATCTTGCTGGAAATTTAGATGAAACTAATATAATCTTGGATTATGGATCAGGTAACCACAGACGATATATTGACATATCTCAATTGGCAATCACTCTGGAAGCCAAACAGGCTGGCTTAACCAAGGCACTACTCGGTCTACATGCTCTAACAGGGTGTGATTTTACATCTTGCTTCTTTAGAAAAGGAAAACTGAAACCACTTCAAAGACTCGTAGCTGATCCAGATCACACACGTGCCTTGATATCTCTTTCTTCTGACGATGTCGATGTTCCAGGTATTGTATGTTCTCTATATGGCTTTGGAACATCAGACATTAACGAGGCGAGGTACAAGTCATTCATGCGTACAAGTAAGGGCGGTGATGCAGCACCTCTTGCTGGTTTGAAAAAGATAAACTGTGCATCTCTCCCACCATGCTCCAAGACTCTCGACCAGCACATTAAAAGAGCACAGTTTGTTGCAAAGATGTGGAAAATGGCCGATGAAGCTTAGCCATTGTATGGTGAAAATGCAACAGACAGTGGATGGAAAGAGATCGACAATTCATACCATCCAGTCTTCAGTCTTCAGGAAGTCATGTGCCAGACACTCTAACATCAGATGACGCAGGACATATTCATAATAGTGGTGATGGTGATTCAGATGATCCCTGGAGTGACGACAGTGATGATAGTGACGAAGAGTGATAGTGAAGATTTAGTTAGAGAACAATAATCAACGCACACAATGATAATTATTATCACTTATTAAAAAAAAATCCAATCTGATAATTAAAAACAACTCATTTTTTGTATTTTTTATATTTTTTTGTCATTTTTTCCATAACATTCTTGATTAAAGCAGTGGGTGTAAGTGTACTACAATATTGGGAAATTTCAATAAGGTAATAATGATAATAATAATGACTTTTTAATTGTAACATGTTGTTCTCACATATCTCTGGTGGGATATGTAGATGTATTTTGGGCCTCGCATAGTTCATACCTTTAAATCGTATTAGATGTTCTTGCACCCACATGTATGGGGTTCTTTATGCTTAAATAACGATTAATCATGTTACTTTAAACTACTCGATGTGCTTGTTTGAGGCTTATAATTCTATTTGACTTTCAGAGACACTCTAATACTGTGTAGCTAGGTATGAGACCACATTATAGTCTAATGATTTACTTTTAAGTACGCCAATGGCGGCCATCTTGGATTTTAACTCCAATTATTAAAACAAATTTAAAATTAATCTTTTAAACGTGTTTCTCATTAAAATTCATCCGAAATTGATGTATTACAAATGATTTTAGAAGGAATATTGAGAAACTTAGATTTTCCCCGAAAACGCACGGCGGCCATTTTGAATTGCGTCATAGATACATAAAACAGCAGCTGCGGCATGCTAGCAAAGCATTTTTGCAATCCTCATATAGTAAACCTTCAAAAAAAAAACCATCCTTAGCTTTGGCGCTTTTCGTGTCGATAAAAGTTGTGGGCTCCCGCTCTGGTCTGATGACATCATAATGGTTATAAGGCATACACCAGTAAAACCTATTTATATCAGAGGAGGTATAATGCACCTATACATGGAGAAAACGGTACTAGATTAGCCTACACCCCCATTTCCTTTTCAGGTTACCCACTGATCTCTTGAAGGCTAAGCTCTATACTATACTGATACATATTTATCGTAGTTAGGAGAGTACCCCATCCTGACTTTTGACTTCATACACCCTCAAGGTGACAGTTAGGTCATGGTTTCCCATTTTCAGACACATAGGTATATCAAATGTATGCTGCGCAAATCCAACAAACACAAGATACAATGCGCATATCCGTACAACTACACATGGAACGGAAATATTACGTCTTGGTGAACGGTGAAAATATTGTAATACCCCAGCAGCTGATGACCTCTAAGGTTAGATTTATATCGTCAAAAATATCTTAACTTCAGATATGTTTCTTCCTGAATGTATTCAATGACAAAATGTGACAACTTTGGTATTAAAGCTGTTTATAACTATAAATAGGATTTTGTTACTACAAGGGGCCGAAAAATGTAACCGGTGAGATTAGCTCATCCGGACTTTGGACCTCATAAGTCCTTCATGCAACATGCAAAGTATTTTTTTATAATTTGATATAGTGGTACCAGATGACAGATACCAGATGCATCAACTGATGTTAGCACACATTAGAATGCTCATAATAATACAAATGTACAGGAAATGGAAACGTTACATACTACTAACTGTGTTAAGTTTCTTTTTAATATTGACTTTCAGCGCTCTAATAGTGGGTTTACGCTGAACAAAAAAATCTGAACTTCACTTACGTTTCATCCTGAATATATTCCAAGAACAAAATGTGGCCTGGGTGGTATTAAAATAGTTTATAACTATAACAATGACGATTATGTTATGAAAAGGGGTAGAAAAATGTAACTAGTGAGAGTACCCCATCCACTCTTTTGACCTCATAATTCATTCATACAACAATGTGGGATTATTCTAATTTTATATAGTTGTACCAGATGACCGATGTACCAAATGAAGTCAACAGACATTAGCATTATCATATTCATACAAATGTACAGGAAACGGCAAAATTACATTATACGAATTATGTTAAGGTTTTTTTAAATATTGACTTTCAGCGCTCTAAGGGTTGAATTACGTTCTGTGAAAAAATCAAAACTCTAATAATTTGCCATCTTATATTTAATGAAAAATCAATAGGATAGGCAGTGATTTAAAAATTGTTAATTGTGGTTTGGATTTTTTAAAAACCTGAGGTTAAAAATGTACAGTCTTTTGGGCTCAAGGGTACCCTTCAACATCCCTCATTTGAAGTACTTTGCTGCCTCTGGAAACTTCTACACCCCCCCCCCCCCCCTGACAATGTTCTGGAGATATTTCTCTAACACCTCTACCACTTTTTGTGTCAAGCAAACTAAAAAAAAACTAGCAGTCTTTTGAACTCCCAGACTATATATGCTCCACAATTTTGTCCCGCACAGTATTGCATTTATCACTGGTGTTCATAAATTAACAAGGTGATAACCACTCCAATAGGTGTATTTTATGTTTTGTATCATATGATAGCATTACTGTTGCAAAAATGTGTCAAAAACATTCTCTTTTTTTTTTAATGCTCATTCCCAAAGTCAGCCAAGCAAAATGTTATCGTTTTCTTATTATAGCCCCCCATCCCCCCCCCCCAACAGACTGCCAACATGTTTTTTATTGCTACTTGGGATGCCCTTGAGACATCTGGATGGATGGCTTAGCATCATACAAAAATTCCCACGGGACCTAATAAGCTACTCGACTCTAACAAAGTGATCATTTAAATATAATATTTGATGACATTAACCCTTGTGCTGCTGAATTGTTTGTTTCTATTTTTCATTCATTTAAAGCTTGAATTGTTGACCTCAATTCAAATTTCAAATGACGAAAACTAGGTCTATTAATTGAAAAGCGAACACATCCAAAATTGAACTATTTCCATTCTCCACACATAGATGTAGCTCAGGTAAACCCCCGCTCTCTATAATCTCTGAGGTCAGGATAAACTGTTTCATTAACCAAGCATCTGCCACAAATTAATTCATCAATTTTGGTAGCATTTTGGTTTGAGACTCCAAGCCCTCCACGTGGACCTAGTACAACAAGTGTTAACCATTCTCGTCATATAAATACACCACATGGAAAATTTTCCAATAACCCTTTGCCCGCTAAATTATCTAATTTAATTTTTCACCCCCTTGAATTTGTGTTTCGCTACCGGGACCACAACATCAAGTAGGTGCTATTTGCTCACATTTGTTTAATCTGAAACCAAACATTTGAAATGTTGTTGTTTCAACACACATTTTAATCCATTACATAGTTTGCAAGATTTTTTGGTCAACTTGAAGTATAATAGTGCCGGGGAAAGAGTGCATATTTTATCATGTTTAAATACACATACACTAAAAATTAGTTGTACATAGCAAGTGAATGTGATATAAAAGCAAATTAGGTATACGATTTCTGTAAGAGCCACACGAATAATAATACTGTGAAAACACTAGCATTTCTGACATTTTTCTGCTGGATTAATGTGTATGTTACCACTTGTATTTCTATAACCATAATTCAATTTAGGGTTTGCAATATTTAATATTTTAATTTCTACTTTGATGAGATCATACAAAAAATCACACTATTCCTAGCATTTTACTGTTTATGTCATTTTCGGTCATTATTTTCAAAGTGAGAATAATCACGTTTCATCATCTCCAATGCCACTTGTGGTGGAGACAATGTCAGGGTTGGTTTTCATTCTGAATTTAAAATTAAATTCCCTTATTTTCCCCTAATGTTACTTGATCTTGATCAAACTCCCCTGACTTGATTTCATGATCATGAATATTGTTAATAAATGTCATTTATGTGCTTAAATGATAATATGCGTGCGCAGGTATGAGGCTCACAATTTCTGGATTTTTCATGCAGAGCTATGTATTTGACATCATGTATGCCTATCTAGTTACAACTCTCAATGTTTTGAACTTTTACATCGATACACCTCTTTAAAAATAAAAAAAACTTGAGTTGAGTGATGAAAGTGTGCAAAATCAAAAGCAAGCACAAAACTAGAACTAGTGTATCAATTTATCACCCTTCCCCATCATCGATTACATATTGGTAAAAACAATTAAACAGCTTGAAAGCTCATAAAATTAAAAGATTTTTTCAAATCTACTTTAGCTTATGACACAAGAAAAGCACAGCTATCAAATCGAATAAAAAAACTGTTTGTTTAGTTATATCACCGGCACGCAGTAAATACACTCAATATAGACAGAAATGCTGTGACCAATCTATTTGCTCCCCTATATTATCGAATTTCGAATCCTGTGTCTGGAGGACAGTGTCATCTCAATCATCTCACCATCCTCAGGAGGTTCTCCTGGCCCAGTTTAGCCTATATGTGCACAAAGGTGGCCTAAAGCCCGATTCATTTCATTTCATTTTGCTCCCCTATGTTTCTCAAATCAGTCCCATTATTTATCAAACAACTAAAATATGAATAAAAATCAACGACTACTATGATTTAGAAATAATCCCAGGAATAGCAATAATTAAGGGATGAAATTCGTGTTCAAGGTTTGAACTTCAAAGTATGTAATTCATCAGACTAGTTGTATGTTACAGGCAACAGTGTCATATCCAGGGTCAGGCTAGCCCTCCCCTGTCGCAAAGCCAATGAGACCATTTTTGTTAGAAATTTTGATGACCCACATGAGGAAAGTACCTGCTTCGGATCAGTCACTGGACAATTAATTATATTATAGAGTATATATACACAGCTTTTGTGCAGCGTCCATCAATAATTGAGGGATAAACGCTGAATGAAAGCATCATCATCAAATTTGTGGCCTATAAAAAGCTTTGCCTTTATGTGTTTGTTAACTTTGACTTTAAGTGACTTTAAACTATTAATTAACCTTTTCACTACCATACATGACGGAAATTTCCGTCGTCATTCGTCAATGAACGTAACCATAAAATGACACAAATTTTCGTCAAATGTATACTACATTTATGTATTTTTCGTCATTTGAAGCTGGAAATTGCGTTAGCAATTCCAGCTTCAAATGGCGAAAAATAGAACTCCTACACCAGTATATCTGGATCCTGGCATGCACTCCGGCCTGGAAGTCAAAGGGTTAACCGATACGTATATTATGTTAAAATTCATGTAGACGATGAATACATTTCGAATAAAATATAAACAATTATTTGAAAGATAAAATATATTTGCATATATTAAAATCCCCTCATTGTTCCCTGATGAAAAATGAAAAATTAAGTCTATGCAGTTCCAATGTTAATCCCGATTCAATATTGGGCGTTTTTTTTCTGTGTTAAGTCAAGAGCTGTGAGATCCGCTCAGTCTAAAGAAAGTGTAATTTATTAAAGTAATATTTGTTAAGAATAAAAGCAATGAATAGTTCGACTATCTGAAACCACACGGTTCTTGATTGTCTAAAAATCATTGCGCCTAGCATTATAAGTATATGTAAGACACAGTTTAAAATTAGTCGGTGTTTAGTGGGCAACATTACGGGTAGCAAACAGCGCTGTTGACGACAAAATTGAGAGAATGCACGGCCAGTGTTACGTTAACCCTTTGACTTCCAGGCCGGAGTGCATGCCAGGATCCAGATATACTGGTGTAGGAGTTCTATTTTTCGTCATTTAAAGCTGGAATTGCTAACGCAATTTCCAGCTTCAAATGACGAAAAATACATAAATGTAGTATATATTTGACGAAAATTTGTGTCATTTTATGGTTACGCTCATTGACGAATGACGACGGAAATTTCCGTCATGTATGGTAGTGAAAAGGTTAAACTGGATGCTGTGGCTGCTTCCTTGTGTGGATAATATGGTGTTTTAACTCAACGCAGCGCATCTTTTACACGATGCCACCGCAAAGCACACAACACCACTCCAATGATTCCTCCCCGTGGGTATATTACATCACCACATATTTATATTGTACTGCCTAAAAGCAGTAACTGCTTATTTTTCCAGTATGAGCTGCTGCCTTTTGCATTTGAAGTATTAATACAGTTTACACTATACATACAAGTTCACTCTATACGGATACAAGTTTACTCTATACAGATACGAGTTCACTCTATACAGATACGAGTTTACTCTATACAGATACGAGTTCACTCTATACAGATACGAGTTTTCTCTATACAGATAAAATTATACTTTATTTACCTCCGGGCGCAGACCTCGTGCCACTGGCTACCACACTTCGGCACCTTACATTCCTGAAGCTTTTTGCAGCATCTGTTCAAAGATGGTCCGGAGCCTACAGGGCCCGCAGCGGCCCCATCGCTACCCTCGCACCAAGGTTCACCAGGCTAAATAAAGATACAATGATAAATTAACCCTTTAACCGCCGGTATCGCATATATTCGGGTTTTCATTTTTATTAGCACATTAGGTACCACCTTTTAAACATGTTAAATATAAAATATGACATCAATCAGCAATATTTGTAAACAGTTGACCTCCATTGTGTCAAATCTGAATAATTTTCAATCACTTGAAGTTGTGGATCGCGTCAGCGAGACACAACTTCAAGTGGGTGCAAATTCAGATTGAATAATTTGGCGGCTAAAGGGTTAAGGTGATAAATAACCCGGGTCTTTACTATCATTTGTATCCACCCTTTACCCGCTAATGTATCTTATTTCAATTCCCATCCACATGAAGTTGTGTCTCGCTACTGCGACCCACAACTTCAAGTGGTTAAAAATTACTCTTATTTGTTTAATTTGAGACCATTTATTTGCAAATGTTGATGTTTAAAGCGACTCTCTCAGGCCAAAAATGATCAAAAATCATTATTTTTTATTTTAGCTCCGTAATAAGTCTATATAATATGTGAACATGTTCACAGACCAGAATTGCGGAAGTCCGTAAAATTTTGGGTTGCTGTGGCAACGTAGCAAGTGTACCGACACGCATGTCTGAAATAACATAATTATCAAACCATTGTAGAAGATTTGAGTGACACAGTTAAGAAAACTCAAAAACGATTCTGGTATTTTTTTCATGAGAAAGCAAAATCAGAAGCTATACCAGATATTCTAACTGATGGTATTTCAGAATACTGTGGTGATACAGCTTCTAAAGGTGATTCATTTAACAAACATTTTCAAACTGTTTTTAATAAGGATATATCTCTTACCAACCTCAACGTTGAAATCACGAGAACCAAAAATATAAATTTATCATCTAGTGTATTTGATCATTTACAGATTTTAAAAATATCATCTGGGTTCGATTGCATGCCAATAAAGCATCTGTCACAGATAATCTCTCATCACGTATTCTTAAGGAATGTGCATATGAGTAATTTTCACCCACTGCGGTAGCGGTACACAAAGTTCTTCAAGTGAGTGAAAATTTAAATTGTATAACTTTGTTTTAGGGTTGTTTGTTGTCCTCTCTGAGTTGTTAATTTTTTCTAATTCTTTTGAAGCTGGGACTGCTAACGCAATTTCCAGCTTCAAATGACGAGAAGTAAAAAAAAAAATCTACTAATAAAAAATTGACATGTTATCCCATTTTGTGTTATTTAATGATATTTTAACTACGAATTCTCGCATGGCGAATTATATGTTAAACTATGCTTGTACAGATTAAGTTTTATATGGACACCTGACACCAGATTAATTTAAATATTTTTTCACATTTTGTTAACAATTGTATGATGTAATATGTTATTTGCACAAATAAAGATTTATTACTATTTGCTTTGACCAGAATTAGATTTAGTCATCATTATGGTTGACATTCCCTCCCCCTCCCACTCCTAGTAGGTTATGTAACAACGATAGTAAAGTATTGGTGAATAATTATTGTAACGAAGAGCTTATAAAGTTAACCCTTTATCCCCAAAGTTATCTTATTTAAATTTTCATCCACTTTACGTTGTGTCTCGCTACCGAGACACACAACTTCAAGAGAGTGAAAATTACTCATATTTGCTTCATTTAAAACCAAAGCATTTGAAATTAAATTATAGTATGGCATACTTTATACGTTATTTTACAACATACTTTTGTATAATAGGTATATATATTTATATATAGTTGTTATATTATAATGGATGTCAAACCAATTGGGTGCCAGTCACATGTAGTGACATCCTTTGCATATATTCTTATTGTACATTTATGTTATTTTTATATTGTATTATATTGTACACTGTGATTGTATGCAACAAGCTTAATACGTAAATAAAACAACAGATTAAAAACACACTAGCCAGATCTAACTTCCTGCAACATCAATGGTTTACAATACCACACACTGTATATAGGGAAAGCACTTGTGTTGATATTATTGGTGTGAGATGCGGGATTAAAGTCTTGATGATTCTAAAACTATAATCAAGTTTGATTTATATTTTTTTAATATTTTGAGCGCCGTTAAAATCTCAATTATTGGGAACGAAATGTGTGTTTAAACATCAACATTTACAAATGTTTGGCATCAAATTAAACAAATGGAGTAATTTTTGCCACTTGAAGTTGTGGGTGGCGGTAGCGAGACACAACTTCAAGTCGGTGAAAAATAAATTATTTAATTTAACTTGCGGCTGCAATTCAGCCACTTAGGCGACTCTTGAAAAAAAAACGATATAAAGTTAATGGATTTGTCTCAACTCGGTAATGTTTTCTATTTGTTTCCTTTAAAAGAGGTATCGGGTGATTTTCCTTCAACTCTTATGAAAGAATGCTCGATTTGAATGAGGTTTTTATTATTTGAGTTGTCGATCAAATCAAAGCACGAACGATGTGTTTAATAGCGAAGTTGAATGAGAATCAAGACCACGGTGTTATATAAAAAAACATTTAATAAGATAATATCTTATATAAAAGCTAAACTGGGCCAGGAGAGCTTCCTAAGGATGTAGCGCTATATCGGCCTATGCAGCTCGCTGCGCTCGCAAAGGCCGTTGTAACACTTCCTGCAACATCAATGGTTTACAATACCACACACCGTATATAGGGAAAGCACTTGAATACGGCGTTCGCTCAACGGTTTGTGCTCGATCACTGAAGTTAAGCAACGTCGCGCCCGGTTCATAATTGGATGGGTGACCGCCTGGGACTGCCAGGTGCTGTATACACTCGTGGGGCTCAGAGAACCACGTAAATCAGATGACTCGTCTGACTGACTTTGAGTTGGACGTAAAAGAACCTCAATGGACGTAGGCGTAGTTTCCATCCGGCGAGACCCCAAAAAATCCACAACATGGAGTACTTGGCACATATAGGCCATGAATGATATCATGAATGATAACAGGCCTTGCTAAGTTACTCCCGTGGCGCGATAGCACAATAGTGCGTACTGCCACGTAATATACAGATACAGATACAGAACACACGGCCACCTAAGAATGGTGAGATGAATCACTTCACACTGCCCTCCAGACACTGGACAATCGAGACCGACTAGGCAAGTGTTATTTTATCCAACGACTGACTGACCGATTGGCTGACTGAGTAAAAATGAAATGAAATGAATCGGGCTTTAGGCCACCTTTGTGCACATATAGGCTAAATTAGGCCAGGAGAACCTCCTGAGGATGGTGAGATGAATGCGATGACACTGTCCTCCAGACACAGGATTCGAAAATCGAGCCCTGGCGGTCTGAGGTCGGACACGCTACCTCTCGGTCACGGAGGCTCCCCACAATACTGAGTGGGGAGCCTCTGTGACCGAGTGTCAAATTCAAGCCCTGGTGGTATGAGGCTGACTACCTCTCTGTAACGTGTGCTCCCCACAATGCTGTTTCTTTGAAGTCTAAATACCAGAGCTAGGGTTGAACCCGCGAGCTCAGGGATGACAGATGGCAACTTTAACCACTACACCAGGCCCCGCCCTAACAAAATTGTAATTTAATCAAAGAAGAATATAATTCTGTTGAACAATTTCGTGTAGGAGGATGTTATGGGGCATGTTATGTGACAATGGCTTCTACCAGATAAATGGTAGGCCTACTTACGCAAATCCTCTGGGAGAATCCCACGGCGACAAGACTCAGGAACACGGCTGCTGCCAATAAGTAGTTCATTGTGGCTGATGTGGTGTGGAGGATTGAATCACTGGTTGACGTGGTCTGACGTGGTTTGTCGTCACTCCCTGATCTTCTCTGCTTCTCCCGCTCTTCTCTCTGGACATCTTATCCACAATCACCAGTCAATCAGTCACAATGAATGATCCCTGATCACCTGTCACGCCTCCCACTGTAACTGGTACCTGAGAACACAACACAGTGGTTTAATTCTGGCTCACAGTTGGGCCACCCACCAGACTCCGGCTCTACGTTGACCCAGCGTAACGTCAAGGGTGTGTGTTACGACCGCTGATCTGCAACAACCGTATCTGGGGGGGGGGGTGGCTGTGGTCGCATTGTTTTTTGATGAGTTACCGCTATAGCTGTATCTCAGTAGTGAACTATTGACACTGTTGAATTGACCGCTATGATCAGCAAGTGAACATTACGTGATTATGTGGGCGGGCTCGGGGTGTATAGCACCTCGTTTCGTGAACGAATTCACTTTTTGTTCACCCCGCTAGCGGTAAGATGCTTTGGGACTTTTAGAGATTATTGTGAGCTTCGGCTACTTAAATTACAATTCACCTCATCAGACTTTTCATCATTTTGTATTTATCTATTTTTGTTTCGGAATTCATATATTATATTACATTAAATTCATTTCATCTCTTTCAGAGTTCGTGTTTGTTTATTCTCCGTTCGCTCATCGTTTCTATGTTCAAACCATTTTATCAGCTCTTTAGTATAATTTTATATTGTCATCTCGGCGATAATTATCATTGAGACATGACATATAGATAAGAGGTATTCAGTTAAAGGGACTGGCCCAGGCTAACATCATAAAAAAATCGGTGATTTTATTTCGGGTTCTTAATATGACCATATGATGTAAACATGTACATAGACTAGAACTGCAAATTTTTATAATTTTTGTGCTGCGCATTCATCAGTTAGACTAGATATAGAGACGAAATTCCCGCATTTCCTATTTTTGACATGGTTGTCAATAATTAGAAATCAGGAATTTCGTCTCTATATCTAGCCTAACTGGTGAATGCGCGGCACAAAAATTATAAAAATTTGCAGTTCTAGTCTATGTACATGTTTACATCATATGGTCATATTAAGAACCCGAAATAAAATCACCGATTTTTTGATGATTTTAGCGTGGGCCAGTCCCTTTAACGTATGGTAACTCCCACAACACAGCCGTGTAGTGGCAATATACACTAAGTGTCCACTTAAAAAGTAACCAGTTACTGTTTTTATTATTTTACACGGCATTTGATGCTGTCTTAGATAATTTATTGACGCTACATTACACCTGCCCCCTGCACTGACGAGACATCCACCCAATGTTGGGTTATTGCTGCACCAGCGGTGTAGCCTGTGTGCCAGCATCAGGTCAGCATTGGATGAATGTCTTCTGGGGTGGCAATAGGAATGAGACAGTGGCGACGGCCCGTGGTGATGAACAGCTAATAATTGAGTCTTCCCAGTCAACCCACTACGTTGAACCAATGTTCGGTTGATTTTTTAACCAGTGTCTGCGACGCTGGCCCAATATAAACCCGACATCGGTTTAAAGTGGCGTTCAAAATGGGGTTGATATTATGAGTAGAGGGGGTTGGGGGGAGAGGGAGAGGGGGACCCCTGGTACCCCAGGGTATCAAAGTGAACAAGTGGTGAACAAGTGCCAGACAAGGCTGGAACATTGTTATCATATAATCATTTTCATATATTTTGATTATTGGCTATAGGCCTATTATAAATACATTAGTGTTTTTATTATAATAAAGTAGAGAAGGGTTGATTATAAATAAAATGCAAATTGAATGACCTGTGAATTAGAAATTATCCATAGTTTGAGATATGAAGGTGCTCATGTTCCTGAGTATACTGCAATAGAAGCCATTCAGCAGTTTGTGCAGCTTTAATGTAGATGGAATGGATTTGCATGACACTGTCTTGACAGAAGGTCTCTTCAGAGTACAGACGTCAGATTCTGACGACTAAAGTCGGTCCCCGCGCTATAAGGGTTAAAAAACTAGTCTGCATATCCAAAGTGTTAAATGTGCTGGCGACCTGCATTTGACGACTTTTGACAACCTAAACTTAGGAGTCGATTAAATCTTGTTTATTGGGAATCAGATATGCATTTTTAAACATCAAGATTTACAAATGATTGGCTTTAAATAAAACACATTTAAGTGATTTTCACACACTTGAAATTTAAATAAAACACCTTAGCGGCTAGAGGGTTCAACTAAGCCCCTAGTGGGGATTCCTATCACTATGCCAAATCTGAGCCTGAGAGCGACGTGTCAAAATGATCTCTGAAAATGAAAAAAAGTGGTATGGATTGCGTGCAAGTGCCAAGTAAATCTACATAAAGCTGTATCTCGCCCAGCGATAAACACCCGAATGTGAATGAAAATTACTTGACAAGATGACAATTTGAAAATTTGCAGCCTAATTGTCTTACTTGAAAAGCCATGTTTTATTGTTTATTTTTTTGTTAATTTGAATGTTAATAGGTGTGCTACTAGAGCTCGTATACGGTTACAAACATTTTTCAAACCGATAAAATACCACTGCTAATGGTAATGTAGGTTGTGATAGATGCTAACTTCATCACATCACAAATCACATCACAATCACATCACAAATTATTCCCTGCGTCTCACAGTGAAACCCGTGAAAAACATACGTTAAGTGTGTTAAAGGTCACTGGTCAAATCTCACCTTAATCAGAACCTGTGAAAATGACGCACAATTACAATTATATGCGAAGTTTAATATCCTCGTCATTCTAGTTAAAAGTGGTGGACACATAATTAATTATACCTTCGTACATCTAATGACTATGTGACAGCGATAACGACACACGTTAGGTCATAAATATTGTAATTGCTGCATCAGTGCTGGGCGGGGGCCCTGGGGTAGTGGTTAGCACCGCTGCCTTTCACGCCAGAGTCCGGGGTTCGGTTCCCGGTCTCGGCGGTTTGAAAGAAACAAAATTGTTTCTTCCCCATCCACGTGTGAAAGTTAGTATTGTGGGGAGCCTCCGTGACCGAGAGGTAGCGTGCTCGGCCTCAGACCGCCAGGGCTCGAATTTCGAATCCTGTGTCTGGAGGACAGTGTCATCTCAATCATCTCACCATCCTCAGGAGGTTCTCCTGGCCCAGTTTAGCCTATATGTGCACAAAGGTGGCCTAAAGCCCGATTCATTTCATTTCATTTCATTTTTGCATCAGTGCTTTCTCCCATAAATCAAATATATTGTGCTCTTCAAAACAAGTGCCGATTCGGCAGTGAATCAACCCTAT
This sequence comes from Flabesymbios commensalis, assembly GCA_964017125.1. Taxonomy (NCBI): domain Eukaryota; kingdom Metazoa; phylum Annelida; class Polychaeta; order Terebellida; family Flabelligeridae; genus Flabesymbios; species Flabesymbios commensalis. Next base: position 15,961,548 of record OZ024909.1, read on the forward strand.
ACATCAATGCTTTGACTTGACACATACATTAAAACCGTGTCGGCTTAATGCTGGGCCAGCGTTGGAGACGATGGGCCAACATTAAACCAACATATGCGTACTATGTCTTATTAGTTTGGATGGTATCAGAAATGCATAATACAATATCGTTATAATACTGGTGCACATATGTCTTCGTAAAACTTTTCGATAACACCACAGCTGTCAGTTATTGAATTTGAAACATTTTTCAATGAGAAAAAGTACAGAATACCGGGATAAAAAAACTACTAATTAACCCTCAGAGCACTGAGTTAATAAATTTAAATTTACAGGCACTTGAAGTTGCGTCTCGCTACCGCGATCCACAACGTCAAGTGACCAAAAATGTGTGTTATTTCTGAAATTTAGGTCCCAACATATATCAGTGTTTTGAACTTAAGAGCACATTTTATTTTTAACAACTGGTTATACAGGTGCTAACAAAAACACAGAATGTCTACTGTAGTCGACATCAGTGCTCTAAGGGTTAATGTCACAGGAGTGAATTTCAATACACTTCACTCCTGTTACGTTCAGTGGTGTAACCCTTTCAAAGTCATTGTCGTAGTGGTACAGCGTACATATCTATTCTTATATAGTATTCAACGCTGGGCCACCGCCTACGACGATGGTACACAGTTAGACCAACATACAGACAACGACTCGTGTTTGCTGGGACACGTACTACCCAGCAAACACGACACATAGAAATAATGTTGATTTAACGTTGGGCCAGCGTATGCGACGCTGGCCCAACGTTAAACCAAGATTGTTCCAATGTATCGTGTTTGCTGGGCTAAGTATCAAGGGCAGGGTCCTGATGTAGTGGTTAAAGCTGCCTGCCTGGGAAGTCGGAGATCGAGGGTTCGTCTCCTGCTCTGGCATTATTAAGGTTTCCAAGAAACAAAAGTTTCTTCTACGCTGACTCGTAAAGATACAGTATTGTGGGGAGCTTCCGTGGCCGAGAGGTAGCGTACTCGGCCTTAGACCCCCCCGGGATCGAGTTTTGTTTCTACTAGGCAGTGTAAACTCATTCATCTCAACATCCTCAGGACGTTGGCCCAGTTCCTGGCCCAGTTTAGCCTATATGTGCACAAACTTCTTTAAATAATTAAAATTAAATAATGTCATTGTCACTTTATTACAATATTTATTAGTGATTTTTTTTATTACATTATCAGCTGAAGTTTATTACACTATTGGAGAGGTTGTTTATTACATCATTGGTTAAATTTATTAGATTATCGAGAAGTATTACATTATCAGGAGTTTATTACATTATTGGTTGTAATGACATTAAATAATAATTTTAAAAAGTAAAAGTGGTGTTGAAGGTTCTGTCATGTAGGTCTATGCACTTCTCAGATTCTTCTAAAGTGCAGTGTCATCTCATTCATCTCACCATTCTCATGGGGTTCTCCTGGCCCAGCTTAGCCTATATGTGCACATAGGTGGCCTAAAACCCCACTCATTTCATTTCACTAGTATCACATTTGGTACACACATGCGTGTTCCGTAGAACCCGTTCTCGACAGCCAGCCTGTATTGACAATTTATGATTTCTGCAGCCGATTTGGTAAATATCATTCTCAATTTACCAGTTTACGAGGTAAGTAAAAGTGGTCTTGAAGCCCAGCAACAAAAAAACATTTGTATTACATTTGTACAACGTCGGCCAACGTTGTTCAAATTGTACAAATTGTATATCGCCCCTCCCCCCCCCCCCCCCTGACCTAGGCCTATGTGTCATGCCGTTCTGTATCTCTCTCAAGACACAATCTGTGCAAAAATATTACATCTATAGCTAAGGCCACTATGTTTTTTCCCTGTTTTAGATGAGCGCGCCCATTGATTTAGGCCGCGCATTACCAAAAAAAACATGTGATTTTTTTTCTGCCCAGCGCGCGCCTTAGATTGTGGCCGATTTCCGAAAAACAAGGGTTAATTTCGGGAGATAAAAAAACATTTCGAAAAAAAACGAGTTTATTTCAGGAGATAAAAAAACATTTTCCCAGCTATGTTTTTATTTTGCTTGTTTTTTCGTCACCCTCATTAACTTTTTTAAAATAGGTCAAGAGTTTTTCATACGTCGTCCTCAATAACTTTTCTAAAAATTGGTTCAATGTTTTTTTTCATAGATGTTTTTTTACCGTCCTCCCTCATTAGTTATTGATTTTTTTGTATCTAAAACAGAGAAACAAAACACAATGGCCTAAAGTTAATAGAGCGAACTCAAAGAAAATATTACTAGATACACTTCTGAGTTGAGTAGAGGGGGTTGGGGAGAGAGGAAGAGGGGGACCCCTGGCACCCCAGTGTGACAATCACCTCTGCCACGTCGCCCATGTACTGTCCTGTCTGCCAGCCGCTCTGTGTCTTTTCCAATTTGTACCGTATGAGCATATTTCATCTTGGATAAAGTTAATAAAGCGAACTCAGAGAAAATGTTACACGACATTGTGCAACAATTAATCACAAGGAACGTTGTGAATTTGAAATATATTATCATTGCTGCAGATGCTGTATATCAAACTGATTGTTTAATAACTATTTTTATCATTATTTTTTTCGAATAACCTCAGGGCTCTGTTGGGTAACTACGAGCCCGAATAAAGACTTATTTGGTCAAGTCAGAACGGGTCACTTATTTATAACAGATTAGTCACATCTGCAACACTGTTAGTGTTTTCGTTAAATAGTTTTTATTTCACCAAATATAAGAATAGTTTTATTAATAACAGCTCAGAACTATTCGTTTCGAATTTTAGTCGCTTGAATTTGTGTCTCGCTACCGCCATCCACAACTTCAAGTAGTTGTTTTTCCAGATTTAGCACATATTTTATAATAAGCAACTCGTTATAAAGGTCTTAATGTAAACACAGGGCTACTGTAGTTGACATCAGTGCTCTAGGGGCTAAAACACAGAATTGCTACTGTAGTCGATATCAGTGCTCCAGGGGTTAAAACACAGAATGGCTACTGTAGTCAACATCAGTGCTCTAGTGGTTAAAACACAGAATGCCTACTGTAGTGGACTTCAGTGCTCTAGGGGTTAAAACACAGAATGGCTACTGTAGTCGACAACAGTGCTCTAGTGGTTAAAACACAGAATGCCTACTGTAGTCGCCATCAGTGCTCTAGGGGCTAAAACACAGAATTGCTACTGTAGTCGATATCAGAAAAACACAGAATGCCTAATGTAGTCGACATCAGTGCTCTAGTGGTTAAAACACAGAATGCCTACTGTAGTGGACTTCAGTGTTCGAGGGGTTAAAACACAGAATGGCTACTGTAGTCGACATCAGTGTTCTAGGGGTTAAAACACAGAATGGCTAATGTAGTCGACATCAGTGCTCTAGGGGTTAAAACACAGAATGGCTACTGTAGTAGACATCAGTGCTCCAGGGATTAAAACACAGAATGGCTACTGTAGTCGACATCAGTGCTCTAGGGGTTAAAACACAGAATGGCTACTGTCGTAGACATCAGTGATCTAGGGGTTGAAACACAGAATGGCTACTGTAGTCGACATCAGTCTTCTAGGGGTTAAAACACAGAATGGATACTGTAGTCAACATCAGTGTTCTATGGAATAAAACATACAATGGCTAATGTGGTCGACATCAGTGCTCTAGGGGTTAAAACACAGAATGGCTTATGTAGTAGACATCAGTGCTCTAGGGGTTAAAACACAGAATGGCTTATGTAGTAGACATCAGTGTTCTAGGGGTTAAAACACAGAATGGCTTATGCAGTAGACATCAGTGTTCTAGGGGTTAAAACACAGAATGGCTTATGTAGTAGACATCAGTGTTCTAGGGGTTAAAACACAGAATGGCTAATGTAGTCGACATCAGTGCTCTAGGGGTTAAAACACAGAATGGCTACTGTAGTCGACATCAGTGCTTCATGCGTTAATTGTGGATATTCCCGCAAACACAATAAATACATAAACTCAATGTGTCGTGGGATTAGAGGAAAACTTAATTTACGCAGGAGAAACAACAACAACAGATGTAGCAGGTTTAATGGCTTGCATTCATTGAATTATACTGGTGCTATAATGACTGGTTCTGTAATGTTTCGCCGATTTTCGCTAGTGATTGTATAAATATACATATATTGTTGGGCGATGACAAGTATGCTGGTTTATATTTTGATGCCTACAGTAAGGTCAATATATTAAGGCAATGGCTACTGCCACAGTACTGTGGTACTAAAGGACCAACTGGCTATTTTCACCAAACCAATCAGAATTCAGGATTCCACACTGTGGCAGCAACTTTGGAAATGCTATTACCACCTAACCAATCAGCATTAGTGTAACAAACAATACTGACCAATCACAGCAAATAACTTTATTACCACAGTACTGTGTCAATAAGATTCACTTCTGCTCAGACATCTAAACGGATGAGGTCTGCTACCACATTACTGTAACTATAATGTATCTTACAGTCCGTGTACATTTGCAAGTAATTGCTGCCACATCATTGTTGTTAATAAGGGTTTGTCATTCCTTGTTACTGAATTGATGTGTCTATAAGCTTCTCGTTGTTGCTAATCCCCACCGCAGCAGTTCTGTGTAACTGTTAATAATGTTCGCAACAGTGCTGTGGCCATCAGGTTTCTTACTCTTTCTCTATACATATAAGACATTGCTACCACAATGCTGTGGCAATAAGGTTTCTTACTGTCTCTAAACACTTACAATCTGTGCTGCCACAGTACTGTGTGAATAAGGTATCTTACTCTTTCTCTTCACATAGAAGTCATTGCTACCACAGTGATGTGGCAATAACGTTTCTTACTGTGTCTATACACTTAAAATCTGTGCTGCCACAGTGCTCTGTTAATAGCGTATCTTACTCCTTCTACATGTAAAAGTCATTGCTACCACAGTGCTGTGGCAATAACGTTTATTACTGTCTCTATAAACTTAAAATCTGTGCTGCCACAGTGCTGTGTCAATAAGGTATCTTACTCTTTCTCTACACAAAGAAGACCTTGCTGCCACAGTGATGTGGCAATAACGTTACGTACGGTCTCTGTACACTTAAAATCTGTGCTGCCACAGTGCTGTGTCAATAATGTTTCTTATTGTCTCTATACACTTAAAATCTTTGCTGCCACAGTGTTCTATCAATAACGTATCTTACTCTTTCTACATGTAAAAGTCATTGCTACCACAGTGCTGTGGCAATAACGTTTCTTATAGTCTCTATACACTTAAAATCTGTGCTGCCACAGTACTGTGTCAATAAGGTATCTTACTCTTTCTCTTCACACATAAGTCCGTGCTACCACAATGCTGTGGCAACAACGTTTCATACTGTCTCTATACACTTAAAATCTTTGCTGCCACAGTGCTCTGTCAATAACGTATCTTACTCTTTCTCTACATGTAAAAGTCATTGCTACCACAGTGATGTGGCAATAACGTTTCTTACTGTCTCTATACACTTGCAAAGCTGAAAAGCAGTATCTGCTTACTTGTAAAGTAATAAGATACTGCCTTTTGGCTTTGCATGGTAGAAATGTAATGTTTATGCAGGGGTGAGAACTAAGAACGAAAGAAACAAAAGTGCAATCATGGCTAATTTATTTAAAGGGACTGGCTCAGGCTGAAATCATTAAAATATCGGTGATTTTATTTTGGCTTATTAATATAACCATATGATTTAAACATGTCCATAGACTAGAACTGCAAAAGTGTTTACTAGAACTGCAAAAGTGTTTTTTTAATTTTTGTGCTGCGCATTTACCAGGCTAGATATAAAGACGAAATTCCCGTATTTCTTATTTTTGACGTGGTTGTCCGAAATAAAAAATCAGGAAGTCCGTCTCTATTTCTAGCCTAACTGGTAAATGCGCAGCACAAAAATAAAAAAAAACTTTTGCAGTTCTAATATATGGACATGTTTACATCATATAGTCATATTAATCAGCCAAAATAAAATCACCAATTTTTTATGCTTTTAGGTTGAGCCAGTTCCTTTAATATAAAATAGTGAAATAAAATGTAAGGTACATATAATTTATTTCACCAACTACCTAGGCCTACTTCAAGGCTTAAAACAAAATGTATTTATAAAAATGACAAAATAAATCAAATCTGCTCTGCAAAGCTAAAAGGCAGCATCTGCTTACTTGTAAAGTAATCAAATACTTGCATGGCAGAAATGTAAGCTTTACTTAAGGGTGAGAACTAAGAATGAAAGAAACAAAAGTGCAACTATGGCAAATTATTTGGATTGTCTAAGTAATTAAGTGACGATATTGCATATGGCTGGCATATGGTCACAAAATTATGAAACTAGAAAGAAATAACAAGTTTAAAAAAAATGATGAATTAGATACCAATCTATAGCAACAAAAAACATACTAACTATTTAACTAAATAACGCATTTGATGCTTGATACCAACAAAAAATTATGAAACTTAAAATAAATAAAGAGCTAAATAATGATAAGTTAGATACAAAACTACAATAACAAAAAATGACCATAATATAAGTGAAATGGAAAGGTTATAAATAATGACTATTCAAAGATGTTTCGGAGCAATCAACATTTATCGGAAGGCCTTAGCAGTCTGGGCCGCCTAAAGGCTAGACTATCTATAGACTATAGGTAGTCACATAGGGCCTAGCCCAAGACTTGGCCCTACGGGATTTTTTAAATTTTCCAATTTTAGGCCCACATCAGGATTTAAAAATCCTATAGCTACAGTCTTAATACGAGGTTTTAAACAACTAATATAGCTACTAAAGAAATAATTCAGCAACTACTATGATTGTTAAGGCCCAACTGCACTTAAAATTTCCTTAGTTCACTAGCGATTTTAAGTGCATGCACCTGAAACGCAAATTAATTCAGCAACTAGGCCTACTATGGTTGTTAAGGACCAACTGCACTTAAAATTACCTTAGTTCACTAGCCATTTTAAGTGCATCATGTACCTGAAACGCAAATGTTAAGGGCACTTAAAAATAAAAATGCACTTAAATGCACTCGGTTGCAGTGCACTATTTTTTTAGTGCACTTAAGCACCTGAAACCAGCTTTGATAGCTGGTCTTGTAGATAGGTTTAATATCAATAATATTAAGGTCCAAGTTGGCTGGGGGGCGAGTTGACCCGGATCCCACACATTTACGTCTCAGGCTGTCAGAATCACTTTCGGGAAAAGAACTGTGGTTTGTGACTGTCACTGTAGTCTAAAAATCTAAACTGCGACTAACTACTACTCCTATTCTGAATTACCCACACGGTGTGAGCATTCCCCAGTATTCGAACATGCCCTGTTCTCCCCTACTAGTAGGCTTACTCCTAGCCTTACGGGATTTAATTACCAACGCTTACGACATTCCAAAATAATTTATAGTCCGGGCCGCCTAAAGGCTAGACTATCTATAGAGTATATGTAGTCACATATGGCCTAGCCCAGGACGTCGGCCTACAGGATTTTTTTATTTTCCAATTTTAGTCCCACAACAGAATTTAAAAATCCTATAGCTACAGTCTTAATACGAGATTATAAACAACTGATATAGCTACTAAAGAAATAATTCAGGAACTAGGGACTATGATTGTTAAAAGGCCCAACTGCATTAAAAATTCCCTTGGTTCACTAGCGATTTTAAGTGCATGCACCTGAAACGCAAATTTTAAGGGCACTTAAAAATAAAAATGCACCTACTCTGTTTAAATGCACTAATTTTTTTAGTGCACTTAAGCACCTGAAAACAGCTTTGACAGCTGGTCCTGTAGATAGGCTTAATATCACTAATATTAAGGTCCGAGCTGGCTGAGGGGCGAGTTGACCCGGATCCCAAGCATTTACGTTTCAGGCTGTCAGTATCACTTTCGGGAATAGGCCTGTGGTTTGTGACTGTCACTGTAGTCTAAAAATCTAAACTGTGACTAACTACTACTCCTATTCTGAATTACCCACATGGTGTGAGCGTGCCCCAGTATTCGAACATGCCCTGTTCTCCCCTACTAGTAGGCCTACTCCTAGCCTGGCAGGATTTAATTACCAACGCTTACGAAATTCCCAAATAATTTATAATAAGATTTCACACAATTTATTGGAGCAATCAACATTTGTCGGAAGCACCTGAAACCAGCTTGGACAGCTGGTCCTGTAGATAGGTTTAATATCACTAATATTAAGATCCGAGTTGGTTGAGGGGGGAGTTGACCCGAAACCCACACATTTACATCTCAGGCTGTCAGTATCACTTTCGGCAATAGACCTGTGGCTTGTGACTGTAGTCTAAAAATCTAAACTGTGACTAACTACCACTCCTATTCTGAAATACCCACACGGTGTGAGCATGCTCCAGTATTCGAACATGCCCTGTTCTCCGGCCGTGACAATAATAAGGTCCGAGCTGGCTGGAGTGCAAGTTGACCCAAATCCCACACATTCACGTCTCAGGCTGTCACTGTCAGGAATAGGTGGTTTGCGAATGTAGTCCAAAAATCTGAACTGAGATTAATTACCACTACTAGTACTACTATTAGGCCTAGCCCTATGGGATTTAATTACTAATGCTTACGCAATTTCAATTTATAATAAGATCTCGCACATATAATTACTTGAAATGTAAGCAAGATCAAAAATACATTTATCAGAAGGCCCGAGCAGACCGTTTACAGGGCTAGCTAGCCAAACAAATAAACGATGAATAATTACAAGTATTTTAATGTTTCTTTTTGTTTCTAGTGGAGTCCACCTCTTATTTTTGTATCTTTATTATTACTATCATTTTTAAAAGGACTAAAAACATTGGTTGATTTATTATTATTAGATCTATTAGTATTTTTTTTATAAACTACATCATCGCTAACCTTAACTGAATGACAGGCAGTTTGCCCTGGTCCTGTAGATTTTTTACTATCACTAAAAGGTCCAGTTGGCTGTGCCTGTGGTGCGAGTTGACCCGGATCCCAGGTACATCTCAGTCTCAGGCCAATGTCTTAGGCTGTCAGTGTCACTTTCGGTGATAGACCTGTAGTTGGTTACTGTAGTCTAAAAATCTAAACTGAGACTAGCTACCACTATACCTACTATATAGGCTCAGCCTTACGGGATTTATTTACCAATGTTTACGAAATTCTTAAATAATTTATAATAAGGTCTCACGCAATTAATTAGTCTACCTTAAATCCAAGCGAGATCGGAAATACCATGATAGCCCCATGATCATGATGTTTGAGAGCATTCACCATTCATTGGAAGGCCCGGGCAGCCCGTCTACAGGGCTAGCTTTTTTTTGTAAACTCTACCACAGTCTGGCCCAGAATGCACTGCGCACCACTTCCTGCCAACCTAATGGGCCACACAGAGATAGGGAATACAGTATCGTCGCGCGGGACAATAATAAGCCATAAATATATATAACATAAAATTAAGATGGAATAGCGCCATGTCTGACACATCAGCGCCGTAGATAAAGTATCGAACGCCAATGTGTCAGACATGACAGTAACTTCCAAAAAATGGTGATTATGAGTCTTACTGGTTCTTTGTTAGCAAAGCAAATCGTTTAGTGGCGGTGATAAAAGTATCTAGCAGGGATATCAATTGAAGGGCAATAAGGCTGTCACGTGTACCATGGAGAAGCGTATCTAAGTTGTAATTTATATTTATTTGGGTTAAATTTTCTATTAAAACGACTCTGTGTAGATGGTATTGTGGACATTCGATAAAAAAATGGTTGGTTGTTTCGTTACGTCCACATGTACGTAGGGGATTATCAATAAAGTTTCTTTTTGCCAATGTTATAGTATGATTTTGTATTGGGCTTGTTACTTTTTAGTATTTCTTTTAGTGACTTTTTTGATGTCAAGTCTTTAATAGAATCGTCTAGATTGGGTGGTGGCAGGAATATCAGATTTTCGAAAGGTTTCTGTGCGAGTGTTGGCTTGGTTTATATTTGAGTTGTTTCGTAGGTTGTATCTGCCTTGACTAGTTTCTTTAACTGTTTGCAGAATAATGGGTTTTAAATAAGGAGTCCTATCGTGAAGTTTATCAGAATAAAGTATGATCATTTTGTTTTCGCGTCGGGACTGTAGACTTTCCCATGACAGTTCGGTGTAAGTTTTAATAGATGATGTGCCACGTATAGCCCCTGATACTATTTTTCCTGCCCTCTTCTGAATTTTGTCAAAAAGTTCCAGATTTTCTTTAGTTGCACTTGAAAAAAGCTCGTTTGAGTATTCCAGGACGCTTCTGACAAAGGTAAAATAAAGAATTTCAAGACTATTTCTACTGAGTTTAAAACTGAGTAAATTTAGGATATCCAAACGTTTATTGGCTTTAATTGATATTTTCTCAAAGTGTTTGTCCCATTTTAAGTTTTGTTGAAAGGTAACAACTAAATGTTTGGAGTAGGGTATATTTTGTAATTCTTTGTTATACATCTTGAGGTTATTTGGGGGAGTAATATTTCTATAATTAACCACCATACTGTTTTTTTTAAAGCGCTGAAGCTAACAATCCATTGTTCGCCCACACTTCGAGTTTTTCGAGGTCGCTGTTTAGTATTTGCGAATTATGACAATTTGAAATAGATAAAAGTAAATTGTCATCTGCAAATAGAGTCAGTTTTGATGTTAGGCCTTCTTCCATATCATAAATATAGACCAAAAACAAAAGTGGTCCAAGGACGGAACCTTGAGGAACTCCAGCGTTTATATCAGCCCAGCAAGACGACTCACCCTAATCATTGCGTGATCAAGATCTGCTGAAGGCAGGTCGAAACGTCGCAATCGTTTCACACCAAGTTTCAAAGTGAGTAAAATTTAACAAATTTCTATATGAATCTTGGAACCATTGATAACATATTCTCTACTATTTAATACATGTTGATAAGAGAACAGCCAGTAACGCACCTTATTTGAATCAATCCATATAAAATGCCGTAGTATTTAAATGGTGCATATGATTACTAGTTTGAAAAGCAAATGCAAGCGCAACAACCCTAAACAGTAAAACTTATTACACATCAATCAATAATCGTCTGGTACCTAAAGGGTGTATTATTATTAAAAAGAAATAAAATAGCTGATGGTTGTAAAGTCTTGCTTAGGCTTCATAGAAATTTAACATATCTTGACAGTTTTAGTTCATTTTGGAGTGCAAATGAATATTTGTTTCACAAAGTACTATTATTATCTGGTCGCAAAAGCGATATTTTTAATAATGATACGCGGTTCTTTTAAATATCATTAAAACGTATACTCAGTGCCACTTTTTTATTGGGAACATGTCTAAATCTTCTCTCTGGGGTACACAGATGACAAACAATAGGTCTCGGTGAATCCTGAGGGGGGTGTATGGGGGGCTATTCTGGCCCCCAGGCTAACATGTCGATAAAATATCCAGGGGTGGCCTCAAAAGATGCTTTGATATGAGTAAACTATAGCGTGTCTTGCTAAACCAAGCATGGTAACAAGACCCGCCATAGTACCCACAGTTATTATCCCTTTAACCGCCGGTGCCGCATATATTCGGGTTTTCATTTTTTATTAGCACATTCAGTACAACATTTTAAATATGTTAAAGATAAAATGTGACATCAACCAGCAAAATTTGAAAAGAGTTGACCTCTATTCTGAATAATTTTCACTCACTTGAGACGCGATCCACAACTTCAAATGAATGAAAATTCAAATTGAATAATTTGGCGGTTAAAGGGTTAATAGTATAAAATATATTAACATCCCAACACATTAAAAGGGATAAATTTGAGGTAAAATACATTAAAATTCAGCGTGATTTCTGACCGGAAATAGAGCAGTACGCATGCGTCAATTGAAGACGCATGCGTCAATTGGCACAAACAGACTACAGGACAGAATCAGAGTCAATATACCTGGGGCCAGTGGCCGTCACAGTATTATACATTTCTGATACAATCCAAACTAATAAGACGACGCTGGTCCAGCATTAAGCCGACACGGTTTTAATGTATGTGTGTCTTGGGAAGGTTGAGCGTGTCAAGTCAAAGCATTGATGTATAGGGTTGATTTACTGCCGAAATTGCCAAATCCGGACTTGCTTAAAGAGCATAATATATTTGATTTATGGGAGAAAGCGCTGATGCAGCAATTACTTGTATATTTATGACCTAACGTGTGTCGTTATCGCTGTCACATAGTCATTAGATGTACGAAGGTATAATTAATTATGTGTCCACCACTTTTAACTAGAATGACGAGGATATTAAACTTTGCATATAATTGTAATTGTGCGTCATTTTCACAGGTTCTGATTATGGTGAGATTTGACCAGGGACCTTTAACACACTTAACGTATGTTTTCATGGTTTTCACTGTGAGACGCAGGGAATATAATTTGTCACATACAAATTGTAAAGCAATTTAGCAGCCTTACATCCTACTAGCACCCAATCGGTTTGACATCCATTATAATATAAAAACTATATATAAATACATATACATATTATATAAAAGTATGTTGTAAAAAAACGTATAAAGTAAGCAATAGCATAATTTAACATAAAGATACGTAAAATAGAAATATGTGTTAAGTAAACGTACATGTATGTAGGTAAAAGATAACGTTGTAATCATAACTATGCATTATCCGGGAGAAATGCGTGTTTGAACACCAAGATTTTCAAATGTTTTGGTTTTAAATGAAACAAATATGAGTAATTTTCACCCTCTTGAAGTTGTGTGTCTCAAATAAGATAACTTCGGGGATAAAGGGTTAATTTTATAAGAACTTCGTTACAATAATCATTCACCAATATAGTATATGCTGTTATGTATTTTCGTGCAAAATGTTTGTTAAAAGTGATTTTTTTGTTTATTCCTATTTGGAACATAGTAGTGATGAGAAAAAAAGGGGTTGCATTTTTTTCTAACTTTTTAAATCTATGAAAATTGACTGAATTCAAAATGGCCGCCATATGTGTCCAAGATATTAGCTATTTCACCATAACTATACAGTTTCTATACATACCATTTAATCGGCCTGTACAGATTTTAACAATTACACACCCTATCTCAATAGACAGAATGCTCGGGATAGCCTAAAAGTTTTAACAAACAATCTGTCACTGTCTAAAACATGAAAACCCTGCTTTTTGCACAACACACTCATCTAGGCGTAATGTTCGGGACACAAAGCAGCCTTTGAATATGCACATGATGCAGCTGGGTTATTTTATTGACCCTTGAATATGAAGTACATGTGATTTTCATAACCTTAGATATATAAAAAGTGTCAGTGTCACCTCTTGAAAATACAGAAATCGGTACAGCTCTAATACACCATGTTCACGTGAAGTTATCCTGGTCCAGTTCAGTCATCATTCGTTCACTTATTTACCCAGTTATTTTCAGCCACACCGCCCCCCCCCCCCCTAAGATATATATTATCAACAAATTTCTGAAATATTATTCAATTAATTACCATTTTTTAAATATTACATAACATTATCTTCATATTATCAGAACTATATGTTCTCTAAATATATATCGAAAAAGAAGATAAAGTATGTTTAGAAGGTTTTTTAGAGTCTCCGGCTTAGAGTCAAGGCTTCGACTCTGTACGTACTTTGGATTCACGTTTCACACATGTGTTGCCATTACATATGAAAACTACATCTCTACATATATCTTGTATTATTTGTTAGTGTAATATTGAGGTATTAATAAGCATTGAATTTTTTGTATCGATAACAGTTTTCATAAAGTTGTTGACATAACGTATATCACATACCGTATCCGTAATTATATGATACAATATAAATTTAAGGATAATGATTTACACAATCATGGTCATAGCTATAACAGCTCTTAAAAAACTAACGATTAGATAATAATATTCGTTCATTTCAGATTAATTTTCTTTCATGTTAGATTAACTCATTCAAATTGTATAATGTACCGTACATTTATTTATTATGAATAATATTCTGCAATAAATTAATATGATTTATCGTAGTAGGGCAATAACTCTAATGCTAAGTAACTCGATCCCAGACCCATACACGGCCAAGGTCATCTTAACTTCAACACACTAAAATGTTCAGTCATCTTAACTTCAAGCACACTAAAATGTTGAGTAAATTTGTTACCTCCGCCTTTTGTCATCACAATAAGACTAATGCTAGTTTCAACTATACCAAATTGGAAGAGAAATTTAGGCCTAGCTACTATAATGAATTGAAGGCTACAAATGAATAAAATATCTAGGATAGGATAGTCTAGACTTGTATGATAACTAATGCAAACATTGCGTAATAATTGTTTTTGCGTAATAATTGTTTTATGTACGACGAGCTATTATTGGACTATGTAATGACACTAGGTTGTCCTTGGTAGAATATTTGTGTGTTACTATAAAGGCAAACCCTGAAATCCGAACCAATAAAAATCTTTATTTTAGTTAGCATTGGCCTACCCCTTTCAATTAATGTGTAAAACATCACTTTTTGCGTCAAATTGTGCAAGTGCTTGAGGACCCAGTATGGTACGTATAACCTTGTTGTTGACTTTTTGCAAATAATCTTTCAATTATATGGCACCGAGTTATTAATACCTATACGCACCTATTGATCTGTGTGAATATCTAAATATGAAAACTAGTTCAGTTATTCGTCCACTATTCTAATTTAGTATGTAACATAACAGCATTTACCATTTTGGCCTCCAGAAGTGTTAGTTGCGCAGTTGACGTCCTGCAATTCAGAATTATGCGCAGAATATACCAGACTAGAATTAATTTATTAAAATTTGTTTCGACATTGCAATGACATTATAAAGCCCCCATCGGGAAGGGGACCCTCAGTGTATCTGAACAATTACACCCACTTGATCGATTGGTTCATATTCTAACCTATCATGCAGTTGGTTAAGTTTATGGGTGATGCGTAGTCTTACTACACACGTATAATGAATAGATGTGCCGGTACGTAATTTACTTGGGAATTTATATAATAAAGCTTAGCGTAGCATTTTAGGCATTATAATGATGTTGAATGATGATAGGATTTGTTTTATTGTAGTTCTTGATAAAAAATATTATGGTTTGTTGCTCAAAATATAACATCAGTGATTTCAT
This sequence comes from Flabesymbios commensalis, assembly GCA_964017125.1. Taxonomy (NCBI): domain Eukaryota; kingdom Metazoa; phylum Annelida; class Polychaeta; order Terebellida; family Flabelligeridae; genus Flabesymbios; species Flabesymbios commensalis. The sequence continues at coordinate 15,976,677 of OZ024909.1, forward strand.
TGCAGCCATTTTGAATTTCATGTTTTACAAAAAAACCCACAAGGATAAGAGCTCCACATACGCCCTGATATCACCATAGGGGAACCAGCCAAGCATAATCAAAACAGAAAAAAAATCAGCCAAAACAATGTTAGTCGCAGTTTCACTGCGTTATCCGGTTGTTTTTGCTTATATTTGCATAAATATAGATTTTACAATATTTTTTTCTTAAAACGAATGAAAGAAATGGCTTTCTCTTCTCATATCTGAACACATAAGAATAGACATATTATTTATGTCTCTAGCGTATGTAGTTGCAAAATTATCCGTAAATATATTTATTTTTATATACGCTGGCCGCCATCTTTGATTTCGCCATTTTGGACCTTTTATCGACCTTTAAAAAACTGCAATCCCTTTTTTTTCCTGATTATCATGATATTTTGTGTCAGAATCAAGTGAAAAATCAATTTTAACCGACAAAATGCACGAAAATGTTATATGTGACATATGAGCCTACACTAATACTTCAATATCGTTGTTACATAACCTACTAGGAGGGGGAGTGAATGTCAACGATAATGATGACTAAATCTAATTTTATTCAAATCAAATGTTCATTAAATAACTCAAAATGGTATAATATGTCTATTTTTCATTAGTAGATTTGTTTTCTATACTTCTTGTCATTTGAAGCTGGAAATTGCGTTAGCAATTCCAGCTTTAAATGAATGAAAAATATAATTAACAACTCAGGGAGGACAACAATTAACCCTAAAACCGCAATGTCATAAAATTTAAATTTTCACCCACTCGAAGAAATTTGTGTCCCGCTACCGCAATGTGTGAAAATTATGGCACGTTCCTTAAGAATACGTGATGAGAGATTGTCCGGACCAGCTTTTTTGGCATACAATCTAACCCAGATAATATTGTTTGAATCTGTAAATGATCAAATTCAAAAGATGACAAAATTATGTTTTCGGTTCTCGTGATTTCAACGTTGAGGTTGGTAAGAGAAATAACCTCATTAACCCTTTACCGCCGAGGACGCATATATTCAGGTTTCATTTTTTATTAGCACACTAAGTACCATATTTTAAATATGTTCAAGATGAAATGTGACATCAACCAGCAAAATTTGATAAGAGTTTACCTCCATTTTGTCGAATCTGAATAATTTTTACTCACTTGAAGTTGTGGATCGCGTCAGCGAGACACAAAAAAATCAAATTGAATAATTTGGCGTTTGTAGGGTTAAAATCGGATTGAAAATATTTGTTAAATAAATCACCTTTAGAAGCTGTATCACCACAGTATTCTGAAATACCACCAGTTAGAATCTCTGGTACAGCATTTGATTTTGTTTTCTCATGAAAAAAAGACCAGAAGCGTTTTTTAAATTATCTTAACTTTGTCACGCAAATCTGCTACAATGGTTTGATAATTATGTTACGTAATTTCAAACATGCATGTCGGTGCTATGTTGCCACAGCAACCCAACATTTAACTGACTTCCGCAATTCTGGTCTGTGGACATGTTCACAAATATTGGACATATTAAAAAGCCAAAATAAAAATAATGATTTTTGGCCTGAGGGAGTCGCTTTTAACATCAACATTTGCAAATAAATGGTCTCAAATTAAACAAATAAGAGTAATTTTTAACCACTTGAAGTTGTGGGTCGCAGTAGCGAGACACAACTTCATGTGGGTGGGAATCGAAATAAGATACCTTAGCGGGTGAAGGATGAATACAAATGATAGTAAATACCTAGGTTAATTATCACCTTAATTTATCTTTTTATCTTTATTTAGCCTGGTGAACCTTGGTGCGAGGGTAGCGATGGGGCCGCTGCGGGCACTGTAGGCTCCGGACTATCTTTGAACAGATGCTGAAAAAAGCTTCAGGAATGTAGTGTGCCGAGGTGTGGTAACGCCTGGCATGCTGTCTGCGCCAAAAGGTAAATAATAGTCCGGGCAACCTGTGACAAATGATGGGGTCACCCGACACAAATTGCAATAGTTATGAAACCTTTTTTTATCTGATTTCTAAGTCGTCTGGGAGTAATATTTTAAAAATCTACCAAAATGTATGGAGTGGAACATATATTTTCAACGTAAAATCCAAAATGTCTGCCAAAAATAACTCTTACATATAACTTTTTAACTGTTTCTTTGAATTTCATGTGTGACATATGGTGTCTAAGGGTTTTTGGCATGCCAAGTCCATTTCTGCCACTATTTTATTTATTGTGGGCATATTTGGGTCGTTGGGGTAAATTTCAAGGTCAAATTGAATTTAAACGGGACCGGTAGATCATGTTCTGAGTGAGTGATACACCCGACACAAATTGCAATAGTTTCTAACCTTATTTTTTCTGAATGGGTCATCTGAGAACAACATAATCAAAGTATACCTAAAGGTATTGAGCGGAACATACTTTTTAAGGGCAAATCCAAGAGGGCCGCCAAAATCGTTGAAAATGACATAATTTCAGAAGTATACCAGGGAGCCAGAATGATTTGAGGGGCATGGCGTGCTGTAAAAGGTTGGCCGGTGGAAATAATCTCTGCATATACCAACAAACACAACCTAGGTGAACAACCTTGCAAATAGTTTGCAGGAAATGCACAAAAAGCGAGAATCCAAGATGGCCGCCACACACTTTTTGTTTATATAACTATTGAACAGGTTGTTCAAATTTAATGTGTGACACATCGCTTCTCATGGTTTTTTGCATGCCATATATATATCCATTTCGGGCAACATATTTCATTGCCTTAGCCCATATTTAAGTTGCTTATGTGAAGGTTAAGGTGAAATTAAACTTTTAAAAAGGCCTAACTTGCGGCGTATTCGGAAACACAACTATGACAAGACTACATTTTCAAATATAACTATATACGTATAACATTGAATGTAGGTGTAAAAGAAATGAGTTAATTTGATTCGACAACGATCTATATAAGTAAAGGTACAGGCACGGAATGGGTATAGGAGACTTAGCAAGAGAGCTAGATAAATGCATATCAACGGTTTGGCAATAGAAAAGTTTGACATTAGAGCAAACCTTGGGATGAATGGCGTTACCAGCTTACTATTGTTACTCAGGAGACTAGCCGACTCAAATGTAGCGCAGTAGTAGAAGTTACATATTGCTTAACGACACTTTTCGGCGATAATGATCATCTAAGCGGCATTGCAATACGTGAGAAACAGTACAGTCAGTTGATTAAATGAATGATGTACAGATGATAATATGAGGGTGGTGTGATAGGGCATTGTAAGTTATTTTTCTTCACTCGCTCTATAGGGGGACGATCCAATGATTTATACAATCAAACGAATTATTATAAGACCAAGATTATGAAGATGAAAACATCATAATATTCTGATCTATAAGATTCACACCTGAAACTGAAAAAAATATATATGGCATTGCTATGAATGACACAAATGCTGCTGGTGGGGCTGCTGTTAGTATTGTCATTTTAAGCAGATGTATGGCTAGGATATAACTACTTCACCAACTTTTCACTATTCAATGGCAATGGTACGTACTCTTAGCATACATCAGTTTGCAAGATCTACGCTTGTGCGTATCAGACAGTTCTGAATATTGGCAGCCTAAAATTACAATACTGCAGCAAAAAATATTGTGGATGCAATTTAAGCAATTCGTTGGTGATACAGACACAATATATGTATATTTACACAGCCTTCTGTAAGATACCCTTAAATTTCATATAAATTTCTGCTTCTTCTCAGTCTGAAGGTGTCAGTACAGAAACAAAATACAAGATTACAACATCATATAAAAATAAATGTGAGCATATAATAACAGACAATAAATATTGTTTGTCTAGTTCAGAGTACATGACTGTATTTTTTTAAGTGAGACGTGGTGCCAGGAAGAACAGACGTTAAAATAAGGGTTATGAAACAGCAAAGAAAAAATAATATATGCCTTGGAGATAGATTCAATAATGGAAAATGTATAGTAATGGAGAATTACAGTCCACCAAGAAAAAGAGAGATACCCAAGTAATTTTACACACATACATAACTTGCATGGGGGTATTGAAAAAGTTATTCTCAATCACCTGCCGATCCATGAAATTGCATCTCATTGGGTTCTTCACAATACAGAGCTGTGTCATAATTGTAAGCCTACTCTATTTCAAAACTTATACTGATGAGTCAGGCAGCGATTATTTTCAGTGGGTTTTATATGCGTTCTGTTCTTGTTCACATTAGTCCATCCAATGCATTGCTTAGATAATCTATGTTATACTGGCACAATCTATTCCTCAGTAGGTGCCCCAATTCATTCACTTTACTATCAAGCACATAGTTTCCGAGAGTATGATTATCATAAGAATAATATAACTTCTAATTACTTTCAGCAGCTAGTCATTTATTTTGTAATATTCCTTTTTGATGTTATATTTTTATGTGTTAATATAAACATTTGATAATGGTTGCAATTATTATTAGCCAAGAAATAAGAATACTGATGATTCCAGAAATAATATATGTTCAGGTAAATATTGTCAACTCTGAAAGATCGACCAAGTGATCATTTTGCACCACTGTCAACATTTTGTCAGTTCGTATCAGTCAGGTGATCAGATATGTTGTTATAGATACATTTTTAATATGCATTTAATTTAGGATAATATCATTTTTAAGAAACAAAATGTATGTAAGTCTTGTTATTTATCATAGTGATGACTTATAATATATTAACTATAATTATTGTTTCCTTAAAACATATTAAGCAGTATTATAGTGGCGTTTTTATTTTGTAAGAGCGTTGATTGTCAACAATGTTTTCATTATTGATTTTTTTTGATAATATAAACTAATTCAGTGGTTTTGTTTTAATTTGAATACTTTTATAAATGGCTTATATAACTTATAAAATTTTGATTGGATTTATCTTTGTTGACTATTTGCGCTTCTATGTCTATTTGGTTAAAGATCTAGGGTTAAAATTAACCTGTTTTTACTTTGCTGTTACTTATCCTTGTCAGTAAGATTAAATAATGAAACTATTTCCAGAATTTAGTGTGTCCTTTACAAAGTGTTTTGATATTAAATAAATTACAGAATTGTGTTCTGTGCATTACTAAAATATCAGAGATATGTGTCAGATAAGCATTGTGACAAAAAATAATATTGTCGAATTACTATTCAATTACTCACTAGGAACATGATCTAGCGGTCCCTTTTAAATTCAATTTGACTTTGACCTTTACCCCAGCGACTCAAATATGCCCACAATCAATAAAATGGTGCCAGAAATGGACTTGGCATGTCTGCGACCGTTTGCGATTGTTTGCGACCATTTTTGACCATTTGGGACAATTTGCGACCATAACATAATATACGTACTGGGTACGGTAATTAATAGTGCAAAGTCACTTAAAGTCAAAGTTAACAAACACATAAAGGCAAATCTTTTTATGGGCCCAAAATTTGATGATGATGCTTTCATTCACATTATGCAAGCGTTTATCCCTCAATTATTGATGTACGCTGCACAAAAGCTGTGTATATATACTCTATAATATACTTAATTGTCCAGTGACTGATCCGAAGCAGGTACTTTCCTCATGTGGGTCATCAAAATTTTAACACAAATTGGCTTTGCGACGGGAGAGGGATAGCCTGACCCTGGATATGACACTGTTGCATGTGTAGGCCTATAACATACAGCTAGTCTAATGAATTACAGACTTTGACATAGGCCTAAATTCGAACCTTGAACATGGAGCTCATCCCTTAATTATTGATATTCCTGGGATTATTTATATATGCTATCATAGTAGTCGTTGATTTTTGTTCATATTTTAGTCGCTTGATAAATAATGGGACTTATTTGAGAAACATATGGGAGCAAATAGATTGGTCGCAGCATTTTTGTCTATATTGAGTGCATTTACGGGTACTGGTGATATAAATTAACAAACTGTTTTTTTTATTCAATTTGATAGCTGTGCTTGTCTTGTGTCATAAGCTGAAGTAGATTTGTATCGATGTAAAAGTGTAAGGCATTGAAAGTTTCAACTAGATAGGCATACATGGCGTCAAATACATAGTTACGCATGAAAAATCCAGAAATTGTGAGCCTCATACCTGCGCCTTTTAATTTTTTTTCACCAATATGTAATCGATGATGGGTGATAAATTTATACACTAATTCTACTTTTGTATTTGCTTTTGATTTTGCACACTTTCATCACTCAACTCAAGTTTCTTTTATTTTTATAGAACTGTATCGATGTAAAAGTGTAAAGTATTGAAAGTTTCAACTAGATATGCATACATTATTTCAAATACATAGTTCTGCATGAAAAATCCAGAGATTGTAAGCCTTATACCTGCGCACGCATATTATCATTTATGCACATAAATGACATTTATTAACAAGATTTGTGATCATCAAATCAAGTCAGGGGAGTTTGATCAAGATCAAGGAACACTAGGGGGAAATAAGGGAATTTATTTTTAAATTCAGAATGGAAACCAACCCTGACATTGTCTCCACCACAAGTGGCATTGGAGGTGATGAAAAGTGATTATTCTCACTTTAAAAATAATGACGGAAAATTACATAAACAGTATAATGCGGGAAATAGTGTGATTTTTTGTATGATTTTATCAAAGTAAAAATTAAAATATTAAATATTACAAACCCTAAATTAAATTATGGTTATAGAAATACAAGTGGTAACATACACATTAATCCATCAGAAAAATGTCAGAAATGCTAGTGTTTTCACAGTATTATTATTCGTGTGGCTCTTACAGAAACCGTATACCTAATTTCCTTTTATATCACACTCACTTGATATATACCACTAATATTTAGGGTATGTGTATTTAAACATGATAAAATATGCTCTATTTCCCCGCCATTTTTATACTTCAAGTTGACCAAAAAATCTTGCAAATTATGTAATGGATTAAATTCATAATTCAAATCTCGTCACCTAATTATTGTATTGAGGTCACAATTTAAAGTCTGTTTAACAAAAAAACATATTTCATTGAGTTGATAGTGCAATTGTGGACATCTTATTGATAGTGTTTCACGCAGTATGAGCCGTTTACAATATTCGGCGACTACATATTTCATGTATATGCCTTAAATGGCTAAAAATTGCCTTTATAGGCCTACTGTAGGGGTCTTGCATAAAATGAACAGAGATTTGAGTAGGCCTACTGTGTTTAATGTTTAATGATTAGGCTTATGCGCTGGGACAATGAATTTTAATTGAATTTTCTCTTTGATTGTTTAAAATACAAAACATAGGTGATGCAGTAAAACATGGCCTCCCAGTTTTAGTTTATTGTGTGTTCTTGGTCGCGTAATTTTTCAGTTTGATGTCCTTCTTGTACAATTTGTACCGTTTTATTTTGAACCTGGATCGGAACAGTACACTGCGCTTCAAATGACCCCGGTTGGGATTACATTCCCTAGTTTCGCATCAAATCCACACATTGTCCTCATTGTTATATTTAATGAATTTAACACTTTCGCCGCTAATCGTGACTATGGTCGTTTTAAATCCGTTTAATCAACCGGTTAAGTCCATGTTACCATGGTTACAAGGAACAAAATTGTGTTGAAACAACTACATTTCAAATGTTTGGTTTCAGATTAAACAAATGTGAGTAAATAGCACCTACTTGATGTTGTGGTCCCTGTAGCGAAACACAAATTCAAGGGGATACAAATTTAAATCAGATAATTTAGCGGGCAAAGGGTTATTGGAAAATTTTCCAAGTGGTGTATTTATGTGACAAGGATGGTTAACACTTGTTGTACTAGGTCCACGTGGAGGGTTTGGAGTTTCAAACCAAAATGCTACCAAAATTGATGAATTAGTTTGTGGCAGATGCTCTGTTAATGAAACAGTTTATTCTGACCTCAGAGATTATAGAGAGCGGGGGTTTACCTGAGCGACATCTATGTGTGGAGATTGGAAGTAGTTCAATTTTGGATGTGTCTGCTTTTTCAGTCAATAGATCTAGTTTTCGTCATTTGAATTTACGTCAACAATTCAAGCTTTAAATGAATGAAAAATAGAAACAAACAATTCAGCAGCACAAGGGTTAATGACATCAAATATTATATTTAAATGATCACTTTGTTAGCCTCATCTTGTGTTTGCAAAGTGCCTCCAGGGCGGGTCTGTTCAGGGCGGGGGGGGGGGGGGGTGTACGCAGAAGGGTTAGGTGAAGCAGCAGATTGCTAAAAAAAATTGCGAAATTTACACAGGAACCCCGTTCCTTTTGATTATAAAGCATGCACCTGGCTTTATATCTTAGGCCTACATGATATGATGTCTGATAGTTAGTTTTATGTTCTCTATAAACTTTTATTTATATTTTGATAAAATAACTATATAATGAAAATGGCTGTGGAAATAAAATAATATTAAATAATGTAAATAACATGCAAGGAGAGAATTATCTTACATATTCTCAATGCCTGACCATATGCTTTCATAAAATGTATCTTTGTGACTAGTTGCAGATTCTGCCATTGTTTGCAAAAACTTACAAATACGCCAGACATTAACAGTTGTGCAAATCATTTCTTCAGAACAGCTAGCCTTCCTCCTGGCTACCTAGGATTCCGGTTTGGCAGAGAGCCTCACAGCTGTGGTGACGCCCATGCAGAGACCTCCACGTGTATAATATAACTAGTGGATGCCGACGACATGGTCACACGATGACAAATGATTTAACCCTTTGCCTGCTGATCACGACAATCGTTTTTAATCTGTTAGCCGATTAAATTGGGAATGAAATGACTGTTCAAACATCAATATTTGTTGATATTTCGTCTTAAATTATTAAACAAGTATGAGTAATTTTCAACCACTTGAGGTTGTGGATCGCGGTAGCGAGACGCAACCTCAAGTGGTTGAAAATTTAAATAAATTTACTTAGCAGGATAAGGGTTAATTTTATCTGGACTTGACAACGAAATATTTGATTATTCTACAAGCACAAGTCAATGTTGACCACCCTGTCTATGACAGGATAGTTTGTTACCATGGTTACATCTCACCCTGCCTATGACAGGGCGATATGTTACCATAGTAACATATCATGGTAACATCCCATAGTAGCATCTCACTCTGTCTATGACAGGGTGATACGTTACCATGGTAACATCGCACCCTATCTATGACAGAGTGATACGTTACCATGGTAACATCTCACCCTGTCTATGGCAATGACGTATTCGACCTGTTTATGTTTGTTTAAAGATGTGGAGCTCAGAGGCATGTTCAGAAACAGTGGCGTGTGCATGTAAATTCACATAAAAATTAAAAATTGATTTAAAGGGCCTGTAAATTATATTTTAGTTATGGCTGAAATCAACATCTGTCAGGGACATATTGTTAAGGAAATCGAATTAAATCTCCATGCATATGCAGACATGCCTCTATGCGAGCTAGTATAATAAATTCAAAATCTGAATTAAAATCTCGATGATTTTCAGAAATAAATTCGAATATTGTACTTTCTTAAATGTAAATACCCAGTAAACAAGTATGCAAGCTTGTGGTGGCAGGCAAGAACAACATCACAATATTATTATCCTTACACTTCTTCAGTCTAATTACGTTTAAATAATCGCTTGAAACAAATTTTAAGTGCGTTTTGTCCCAAATTAAAAACAAAAAACTATATTTTTCAAGTCAAGTCATTTTTGTTGTGGATGTATTTCAATTGTATTGTTCTTTCTTGATTATCACAGTTATTATTTTTTTAATTATATTACATTGTTACACTGACGCTTTCTTTGCCATTTTCAATAAACCTTATATTTTTAAGGAAAACTAGTTCTCGTCTTTTGTTGCTCCTGTTATTGCGGTTAATACGAGCAGAAGAAAAAAACCCACCGCGATCGCTCCCTATGACTGTTTCATCTCCTTGGGATAGAAAGGGTTTTTGTCACTTGTTTATGTTTATTCGACTTCCAGTTTAAAACATGCAAATAGTACAATATCATTATTATTAATCAAATATTTTTGCAACATGTTAATAAATTTGGTTGACGGGAACAGGTCGAGACAAGGCCTGTCAACCATAATATAATGTCATACTTTTAGGGATAATTTATTTAATATGTAGGGCGGGGGCCCTTGTGTGGTGGTTATTACCGCTGACTTTCACGCTAGAGTTTGGGGCTCGGTTCCCGGTCTCGGCAGTTTAAATGAACAAAAATGTTTCTTCCCCACCCACTCGTAATATTATCGTATTGTGGGGAGCCTCTGTGATCGAGAGGTAGCGTGCTCAGCCGACAGGGCTCAAATTTTGAGTCCCGTGTCTGGAGGGCTGTGTCATCTCATTCATCTCAGGAGGTTCTCCTGGCCCAGCTTAGCCTATAGGGGCCTATGTGCACAAAGGTGGCCTAAAACCCCATTCATTTCATTTCCTTAGTATGTAATAGCCTATAGATCTGCGGACTTACAAACTTGTAGCTGCACACACTTTACGAGGTGGCAGACACACCTTTTATGTCCCAAGGTGACTCTTTCTCATTTTATTCGAATTAGTGACTGGACGATCAACCCTTTGAGCGTCTATCACGACTATGATTGCATTTTATATTTTAATTGCAGTAAATTTATGCACAAAAATCAAAGAAAAAGGGTAATATTACAAACTTGATTTGCCAGTCGCCGTAGCGAGATTGGCTGACTGAATGAATCCCTGAATGTGTGAATGAATGTGAGAATGAATAAAAGGCCTTTCTTTTGTGTACACGCAGGCTAAACTGGGCCCATAAAACCCAAGCTACTGTGTCGCATGCGGCAGTGTTAGCCTCTACACCAGCCCCGTTGCGGCGAGATACACGTTCAATCCTTAGGCCTACCTCGCGTTTAGTCCTGAAACATTAGGGTTCAACCCAGAAAATACGGTAAAAGGTGCATTTTTCACAACAAATTGGAAATTAATATATGTCCCCAACTTTTCTGTGTGTGCTTTCAAACGGCTGCCACAAAGCATTTAAATAAATATTTTGTTGAGCTCATTTGACCATTTTTTTTAATTATTCAAATAAAACTTATTTGGATTAGTTCAAAATGGTCTCCTTTGGCCATCTTGAATTTTTAACTTTCAACATAATACACATAGAAACTAATGCAATACCAAATGTGTGACTAATTTTAATTGGAATGGTTATTTTAGCTGTGTGAAGTTGGTTCAACATTCAACATTCAGATTGAGAAAGTTGGTTTAATATTCGAAAAATCACCAGTCAAACTTTGGGGAAAAAATATTAAAAATTCGGGAACAATAAGGTAAACAAAATGCATTAGGTCCGAGGGTGGCCGAACGAACCCTCTAGTCGCTACATCACCTAATCCACCATAAAAATGTGTTTTTTTACACATTTCTCGAAAATTCCCCAGTCAAACTCTGAGAAAAAAATTATTAAAATTTCCGGAAAAATGAGCCAAACAAAATGCATTTTGTCTTAAAGTGGCCCAACGAACCTTCTAGTCGCTACATCACCTAGTACACCATAAAAACAAGTCCTTTGCACATTTCTCGAAAAGTCCCCAGTCAAAATCTGTGAAAAAAATAGTCAAAAATCGGGAAAAATAAGGCAAACAAAATGCATTGGGTCCTAGGGTGGCCCAACGAACCTTCTATCTAGTCGCTACACCACCTAATACACCATAAAAACAGGTACTTTGCCAATTTCTCGAAAAGTCCCCAGTCAAACACTGAGAAAAAATTATGAAAAATTCGGAAAAATAAGGCAAACAAAATGCATTGGGTCCTAGGGTGGCCCAACGAACCTTCTCTCTAGTCGCTACAGCATCTAATACACCATAAAAACAGGTACTTTGCCAATTTCTCGAAAAGTCCCCAGTCAAACTCTGAGAAAAAAATATTAAAAATTCTGAAAAATAAGGCAAACAAAATGCATTGGGTCCTAGGTTGGCTCAACGAGCCTTCTATTTGATCGCTACAGCACCTAATACACCATAAAAACAGGTACTTTGCAAATTTCTCGAAAAGTCCCCAGTCAAACTCTGAGAAAAAATATTATTATTTCCGGAAAAATAGGCGGAACAAAATGCATTTGATCCAAGGCTGCCCCAACGAACCTTCTGGTCGCTACATTACCTAATCCACCATAAAAATGTGTTTTTTACACATTTTTCGAAAAGTCACTAGTTAAACTCTGAGAAAATGTTTTGAAATTTCGGGAAAAATAAGCCAAACACAATGCATTTGGTCCTAGGGTGGCCCAACGAACCTTCTACTCGATACATCACCTAATCCACCATAAAAATGTGTTTTTACACATTTCTCGAAAAGTTCCAGGCATATACCGAGAAAAAAATATTAAAATTTCCGGAAAAATAAGACGAACAAAATACATTGTGTCCTAGGGTGGCCCGACGAATCTTCTAATGTTGGTTAAAAATTCAACATTCAACATTCAGACTGAGAAAGTTGGTTCAATATTCGAAAATCCCCAATCAAACTCTGGGGAAAAAAATATCAACAATTCGGGAAAAATGAGCCAGACAAAATGCATTATGTCCCAAGTTGGCCCAACGAGCCCTCCAGTCGCTACATCACCTAATCCAACATAAAAATGTGTTTTTTACACATTTCTCGAAAAGTCCCCAATTAAACTGAGAAAAAAATATAAAAAATTCCGGAAAGATAAGCCAAACAAAATGCATTTTGTCTTAAAGTGGCCCAACGAACCTTCAAGTCGCTACATCACCTAGTACACCATAAAAACAGGTTCTTTGCACATTTCTCGAAAAGTCCCCAGTCAAAAATCTGTGGAAAAAATATTTAAAAATCGGGAAAAATAAGGCAAACAAAATGCATTGGGTCCTAGGGTGGCCCAACGAACCTTCTATCTAGTCGCTACAGCACCTAATACACCATAGAAAAAGTACTCAGCAAATTTCTCAAAAAGTCCCCAGTCAAACTCTGAGGAAAAATTATTAAAAATTCGGGAAAAATGAGCCAAACAAAATGCATTTGATCCTATGGGTGGCCCAACGAATTTTCTGGTCGCTACATCACCTAATCCACCATAAAAATGTATTTTTTACACATTTCTCGAAAAGTCCTCAATCAAACTCTGAGAAAAAAATATAAAAAATTCCGGAAAGATAAGCCAAACAAAATGCATTTGGTCCTAAGGTGGCCCAACAAACCTTCTAGTTGCTACATCACTTAATACACCATAAAAACAGGTCCTTTGCACATTTCTTAAAAAGTCCCCAGTCAAACTCTGAGAAAAGATATTGATATTTCCGGGAAAATAAGCGAAACAAAATGCATTTGATCTAAGGTTGGCCCAGCGAACCTTCTAGTCGCTACATCACCTAATCAACCATAAAAATATGTTTTTTACACATTTATCATATAGTCCCCAGTCAAACTCTGAGAAAAAAATATTAAAATTTCGGGCTAAATTAGCCAAACAAAATGCATTTGGTCCTTGGGTGGCCCAACAAACCTTTTAGTCGCTACATCACCTAATCCACCATAAAAATGTGTTTTTTACACATTTCTCGAAAAGTCCCCAGTCATATACCGAGAAAAAAAGAATAAAATTCCGGGAAAAAATTAGACAAGCAAAATACATTGGGTCCTAGGATGGCCCAACGAACCTTCTAGGGTTGGTTCAACATTCAACATTCAGATTGAGAAAGTTAGTTCAATATTCGAAAATCCCAAATCAAACTCTGAGAACAATAAATCAGAGAAAATAAGGTAAACAAAATGCATTGGGTCCTAGGGTGGCCCAACGAACCCTCTCCTCGCTACAGCATCTAATACACCATAAAATTGACCTTTCTCGAAAAGTCCCCAGTCAAACATAGAGAAAAAAATATAAAAATTTCCAGAAATATAAGCCAAACAAAATGCATTTGGTCCTAGGGTGACCCAGCGAGCCCTCAACTCGTTACAGCACCTAATACACCATAAAAACAGGTACTTTGCACATTTCTCAAAAAATCCCTAGTCAAACTCTGAGAAAAAAAATCGGGAAAAATAAGCCAAACAAAATGCATTTGGTCCTTGGGTGACTCGAAGAACCTTCTAGTCGCTACATTACCTAATCCACCATAAAAATGTGTTTTTCACACATTTTTCGAAAGGTCCTCAATCAAACTCTGAGAAAAAAATATAAAAAATTCCGGAAAGATAAGCCAAGCAAAATGCATTTGGTCCTAAGGTGGCCCAACAAACCTTCTAGTTGTATACATCACCTATTACACCATAAAAAACAGGTCCGTCGCACATTTCTCTAAAAGTCCCCAGTCAAACTCTGAGAAAAAAATATTAAAAATTTGGGAAAAATAAGCCAAACAAAATGCATTTTTTCCTTGGGTGACTCAAAGAACCTTCTACTCGCTACAACACCTAATCCACCATAAAAATGTGTTTTTACACATTTCTCGAAAAGTTCTAGTCATATACAGAGAAAAAAATATTAAAATTTCCGGAAAAATAAGCCGAAAAAAACACACTGAGGCCTAGGGTGGCTCAACGAATCTTCTAATGTTGGTTAAAAATTTAACATTCAACATTCAGATTGAGAGAGTTGGTTCAATATTCGAAAATCCCCAATCAAACTCTGTGGAAAAAATATAAAAAAATCGGGAAAAATAAGGCAAACAAAATGCATTTGGTCCCAGGGTGGTCCAACAAACATTGTAGTCGCTACATCACCTAATCCACCATAAAAATGTGTTTTTCACACATTTCTCGAAAAGTCCCCAGTCCCCACCTAATACATCAGAAAAAACGTGAAAATTCTCTAGTCAACAAATTTAGACAGGTAGATATGTATGTCATACATATCTACCTGTCTCTATCTACCACTCTACATAAGAGTGCATGGCCCACTGCCTCGTGTTTGCTTACATCGCTGTGGTCGGACCACAAAGTCAATTCATAGTTTTTTTCGAGGTATAAATAATTTGTCCAGCAATTTATGGTAGTATAGTGTAATTCACTTAATTAACAGATAATCCAGATCGTCGTTTTCATTCATAGCAGATAATGATATTATTGTATATATACATTGTATGATCACTATCATAAGAAATTGAACACTCACAACATTGAATTAAGGTTTCAATATGATGAAATTAAATAAATGTGTTGAACACAGATGGATGGTACTATATTGCCAGATATATTTTTCATCATTATTTTGTGTATACTTCCATACCTCGTTAATGTAATTTTCTGTGTTGATGTTGTTGAATGCGCGACATACATCTCTCTACCATTTAAACAGTAAAATTTCTGTAACAAGCCAAATTTCCAGAAACAAATTTTTGTCCAACCGTTGACACATGTTTTGCTGTGATATATTTTTTCTTATCGCTATTGGATTGCAACATTTAATCATATTGCCGGCATCAATTTCTTCCCTATTCAGCGTTAAAAGTCTTTTGTGAAATCCTTCAGATGGACCAAGTTTCTGAGCTTCTAAAGCATAATAATTTATCGATGTTGTTCTGCAATGTGTTGCATGGGTTTGTTCTTTACTATGTTTGATGTCACCTGTCATACAAACATGTACTTCGACATCATTAGGTTTTTCTGGTTTATTTTGAATTATATATGTTAATGAAATACAGTCTGTAAATTTGCAAAAATCAATTAAATACGGACTTTTCATTTTTCGTGACTGGTCTCTTTTACATCGATTATAATCAAATGAAATAACATAACGGTGATGTTGTCGTCCATTCTTCCCATGTTAACTTGAATATATGTTGTCTGGCTAGCTTTTTTGAAAATATGTTGTCACTTTTGCAATCTATATCGGTGGTATTCGTGTCATCTCTATCACTGGAGCGAAACTGGTTTAGCTAACGCCGGCGTTAGCCTATCAAAGATGGATGCATTGAAAGTGGGTAAGTCCGTTTTCTGTTCTTTTGAGGTATTTTATCAATATTTTCTGGCTAGCCATTCACCCATCGTATTTATATGAATGTAACAGATTTTTAGGGAGTATCGGGGTTTGTTAAAAACGTAAGAATTTGGTAAATTTGCCATCCGAAAAAACGCGGAGAGATTGACTAACGCGATGTCTGGGATTGACTAACGAGAATTGTATTTTGTTCAAAGATTGACTAACGCTTTGTGAGATTGGATAGCGCATCAAAAAATTAGATAACGCTGACGCTGTAAGTAGCTGTTGTAGGCCTAGTATTTAAGAACACATTTTATGCCTCACTATTATTGTTATTAGGCCTACTACTTGCCACCTCCATTCAACGTGTGTGATATAGGCCTAATTCATGCCCGGAAGACATGTACATCATCCCCTCAAAGGTTTTTGACTAGCGTTCTACAGATATGATAATATGAGAATGGTTGTTACTTCATTAGTTAACTAGTAGCTGGCAGCATTATGTGTTCTATGACCGAAACATGTTTCTCCGCATCACCATATTATTAAACTTACCTCGGGAGGTAAGTTTGAGGTAAGTTGAAAATTATTCATGCCAGACATAAACCTATCTTCTTCAGTTCTAGTCCTATCTGTTGTGTCTTCAACTAAACCTGCAATACCCAATTGACAGGGGTGAAGTTATATAATTTAATAAATATTAACTATGACATAAATATTGGAAGCATTTTATCCATGTAGGCTATATGATGTAGGCACTATATGCAAGCCTAGTGGTTGATGGGGGAATAGGCTTATAGGGCTTACATGTGTAGGCCCTAAATGCTGACACATCGCTTGTAGCCTATAATTCTGAAGAAAGTGAGCCGAGTTTTTTCATAGTTTTTTTTTAATATCTTTCACAATGTCAATACACCTACCAAAATAAAATCGGATTGATCACTAGCGCCGCCTATATATATCTCAAAATATTACCTGAAAAAACATTTCCTATTTTATATTTTACAATTTCTAATGTTGAAATATTATTTTAACATTATGCCTATATTTGAAAAATGGCAGCACAATAGTCAAAGTTAATATAGTAACAATAATTAATTGGCAAAGATATAGTGCAAGAGCATTAGGGTTGAACCTGGAATAAAATTGCAGAAAGCTGATTTTTTCAGGAATGATACATGGACATCTCCCCAGACGAATTCCGAAGATGCCCCAAAAATTCCCCTTGTGCATTTTTTTTAATTCAAGATGGCCGCCACCATGTAACGCTATTTTCGAAAAAAACAGGGGTATACCATAATTCCTCACTTTTGCAGTTCGAAAAAATATTTAGGTGTCTCTACTTATGTTTGAAGACACAAAAGAGTTTATCCAGATGATCTGAAATGATATCAGTACTTTTCTCAACACCAAAAATCCAAGATGGCCGCCATATTGATATACTGAGTATGTTGAGCGATCTCTTAATTAAAAAAACGAAAATATGAGGTAACTATCTCGTTGTTGAGCCTAAAATGTATTTTTTGTCTAAACCCATGGTGTCTAGCACTTATTTAGATCACCAATATTTTATTATATTGAATTTATCAACATAAATCCCACATACCGGTAGTTCAATGTTATGTAACACCATATAACGTCATTTTTCCCCCAAAAAAGGAATATACCACAATTCCTCACTTTTGAAGTTAAAAAAAAATATTTTGGTGCCTCTACACAAAAAGCTCATCAACAGGATCAGAAATGATATCATTCCTTTTCTTATCTCCACAATCCAAGATGGCGACCATTATGTGAAGCGTCCCCCCCCCCTCAGAAAATCACGTACATGCCATAATCACCATGTTGTTGAAACTTTTTTTCAGGGCCATGGAATCTAGAATATATTTCCATCACCAATTTTTTTAATAGAATGTGCTTATCAACACAAAATCCAACATGGCTGCCATATTGGTTAGCTCTTTTAGCGCAGATGCCACTATTAAGCGATGTCCAACAGCTTTTTCATATGGGAATATAGATATAGATTGATCAAATTTACAAAATATCATATGTCAGAAATCATTGATTAAAAATTCTAACATCTCTCATCTTTAAATATAAGTGTATTTTTTATTCATTTGAAGCTTGAGATAGCGTAAGAAATTCCAGTTTCAAACACAGCGACTAATTCCAATGTAGGTATTTTATATAGTAGGCCTATATAAAATGTTTTTCGATTTTGGTTAAGTATTAGTTGTGATTATTATTGTGAATGTACATAATAACAGAGCTAAGTACAATATTACACCAGATTGAACACGTTTAACGTCAGGATATGATAGTTTTATGTCAGGATATATGAATATGATATCAGGGTATGACACTTTAATATCATGATATGTAATATAATGTCCAAACATTGGTGTTTAATATAGCAAAATCACGTTATAATGGCTCAATACAGCTTTATAAAGGCAGTATATAGTGGCTAATCATCACGTTGCTGTATTAAAATGAAAAGATATACATCATATTATCACGAAATGCCTTACAATTTCGTGATATATCATTTTAACATCACTATGACATTTTAATGTCAGGATATGACATTTGAATATTAGGATATGGTACTTGAATATTATGATGTGACTTTATACATTGATGAAATGACACATTGAGGTCACAATATAGCATTGTAATGTGATGGTGTGTCATTATAATGACAAACATGCTATTTAATGTCGAATATTGTATAATAAACAGTTCGAAGTCAGGATCTGGCATATTTTTGCCAGGATATTGGATTGTAATTTATCAGAATATGACACTTTAACGTCATGATATTATAATGTCCAAATTTTGTCCTTTTATATCACACAATAAGATTTGAATGGCAAGATATTCATTTTTTTATGATAGGATATGACATTATCAAATCAAGATATGGCGGGCTTGGCGGCATTCTAATGTGACATTATAAGGACTGAATATGACACTACAATATTTTAATGTGACCATAGAATGTCAGGCTTTGTCACTTTGAAGTCTGGATATGGCATTTTAATGTCAGGATATTATATTGTCATGTCAAGGTATAACATTTCAATAACATTATATTGACAGACGCACGTTACCATATGGTAATACAGAATCGACATAGAACATTCCAATATCAGGCTGGCACATGTCAGTTCAACATATATATCGCAATATAATTCAGTAAGTAAAGGCCTCTACATTGCTCAAATACCGGTACTCCAAAACTGCCAGCAACAAAAGCACTTCGGAAGATTCAATAAATGGAAAGTAATTAGATAGCGTTAAGACACATGCTCTTTGAACAGCATGTGGCCTTGCCCTCTTTTACTTTCATTTCCTCTTACACTAAAATGTCATATCGTGATGTTAATATGCTATATCATGATATTTAATATCGTGACAATACACTAAAAGATCCTGTCACTTTAATACCATATCGTGATGCTTAACCACCATATCCTGCATTTATAAAGCTGTATCCAGACATCATACCGTCATTTTACTATAATAAAGAGCAATATTTAGACATTACAAAACCATATCATGACGTTAATGTTTCTTGTCCTCATATTATCGTGACATAAAGAGATCATATCCTGACGATAAACTGTGACATCAATTAATTTAATGTCATATTCCGATATTCTGATGTAAAATCATCTCATTACAACACCATACAATGCCATAACTTCATTACGAAATATATATATCCTAATATTCAAAATGTAATATCTTGATATTTAAATGATATATTTCATGATATTAAACATATTGACATTCGCAGATCAAGGACAAAAGTAAGTATTTAAAAGAGCATTGTTACAGGACGATTATCAAAGATGTCATGTACATGTAACGTGTGAGGCGCAAGTCCTTACCTTGCAATTGATTTTTGCTAGAAAGCCTCCCTTCAACGTCACCTACTGCCCCAGCCAACACGGGGCATTAATCCAATTCTGTTTAATTTTTGTGCCAGCGTCGAAGACGGTCAGCCCATATTAAAACAGCATTGGATGAATGCCTCGTGTTTAAACTCCATTATGATACAGAGCATATTTTGCTGTACAGGAGGGTGTGGAATCTACAGTCTGGGAACGGATTTTATATCATGGTCGTTTGTAACCAACGCAAACTGAAAGAGCAGTCGCCCCAGAAAGAGTTCTAAAAAGAGTGAGTTGCGGGTGCAGAGTGGCTTGTTCAAAGGGGGGGGGGGATCTCACAAATCTAGACTATATTGTACAACGATGTGCTCTTTTTGTATTGGCCAAACATGTAGAAACTGTGACAGCTCGGATGATTGAAACGCAATAATTTCATTATTTACCTGAGATTAATTTGTTAACTTGACAAATCTCAATCTACATTTCTAGTGAGAAAGCAGTTCGAAAACACTCCAAAGCGTCACCCACCAAGGTGGAATTAACTATAACTACCATGTCGATAAACACAATATAATAAAATATGGTCATCTAAATAAGTTTCAGACTCCATGGGTTCGGCTGAAAAATACATTTTAGTTTCAGCAACGAGATAGTTATCGCATATTTTCGGGTTTTTTAAGAGATCGCTTAACAAAATATTATGGCGGCCATCTTGAATTTGTGGTATTAAGAAAAGTACTGATATTATTTCTGATCATCTGGATAACCTCCTTGTACTTTAAAACATAGGTGGAGACGCGAAAATCATTGTTTTAACTTCAAAAGTGGGGGATTGGGGTATAACCCTTTTTTTTAAATGGCGTTACCTGGTGTTATTTTTAATTAAATACTATGTGGGATTTATGTTGATAAATTCAATATAATAAAACAATGGTGATCTAAATAAGTGTTATTTTCCATGGGTTTGGCCAAAAAATACATTTTAGGTTCAACAACGAGATAGATATCTCATATTTTCGTGTGTTTTTAAGAGATCGCTTAACATAATCAGAACAATATGGCGGCCATCTTGGATTTTTGGTATTGAGAAACGTGCTGATATCATTCCTGATCATCTGTATCATCTCTTTGTGCCTTAAAACATAAGTAGAGACACCAAAATATTTTTTTCCTAACTACAAAGGTGAAGAATTAGGGTATACCCCTGTTTTTTGAAAATGGCGTTACATAGTGGCGGCCATCTTGAATTAAAAAAAATGCACAAGGGGGATTTTTGGGGCATCTTCGGAATTCTTCTGGGGAGATGTCCAGGTATCATTCCTGAAAAAATCAGCTTTCTGCAATTTTATTCCAGGTTCCTGTGTTTTTTTCACTAATGCTCTTGCACTAATAGGCCTGTTCCACCATATACTAAGACTGGGACCAAAATTTCAAAAAAGGCTTAGAAAACATTTTAGGGGGGACGGAATGTTAGGGGCCGTCATTCGATTTAGACATTAAATATAGGTATTCCTGAATACGTTTTTGGTGGATGACATTAAATGTGACCATTTTTTATGGAATTACACGAAAAAACAAAATGCCCGCCATTTTCAAGAAACAGATGAACTGTTAATTATAATAAAAGCTCTAAAATGAACTGGTTACCTACATGCCCATTTCGTTATGAAGTAGAAATATGCCACTTAGCTTGAACGATACTCGGACTAACTGCAATATTTTAATCAGCAGATATTTTCATTAATGCTGTTATTTTGCTATATTTTAAGGTCAAAAGGTCAATTTCAAGGTCTAACATGATTTTTCAGCAAATAATACTAGGAACACGTGTGGTACATCCTTTCAATGTGATTTTGAATGAAACATCCATTCATACAATTATTTTGAGAATTGGAGGTCATCTTCAATGTCAAAAGGTCAACCTTAAGGTCAATCTCAAGGTTAAAAGTACGATTACGAAATAAAAATATTTTTTATATTTTGTTTTTAACTGGATAATTAATTCCTGGTAGCATTTTGGTTATAGCTACATGTATACATTAAAGAGGATTTCAAATAATTAAAAAAAGAGGTATTACACTTGTTCCAATTTTTTACTTGTTGCTTCATTTGTTAAAAAATCAAATTTGACCTTCGCCCTCTTTCACGTTGAATTGTAATAAAACAAAAAGAGAGAAACGTCCGTGGTTTAAACTATTCCACTTGGTCCAAGTGTATCATCATTCCTGCCAAGTGGCATAATGCTACTATGAAATAAAGCGTGTGTGTGTGTGTGAGAGAGAGGGGGGGGGGGGTTATTTTGCACAGTTAATCTGTTCAGAGGGAACCATTGCTTTCAAGAACAGGGCAGATACATTATGTACACTGTACCGGTATTTTGAACCAATACTGTAACTAGATCACACTGATCAGGTCTAAAAAATTAAATATATCAACAGAATGACGACTCTAATACTGTGAATAGACCTTAGATATAATAGATTTAGCCTTTATACCTCATTTTCATGTGGTTTTGACTGAGAAATTCATTAGTCATATTATTTTTATCACCT
The DNA here is from genome assembly GCA_964017125.1 of Flabesymbios commensalis. Classification (NCBI taxonomy): domain Eukaryota; kingdom Metazoa; phylum Annelida; class Polychaeta; order Terebellida; family Flabelligeridae; genus Flabesymbios; species Flabesymbios commensalis. The sequence goes on from OZ024909.1 coordinate 15,999,066, forward strand.
TAAAGGTGTAGTCAACTGTCAAAATTCGCGGGACAAGGGTCCCCCAGAAGGCAATAGTGCCCGTGGGTAAGCCAAGGCCCTATTCCAGAATAATACTAAATATGCGTTTCATACCCAAAGCCTCATTAAGAGCAAGTTCTCAAATCACAACAAGTTCATATATACTTGAGCGACATCTATGAGTTAATAATTCAAAGCCCTTGTCTTTTGCCCCTACTTGGTCGCCTACTTGCAAACAAACTGACTGTATTACTGCGGGGATTTGGAAACTGCTTGACCCCCAAGCTGGTATTGTCACTCATTTGTGTCAAACATTTGTATGACTTTATGCAATGTTCGACCAACGTCGAAGACGTTGGGCCGACATTGCATAAATGTCATACAAATGTCTCGCGTTTGCTGGGCAGTAGGACTTTCTCTCAAACATTGTACATTTATCTAATGTTGGTTCAATGTTGGGCAAGCGTCGCAGACGTTGGCCTAACATTAAAACAGCATTGGATCAATGTCTCGTTTGAGTAGTATCTTGTAATCAGTCCAGTGGCTATATTAATGCCGTCAATATGTACTCAATAGGCTACTGTTGGCCTACACTTCACCGTCCCAGGCATGCGCGTTTTGAAGCTGAATGATTCTTTAAAGCTCAATGTCAAGGTCAAGTACGCAAAAATATCATTTTTACCAAATAACGCTGAAAACGTGTGTATGTATCTTTTTCATAGGATTTTGACTGGAAAATCCATTTATGGTATTATTTTGGTATTTTTTGGAGTTATTTTAAGGTCGAAAGGTCAATTCCAAGGTCAAAAATATAAAATATGATTTCTAAGAAAGACAAATAGGAAGTAGTGTCTTTTTTGTGTGATTTTGACTGAATGATCCATTTTTGGTAGGCTACTATTTCGCTGGTTAAAGACCATCTTCAACGTTAAAATATAATGTTTAATAAATAAAGCTAGGAACGTGTGCGAGGACTCTTTTTCGTGAGATTTTGACTGCAAAATACATTTTCTCTAATATTTTGGTAATTTGAGTTCATTTTCAAGGCCAAAAGGTCAATTTCGATGTCAAATAGATCGACGGGAAATCTTTAACGGTCGATGAGGAGGTGTTAAAGGGCAACGAGAAGGCGTTAAAGGACAATGAGGAGGCAATAAAGGGCTATGAGGAGAAATATTAAAGGGCAATGAGGAGGCATTGAAAGGCGATGAAGAGGTGTTGAAGTGCCACATGTGTAATAGAATTCAAGGCCCGATCCCAGGAGTGTTTGAAGGGGGGAGGGTTGGAATTTTTTATTGCTGGGGTATTTTTGAAATAAGTGCTTGTGAATACTGCTTGTGAATTAATATTTGACATTGAGCGAATGGGAAACTCAGGTAAGAGGGGTCTGGGGGCATTCCCCCAAAATTTGTTGGAATTTGCAAATTTGTGCAATATGGTGGATTCTGGAGGATGTTGCTGGGGTAAATTTTCAGCTTTGTGTTCAAAGGGGTGGGGGGGGGGGGGGGGTCGTGCGACCCTCTCGATTGCCCCCCCCCCCCCAAATCACCACAATGACACCATTGTCAGTATGGAAAAGGGTGAAGTTATAGCTCTGACACTGCTTGACTTGCCGGCTGCTTTTGACCCTATCGCCATTCAAGGCCTATGTGGCACCTTTTACCAGCTCTTATTGCCCATCACTGCTTCTGCAGCGACCTTTATCATTTCTTCTTCGCCTTTTACCGCCTTCTCGTCACTCTTTAATACCTCACCTTCGCCATTTAGCACCCATGCATAGCCCGTAACGCCTTCTCCTCACCCTTAAATGCCTATCCATCACCATTTTATATTCCCCATCATCTTTAACGGTTTGCCATCGTCATTTGACGCTTGCTGGTCACCCCCTTTAATGCCTTCTCATTGCCCTTTATCACCTTGCCATCGTCCTTTAACGCTTCCCCATCACCCTCTGACATCTCTCCGTCGCCATTTAACACTTCTCCCTGGCTCTTCAGCGACAGTCTATGGCCTTTAACACCTTCTTTTTGTCCATAAACGCCTATGCATCACCATTTAACGCCTCCCCCTCATCCGTTAACATACATCAATTGTTATTTAACCCTTCTTTGTTGCCCTCAAACGCTGTTCCATAGCCCTTTAATGCCTCCTCGCCATCTTTCAACGCATCCGGTCACACTTTAATGTCTGTTTTCCGCCCCTTAACGCCTGCACTTTGCCCTTTAACGTGTCCTTATCGCCCTTTAACACTTCATCCTTGACCTTTATCACCTCGTCATTGCCGTTTAACCCCTTTCAGTCGCCCTTTAGCGCCTCTGGTTCGCCTTTTAGTGCCTTGTCCCGTAAACACTTCCCCATTGTCCTCTAACACCTCTCAGTCACATTTTAACGCCTCTCCGTTGACCTGTAACGCTTTTTCATCACCTGATCATTTCATTTTGAGCCTGTTTAATCATTGACCTTTGCCTACCCATCACCATCCAGCTACTCCCCATAGCCTTATAACGCTTTTCCATAGTCATCTAGTGCTTCATGGGCATTATTTAATGCCTCCTTGTCGCCCTTTACCGCATTGCCATCGCCATTTAACGCCTCCCCATCGCTCTTTAACACATTCCCACCTTTATTTAACCCATCTGCAGCGGCTTTTCCGCCTCTCTATCGCTCTTTAATGCATCTCCATCGACCTTTAATACGTATTATTCACCCCTTTAACACGTTCCCATCGCTCTCTGAGTTTCTGTCGCCATTTAACACTTCTCTCTAGATCTTTAGTGACACTCTTTGGCCTTTAGCGCCTTCTCCCTTTGTCGTCTCTTTCATAGTCTTTTAATCCTTGTTGCCCTCTAGCGCTCTTCCATGGCCTTTTAATGCCGCCCTGCCACCTTTTAACATTGCCCTTTAACGTATCCTCATTGTCCGTCAAAACCTCGCGATTGTCCTTCAAGGCCTCAGCAGGGCTGGCTAATTGTTAATATGTCACGCATCAGAGCGACATACAAGGTCAATGTGCACCAAAAGGGTTATATTGCGCAAAAAGAAATGATGCCAGAAATCGCCCACATAAATGTAGGCAGGCTTCATAATACAATTTAACTGCTACTAATTTTTTAAAACTTTGACATTGAAATTGACCTTTGACCTAGATAATGACCTTGTGACCTTAACGATGGCCTTGAATTATCAAAGTAAAACCAACATGGATTTTCAAATTTAATGTAGACAAAAAGAGGTACTGCTAAAAGGCGACCCAGAGGCGGTAAAGAGTGACTGAAATTGGTTAAAAGGCAATGAGGAGGCGTTAAAGGGCAATGAGGAGCCGTTGAAGTGCAACGAGGAGATGTTAACGGGCAAAGAAGAGGCATTAAGGAGCGACGAGATGTGTGAAAAGGTGGTGAGGTGGCATAAAAGGGCTATAGAACAGCGTTAGAGGGCGACAAAGACGCATTAAATGCCAGTAGAGAAGGTGTTAGCGATGACAGAGAAGTGTTAAATGGTGAGAGGATGATGTCAATTAGCAATGGAATGGCCTTAAGTGACGACAAAAAGCGGTAAAGGTGATGTAGATAAATTAGAAGGTGGCGAAGGGTTGTTGAAAGGTGCCACAGATGCGTTGAACGGCGATGAGAGGTGTTAAGGGGAGATAAGGCGGTAAATGGCATTGGGAAAGCAGTAAAGGGCGATGGGAAGGTGTTAAAGGGCAACCGTGAAGCAATAAATTATGATGGAAATGCGTTAAAGGGCTTCCCCATCACCATTTAACACTTCTGTAAACATTTAAACGCCTCTCAATGCCCTTCAATGCTTCTGGATCGACCTTCATTTTTTTTATTTTGTTTTTTAACGCCTTTATGTCACCCTTTAGCGCCTTACCATTGGAATCTAAAGACTTTCCATTGCAAAAACACCTCTTCTTTGCCATTTAACGCCTCCTAATCGCCCTTTACCACCTCCCTATGCCATCACCATTTATAACTCCTTCCCATCACCATTTACCACCTTCCCATCACCTTTTAACGCTTTCCCATCACCATTTGATGCTTCTGCAGTGCCTTCAACATCTCTCCATCACCCTCTAATTTATCTCCATCAACTTTTAACACTTTTTATTCACCCTTTAATGCCTTCCCGTCACGTTTTGATATATCTCCGTCACAATTTAACATTTTTCCAGCGTCTTTTAGCGACTCTCCATCGTCTTTAACGCCTTCTCCTCACCAGTACATGCTTATCCATCACCCTTTATCTCCTCCCCATCGCCTTTTAATGCTTTTCCATCGTCATTTAATGCTTCATGGTCGCCCTTTAATGCCTTCTTATCACCCTTCACCGCCTTCCCATCGCCATGCAACGCCTTACCATTGTCATTTAACACCTTCTCACCACCATTTAACGCATCTGCAGCGCCTTTTAACGTCTTTCCACCACCCTTTATGCATCTTTATCAATTTTTAACACTTTTTCGTCGTCTTTTAACGTTTTTCTGTCGCTCTTTGACGTCTTTCCGCCACCATTTATCGCTTCTCCTTCTACTTTAACGCCTTCTCATACCACCTATCCACCTCCCCATACCCGTTAACATACTTCTACTGTCATTTAGCCCATCCTTGTTGCCCTCTAACGCTGTTTCATATCCCTTTCATGTCATCCCGCCACCTAGTGCATCCCGTCGCCTCTATTTGCCTCCTCATGCCTTTTACCCCTTTCAGTCGCTCTTTAGTGCCGCTGGTTCGCCTTTTGCCATCTCCCCATTGTCTTTCAACGTAACTCTCTCGCCTTTTAATACCTTATCATTGACCTGTTATGCTTTTTCGTCTTAACACCTCTCCATCACCCTATAGCCCCTTTAGTTTACTTTGATGATGTTTATTCATTAAAACCCTATTAGAATTAGATTATCCGGTCAAAATCACAAACACACAAGGTATTGGACGTTTAAAATCATATTTAACCCTGACTTTGACCTTTTGACCTACAAAGCAATACCAGAAATATACTTTTTAGACAAAATAACACAATCACAAACTCCCAGCTTTATTTGTTAAAAATCATATCTTTGCTTTCCTGACCTTGAAATTAAAAAACTAGCCTTCAAAATGAACTTTAATCAACAAAATAGTAGCAGAACTGGACTATTCATTCAAAATTACATCAAAAAGAGGTACCTTACTTCTTTTGCTATTTTAACATTTTTGATCTTGGAATTGACTTTTTGATGACCTTGAATGAAAATTGACCTTGAATATGACCTTGAAACACTAAAATGATACTATAATTGTATTTCTCAGTCAAAATCCTATGAAAAAAGGTATTACTAACGTTCCTATCTTCATTTGCTAAAAATGTTTTCTTTTACTTGACCTTGAAATTGACCTTTTGACCTTGAAGATGACCTTGAATAATCGAAATTATTTCAGATGAGGATTGTCCAGTCAAAATTACATGAAAAAGAGGTATTACACAAATTCCTAGCTTTATTTGTTAAAAAATTGTATTTTTCCGTACTTAACCTTGAAAATTTACTTTTTGACCTTAAAGATGACCTTCAATCATAAAAATAGCACAAGAAATGGATTGCACAGTAAAAATCACATGAAAATTAGGTATTACACATATTCTTAGCTTTATTTGATAAAAATGTTATTTTTGCTTACTTGACCTTGAAATTGACCTTTTGACCTCAAAAACGAACAACATGGGACAATATTTCGCAAAGGGAACATCAAAATTCGTTTACAAGGCACCCTAAGAATTACTAAAATTTAATTTAAAAAATATATCTTTCGTGTGGTCAGGGACCCTCATTCTCGCCCCTTGTTCCTAGCTTTACTTGTTGAAAAAAAATCATTTTTGACCTTGAAATTGACTTTTTGACCTTGACTTATTGAAAATTAAAGCAGGAATCGAAAAAATCCAATGCTTAAATATAGTCCACTTGGTAGAAATATCTTTCCTACCAGGCTGCACAATTCTACTAAAAAATGTGGTCAACTTGTCTATTATATAGAGTTTTTTCTATAAATAGCAACTTAGAAAAGTGGCGGCCATGTTGTTTTTCGTTTAATTTCATTAAAAAGGGTTGAATTTAATGTCATCCACCAAAAATGTATTAAGGAATACCCATAGTTAATGTTTAAAATAGATGACAGCCCCTAACATTCCGTCCCCCCCCCCTACTGATAAAAATCACAATTTTGGTCCCAGTCTAACTAGACTATTTGCTTGATTTCATTATTTCTGTGCCGAATCCCAGTGGGTATTTGGAACATGTAGATTTGTAATAACAATAACTGTCAGTATTAAACAGTACCTTGACCTTCTAGCCCCTAGGTCTCTCTGGCTTAATATTCTTGGTTACAGTAACTGCTAGACCTTAGATCATAGCATAGCCATAGGCTATATATAGAACTGCGTAGTAGCCTATTATAGAGTGATTGCACTGCATATTATTGCAATGGAGACAGATTATATACGACATCAAACACGATAAAGTGCCACATTAACTTCCCGAACATATTTTTTTTGTAAATATGATAAAAATTTACTCATTTCAGCAGTACTATGTTATTTTCCGATAATTTTGTCTGTCATAGTTTAATAAATCAATAGAACAAGAAAGTGATTTTTGTGAAAAAAATGTAAATAATTTATTAGAATTAGTATAAAATCTGGTGATAGAACGATGAAGCAACCATAAACACTATTGGAATTAAACGACTGTAGACTGTTTTTGTGATCAAACAAGGAGGTTGTTCAATGAAGTGTCATTTTCGTTGAATTTACTAGAAGCCACATCGCTGGTTAGAATTTTTCTGCACCACTCAGAAAAAAGTGTTTGTATTGTTGGTTTTAAAGTATTACATTGTATAATGGCTAAAATAACTGTATTTCAATGATTTGTGATAAACAGCAACATCTAACGTGACAGAAGTCAAGACACATCTGAAGAATGTCAAGGATACAACGTATTATACTAATAAAGAAATATAATTAAAATTAAAAGATGTAGGGACAACGAAGCAGCGTCAAGTGAAAATTAAAAGACAGAAGATCATATTTCTGATTAAACAAGTATATATTTTAAAGCTAAGTGGTCTTCGTTGCATTTGAGTCATGCTAACATGACGTTTATTAAGCATCCCTGTTACTATCGGGATGCTTATAGTGTTTAGCATTATTCCGTCTTCACCGCCGCCGCGGGCGCATAAGGAATTTAGCTCTCACTAAGAAGTTAACTGATTATTTTTTTTTATATTTTACAAACATGACCTATGTGCCTGGGCATTTCTTCCTATATATTGTTTTGTCACCATGCCATAAGCGGCCATTTTCCAAGATGGCCGCCGAAAAGCTTGTGGGCACGATACCTTATTAACGTTTGAATGGATTCCATTCAAATTTTATAGGCGGTTTTCTGGATATTTCTGATGATCTGATTACCTTTTGGGAAGAATTCTTTAAAAACAAAATGGCTGACGGAGGACATTTTAAAAAAATGTCCGCCCAAAAAGCTTGTGGGCGCGATATCATATGAAACTTTGGTTCGATCGCATTCAAATTTGATGTTGTGTGTCTCTGGTTATTTCGGATGATCTGAATAACTTTTGGGAAAAAATTATTAAAGCAAGATGGCTGACAGAGGATATTTTGAAAAAATGGCCGCACAAAAAGCTTGAGGGCGCGATATCTTATGAATAATTGGTTGGATCGCATTCAGAAATTTCTCTAGACATTTCTAATGATCTGATTAACTTTTGGGAATAATTCATTAAAAACAAGATGGCTGATGGAGGACATCTTGAAAAAAATACCTGGCAAGGGCAATTCTTTACTTAGATTTTTTTATTGTGGCAATCTCTCCAAGTTTGAGTCATGTAACGGGGATGATTTTAATGTGTTCGTGCCGAAAACAGTCACATCTAGTATTGACATGTTTCTAGTGTCACGTTAGCAATAGTGCTAATAAAAGTCGCATCCTTGTCCAGAATTTATATGCACACAGCTAGAAATATTTACTTGACTGGCTGGTTTCAGATTGTTACATTGTAGAATGGCTACGTGATTTTTTTTTGCTGTTTGGAATAAACATCAAGTGCTAACATAACAGATGCCAACGGCACTTCCAAAATTATTCTGTTGTTAAAGAACATTTTTCAACCACTGATATAATACTGGATGCATGGTGCAGTAAAATTAAATTTTTAACAAAATGTTAATTTCAGAACCGCAAATAGACACTTTTTTGGGCTTTTTTTCCAAATGAAATCCGATTTGAGTGTCGCATAAGCACAAAACTTGGTCTACTATGTCTCTGTCCATCACTAAATTGATGAAACGTAACACACATTTGGGGAAGATAGCATCAAAGCAGTCTACAACAGATTTAACATTGCTAACGTTACATTGGCACTATACCGTATCGTGTTTGATGTCACATGTAACCTAGATCTATGTTACCGTTCTCTACAGATCTCTAACTGTAGGCCTAAGTACATTGATTGTCTGTATTAATTCTTCAGTCATTGCCTGTCATGCCCTGTGAGGTTGGGGGACACTATTTGAAATGGCAGGCCTATGACACAATATACCCTACAGAGAAGTCAATTATGTATATAGCAATAACATACAGGATAAATGATAAGCCCACTAATAAGTCAATAATACGGACCAAGATAGTCTACTGTCTATATTATATATAGTCTACTGTTTGATGTTGATACATAGTTAATTCTGAACAATACCTAGTTAATTCTTAGAAAAATCACCATGCATATGTCTATTTTATGTATTCAGGAATGAGATATATTATAAGCGTTAGCTAATCCTAGGGTACGTTAGTCAATCTCATCAATCCCGTTAGTCAATCTTTGTATTATTTATAAAATGCGTTAGTCAATCTTTCCGCGTTTTTTCGGATGTCAAATTTACCAAACTCTTGCGTTTTTAACAAACTCCGATTCTCTTACATTTATATAAATACGGTGGGTGAATGGCTAGCCCGAAAATTTTGATAACATACCTCATAAGAACAAAAAACTTGGATAGGCTAACGCCGGCGTTAGCTAATCCAGTTTCGCCCCAGTGTACTGTCTTGCATGTGGTTGTCAGTGCGACTTGTAACAAGGCATGATACACTATCTGTGACTTCTTTCGAGGTTTGGAGTTTCCTTTTTGATTTCTTTTCGATGTTTCCTTCCTTTTCGATTCCTTTTCGATGTTTCCTTCTTTTTCGCTTCCTTTTCGATGTTTTCTTCCTTTTCGATGTTTATCGAGACCCGCAATCGGATTGGCACTCATGGGTACTAAGAGATAGGCCTACATTGATCTTTGCCGGGAGTTAGTCGGAAGGGCCAGGCAGCCCCACTTGTGGGCTAGCTATCCCAAACAAACACACGAATGTATGAATGAACGTGATTGGTCAACTAGCCCATGTCGTCCTTGACCATGTTGACTGACACAGTGACAGATTGTGGCGGAATATTTTAAAACTTCCATCCACTTGGGTAGGTCCGAAGAAGTCATTTTGGTGTATTCTCCTTTTTTTTTTCAAGATTTATGTTAATTTGTGATACACTGCAATAAAGGAAATATTTTTCTTTGTTTGTTTGTTCTTTTTGCTCACTATTTTGAACTTAGACTATACCACGATTCACATTCACCGTGGTGGATGAATTTCGCCGATTACTCCGTCAATTCTCAATCAATTTTCATGAAATTTTACACACACTATTTTCCATTCATGTCGTGACTACCCTGAAAGTTTCGCGGAGTTTTAATAAGTATTTTAAAAGTTAGACCATTTGACATGTAGTAAATAAATAAAAATGTTGCCCTCTATAAAGCCATTACTCCCATTAGCTTCGTCTCAGAATTTTATTACATGTCAAATGGTCTAACTTCTACAATACTTATCAAAACTTCGCGAAATTTTCAGGGTAGTTACGACATGAATGGAAAATAGTGTGTGTGAAATTTCATGAAATTTGGTTGAAAATTGACTGAGAAATCCGCGAAATTCAATAATCCTGGTTGATGAATTTAATGTGAATCTTACTATAGTCTTAAACTACTTTTACTACTGTCCGACGCGGCGACGGCGACGGTAACCTGCCCCTGTGCCGTGGCTGTGCTGTGACTGTGCCCGTGAGTGTGTGCCTGTGCAACAGTCCTCTCATTGTCTCAATGATCATGGCTTTTCACTGACAGCCAGAGACGGAATTTCTGTCTACGCAGACTACGGCGACGGTGGAAAATGGTTCAAAATGAAAGTTATTTTTTCGGTATCCAGTCAGTCAATTCTCAAGCAATTTTCATGAAATTATGTAAACCTTATTTTCTGGAATTTCCCGGAACTTCAATTGAAGTTCCCAAATTTCTTGTTTTTAAAATTTAAGTAAAAATTACCAGAAGGTTGAGTTATTTCCGAAATTAAATCTCATCCTTAGGCTATTTCTCGTTTAATATTAACTGGTAAACGCGCAACACAAAATTTACGTCATTCTATGGCAATGTTGTTGACACTATATATTATAGGCCTAGCCATTTCAAAGAGCCAAAATAAAAAGATTTTTGCCTGATTGCGTCGCTTTATTTAACAGGCATAAAAAATTAAGAATGAAATTAAATTTATGCAGATGTGCCTATTGATAACGGATCCACCTGATGAACAGTTGAATAGGCCCTGAGCCAAAAACAATCTGCAATAATCCAAAAATGTAGGCCTACAGGTCTTTCAACTCTAGTTTTGGATCCTGCCTATTCTGTGAAACGCAGTGACGTCACTCTGTGAAAACAAAGTTATATAACACCCCCTCCCCCATACTTCATTCTGTGAAACGCAGTGACGTCACTCGATGAAAACAAGCTTATATAAGAACCCTCCCCCATACTTTATTGTATTAGCCAGCTCGGTGAAAACAAAGGAGATCGAGGTCATTGAGTTTCACAGAATATATTTATAGTCCACATACATGTAGGCCTAACTGACCCATCACTTGTGAACCCAGCTTTGAAAGTTGATGAGAAAGATGGCCAAACATCAGATCAACACCATGTCAACGTAAACCATAGTGGTCGGTTGCACATGGCCATGGCATGCTATTAAATGTACAATAGTCGTGCTTTACGCTTAAAGGGTTCTAGGCCTAACAGATTTCACATCCTGCCCCTGACAGACCAAAGAAAAGATAGGGGCATGTCCCACGCCAGCAACTTTCCATACGTTTTTTTTAACGGGAACTTAAAGTTCCGGGAACTTCCGGGAACTTGGGAACTTTGGAACTTGGAAACTTTGGAACTTGAAGTTCCGGGAACTTAGGAACTTGGGAACTTAGGAACTTGGGAACTCGCTCTCGGGTGTCCCTGTCCGACGGTGGAGGATGGTCCAAAATGAAAGTTAGCTTTTGAAGCCTTTTCGGTATCCAGTCAGTCATAAAGACTGGATACTTAGTGATCATAATGCCATTAGGCGACGATCAATAACAATTCATAAAGTCATAAAGTCAATTTTCAAGCGATTGTCACGAAATTTTGTAACCATTAATATGAATAGGCACTGCCTAGCCCTAGGGAGAGCTCGCTCCCATGATACAAAATATATTAGACTATATTCATATGCACCGGAATATTCTGTGATAGGCCTAATCATGAGAACACATCCACATGGTCATGGACCATCGTCATGGTATGAAAATATATATTATCCTAGGCCTAGCCGAGTAAACAACGGCCCTGGGCGAGCGCAGCGTATGGCCGGTCAGCGCTAGGTATAGCCATATACGCCCATGGCCATGGCATAGGCATGATACCTGCAGTGGTACTGTAGCCTATAGTCTGTCCGACGATGGAAGATGGTCCAAAATGAAAGTTTACTTTTCGGTATCCAGTCAGTAAATTCTCAAGCAATTGTCACGAAATTTTGTAACCATTATTATCTAGTCATTTGGCAATAACCCTAAAAAATTCGCAAAATTTCATTGAGTATTTTAAAAATTAGACCATTTGACATGTAACGCAATTCTGAGAATAAACCGGGAATGGCAATTAATGGGTTTAAATACATGTTATAGAGGAGGGTCATAAATAGACATTAATGTTTGACATTTGACACGTAGTAATTACTACATGTTAAATGGTCTAACTTTTGAACTACCGTATTATCCCTAATAAACGCGCCAAGCGCGGAGACGAAGTTGGGGGCGCGTTTATTATGTGCACTAAAATGTTAATCTGTATTTCACGGCCGCATTCGGCCGCGGCGCCGTTATTAAGCCATGCGAAATTGGTGAGAACTCACTGTACGTGCAAGCCCCCCTCCACTCTCAAGCCGCCACTCGTATCGTGCGCGCTGGCATCAGGTGTAACTGGTATGTTAACACAGGCTGACACCTGGGGCCGGTTGCAGGAAGCGGTCTCGGTCTCAGAAACCTGAGACCATTTTTGAGCTTGAGACTGAGACCGAGATCAAATTCGGTTGCAAGAAAAAAAAATGATGCCTGAGATGGTCTCACTGAGATCAAAATCCTGAGACCAGTCCAAGGTGGTCTCAGGATCCAAGCTCAAATATGTCTTTTTAAATATGGAATTATATTGGTAAAAAATGGCTTATGAAATGATATCTCAATGCTGGTCCGTAGAATATAGTCTATATTAGTATATTAAAACATTTAAAATTTGATAAAACGTATTGTAGGCTATGAATTACGACGGATGGTTAGCATTAAAAATGGCCCTTGGCAGGCTTGATGAAGTTGAAAAGTTGAGCCGTTCAGGCTTAAGAACAACACTTCAAACAAGTTCAGCAGTCAAACCATGATGTAGCCTGTGTAGGCCTACCGTAGTCTAGGCCTAGACTAATGTTAGACCTATGTCTACTAGCCTAGTCTAGACCTCATAAATCACTAATTTAACATGATCAGATAGATCTAATCTTACCTGCTGCCCTGGGTAGGCTACAGTTGTCAGAAGTTGTTCCAAGTATCTTAGACTATAACTTATCACTTGTTGTCAATTAAAAACTGTAGTGTAACGGCCTAGGCCATAGATCTAAGGCTAGCCTACTGCATGCACATGCACTGCCACAGTGCACCCCTGCACCAACTTGTCTGTAGTCTAGCCTACTGTACAGCTAGGAGACAGTGTAGCCTAGCTGTAGGCCTAGATGGTGCAGTATATAAGCCTACATCCAGCACAGTAAAGGATTATAGGCCTAAGCCCAGTAGGCCTACATGCATAGCTTATAGTAGGCCTATAGGGGAGACAGGGACACAATAGCCACATAGTCATATGTCCTGTTTTTTTAAAGCCTAGACTCTAACGTTACTATGAAAGTAGATGTAGTCTACTCTATACTTGATATAGTAGGGCCTACATGTAGGGCCTAGTACATGTAGGCCTTAGGCCAGTAGCCTAGCCTAGCCCTAGCACTGTAGCAGCATATTATTCAAACATAATATTTGTTGAATGTAGATCTAGGTGTCATGAAATTTAATGTCTCGGTTGTTATAGAAAACATCACTTCGAAATTTTAATCAGTGATTTGTCCGAAATAAAGCTACTTTAAAACAAAGAAACATATGTTAGCAGACTCTAACACGTATTTATACTGATATATGTAAATGTTGTTTTGGGAAGAAAAATATATTTAAACCCAGTAAACATCCACTTTTTTAGTTGTTTTTTGCATTGTTTTTAGCTGAGATAGGAGGGGCCTAATGATCTCAGCTGAGATAAGTGTGCCCTTGGCTTCTTGCAACGGACTCGGTCTCAAGATCTAAGACTATCTCAGGTGAGACCATTATCTCGGTCTCACTCGTGAGACTGAGACCGAGACCGCTTCCTGCAACCGGCCCCTTATGCAGCCACGGCCCGCTATATAGGCCGAGACGAGGCGGTTACCATCACAGTCTTCTTGGAATGATCCTATTTGGGCACGACGATATCTAAATATCGTATTTGTTTTTAGAGACATTACTACTGATTAGAATAATAGAAATGCGTCTGCAACATACTGTATGAATGCTTTAAAAAGACGTAGGCCTAACTGATTAAATTTATAATGCTAAAAATGGGTTTCTGAATAGAGGACCATTTGCTGAGGTGGAATCAACTATCAGACCTTTGCCACTCGTTCGGTTGATTAAAAGTGCCGTGGCTCCCCTACTAATGGTGAGAGCACTGATATCTTGACGGTCTGGAAAAATAAGCACTGTTTCATCAAGTGTGGACAGAATCTTTTGATCCTGATTGCTCATGTGTGCGTGTTCCTGTTCCCTGTTTCTTATGTACAGTTAATTCAAGCTATCTGCAAGATTAACATCTCACACAGTATCTATGCTGTACACCATATCCAACAAGAGACTTTATAATAAAAAAGGAAAACCTGCTGGAAATGGACATTTGCACTTATTTTCTTTGATCCCTATCACAACAGTCTGTCTGGTTCTTACCTCGGTCACTCTTTCATCGTTATTTTCAATGAACAGTAAACCTTATTTGGGAGTCTAGCTACTTCTAAATACGACACTCTCCATCAAAGTAGATGTGATGACTCTCATTGCTTCAGCATCACCCTTAACCCAGGGATCGACACTAACTGCTCAGAGGTAGTGGCCATAAGGGCCGGTAGCTTCAGATAATTACTGGCACTTAGCCATATCTGATAGTCCTTAACATACACTGTTTCACAAGAAAAATGATGTAACAGTAGGGTACAAAATTTGCTGAGGTGGAATCAACTATCAGACCTTTGCTGCTTTGCCACTCGTTCGGTTGATTAAAAGTGCAGTGGCTCCCCATCTACATGTAATCATGAGGAAGCATCCACTCCGTTACTGTTGCATGCACCTGACGCTAATAAACATGGCCGAAGAAAGCTTATGATTATGTGCAGTTGACTCAGATGTTGCATTTTTTATTTAATGAGATCAAACCAAATAACTCAATGTCTTGCTTTACCTACCTGTGCATATCATGTGCCAACAGGATATCAGTTGGGGCAATGGCTTGTGGTATCTCTTCCTCAACCATGTACAGTCTCAAGCTCTATGACTATGTAAATGTGGGGGTTGTTATGATCCCAACTAAGTCTCAAGCTCTATGACTATGTAAATGTGGGGGTGGTTGTGATCCCAACTAAGTCTCAAGCTCTATGACTATGTAAATGTGGGGGTTGTTATGATCCCAACTAAGTCTCAAGCTCTATGACTATGTAAATGTGGGGGTGGTTGTGATCCCAACTAAGTCTCAAGCTCTATGACTATGTAAATGTGGGGGTTGTTGTGATCTCAACTAAGTCTCAAGCTCTATGACTATGTAAATGTGGGGGTTGTTGTGATCTCAACTAAGTCTCAAGCTCTATGACTATGTAAATGTGGGGGTTGTTGTGATTTCAACTAAGTCTCAAGCTCTATGACTATGTAAATGTGGGGGTTGTTGTGATCCCAGCTAAGTCTCAAGCTCTATGACTTTGTAAATGTGGGGGTTGTTGTGATTTCAACTAAGTCTCAAGCTCTATGACTATATAAATGTGGGGGTGGTTGTGATCGCAACTAAGTCTCAAGCTCTCTGACTATTTATGTGGGGGTGGTTGTAATCGAAACTAAGTCTAAACTCAAAGTACAATGTAAACATGGTAAAGGTGGGTGGTTGTTATCGCAATTAAGTCTTCAATAGACTTTTTAGACAAAATATCATATATATGCATGTTTTGTATATCCAGATGAAATGGTATTTTCATTATTTTTCTCTAATGAAACATAATTCAGTGGTATCTTTTCACATCTAATTAATTTATTATATATCACTATAGTGACAGCTGTGGGCTCACATGAATCATTTTTAGCTCCCGCCGTCACCGTAGGTGAGCGAAGGGAGCTATGAATTCTACCTCCGTTTTTTTTTGGCCTCTTCTTTTGCCTATAACTTTGTGAGAAAATAAGCTAGGATAACAATTTTTGGTATGTGGGTTACTTCCAGGTGGCTAATGGACAGGTTAAAATATTTTTAATCTGAATTCAATACGCAAGGTTGCAGAGGAAAAAATGATGATGTGACGGCGTTGGGCCGTCCGTAAACAATTCGTTTCCGGAGCATATCTCTGAAAGTACTTGTCCGATTGTCTTCAAATTTTACACACAACACCCCTAGGGGGTCTAGTTGTGCCTTTTGGGGTATTTGAACTTTGACCTACTTCTGGTTCAGAACTATGACCTATTTAGACGTTTTGACGCGCACTTCGTTTCCGGAGCAGATCTCGAAAAGTACTGGGCCGATGACAGTCATATTGCACATACATGTTCTCTAAGGTCCCTAGTTGTGCCTTTTCAGGTTTTTGGACCTTGACCTTGAAGTTGACTCAGCACTTTGACCTAATTTATAACATCGGTAAATCCGACTGAAAGATTTTGCGGAATATCATGAAAACCGCTCAAGATAGCTACACCATTACTATAAAACAAATTGTGAGGTTTCAGGAGAGGATGCATCCTGAAAAAATTGAAGTTGATAAAATTCAAAATGGCCGCCTATCAGCAATTATTCACCTCGACAGGCCTGATATTGTGGAATATCATGAAAACCGCTCAAGATATCTACACCATTACTATAAAACAAATTGTAAGGCTTCAGGAGAGGATGTATTTTGAAAAAAATCATTTTGTCAAAGTTCAAAATGGCCGCCAATCAGCCATTATTCACTTTCACATGGCCGTTATTTGGTAAACCGTGTTAGATAGCTGGACCATTACTATAAAACAAAATGTGAGATTACAAGAGAGGATGCATCTTGAAAAAAATTGACTCAATCAAATTCAAAAATGGCCGCCTATCGGCCATTATTCACTTTCACATAGCCGGTTTTCAGTAACCGTACTAGATGGCTAGACCATTACTATAAAACAAAATGTGAGATTTCAGGAGAGGATGCATCTTGAAAAATTTTGACTTGATCAAATTCAAAATGGCCTCCTATCGGCCATTATTCACTTTCACATGGGCGATATTTGGTAAACCGTGCTAGACGGCTAGACCATTACTATAGAATGAAATGTGAGATTTCAGCTGAGGATGCATCTTGAAAATTTTGACATGATCAAATTCAAAATGGCCGCCTTTAGGCCATTATTCACTTTCACATGGCCGATATTTGGTAGACCGTGCTAGATAGCTAGACGATTACTATAGAATGAAATGTGAGATTTCAGCTGAGGATGCATCTTGAAAAATTCTGACTCGTTCAAATTCAAAATGGCCCCCTATCGGCCATTATTTACTTTCACATGCCCAATATTTTGCAAACTGTGTTAGATGTTAGTCCATTACTATAAAACAAAATTTGAGGTTTCGGGGGAGGATGCACCCTAAGTTTTTATCTAATTTATATCGAAATCAAAATGACCGTAAATCAGCTATTAGTTAACTCGATTGGCCTGATATCGGGTGAACCATGCCAGATAGGTAGACCATTACTGGGATACTGATTAGGATCATTAATTTCAATGGAGGTTTGCAATCTTTGACAGACTGTCTAGTTCTTATCTTACTCTTAGACTGGGCTTCTTAGACCTAGTTGTCTTGCGTCTTGATTTTTGACCTAGACTAGGACTACATTAATAACCCTATACAAAATTGCTTAAATCAAATTCTAATTCGGAGCGGGAGCTCCTGGACTTATGTAGTCTTGTATGGATTTGTATTGAGATATTGATGCCAAATGAGCAAAATTACTGCTTTTATTGTTAACTGGTAAATAATGTGTGGACTCGACAGTCATTTTCATTCTTTTTCACTAATTAAACACAATTTTATGATATCTTTTTACTTCTATTCTAATTTATTTATTATATCACCACTTTGCTTTCGTGAGCTTATATGAATGAGTTTGTGGATTTATATCCTGATATTGATGCCAAAAGAGCAGAACTACTGCCAAAATTTACAAATTCGGCAGCCCGGAAAAATGAGAAAAAACTGAATTGAGATTGGGTCCATTGCTAATATGTTTTGTTATATATAATGAACTATAAATGTGCAAAATTTGGTGCTTTTATCACTAACTGAGCCTTTTCATCACAAATCTGCTGGACTATATCTTCAGTTCATGCCAGGCTGGCTGTGGCAGTGCCGCTGAGCAGCTAATTTAAAAAAGTCTTTATAGGGAGGTCGCTAGGTAGTGCCATGATTTGACAGTGTAAAGCACCACCAGAACATTTCTATCCAGTGGTCTGGTGGACCGCCATCCCAGGGCTCGAAATTGGCCCCGTCCAATCGTCCGAGACGACCAAAAATCTGGGAAGGACGATTTCAGTCTCAATAAGCTTGTCCTGCTGGACGAGTGCCCCTGCTTGACAATTATTAGGAAGGACAAGTGGTATTTTTGGGAAGGACTAGTTGAATTTTTAGCCAGTTGTCCGGCTGGACAAGTGGAAATTTTGTCAAATCCAGCCCTAATCAGAATGAGGGGCATGAATTCTTGAGGTGGAGATCGATCATCATCCTTGATCTTTGTGTCTTCTTTTAGGGCAGGCATAATCAGTTAATGTCAATAAATTTGGTTCAAGATTTACAAGTGTTGTTTTTGTCAAAAATTAAAAAAAATTGTAGGACCAGCAGATCATCTGAGCTTGTCATCCCAGGTGTAGATCACTGTGCATTAAAGTTTGTTTCAAGCCTGATACACTATCATGTTCACTTTCGACAGTTGCTTACACTGACTGCCTAGATGGCATGTCTATGGCTATTTTTATAAATTTTATCATGATTATAGATGATCTAGGGTGCAACCGGTGGCATGGGGATAGCCTTTTTTCACATGCCAATTTTTTTTCAAAAATACTTAATAATCCAGGTGATTATCAGAATAAATATGTACTGGTACAGTATGTTTATAAGAACTGTATTTTTTTTCAGTAAAAATGGCGGACAAAATTAAAGTTGTGATCAGGGTTCGACCTCTCATCAAAAGGTATGTCAAGATTTTCTGAACTTTTCTCACTAATCCTATCTTTTTCATGATTGTGTCACTGCATGCTACATGACATTCAGCTTACACCCTCACCCGATGCTGGTTCGAGTTTGTTTCAACGTCTCCGACAATGTTCCAACCTTGAACCAGCATAGAATGAAGGTCAGGGCTGCCAAACTTACATTGATTGGCGCTGTACACTGAATAAAATGGGCACTATTAAAAAAACTGTGTACAGCCTGTGAGGACTTGCATCCATACCATTCCATTATGTATCTTGCCTAGTGATGGGAATTGGTTGGGATTTCATAATCGATGATCGGTTGGAAATGGTTGGCACAACTGACCGATGATCACAGTTAATCGGTTTTGCAACGTTTTTATGCGGAAGATTAACATGGCACTAAGAAAAACACACAAGTTCAAATCCTATTTTATTCATATGCGGAAGATTAACATGGCGCTTATAGAACAACAAACAAGTTATCAAATCCTGTTTTATTAATTTTTTTTTCCGGCGACGATCGATTAATGATGTTTGTGATCGATAATCACAATCCGATGAGTAAACGACCAATTATCGATTATAATCGATCATCGCTACATCACTAATCTTGCTAGTATGTGGACGATTTCTAAAGACAATTCTTTGCCTTGGTGCGTTTTCACCTTGTCTATCCCTGATGCGGGACAACTGGCCAGCCCTGAAGGTGTGGTTACAAAAGTGGACTTTCGTCATGAGATGTAATTTCAAAGCATGAATCAAAAGACCCAGCCCTCCTATTATATAATGATAATGCAGATTTATTTCATACTCAAAGTACTGTACATTGAACACATACTACGGGTTATTATTTTTGCATAATGCATGAACAAATTTTGGAATTGTTGTATGACTGTAAATCAATTGGAGGATCATCGGTTATCTGGCACACAAATTTACGATGTGATCGAGGAGAAATTTTATAAACACTGTGATTTTTTCAAATTGCAGCTGCATCTCCCAATAAAAGCCGCCCACAAACATTTATGAAATCGATTTTTTTTTACAATAAGTTTTCTACTTAGAAACACTCATTCGAAGCCGCAGGGCAACTTTTGAGGTTTGTCAAGAACCAAAACGTTTTTCAGGCTGTTTAAGATTATCCGTATCCTATAACATGGCCAATATGGCTAGCTTCGCTAACCTCGCTAACTGAGCACACGCTATGTAAGCCTTTACAGACATAAAGGCTTACTTTACAGACATAAGTCAAATTTTATATTCACACACAATGTGTGATGATAGGGCAGGTAATGTAGCCCTACAAGCGCTATAGTTGTTGACATGTAAAGCCTACTTACTCAGTAGGCCTATAACGGTTTGAAATATTTTTTGGTTGACTGTTTACATGTAATAAATGTCCTTTGTAAAATACAAATGGCTAAATTACATATACATACACTGTACAATGGTTATTTGTTGTATTCACGGTTAAGCCAGCATCGGCGTGTGTTAAGGTCCTACGATGTAGGCCTACACGAACAGTGTGTCCAAAGTTGATTTTTTCCCAGGCAGTACATCTACATTAGGAGTGGGCGCCTGGCAGTATGCTTACTTCAGCAACGCCAACTGCTGGTATACTGTCGACACCATTTGTCAACATTTAGCCAATTTTGTGTCAACATCTCGTGCCATCTGTACATTGTACAGTCAGTGATGACGCGTTCCTATGACTGACAGCTCACGTCTGGAGAGTGGTGTTGTTGCAGACTGACAGGTCTTTGTTGTAACATAATTAACAGATTATGAATTGATGGTGTCAACACGGCTCTGCGCTGTCTACGAACGCGACATACTGACACGCTGACATTCACCTGTGCTATAGGGCACTTTCATGGTATAGGTTGCATAATTTGTCTCAAAATGTGTTTTTTTGAAGGTGTTTGATGTTGTATTATTCCAACTTTATATGATACAGATATATGTTGTGGATCTTCTTGCAAGTTTTCAAAGCAGCAACTTGACTGAATAAAATTTCAGGCAAATTTTAAATGTCAGATAACCATATTGGAAAATAATTACATTAATTTTCTCAGTGGCTGCAGGAGAGGCATTAAGAGCTCAAATTGACTCTTTTTGTCCCTACACTGTTTGACTGGTTCATATTTATTTTAATTGTGAGACAAAGAGTGTTATTATAGTCATAAACGAAAAAATGTCATACATTTTCCAAAAAAACTTTGAGAAATCACACACCTGCCGTCCTTTTAATTACCATTAAATAAAATAAAACACTACTTGCTGCTCAGGATGAAGAGAGCAACTAGTAGGAGGGTAGGAGCAGACATATTCGAAATTTCGGGGCAATATTCACAAAATTGACAAAATTATCAGGCGTTCTATTTTAGGAATTTTCTGTTGTTAAAATGTCCTGAAGAGGACATTTTTTTAACATTTGAATATAGAAACCTAAATTGTGCTGATAAATCAATAAATTGGACTCTACATTAAAAAGTTTATTTATAAAGAAAAGTGCTGTTGATCACACACATACATACGGGTATATGATGTAGTTGAGGGCCATGTAAAATTTAGATTCAATCGCAATAACAACAACCTGACTCTTTGAAAATAGAAATTGGGCAGTCAATGCCAATAATGGATGTTTATTTATATGTCCCATTTGTTGAAATGCGCTGTACACCCTTTTCAGTTAAAGGGTTGTGAAGGGTAGATTTCCCTCCAGAAATTGAGTTGTATATTTCACGAGTTTGTTCTGTTTCTTTAAATGTCCTGAAGAGGACAATTTTTAACAGTTGATTTAAAAAGCCTAAATTCCTATTCTACTTGGGTAATTCTTCTTTCATTAGCTATTTTTAATTGAGAAATACATGTAGTATTATCTGAGCTCAACAAATGCTGCACATTACTGTCAGATTAATAAAATTTACAGTAATGCTAATTGTTAAGTCAATATAATTATAGAGACCACTGGTGCGCATAAAATGATGATTCTATTAGAACCATGAATAACATATTCTCTGATATTTCTATTATCAGTGATGTCAAGCATTAGCAATGGCTTAGTGATATTATAACAATCATATGATTCAGTCTTCAAGTTACATATAGTACTGTACTAGTCATCCTGTACCTGCGTTTGTATCTAATTGTTAAATAATAATAAAAACAACAGTAGACAACACTAAAACAATTTAGGAATCCATAACATAGTAGGTTGAGATTTAATAATGAACAAATGATCAGGAGGTCCATCAGGGTGACATGACAAGGATCTAGGGACCTGACCAACCTGGAGATCAGTCTTGAAGCTATCAGCCGCCAGAGGCAAGGGGCATGGACTTTGAGATATATTTTATATATATAACTTTGAGATATATTTTGTTTGCCTTTGAGCAGCTGGACCACAGCATCATTATTTAACTGTCATCCTAAACCAGCCACCCATGTCCGTTGTGCTGCCAGCCCATACTTTGCAATGAAAGCTACACAATTTTGGCCAATTGATAACCAAAATATTTTATCTTTAATCATAGGAAAAACCAGTACAATGTGGAACTTGGTGGCAAATTGCTGTACACAATATTTTCAAAACAAATTGAACCCTCTAATGATGAGCTCATTGCTTATGACATACCATACGTCATCGCAATGTATGCTAGTCAGCTTACTGCTTATGACTTGACACGCACATTTACTCTTCTCAGAGCCCCATATAGTCAGGTTGTCAATTCACTTCGTGCTTTATATACAAGTGTATACTCAATGGAGTTGTGAAAGCACCTACAGCACCTCACAGTGCTAGCAAGTAAAGAGGATCAAGGGTTTCATCAAATTGTGCTTGCTCTTATTTTGAACCACCAATAAACATAAAATATGGGTCAAGCTTAGGACAATTTTTCCACCACAACATACATATTGAAATGGATCAATAAAAACATTTTTAATGCTTTTGGCTGCTAATTTGAAAAAAACAGCTTTTTAGTCAGCCTTTTAACACTGTTTAATTAGCTCCCGCCGTCACCGTAGGTGAGCGAAGGGAGCTATGGATTCTACCTCCGTTTTTTTTTTGCCTCTTCTTTTGCCTATAACTTTGTGAGAAAATAAGCTAGGATAACAATTTTTGGTATGTGGGTTACTTCCAGGTGGCTAATGGACGGGTTAAAATATTTTTAATCTGAATTCAATACGCAAGGTTGCAGAGGAGAAAATGATGATGTGACGGCGTTGGGCCGTTGGGCCGTTGGGCCGTTGGGCCGTTGGGCCGTTGGGCCGTCCGTAAACAATTCGTTTCCGGAGCATATCTCTGAAAGTACTTGTCCGATTGTCTTCAAATTTTACACACAACACCCCTAGGGGGTCTAGTTGTGCCTTTTGGGGTATTTGAACTTTGACCTACTTCTGGTTCAGAACTATGACCTATTTAGACGTTTTGACGCGCACTTCGTTTCCGGAGCAGATCTCGAAAAGTACTGGGCCGATGACAGTCATATTGCACATACATGTTCTCTAAGGTCCCTAGTTGTGCCTTTTCAGGTTTTTGGACCTTGACCTGGAAGTTGACCCAGCACTTTGACCTAATTTATAACATCGGTAAATCCGACTGAAAGATTTTGCGGAATATCATGAAAACCGCTCAAGATAGCTACACCATTACTATAAAACAAATTGTGAGGTTCCAGGAGAGGATGCATCTTGAAAAATTTCAAGTTGATAAAATCAAAAATGGCCGCCTATCGGCCATTATTCACCTCGACAGGCCTGATATTGCGGAATATCATGAACACCGCTCAAGATAGCTACACCATTAATAACAAATAAATTGTAAGGTTTCAGGAGAGGATGCATCTTGAAAAATTTCAAGTTGATAAAATTCAAAATGGCCGCCTATCGGCCATTATTCACCTCGACAGGCCTGATATTGTGGAATATCATGAAAACTGCTCAAGATATCTACACCATTACTATAAAACAAATTGTAAGGTTTCAGGAGAGGATGCATTTTGAAAAAAATCATTTTGTCCAAGTTCAAAATGGCCGCCAATCGGCCATTATTCACTTTCACATGGCCATTATTTGGTAAACTGTGCTAGATGGCTAGACCATTACTATAAAACAAAATGTGTGATTTCAGGAGAGGATGCATCTTGAAAAAATTTGACTCGATAAAATTCAAAATGGCCGCTTATCGGCCATTATTCACTATCACATGGCCGATATTTGGTCAACCGTGCTAGATGGCTGGACCATTACTATAAATCGAAATGTGAGATTTCAGATGAGGATGCATCTTGAAAAAATTTGACTTGATCTAATTTAAAATGGCCGCCTTTTCGGCCATTATTCATTTTCACATGGCTGATATTTGGTAAACCGTGCTGGATGGCTAGACCATTACCTGATTACTATAAAACAAAGTGTGAGTTTTCGGGGGAGGATGCACCCTGAAAATTTTTAACTTACGAATTCAAAATGGCCGACAATCAGCATTATTTACCTCGATAGGCCTAATATCAGGTAAACCGTGCTAGATAGCTAGACCATTACTATAAAACAAAATGTGACGTTTCGAGAGAGGATGCCTTTCAAAAACTTTCGACTCAATCGAATTCAAAATGGCCGCCTATCGCCACTATTTACTTTCACATTGCTGATATTTGGTAAACTGTGTTAGATAGCTGGACTATTACTATAAAACAAAATGTGAGATTACAAGAGAGGATGCATCTTGAAAAAAAATGACTAGATCAAATTCAAAATGGCCGCCTATCGGCCATTATTCACTTTCACATAGCCGTTTTTTGATAAACCGTGCTAGATGGCTAGACCATTACTATAGAATGAAATGTGAGATTTCAGCTGAGGATGCATCTTGGAAAATTTCGACTTGATCAAATTCAAAATGGCCGCCTTTAGGCCATTATTCACTTCCACATGGCCGATATTTGGTAAACCGTGCTAGATAGCTAGACGATTACTATAGAATGAAATGTGAGATTTCAGCTGAGGATGCATCTTGAAAAATTCTGACTCGATCAAATTCAAAATGGCCCCCTATCGGCCATTATTTACTTTCACATGCACAATATTTTGCAAACTGTGTTAGATGTTAGTCCATTACTATAAAACAAAATTTGAGGTTTCGGGGGAGGATGCACCCTAAGTTTTTGACTAATTTATATCGAACTCAAAATGACCGTAAATCAGCTATTAGTTACCTCGATTGGCCTGATATCGGGTAAACCGTGCCAGATAGGTAGACCATTACTGGGATACTGATTAGGATCATTAATTTCAATGGAGGTTTGCAATCTCTGACAGACTGTTTAGTTCTTATCTTACTCTTAGACTGGGCTTCTTAGATCTAGTTGTCTTGCGTCTTGTTGACCTAGCTTAGGACAACATTAAAAACCCTACACAAAATTGCTTAAATCAAATTCTAATTCGTCGCGGGAGCTCCTGGACTTATGTAGTCTTGTTTTAATTAAAAAGGTGGGCTATTGCAATTGAATACCGGTGGCTTCGGCGTTAACATGCATTTACTTGTGGGCGCTATAACTTGAAAAAGTTTTTCATGTGTCCTTTCCAAATTTGTTATGCTTGTTACTCGTGTAACCAGTTTTCGTACAAAATCATTAATGTCTGAAAAAAAATCAAAATGGCTGATTTATTGAGATTTTTTGCATTTTACTTTAATAATAATTTGACCTTGTGGGCGCGATAACATGAACAGTTTTTCATGTATTCTTCCCAAATTTGTTATGCATGTTACTAATGAGCAGTTTTCGAACAAGTTCAATAATGGCAGAGAAAAAAATCAAAATGGCCGATTTATTGTGATTTTTTGCATTTTGACCTTGTGGGCGCAATAACTTCAGTTCAATGTAATGGCAGCGGGCTATTGTCGAGTGTGCTCTTTTTACTTAGTTAACTTCCTTTTTAAAAAACAAACCTTGTTACCGTGGTTAATGTTACCTAAGTGAAATTACAGGGCATTTTGTTAATAATATAAATACAAACAATTACGATGTATAATATTTAAAGGGACCCCTTGGGATGAGACATTTTCAATTTTGAAAATTTAATTTATATGTAGCTATATAGCCTACTGATCTTAGCTAAAAATACGAAAAAGTCAAAAAACAATTTTGAAGCACCGAAAAAGTGTGAAATAGTTGTATTTCCAGGTCATATATTGCCATGTAAACAAAACAAGTCATCAATATTCAGCACTTCACATCACATATTCCCACGTATCAGACGGTAAAATCAGAGCAGTCGCCGCTAATTGGTGTCTCATAGTCAGGACACACCTGCAGCTCTGATTGTCTACCCAAAGCTGGGCCGATGCCATCAGCATGTGGCCCATTGCTGTGAAAACATTCAATCGTCCTTCAGGTATACAAATAGTTTGTTTGGGTTATTTCTGGTTTCATAGAAATGTTGATTAAACATATTTATAAAAATATAAAAATTATGAAAAAAATAAAAACATGATCCGTGGGATACACTACTTCAGTGCAGAAGTAAAAACGAAAGTTGATGTCATCACAAGGGGCTGCTTTAAATTGATTAATATATAAAAGGTAAATGTAGAACCAGTATTTCTAGTGTTTATATAATTAAGTTTCCTGATTGAAGTTGCCGAATTTAGAACGTTGTTTGCTTCTAAAGCCATGTTGGCGATCAATAGATCAAAGCAATGCTAGGTATGCTAATTCTCAATATTGCCATACACAAATACAAACTAGTGTCACACTACCCTGAACCACCACTCAAACAATGTTGCCTTAAGAGCAGATGGGTCATTTTGCTTTACTGAAACATAATATTTATATTGAGGCGGACCCCACTCCTGTTTACTCAGCGAAGCATGACAGTCTTAAGACGCTGAGCGCTAGCCAACAATGGCACAACGTCTTTTGTTCGCAGTGCGACATATGTACAGCATACTAAACCAATGGTTTTTTTTTGTCGCGATCCACAGCTTCAGTCAGTGGACAAGCATTTTAACAACATTTTTCAAATTTTTCTTCTATCCACGGTTTAAATACCCCCCTCAAAAAGTGCACACATTTCACTGTCCTCCTTCTTTCTCCACCCCCCCCCCCCCCTCAAACTGCGAGAGTCCTCTCCAAAACCTCTTGAGCCTGCAGGAGACCAGCATGGTGCTCAGCATGCCAGGTGCTCACTGACTCCAGTCAATTCTAGACCAGACCAAGGCTGTAGACAGTGTGTAATGAGCCAATTTTGTGACATAAAATACATAAATCGTATTCAACACAAGCGACATACATTCAATGTTAAAATTATGTCCTCTCCAGGACATTCAGGAATTTTATAAAAAGGAGGCACATTATCAGTGTGTCTTTTAAATTTGTTCTGTTTATTATCTGGGTATGAACATGGTTCTATAATGAGATTGTATGCAAAACTTAGATGTATGCCGAGAATGAAATCACATGTTACAACCAATATTGTATAGATTTTGAGGTGGATCCTATGACCAGTATAATGGTGGATACAAAATTACTAGAAACTAGATTTACTAGTCCTAGCCAGTTGTGTTGACCAAGTGAATATTGCTACTTCAAATAAGTGTATATTCAGGTTGTTTGACCTTGTTGGTAACCCCCTGTTAAAATTGTGTCCTGGAGAGGACATTTGCGTTTTTAACATTTTTGTATTTATTAGCAATGGTCGACCTCCAAATGTTACAGATTGACCCTTTGTGGTCCATTCACACTGGGTTAAATAATGTAACAACAAAAATGAAACTATAACATACCTCAGTACTTACGGACTTGAATGTCCTGGAGAGGACATATTTTACCGAAAGATTAGTTATTAAGATTTTCAATGTATATAGCATGGGAACTATGTTTTGCCGATTAAATAATTGAGTTGATATTGCTTACTGACAAGCTATATTACAACTACATTAACAGAAAAGTGAAATAACTTGATTATTCTTAGCTGGCAACCTCCTTTGTCCTGGAGAGGACAAACTCAAAATTTGTTTAACGGAAATGGTGTGCTTTAATACAATCCTGCATGGTTTCGCGCACAGACCAGCTATTTAGAAAAGGTTTGGATTGTTTAGTTGTTGAGCAACAGTAGTTTATTTTTCAAGTGTGAAACACAGCAATATACTAAATCTTGTAACAGTTATGTTAATTTCATTTGAGACAGCATAATTGTGGCAAATTTGACAGTGATTATTCAATAATTTTGTTAATTTTTCATCTGGACTCTTGAAATTTGGTCTGTAGATGGGCAGTAATGTGTCACATTAGAAAACAATTTGTGTGACGTCTTGATAATCACGATGAGGATCTCTTGATCAAACAACTGTATTATTCCTGTATGCAACCTATTATGTGAAAGTGCCCACTAGACATTATTATGTAACATAAACTCCAGACTAATGTGAACATCAAATTGATTCATTGGACATGATGGGTTAGGTGACTGCTACAGACAGTTGAGATTGATAGCCTCC
The DNA here is from genome assembly GCA_964017125.1 of Flabesymbios commensalis. Lineage (NCBI taxonomy): Eukaryota > Metazoa > Annelida > Polychaeta > Terebellida > Flabelligeridae > Flabesymbios > Flabesymbios commensalis. Next base: position 16,027,533 of record OZ024909.1, read on the forward strand.
TGGTGAGTAAGTTTTTCATAGAAAACCTCCAATACAAGCCGCCAGTGGACTTCTGGCATTATGCACAGGAAAATGATTTTTTCATCCTAATTAATGCGGCGGGTACAATTAGAAATTTTACGGTAAATCTTAAGGTTTTATACCATGTTGTATACTATAAGCGTTGATATTCTTTCAACATATGTCCCAAAGCTGATAAAACGGCATAAAGTGGCATCCAGAAAGTCTTCAAGTAAATGATACTTGACTGAGGAATGACAATAAGAAAAGGCCAATTTAAAAGAACATAAGCCTCTTATTGAATTCAGAAATTCTGTCGGAGATGCACTTTTTATGGGGATCTGTGTCGATGTTATTTCTTTCTAAGTGTGCACCCTGATTTGCAGAAATTTGTTCACCTGGAAATGTGATAGTACGTTAATATTATTTACACTAGTCTGATTGTTCGCTTATACAATAAGTTTCGCTTTAAGAATAAATATTATAAATAAATATTTCCTATAAAAATATAATAATTTGACTGATCCTCTCATCATGCGTATATTTTTAAAAATTATCATATTGTTTCTGTTTTTTTCATGCAAATCTCTCTTTTAAATCTATTTTTTTTCTTTGTATGTAATTTACTAATTGTAAAACTATATATTCTCATATACTTGTTATCTACTTGTCATGACAGGGAAATTGACCAAGGCTTGAAAGAATTGTGGTCCATTTCGAATAAAGAAGTCCGGTCACTGAAGAGTGATTCTGGTAACACTCCTTATGTGTTTGGTAAGTTTCAATCACACTTTCACATAGTACTAGTAGTAGACCAGCCAACACTGAAAGAAATGGGTATTTATCACCATATACCGGTACTATTTTTTTTATTGGTATTCAACCCTTATGCTGCTAGGACCGAATATATATATATATATGGTTTCAAGCAAGTTTCAATTCGAATAAAATACCACTGAAATTTATACAATAGTTTGTTGGAGAGGCTGTGTTATTTATTTTTTTACAATTTGAAAAGTGTCTATTTTCCATAAAGAGTAATAATTTTTCCTCATTTTATACTGAAAATTGAATGAAAAATAGAAACTATTAAGCAGCACAAGGGTTAATTCCATTAATTTGAATTACAAATTTACTTATATCTGGTAGATATTTTAGATTTTATTAATAATTTTAAAATAATCAATTTAAAATTATTAGTTAAGTTTTTTTTTAAATTTATCATTGATTAAGGGGTGGATTACCGTAAAAGGCGGAAAATAACGCGCCCTAATGTATACTGCGCTCTAGGTAAAATCCTTACATAACACACTGTGTTATATACCGAGCTCTAAATCCCCTTCAATCTCCAAACATTACAGGATGAAAGGCGCACATCAGCAAAGATTAGCTATTGTCTGGGAAACCCGGCAGCAGTCTACAGTCGCTATTTACAGCAGTTAATAAATATTATGTTCCTTTTAACACTGTTAAATTGTACATTTTAATTTTATAGAGTAAAGGCATTTAATTTGATAAAGTATTTAGGAAGTGGTGTTGATCGGTATTGGTTTAACGTATCGTGTTTGCTGGGATTGTATATATCAATTTATTCTCAATATATTTCCCGGGGAGGAGTTATGGCCTAGATGTCAATCACCAGTTGCGTCAGAAGGGGGAGGGTCCCATCAATCATTAGCTCAGGTCACAGGTTACCTGTCCTCTTTAGCCACACCCCTTCGCCTCTATTGGCTTACACTTACATTGATTGACTTGCAAACCTGAGGTCAACTCAGACAATATATTGTGCAACTTAATTTAATACAAAGTTAACGAATTTATCAACAGAAACTATTTAAATGAACAATTTATGTATGTTTTATCAACAAGTATTGCTATTTATTCACACTTAGATTTATTTCTCGAAACGATTAGTATAAGTGTGAGATTAAAAAAAAAACCTGATTTAAATACACCAGTTAAATCGTACCGTATCCCTGCGTATTAACGAGCATGAAGTGCATGCACGTCAATACGTTAATCAATTTGAAAAATAAACTAAAATATCAATCATTGACTGTTACTTTGGAGTTAACTTCCTGGGGTGACTCTAGGCAGTAGGTGTTGACACTAAGTGGGCTGTCACATCACACCTCATCTGCCGGAGCTATTCAGCTATCACTATAGCTTTGATGACTTGAAGATATGATGTTGAGCATTCTCTCCTAATACCTACTCGATAACATATAAAATAATTAATTTCAGTTTGATTTTGAGATCAGCATCATATTTAATTATTATTGACGTATATACTACTAGTAAGGTTTCCCATAAGCCAATACATATCAATATTTTTATTATCTGCAGTGTATCATGGGTGAGTTACACAGCGGGGCACGTGTTATTGCTGTGACCGGTTTTATAAAAGAAAACACAAACACAATATATATGAGATTAATTGCAATAATGTGATAACGTTTAAATAAGATTATGTATAAAGTCGCATACATGTACATAGCCCAAAATGTTTATAACTGTATAATGTTCACTTCCGTGTTTCTAAGAGATCCCCAGGTAGTTGCCACCCAGCCACACACATAGATGTCGCCCGTCTCATCTTCCCAGTGTTTGTAAATCTGTGTTCTCCTGTCGTCATCCATTCCTCCCGTAATTCTCTGAGGACGAGCTTGAATGAGCGGTTTACATTGATGTCCAAAGGTTGCAGCAGCTTTGTCAAACCACCTGGGATTATCGCTGGAATGGAGTTCAGGGCATGGACGCTCTCTTTGATCTCAGGGGTCAGGGGTTGACAAATCCTTATTGTGTTTGGTAGCCCGGATAACTTTCCGGGCTACTGGACTACTTTTTATAGAGACAAAAATAGACAACTTCTGGTAGCCCAATATGAAAAGCTGGTAGCCCCAGGAGTCCGGGCATGCGATTTGGCGAGCCCTGGGGGTGATGTGTGCGCACATACTCCATCACAAGCAAGGCAGGCTTCTGTCTGAAGAAATCATCCGGTCGACTGCCATAGCACCTGGACAACCACAGCTTCATCACATCCTGGTTCATCCAGCCTTTTTCATTCTGTGTCACAACAACACTACTTGGCAGCTCGTCTTTAGGTGGCATCTTACGCTTGAAGATAGTCATGGGCGGCAGCTATTCACCAGCTAGGCAGAACAGGCCAACACTACAGTGAAATGTGTCTTTTCATGCCAGTGGTGCGAATAGTCACTGAGTCAGCACCCTTCACTTCAACTGTTCTGGCCAGTGGCATATCAAAGGTAAGGGGAACTTCGTCCATGTTCACAATATGATCTGCTGCATATTCATTATCTCTGGTACAAACATTGCCATAATCACGGAAGGACTTCAGCTTATCCTGATAGTCAGCAGGAAGTTTCCGGTACTGTGGCCTCGATTGGCGCTCTTACTTTTCCTAGTTGTTCGTAGAGTACTCTTAAGTTATTTCGATCAGTGAAGCGTTAACAAGGACAGGGCCATAACCATAACCCGTGATCAAAATGATTTAATTGCTTCCGTTCTTATGGCACCCCCCATTTGACAATAGCGATGACTCGTTTCAGGCGAGTGCACACAAGCCAATTTGGTCATCGAGGCTAGTTCATCACGCATAATTATGCATAATATAATGCTCACTGGACTATAACGTGCGGGTGTAGGAGAAAAAAGTGTGCATTATTTTTCACCTTTTACAGTAGGGTCATTCCATATCAAATCAACCAATATGTTGAAAATTGGTTGCACTGTTTTCACAGATTTTGCTAAAATTGATTTTGTTGATAGATTTTGATAATATTTGAACACACTGAAAATTTGAGTATCCTAGCACCAATACTTTTTTTTGAGTTATGGCATTTTGAATTTTGAAAAATTTAGTATTTTTCGCGCGATTTTGTACCCGAGAAGTGCATCCATAATTCTGGTATCGATTTCAAACGCTAATATCTCGACAACTATTTCATGTATCACCTTGAAATTTTCAACAGTTATTAACTGTACACAGGTGAATACAATAAACATTAAAAATATCCCTGTGATGGATATGTCTGGGGGTAGATCCCCTAGACATGCCCAAAACCCCTTATCGGGCGAGCGAAGGAAAACGCTCTCAATAACCCTACATGCCCTATCAACCCCACCCTCACATCATCATCTGTACATCATTTCATCCCATCAATTGACTACAACGTTTTTATTGTATTACAATGTCACTTTGAAGAATTTTTGTGCCGAAAAGTGACGTGAAGCAATGATTTACTTACTTACCTTTTGATCAGAGGTCGCACCCTGATAACAACTTTTATTTTGTCAGCCAAGCAACAGCCTAATATACTTTCTAAACTCTCCAATCTCAGGAATGGAGACACCTGTCCCCTTGTCTTCCAAGGCATGTTGCTAGAGTTATTTTGTAGATTTCCAAGTCTCCGGCCGTCTGGGCATTTCTGGGGGTAAATCTCCTAGACATGCCTAAAACCCCTTATCTGGCGAGCGAAGGAGAACGTTCTCAATAACCCATCATGCCCTATCACCCCCACCCTCACATCATCATCTGTATATCATTCATCTCATCAATTGACTACAACGTTTTTTATCGTATAACAATGTCACTTAAAAGACCATTTGTTCCGAAAAGTGACGTAAAGCAATGATTTACTAAGTACTACAATTTCACTTTAACCCTTGCACTGCTATGGGCGACTATAGTCGCCCAAAATTAACCAAGCGCAGCCTGCTGTGGGCGACTATAGCGAGTAAATTCTTGAAAAAAAAAAAACTTTTGTTTTGTGGTGCCGTTCTATTTGCGCTTTAAAGATAGCTAACTGACTGATTTTGTAATATAATGGCTTTTAATATCAGTTGTTCATCACATGTTTTTTTGAAGAAAAAACGTGCCAGATATTACTTAGTGGGAAACCATACATGCTGCAAATTTTAGGCAGCAGTGTAATGCCGAAAAGTGTACTGGTACTGCTCTGAAGTACAACAAAATGATACAATGGGAATTTTATTGAGCACACTCGAAACTGTCCCGCCACTAATAAATGATAACATATTGTAAGCTTTGCATTGCTGCTTATATTTCCTCATATGACCTGGTGAATTTTTCCTTTACGTTTTCGATGAACACACCGCTCTGAAGTGCAACAAAATGATACAATGGAAAGTTTATTGAGCACACTCGGAACTATCCCGCCACCAATAAATATTGCTAATATTATATTCTAATATTATTTTCATTGAAATATCCAATGGCAAACAGGCGAGACCGCCTTCTTCTTTAACCAGAATTGAAGTTAAACAGACAACAGAACAACGCACGCACTAGCGCAGAATATTATCTTCACGTGTATGCCTATACAGTCTGACCTGGTGAATTCTTTTCGATAAACACACTTACCGCTCTGAAGTACAACAAAATGATACAATGGAAAGTTTATTGAGCACACTCGGAACAATCCCGCCACCAATAAATGATTAAATAACCCTAATATTATATTCTAATATTATTTTCATTGAAATATCCAATGGCAAACAGGCGAGACTAGCTTCTTCTTTAACCAGGATTGAAGTTAAACAGACAACAGGACAATGCACGCACTAGCGCAGAATATTATCTTCACGTGTAGGCCTATACAGTCTGAGGCGCTGTAATTTACGTGGCTGTGAATATGGTAGCTCAAGACGTTGCTGCAGTGTTGTTCTAATGCTGGGCCACTGTCATGAATTTAGACATTTGACTCATCTTCGCAAAAATTTCAAACGGGAATTTTTTTTTCAGCCTGCCTTTAATTTTAATTAAAAAAGGTTGGCTTTTGCAATTGAAGTTCGGCGGCGATGGCCGTCGAAGTTGACATTTACTTGTGGGCGCAATAACGATCCACCGATACAATGTCGGCTCAATGTTAGGCCAGCGTCGCAGACAATTGCCCAACACCGCGCTAGTGATTTGTAATGAATGGGCACTGGCCCAATTCTGGATTAATGCTGGCCCGCCGTCTTTGACGCTGATCCACAGTTTCCGGGCTGGCTTTACCTTGACCATGTTAGCCCAGCATTGGGGAATCACTGCACAGATTATGGCAGCTGTGGTACTGCACCTGTACTCTTTGCATAGTCCTTTAAAAGTCAGACCAGACTTTTTAATCCAATGTCGGGTTAAAGTTGGGAAAGCCCCGCTGGCGCACTGAATCATACATATTTATATATTAAATACATATATTATGTATACAAGGGAAGCCTACTTAACTAGCTTTGCCCGTGAGGAGCACGGGTCAAATCTAGTCTAATATAAACGGTAATCTAGATAGGTGGATCATTATTGTAGAACAGAATGTGAGACCTCACGGAAGTATGCACCCTGTGAATTTCCATCACGCGTGCGAGGCAGGGATTATGGTGGCCGGCTGGCCTCTTGTTCATGTATCATTTTCAAATTTGTTTTGCATGTTACTAATGAGCAGTTCTCGGACAAGTTCAATAATGGCTGGGAAAAAATTCAAAATGGCCGATTTATTGTCATTTTTTGAGTGTGCTCTTGTTCAAAATATTTTCCAAAATCAATGTACCGTTTATTGTTTGTTCTATATCTACCCCCAGTTAACGTACAGACTTTTTCGAAGAAATTTTAGGCTGCCTGCTATTACCTCTCCATGTCATTAAAAATTGTCAGATTATTTTTTAGAGGTTTGGCTGGTCTACTACAGACCTTCTGTCATTTATAGCTTTTGCCACATAATTGCTTCTATTCTGCGATGTGTATATTGCCAGTATCTGATTTAATTCCTATGCTGTATACATGTATGCCATGTGTATCTGAGTGAAGTAAAGAAGACATTTTACTTACTTACTCTAAGGGTTAAATGGCCATACTGGCCGAAAAGTGGACTAAAGAAGACATTTTACTTGTACTTACTCTAAGAGTTAAAGTTTAACATGCAAAAATTGCCAGATAAGAGTATTGGATTGATTTTTTTCCAGATTATGTGTTTGATCCAGAGGAGACGAGTGAGAATGTCTATGACGAGGTGGGAGCTCCGATTGTGGAAGCCGCTATGCAGGGATTTCACGGTAAGATTTCAGACTTTTTAAAATTTTAAATCCTATATTATATGTTTTAATTATTTGACTTAGACTTGGGAGTTTTCACACAATCACTCCAATTTCTTGGAGATATAGTGACTTGATAAATCGTTCATTTTATAATGACTTCATATTTTACATTATTTATACTGTTATTTTTATACTCATTAAACTGTGTTGTAGTGCAGGCGCTACAACATGTCATCAGACTCGCTACATATAGGTGCCAGGAGCATCGTCATATTATCATATCGAACATTTTAAGCTGAATATTTTAGTGTGAACATGCTTTTATTAGCTTTGTCTTTTCTTTACGACTTTAACTATACAATATGGGATATTGTAATACTAGGAATTTTCACTTAAATGGCCATACTGGCCGAAAAGTGAAGTAAAGCAGACATTTTACTTACTTACTCCTAACATCTATAGCTGCTTTCGCTCTTTTTATTTGTCGGTCAAACATGAGAATTTGAAAGAGAATACCGGTACTTGTATCCTAAATTTGCTAGCTAGATTGTCGTATGTTTTGTTTCAATTTGCACATATATATGTAATAAATTTTCCCCCACTTGGAAGTTGTCAGTCACTATAGTGAGACACAACTTCATTGTCAATTGGGTACAAATTTCAATCCTAGTTTAGATTTTTGTCTGTTTCAGCTTGCATTGCAAAACAAACTTTTAAAAAAGCATACATGTGCGTTTTTTAAATCTACTGGCATTGAAGCTATTTGGTACAACATTTAAACGTGTATTGGCTGAATGTCTCGCGAGTCCTGTAGCCTACTGGGCTGGTACTCGGTACTCACATTTATTAATAACTCTTAGGTGTTGAAATATTTTTGAATACAATTTTTGCTGTTCGGAAAGAGTTACAGGTGATCAGTTTCGAAATGACCTATTTAGCTCGCTCTATTTCATTTGAACACCCATTTTATGGGTCTATGACCATTATAAAAAATTTCCCCCATGTGCTGCTGAATTATTTCAAGTTGGAATTACATACTCAATTTCCAGCTTCAAATGATGAAAAATGTGTTGCCGATTGAGTTATTTGATAACTGAGCATTTGTCATAAGCAATTTTATCATTTGACGGAATTTTTTATTTGGTTTGAAGCTTCCCAGCAAACAAGGCGTTTGCCTGATGCTGTACAATGCTGGGCCAGCATCGTAGACATTTGGTGAACGTCTCTTGATTAATGGGTTTTGAAGGCTTGACATACATGGTATACAACTTCAAGCATGTTTCAAAGTAAATAATAGTTTGACTATGGTCAACCATTTCTGTGGGGGGTTGCTTCTGCTTAATTTTTTCAGGTACTATATTCGCTTATGGACAGACTGCCTCCGGGAAGACACACACCATGATGGGTGACACACAAATGCCTGGCATCATACCACGAGCAATTGAAGATATATTTAACAATATTGAAACTGTGAGAAAAGAATCATTTTAACTCGCTCCTTTTTTATTCCCAAGTTGGCACTACTGTGATATGATATTGTAAATAAAGATCTATAGTCAGTTTTCGTGAAGGGCCAGTTTTTCTGACTTTTGTTAGATTTTACCTTATTTGTCTGATAAAAACTTTAAAGTATGATTGCTGAAAGTTTGGTGCCCATCTGCTTTTCTTAACCCTTATCCTGCTAAGTTATTTTATTTAAATTTGAAACCAATGTTTGCAAATTCTGATGTTTAAACTCACATTTTGCTCCTAATATATAAGTGATTTGATAGATCAATAAAACAGATTGAAAACTACGATAGTTGTGATTAAATGGATCCTAGCAAACGCAAAACATTGTGTAACATTTATACAACATCAGCCCAACGTCTTGACATTGGTCCAACATTTTATAAACGTTATGCAAATGTTTTGGTTAGGTGCTAAGGTAATACTGGCCACCATAATGGTTACACCTAAATGGAAAACCTTCCATCGCACGATCTGTGATAAAAAATATCTCCGGCAAACTTTTATTTCCCATATTTTCTCACATCTAAAAGTAGCTTTAGTATGGTTTACAAAGCATTTGTGGTGTCAACATTTTCTGGGGAGGGCCTTGGGACGGTGGGGCCCCTTCCTTCAGTTTGGATTTTCTGTCTCTGCTCATTGCAAACACATAATGAGTGTTATCACCCCACTTCTCCTTCCCAAAGACAGAAACTAGCAGCTCTACCCAAAAAATATGAGACATTCACCTAATCATGGTTCCTACAGGTCCTCGAAAACAGGAAAAGTACTTGAATTTGAAAAAAAATCCAGACCTTCAAAAGTCCTAGATTTTTGTCAAAACATAAATAAACCAGGAAAAGTCCTTGATTTTGACCAACCTGTTATGTTTTGCTATTGATCTTGAAAAACGTCACGCAGCGGCGACAGCTAGTGTTTAAACATAGGAAAAAAGCTACACTTTAATAAAGATGTGCCTATTTAATCAGTATAAAGTCAAAAGATAAATATTGATAAATAATGTAGGCCTACATTTAACATTTTCTACAATATTGTAATTGCACTGATATGCATGGTCTGAAATTGGATAAAAACTCCCCAAAGTGGCTATTTTTCACACCGTCTGGCCTAAACTTATTTTTGTAATTCGCCTTTTTAAAATGCACAAAAAATGTCCTTGAAAAATATTGAGAAGTCCTTGAAAGGTCCTTGAATTTTGTATTTCAAAAAGTGTAGGAACCATGCCTATGTTGTATTATTATCGATACACCATCTACTTGATACCCTCATGCCTCCACTCATTGAGGATGATGGAGCACTCTGTGGCAATTTACAGGGGAGTGTTTAACACCTCTCTTCTACATATAAAATATATTTTATGTTTGAAAAATACCATATGCCTTTTAATATGTCAAGATCAGTGTTTCCATGTTATTTATGTCAAAAACATGTTTTCTGTATGACTATCCAAGGTCATTTCATTTTGGATAGCATTGAGAAATATTAGAACTTGTTTACAATGATTCTTTCAAAACATAATTTGTCATTTTATTGGTAGAGTCCTACACGAGAGTTTTTGCTGCGAGTGAGTTACGTGGAGATATACAATGAGAATGTGACTGATTTGCTGGGAGAGCCAGGGAGACATCTGGATGTGAGAGAAAACCAGGTACAACACAGCACAGCAAACACGACACATCTGCCTAATGTTTGACCAATGTTGGGCCAACGTCGTAGACAGTGGGACAACATTGGTCAAACACTGGGCAAATGTGTCATGTTTGCTGGGAACCTGACTACTGGGGCAAATTTGATAAAATAGACTTTAGTAGATGCTTAGTTAATCCAATAATTCAATAGTAGAGATACATTTTATTAGAATATTATTCATAAATATAATTATTTTTCGTCATTTAAAACTGGCCACTCCTTGCGTAAGCAATTCCAGTTTCAAATAAAAACTGTGTTGTAGTGCAGGCGATACAACATGTCATCAAACTCGTTACATATAGGTGCCAGGAGCATCATCATGTTATCATATCAAACGTTTTAAATTAAGTATTTTAGTGCGAAAATGCTGTTATGTATTAGCTTTGTCGTTTCTTTACCACTTTTACTATACAATATGGGATATTGTAATATTAGGACTTTTCACTTAAATGGCCATACTGGCCGAAAAGTGAAATAAAGCAGACGTTTTACTTATTTACTTACTTACTTACTCAAATAAATGAAAAATAGAAACAAACAATTCAGCAGCACAATGTGATAAGATTATCTAAACTTTAGCTTACTTTCATTAGAAAAATTAACCCTTAGAGCACTGATGTCGACTGGAGTAGACATTCTGTGTTTTGTTATTATTACCTGTACATCCTCTGATAACGAGCTGTTCACGGTATGTTGGCCATCCTTCAGTGTGGACAACTCAAAATATTTTTTTGTCTCAAATGAGTTTGCCCTCTGTTCACTTTTCATTTCTAGATCATATCTGAGGACCCATTTGGCAGATTGTCTTTATATTTTTCACACAATCTACTTTTTGTACAGTAATATGACCCGATGAGATATGTTCATATGCTCAGGGCTCTAAATAGTCCTCGTTCGAGACAACCAACAATCTGGGAAGGACAAGTTTAGTATTATTGGGCTTGTCCTACTAGACGAGTACCCTGCTGCACAGCCAAGTATAGGCAGAGGGCTTCACAAAATCTGTATCAAAGCATAATAATGATGAGCACTGCAGTTGGCTGATTGAAGACAGCTTTCAATTACAGTACCTGTAATGATCAACCACCCTAACGACCCGAAAAAAGTTGCCTTTTAACGCAGGTGGCTGCAAATAGGAGGTTCATTGGTTTACAAAATGTCATTTTGGGTAATGACTGAGTGGTCTCCCATGGGAGGTTGGCTGCTCAGAAGAGTGGCTGCTCATAGCAGGTTCTACTGTATGTACTGTACGTGTATAGAACAGTTTGTTTTCTTTTGCAAAAAAAAGATTTTATTCAGATTGACAATGAGGAAAGACAAGTGATCTTTTCGAGAAGGACGAGTACAATTTGTAGCTAGTTGCCCGACAGGACAAGTGAAATTGAGTCCAATTTCAAGCCCTATTCTTTTTTTTTGGAGCAGACATCTAAAACTACTTGCTAGATTACAGACATTTGCACATACTTGCAGGGTTCCCCACAGAGAAAAAAAATCATCCGGTCGTTCTCACAAAAATCGTAACTTAGCGCGCGAGCAGCGTAATAAAATGTTTACTGTTGCGTGCGCGCATGCGATAAAAAAATCACAGATTTTTTCATTAAGATACAACAAAGTATATAATTGGCAGTGTTTATTGAACACTTTTAATAGCATTTGATATATATGTAAAATCACAGTTACTTAAACATAAAATAATATTGATTTGATGGTTTGTGATTGGTGTATTTGAGTGTAGGCCTATGCATGTTTTCTTTGTGTTCTATGCGTTTTTGTTTGTTGGTGGGAGTTATTATCAGATTATTCTGTTATTTACAAGTGTTGTTGTGTATGCGTGACAAGGTTTGTGAGCTAGTAGGCCTATCACTCACTCACCAACGCGGTGACACTTTGGTGAGTGACACTGTGTCGTGGTGACTGGCAACGCTGGAAGTGTTGGCCCATCAACGCTGGTCAACAACGCGACATCGCTGTTATTACACTCGAGTACTGCGAGCGTCGCGCCAATGCCGGCTCAGCGCTGTTAGCGTGACATAACACTGTGACATAACACTCACTTGCTGTCAGCTCTGCTTCCCAGCAAAGACGAGACCTCTACCCAATGCTGGTCCACCGTAGACGGTGGCCCAATGTTGGGCCAACATTGCCAAGAGGGAGGGGGATTATGGGGGGGTAGCAGGTGTATGTGTACATTTTGTGTTCACTGTACACCGGCAATATATACGCGCACACCAGTCTTACACTGACAAGCTGATCGCTAAACCAACACAGTATGACACTGGCGACAGGAATAGGGCCTACTGGCTAATCTACCAGCTGGATAACAGCCGGATGGGACCTATTACATGCTGGTCGGCATAAAATTCATCCGGTCGAATTGCCGGCATTTCCGGCATTGTGGGGAACCCTGCATACTTGGTCACAAAGGTTTCGCCTCTGATATGTGTGTGTTAGCGTTTTGTTTCCGGAGCAAGTCCTTGAAACCCATGGGGGGGGGGGGGGGGGAGGGGGATTTGCTTCATATTGCACATACATATCCCTTAGGGGATGTAGATGTGCCTTTTAGGTTTTATGATCTTCAACTACTTTTATTGGCAGACCAGCAGCCATAATTAACTTTAATATGCCTGATGTCCGTCAAAACATGCCAAATCGCTAGACCATTACTATCAAACAAAATATGAAGTTTCAGGGAGGGATATCATATGGCCTGAAATTTTTTACTGTAAGGCAGTGCTTTAGCTAGCTATTTCTAACAGTTGCCCTTCATGAGCGCCATGTTGCCCTTTATGTGCGCCATGTTACCCTTCCAATGACAGGTGGTGCCATGCCCCTTCTGAATCCTAGATGATGCACTACTGCAAGGATAAGTATAAATGCAAGTCCTAATGGAATATCATAATTATTTGATAAATATATAGGGCAGGTCTTTTGTCACTTCTTCACCTTACCTTTAAGTTATCATATTTTGTCTTTTTCTATATTTTACTTTTGTATTATTTTGTTGTAATATGCTTTTTTCAGACAGGTACTGTCTTCATAGAGAATGTCAAAGAAGAGTTTGCAAGCTCCTCTGAAGAAATACTTGCCGCGATGCAGCGAGGAGAAGGTGGGACATATCGTTGCCTCAGAGCTAAAGGATCCTATCTGCCACTCTAACGAGTGTCAGATAGGATCCTTTAGCTCCGAGGCGACGATATTGTACTGTGTGTTGTCTATTTATCAGGGCATATAATAGCTGTTGAAAATATGTTATTCATGGTTCCAAGAATCAGTAAGATAATAGTAAATTGTACCAACTTTTGACTGAGTGTTTGAAACTTATGACGTTTTGACTTGCTTCGGCAAGCCTTGGATCACATATTGATGTCTTGGCAGCGAAACTGCTCAGACAACGGCGGAATTATTTTGTTTTTCATAGGTGGTAGCTGGTAGCCTTAGTCCCTGTTCATAGTTGGGCGTCGTTGTAGGCATGATGTGGCAGATTGCGCCATTTTGTCTTTCCTTCGGGTGTTATCCTTGGGATGAACATGCTCACTGCCGGGGGGATGTTGTGTGTGGTGTGCCAGCACTTGGGGAAAATGCAAAGGGTCTGTTTTTGACCGAGAGGAGAGAATAGATTAGTGGAATTCTAGCAAGCGAAAAGTGTTGGATTAATGTTGGGCCGGCATCGAAGACAGCTGTACAATAGAGACCTGCGGGGGCAGCCCGCTTCGCAAGGGTTTGCGGGAACTGCAACCCGCAGGCCGAATTTTCTTTGAGCCTCGCGGGGCGGGGCGTGTGCGGGGCGACATAAAGCAGGCTAGTGCAAAAAGTTAGGAGGTGATAGTACAATAGAGACAATTATTATAAAAAAATAGCTATGTGTAATAATATGTGTTTGTGAATGACAAAAATATAACGACGGGACAGGTGAGTGATTAGAAATTTATGCGGCATATCATCTATAATTGCAGTATTCTCATCAAAGCCCTTTAGCGTGTCGGCGCCGACACGCTTTAATTTTGGTCCGACACGCCTGCATTTTGGCCGACACGTTTCAATATTGTCATCACTCTCACAAATGTGTGCAGACACTCTTCAAAATGTTCTGTAAACATCGCAATTCAACAGATTGATGCATCGGTGTGGTTTAAGTTATGGTCGGGATAAGATAACTACGACGCTGGACCAACATTAAAACAGCATTGGGTTTGTAATAACGCTATGCTATAGTCAGATTCACATTATATTCATCAACCAGGATTATTGAATTTCGCGGATTTCGCAGTCAATTCTCAACCAATTTTCATGAAATTTTACACACACTATTTTCAGGGTAGTCACGACATGAATGGAAAATGGTGTGTGCAAAATTTCATGAAAATTGGTTGATAATTGACTGAGAAATCGGCGAAAATCATTCACCACGGTTAATATAAATCAGACTATAATGTACGAGAGCCCAGTTACACTAAGACTCGGAAAATTATACTAATTTATGCGAGCAGATCTCCACTCAGGTTTTTCCGTAATTTCAAAATGGGTGGACTGACCCCCATCGACAAGTATCTTACATCAGGATTACATCACATATACATAGATATTGACCCTTGAAGCGCTGCAATGCTTACGTATAAACCATGGAAACCATAAATGTCTTAGTTAGCTCTTTCTGATTCATTTGAATACCTATGTTATGTGTCTACGGCCATTATATATATTTTCACTCTTACAGTGCCGCGATCGACTTTAGTAGTCAGAATCTGATGTCTACAGACGTCTACAGATTCTGACGACTAAAGTCGGTCCCGGCGCTGTAAGGGTTAAACTTGGAGATACATAGCCAAGTTGTATGCACTGAGGAATTTGATGCCACCACAAAGAAAAAAGGGAATCAATATCAGAGCTGCCGTGTCATCAGTGTTATCCTTACACGGCATAAGTGTTGAAGAGCTAGAAAAAGCTGTATATACAACAGATAGGCCTAGAGGAGCTACTATCATCTGTGCCTTACAATCAGAACAGCGCATTGACTGTATTGCTCATGTTATCAACACTGTTCTGCACCACACCTCTGATGACAAGAAAATGTGTCCCCTGCCTGTTTCTCTTTTCATTTCCACTGCCAAGTGTTTAGTGAGGTATATAAAGAAGTCTTCTCTGCAAAACTTAATACCTAAAGGCCTTGAGCAGTCATGTAAAACCGAATGGAATTCCACATTTTTTTAGCTCATCCAGCCTTTGGGCCTAGCTAGATGAGCTTATGCCATCGTGTTGTGTCTGTCGTCTGTCCACAATTCACAACAATGTCTTCTCCTCCCTCAATTCTTATCTGATTTCAATTTTGTTTGGTTTTTTTGAAAGAGCTCATGCCTGTGCATTAAACCTCCACACGTATTTCTGAAATTTTATTTAATAATCAACTTATGACTCAATTAAGACCTAATTAGGGCACTCTGTCCAAAATTCACTAGAAATGCTTCTCCTCCCTCAATTCTTATTAGATTTCAATTCCGTTTGGATTGTTTGAAAGAGCTTGTGCCTGTGAATTAAGTTTCCTCAAAGATTTCAGAAATTTTAATTATTTAATAACTTATGACCTGATTAGGACCTAATTAGGGCACTCTGTCCAAAATCTACAAGAAATGCTTCTCCTCCCTCAATTCTTATTCGATTGCACTTATGTTTGGATAGTTTGAAAGAGCTTGTGCCTGTGCATTAAACTTCCTCACGTATTTCAGAAATTTAAATTATTAATTAGCTTATGACCTGATTAAGACCTAATTAGGGCTCTCTGTCTAAAATTCACAAGAACTGCTTTTCCTCCCTCAATTCTTATCCGATTGCACTTATGTTTGGTTTGTTTGAAAGAGCTTGTGCCTGTGCATTAAACTTCCTCACGGATTTCAGAACTTTTAATTGTAATCAACTTTCCCTAATTAAGGATGAGCTTCTGTGTCATTGACACTCTGGTTAATGTTTCATCTGTTCTACAACAATATGATGAGGTACAAGAAGTCTTACAGGAGCTCTCACCGACAGAAATGAGAAGATTAATAGGCATTGACAAGGAGTTGTTAGGTGATTCCACAAATGAACAGTAGCCCTTGAGGGTGAATCAGAACTAACAATTTATCTTGTGATACCCTGGATTAGGAAACTAACCCACCATTGCCAGACAACAGGTGATGACTCTGATAGTGTCGCCACTTTGAAAAATGCCTGTGTCGACCTGAGCGAAGAGAAATGTCACATGGATATTCTACACAAAGTAGCCGTATTTCTAAATCCCAGGCAGAAATCAATGGAAGTATTATAACGACAAGAGAGAGATGCTGTCATTGCCTACCCATGTCAATGATGCTGTAGATGACTTGCCCCTCCACCCTGGAACAACCGCTCTAACAGACACACAGCCTAGACCAAATCACTCTCCACTCAATTTTAGCGATGATTTTGATGTCGACTTGGCAGAAGGCTCGAGTGATATCATCCTTTAGCAAAGTATGCAAGTGTCTGCAGCTTCATGTCCAAACATTCTCTCATGGTGGCAGAAGCATTCTGGCAAGCTTCCACAACTGTCCCTACTAGCTAAAACGTTTTGTGTGTGATGGCAACTAGCGCTGCCAGCGTGGCTGGAAATGTGGTCACAGAGAGGATAACAAATTTCAAAAGTAGTCAAATTAATGACATTTTGCTAATAAACAGCGCACTGAAACAGTGATCATAGATATATAAATGACAAATAGTGATAAGACTGTATTATATTTTTGAAAAAAGACAATATCAAGAGATATGTACACTATTATAAGTATATGCATACAACATATAGTAATATAATAATTATATATATTTTTGAAAAAAGACAATATCAATAAAACATGTTCATATGTACACTTATACGCATGCATAATAAAACATGTGCTTATGTAATATATATGCATCGCTCATTAATAAAAAAAACTGAAGGAATTTGATTTTTTGTTAGTTTGTGACAATGTGAGTTTTGTGGGTCGCTGCGGGCCTGAAAAATTGTGAGGGTTGGGGGGGGGGGGGTGCGAATACAGAATATTAGTTCATGTGCGGGTTCAGTCGAGCGTGGGGGCGGATGCGGGCATGATTGAGAGGCCGGCACAGGTCTCTACTGTACAACATTAAGTTGTCATAGTGTCTGTTTTCTCTGAGCACATGACACATTGCTGGCGCACCTGACCACCCAAAAAAAGATAGGTTCACTTGGGTCTCCCGGCAAATACACAAGAGGTCGACCTAATATTAACGGTGGACCAACTTTAAACCAGCCTTAGCGAAATGACACAAAATGCCTTTTTCAGTCTGATGTGTTATAGCACTATCGCCGCAAGTTTTTGTTCTTTCTGTGATGCTAATTAGTCTGTCGAGGCTGACACTTGGTCCTACATGGGATCGCAATATCGTCATATATTACATAGGTGGCGTCAATAATCAGTTTAAATTGTTAGAATTCAACTGTAAATTTAATTTTTTTTATATGTGTATTAATTTTTTTATGTATTCTTCTCTATGATATTTATTGACATCAGGATACAGATGGTAAACAGCTCCTGCCAGTGAAACAATCAAGCCGACCATAACGCTTGACCAAGGCAACATTGTTTATAAATTCAATTTAACTAGTTGGCGTTGGTATTCTTTAACATGTGATTAGGTCCCTAAGCCTGTGTTTTGACAATGTGTACGAAGGGCGCAAAAGGTCGTGTCAACACGTTTTTTTCAAAAATTGCCCACATAATGTTCTTTTCGTTGCTTTGAGACATGTAAACATTTTACTAAAAACTCACCCGCTGGCTGCACCAGCAATAAATCAGCATTAAAAAATCTGAATTTTAGTCAGGTTTCCATGTCTAAATCCTGCTCCTAAGGGATTAACAGAGAAATGAAAATTGCTGACCTTAATCATCATAAATTTTGCTTCAAATGTTATCACCTTGTTATAAAATGTGGCTTGCTTTACTTTTTTCCTCTTTTTTTTTCAGCCAATCGACATTTTGGGCGTACAAACATGAATGAAAAAAGCAGTCGTTCTCATACAATTTTCAGAGTGGTATGTTTTTTGAACCCTTTGCTAACCTTTAAAATTACAATACATATCCAAAATGTATTTAATTTGTGGGAAAAAATATGGAGGTACCATACATGAATTAATCAATTAAGTTGATGACATGGCAATATCTATCAGTTTATGTATCGCTACTACAGTATCAACAACATATCTAGACAATATTGACAGTACACTACATTACAAGAATTCGCCATAAAAATGTTCCAATCTAAATTTCCTGCTTTATATGACGAAAAATATTTTTCTAATTATGGAAAGGAGATATCTCCCAAATTGATTCTATTCGATTAATTTCAGATGCATTTTATTTAGTTTGAAACTATGAGCTTGTATACTAAGGTGCAAAGAAAGTTATATCCTAATCTACTTGAGCATGAAACCTTACATACACTAGTCCAGTAGGACTAGTTTGAGATATGTATATATTTATATATACTATTTATTCTAATAAACCCCCATATTCCGATAAACTCAATCCTAATATTGTCTCTGAAGTTGAAATTCTTTGTTATTACAGGTAATTGAAAGTAAAGAAAGTAAAGGGGATGACAGCAAAGGCAAGCGGAGTGTTGACGGAGCCGTCACATTGTCCCATTTGGTGAGTTCCAACTCAGAACAAGATATAATTCTCTGCGAAAAACAAGTTATTCTCATCCCTAGGTCTTCTGAGATCACAGACAGCTGTGAGAATTTGACACAATTCCCAGTTTTGAATGTTAGATTTTTTATTAATCCTTCTTTTTTATCAAATTTGGTGACTGCACTAGAGACGTCAGATTCTGACAAGACTTTTATTATGATTTTAAATTGAAAAAAAACCCTTTTGCCTCCATGGTTCATAAAAATATTTCAGTGTTGTAAGAGTTAAACCGTACATAAACAGGCTTAACGGGACAATGGTAAACTGTTTGAGCCACAAACCACAAACTATTTTATAAATTTATCAGCTTTTTTTTAGGTTTGAAGCTAGCTTTAAAACGTCTAGTATTTGATCCTAGCAGCGCAGGGTTAAAAATTTGTTTTCTTTGCAGAACCTAGTTGATCTCGCCGGCTCTGAGTGCGCTAAGACGACTGGCGCCACAGGTCAACGCTTGGCTGAGGGGAGCTTCATTAACAAAAGCCTGACCATTTTGGGACAAGTGATGCTTCAGCTCAGCGAACGTTCTGCGTAAGTGTATCTTTGTTAAAAAATATTTTGTATTTGGGAACATACTGCCAGATTGATATGAAATATGTAGTGACTGCCACTCGTATTGTTTAGCTTAGTGGCTTGGACCCGATCTTTATAAAAACACATCTTTACGTCGCCCTTATCTGTGGAGGGTCATTAGGGATCTGTTACTTTCTGTACTGCATGGAAGCACTAGTCTACAGAAATCACCTGAGGAAAGCTGCAGCATCCTCGTTTCTGGCCTACTATGGTTCCTCCGCTCAATAACAGTGCCAATGCAGCCTCCTCATCGGTGCATGCACACCAGTCCAGTGTCACTGTCAGCAGAGGCACTGGTGTTGGCCGCGGTAGCCATAAACAACCGCCAATAGTGTTTGACGATAGGTCTCTCACATGCGATGAGTGGAGTTACCTTCAGCTATTCGATAAGAGTCGCTTTTCAACAAAAATGCCCCTGATGGTAACGGAGCCGCTTTTGAACAAAACAGTCTCTGGACGTTTGGTATGCCTAGGGGTAAATCCCCGAGACATGCCCTGAATCCCTTCTAGGGTAAGTGAAGTAAATTAAAACACTCAACAACCCACCATCCCTATCATCCACCCTCACTTATCAATTTATCTGTACGTCGTTTATTTCACCGAAGTACTGCACTGGTGTCACTTAGATGACCATTAGTGCCAAAAAGTGACGTAAAGCAATAATTTACTACTACTACTACTGTGCTGTACTAAAAGTGCTGGTTTATTTAGCCGAAGTCCTAGCAGCACTGCCATGTATGACACCCCAATGTATGATGAATAGATTATAACATACATTTTCAGTAACTTGAAGTTGTGTGTCGCGGTAGCGAGACACAACTTTAAGTTACAGAAAATTCAAGTTGAATAGCTCGGTGATCTAATGGTTAACCTTTACGATGCTGAAATATTTTTATATTAAACATGGAGACCTAAGGGTTTTTTATGTTGTATCTATCCTTATCGGGAGCATGCACATCTGTTAAATTTTAGCCTTTCTGCTCGGCCTGTGTGTCTAATTGCAAACACAAAAGGCAGCATCTGCTCAATTAAAAAGAACTGCTTTTTTGCTGGTGTCAATGTGTCTCCTCTGTAAAATGAGCAAATACTGCGTCTTTGTTCTTCTGCCTGGGTGTAACAACGCTGCCAAGAGGTAGTCTAAGTTGTCTATGCTCAATGGTAAAGTTCCATATTTTCAAGTATCTGTGATCCACAACCTCAAGTGGGGGAAAATTACAAGTCTTGAAGTTTAAGCAGTCATTTCATTTCCAATAATTGATTTAATCGGGTTATAAAACAGATTAAAATCGAATGTTGTGATTAGGCAAAGGGTTCACCTTACAGCGCGGGGATTGACTTTAGTCGTCAGAATCTGACGTCTGTAGACGTCAGATTCTGATGTCTAATGTCGATCCCCGCACTGTAGGAGTAAAAATATTTCTAATGGCCTCAGACCCATAACATATGTATTCAAATGAATCAGAAAGAGCTAACTAAGATAGTTATAATGATTTCAAAATGAAGAAAACCCTTTGTTCTCTATGAATCTTACATAAAAAATTTAGCGCTTTAAGGGTTAATAATGATAGCTCAGAATGTCCTGAAATTGAATTCAAATTTTCTGACGCCTTTTTTTCAGATTCATCAATTACAGGGATTCCAAGCTAACCCGCATTTTGCAAAATTCTCTTGGGGGAAACAGCAAGACTGTAATGATATGTAATATCACTAAAGCCTCTCTCGAGGAGACAAACTCAACGTTGAGGGTGAGTAAGCATTGGAAACCTTTACCTGGTTCCATACAGTGAGTGTCCCCGGCTGAGAAACAAATGAAGAGTTTAGTACACCGTATTTATTCTAATAAATGCCCATATTATTCTGATAACCCCCCCCCCCCCAATGAATGTAAAATATGTAATCATGATACACTTTATAGACATTAAAAAATAGCCTCGGGGTGTATTCTAATTAACGCCCAGGCATTTATTGGAATATAATCCTGTAATTTGTTTTGACTAAATAGATTACTGTAGATTGAAATATATTGGCCCTTTTGATAGAAAACCACTAATTTTTCTTTTTCGTAAACAGAGTTTCTATTGATACACCAGAATAAATCCACTAATATTTAATCTGTGCTATTTCATTTCCCAATTTTATTGTGATTTCAACCTAACCCTTCTCCTGCTGTGACCGGTTATACACGGGTTGAAGCTAGACTCAAGTCAAATGAAATACCACTGAAATTGATAAAATGTTTGTGAAAGATGCTCAATTAATCAACTAATTCAATTTGGGAGATGGCTATTTTTCATATTAAGATATATTTTTCGTCATTTGAAGCTGGAAATTGAGTTCCGCAATTCCAGCTTCGAATGACAAAAAATAGAAGCAAACAATTCGGCAGGGTTTAAAGGGATAGTGGTATGAACTGCTGTCATTCTTGTAGAGCTGTACACGTTTCTGAAAAACTTAAATATTTTCAGAAGCTATTTGTGAAAAATGTCTGAAGAGAGAATTACTTTAGCGCTCACTCTAATGTTAACTTTATAGTTTTTGAAAGTATGACTTATTGTGCCTGAGAAATTATTTCCTGAATTTTTGTGCTAGTTAGATAGCGACTGCTCTCTCTGCCACTGCCGCTTGCAGGGATTGTTGTACGCAATATCTGGAGAACAGCTGATTCAAAACACTTTTGTATGTTGGCACTTACCTGTATAGCTGCAAAGTGAAATAATACTTTATTGGGTATGTGGTGTTTGCCATTATTCTCGTCATTATTATTATTAAAAAATTGGCCAATACACATATCCAAGATGGCCGCCATGGAAGGTTGAAATTTTCATATTTGCCATGCAAATATAACGTTTAGCTGTTATTTCATTTACCTAACCTTTTCTCACTATTTTGTAAAGTTTGCAACAAATGCCAAGAAGATCAGGAATAAGCCGGTGAAGAATGAAGTTATGTCTGATGAGGCGATGTTGGCACGATACAAAAATGAAATATCCAAATTGAAGAAAGAGCTTGGGGAGGTAAATCTTACATCTCATGTATTTAACACAAGCCTTTTTATGGTTATTTATATATTGCTGATATCATCCCTAAAATCCTAAATAATAAAACTTAAATTTGTACACCCCTGAAAGTCGTGGGTTGTGGCAGCGAGACACAACTTCCAAGTGTGTTCAAATTTAAATTGTACTAAAAGAGTAAAATATTTATGATGGCGCTAGACCCATGACATTGCTATTGAAATAAAGTGGAAATAGCTAACTAAGACATTTATGATTTCAAATTAAAAAAGCTGTTTGGTTTCTTGGTTTATATAAAAATAAAACAGCGGGTTAATTATACACTGAATTCTCTGATCCATAGAAATTATTTGGTAATCTGTTTCAGAAATTTTATTTATTTCACCGTAAAGAAGACACAAGATTAAAAAAGTTGACATATAAATGACATATAATTAATACGGTTTAAAAAGTTATTAATCTGTTGTTTGACAGATACGGGATAATACAGAGCCAGATCAGAAGGGCCAGGAATTGTTGGAGAAGATGACTCAAGAGGCCAGCAAAAAACAACAAGATGCAGAACGCTGCCTGGCCAAGCTCACCCGTCTAATCTGTGTCAGTAGCCAACATGTGGGATCCACCCAAGACCAAGCGAGAAAGGTCTGTTTATTGATCTTTTTTGGTAAAATCGATGGGTTAAAACAAGAGTGTGCTAAGTGAGATTTTTGGCCTTCAGAATAATAACCAGCTAAGTCATCTATAATATGTATAAAGTTTGAATTTATTCCAAATTCAGGTTAAAACAATAGATCAAGTCGACTTAGCACATTGTTATTCTCGGGAAAAGGAGCACATATCAGCATAATATATGTTCAACACTGGACCAATTTGACTTGACACATTGTTATTCTCGTGTTATACGCTTATGGGCTCTGTTTCTGGGAGAACAACGGTGCAAGTGCACTTAGCGCATTCTTATTCTGAGACATGTGGAGACAACACAGGGGAAATGCCTGGACTTAGTTTATTGTTGATCTAGGAGCAATCTCTGTATATTCTGTGTTCCTGGTGTAACAAAGCGCTAAGTCAACTTGGTGTCTTGTTGATCCCAATTTTGCTTCTGTAAATCACTTTTGCAGGTAAAAAATACTCTGATAACTTCACTTGATCTACTGTCAAATTCCAATCGCTGTGTGTTTCATCATCATAAGTCCAAGTCTACATGCTGATAAGTGGATTTAGCAGACTGTAGTTCTAAGCAAAAAGATAAACACAATTTCGCTGTCAAGTCGACTTGACCCACTATTGTTTTAAACCATCGAAATATTTTATTTTGAAGTTGTGGGTGAAGATGATAAAAAGATAAAAAGATAAATGTAAGGTTATAAAACTGGGTACGTGAGTGTTATTAACCATCTCAGCACAGATGGCGAATACATGTACAATCATATTGTAGTGTTTCCATCAGCACTTGTGTATCTTGTTTTTAAAAATGAAATATTTCTCAAATATGTGGCACAGATATTTGTCGTAATTCAGCCCTTGGAACAGTCGACTATAATAGACATTTTGTCTTTTCATAAGCCCCTGTATAACCAGTTCTTATAAGTAAAATCTGTCTTCAATCTTGAAACACTGATATGTTGGGACTCAGATGTTTACAAATGACATAAATTTTAGTCATTTGAAGCTGTGTCGCGGTAGCGAGACACAGCTGCAGATGACTAAAAATTGATATTAAATATCTCGGTGCTCTAGTGGCTGTTTATGACGATGTGATTTAATTCCCATTCTTCAGGTGAAAAGACGTGAAACCTGGTGTCCAGGTAAAGGTGCTGGTGCGTACGGCTTGGGGAAGGGACTACCACGCACACCTAATAGACCATCCCTGCAGTCACTAGGTTTGTGGATTTAACAATAAGATTTACAGATATCGTCCCCTTGGATATGAAAGGGTGCATCTGCCACTTCACAAAGTGGCAGATACACCCTTTCATATCCAAGGGGACAAAATATTCTTATATACCATAGATATCAAAGCCTTTTTCATTTTGAATGCATCATAAATAGCTTAGTTACCTGTTTCCACTTAATTTGAATACCTATTTTACAGGTCTAAGCCCATTGTTGATAGTGCAGGTATAAGTATGTGATTTTGGCATTTTTGATAATTCAGTATTTTTTAGAACCAAAATTATTGTATCAGTTAATTGATTGATTCGATAAAATACTCATTTGTAATATATATCAAATAAAAATTTATGATACAGTAAAATTTATAAATTGTTTAGTAATAATAGAAGCCACTCTCCCCAAACTTTAAAGATTTCAAACAAATTTTGGCAAAAGGTTTTTTAATTTAAAACCTGTAATTAGGGCAGAAGGTTTTTTTTTATTATCACAAATTCCTTAGTTATCTCTTTCTATCTCATTTGAATACCTAGGTTATGGGTCTAGTATAACCAGTATAATGTTTTTAAATATTTTTGTGCGGTGCTGGCTTTAGATGTTAGAATCTGACGTCTACAGACGGCAGATTCTGACGTTTAAAGTCTGTCCCAGTGCTTGAAGGAATAAATCGTTAAAATGAGATTACCAACTGTTTTAGAAATATCTTTTCAGATGTTGGAGTTGATGGGATGATTGGAAATCCAGTATTGAAATTGAAAGCAACTCGCTTTTTGTCACCGACCTCACCCACCATTGACGAAGTCTTTGAAAAGCCTGAAACGGTGTTTGAAGAGGTATTTCAAGTGATATTTTTTTGCTCCTTTGTTTGTCTTATTGTTAGCAAAGTAGACTGACAGTGCTTGATGATTGAACTATGAGGCATAACGGGGCCTTTCAACAATCACGTAATGCTTAGAGAGGGGGGGGGGGGGGGTTACGAGATGCGTTACGCAGCGCAGTCAAAGTAACGATAAAAAGCGATAAAAATTCTCAAAAAAAGCATCACATAATTGTTCAACGGCCCCTAACCAAAGGTAACAACATCCAAGGTCTGTTGCGGATACTATTTTTAACCTCCAGCTAGGCTGCTACTTTTGCGAAAATTATTACGCAATTTTCGGTCGGCATAGGATATTGTGTGTGAGAAAAGCACATCTGATTCAGTTGGAAGCAAATAGTAGGCCTTTAACCCTTTAACCGCCGGTGCCGCATTTAGGGTTTTCATTCTTTATTAGCACATTAGGTACCACCTTTTAAACATATTAAAAATAAAATGTGACATCAATCAGCAATATTTGAAAACTGTTGACCTCCATTTTGTCAAATCGAAATAATTTTCACCTCAAAAATTTATTAAAAATGGGTCAAAATTTTCATTTCTAAACTTTTCCAAAAAATCGGGTCAATATTATTTTTTCATAATTTTTTTTTTTTTCGCTCACTGGATTTTGGAACAGAAAAAACATAGTGGCCTTGTTGATGCTCAAAATATTCACTAAATATCGTGCATTGACATCTCAAATGTGCCAATCAGGGCTCGAAATTCGCCCCATCCGATTTTTAGGAGCCCTGCCAATGCCGTGACACAGACGCAGCAGTTGCTCAACACCCTGTGTTAGGTGCCTATTCTAACTGCATTAGTAAGACCAATATATGGCTGTTAACCCTTTAAGCCCTCATGATGCATTAAAGCATCATTGTACATCCCTGGAAACACACTTAATTTTCCTACAACAAAGGGTTTTAGTACGAAAATTTCCATGAAACTGGTTTACCAATACATGGTAATTTTCTTTCATTTTTAAACCACATCAAATCATCTTCATCCACTACAAGTCGAGAATTGCGATAGCAATTCGCGGCTTGTAGTGGATGAAGATGCCTATGGTAAATTCAGGCTTGAAAGGTTTAAGAGTCTTAGAGCTGGGTTTATTTATGCAAATACTTTTAAACAATAGACCTTAATTGAGCAAGCGATGTGCCGACATTTTATGTCACGGTTTGCCCTGCCCACGATGATTCATAAGATAAGTTTGCCATGTCTGTTCACAGCTTGCCATAGCTTACAACAACACAAGTGCTAATCTGATGCTGGATCACTGATGGACCACATTACATGTATGCCAGCATTGAGCCAGCTTCGTGGTTGTGTTTCGTAATGACCCGCGGGAGCAGAACGATCATTGCTTTCCTTGTGGCCCAATGTCACGGATTTACTTCCAGTCATATAAAATCACTTGCAATTTAAAAGTTATGTGACATCCTGTGTGTTGTGTCATAACAACTGTATTGTGTCAGTTGTGATTGAGCAGCTAATCCATCAACCAGGGAGTAACAGTGAGAAGTGACTAATCCCCCTTGATATACCTATGATGAGCTGTTTTCATTCATAAGTGATAGAGACTAACGTCCAGACGGCATAGCCCACAGCATTTACCTGCTCTTACAACTTTTCACCAGCCCTTATTTTTGACCAACAGGTTTAGTTTAATGTTTGTTCTAGGCCTTGTATTTGGTGGGAATGTGTAGGCACACAGTTATTCCCATGCTTATGCACTACTTCTGGTGCACTGATCTGAGTAAACCACCCCAGTTATCTCATATTTATGCCGTTA
Organism: Flabesymbios commensalis; assembly: GCA_964017125.1. Lineage (NCBI taxonomy): Eukaryota > Metazoa > Annelida > Polychaeta > Terebellida > Flabelligeridae > Flabesymbios > Flabesymbios commensalis. The sequence continues at coordinate 16,054,638 of OZ024909.1, forward strand.
TTCTATTGCACTGACTGTCCGTAAATTACACTAGTTACTCCCATACTTATGCACACATTCTGAATATATATTTAACGAAACAAAAAAATGATTTTGTTTGCACTTAACAATGCACAATGTATAAAAAGCAAAAGATCCCAATGGGCTGCGACTATTAGATGACACTGGTGAATGGAAAATTTGTAAATTGTCCTCTGTGTTCGCCGAACGTTCCTCTGTAAGTTTTGGATATTTTTAAAAGTCCTGTGACTATTCGGGAACCCTGATATTTTTACTTGAAATCTCTAAGCAGCTACATTTCTATAACAGAAATAGCTGAATGGTCACCGAATAGTCACGGAAAAATCGTCACTTTGACATTTGTTCAACAAACAGTCTCCTTTTCACCAATAGATTGCCACACTCACCAATTTATTCGACAAATGTTTGCAAGACCATCTTAATACAATCACCTTTTTGTCTCCAAAAGATTTAGCAGATTTGGCAAATTATTCGCCTATCCCATTTATTGTTGTCACCAAATTGTCACAAACTGTTACCTGCTTGAAAAAAATTGGTGTGACTGCACAGTTGCGAACATTTGACGACTGATAATGACAATTTGGTGACAAAAAATCATTTGGCGATGAAAAGGTGTTTGTTTTGAGATTGTTTGGCATTTGTCAACTAATTGGCAACATTTTGGTGAGCAAATAGTGCATGTGGTGATTATGATGTGAATATTCTGCGAACATTTAACAAAAAAGTCGCCAAATGCTGCCTCAATAGTCCCCAATTGCCTGATTGCCCAATTAATTGCCAAATATTCCCCAGCTGTTTGCCAGTTTCAGGTTTTTGATGACAACTTAACAAGCTGTTGAGGTACATTGTGTAAACCCCTGTGAGTGTGCCACATCTTGGGAGATATTTAGGGAAGACATTAATTGTTTGTGCATTTGGGTCAAATGTCAGGGTCCCCGAATAATCGCGGAAATTTTAAGCATTTGCCGCCAGCTTTATGGAAACCCTCTTTTTAGTCATCAACACCAAAACTTTGCTGATTTTTTCAATAAAAATTAGCGAATTTTTGTCAATTGATTGTACTTTAGTGAGATTCCTGCTTTACATGTAAAATCACCTGTATTTTTAATTATGATGTTTTGTAATTATAGAAGAAAACTTTGATATGGTGTTTGGGAGGAAGCGTAGGTGAATGTAGCATTAATATTGTATGTTTTTTTTAATTTTAGGACAGATCAGACTTCGAAAAGGACAAGGAGATAACAGGTCAGGTGTTTTTATCTTTGTATACATCATCTGTTCATACCGTCCTAAGTAATCTTACCCAGACATTTTTTAGAAAAGCTACATGGTTAACACAAGATGCTGAACCAATGTTAGGTTAATGTTGGACCAGTGTGCATGCGGTGTTCCAACAATCACCCAACATTGGCTCAACATCTTCTGCTTGTTGGAAATGAAAACCATGTGTGATGTTTTATATATATATACAGTTGAGAAAACACCAATCGATTCCCCAAAATGAACTTTTACATTAAAACCACCCCACCATGGAAGACAGGGTTCGTACTGGGACTTAAAAGCCTTGAAAAGCCTTGAATTAAAAAAAAAAAATTTCAAGGCCTTGAAAATATTTGAATTTTGCCAAAGGCCTTAAAAGCCTTGAAAATGAAACATTTTGAAAGCCATTTCCAATTTTTTTTAAGCAGCCAAAAAGCCATTCCGTAGAAGGTCTTTAATGACAGTCAAGTTCCACAATGATCATGCATTTATTCTCTGGAGTCAACAAGTGGGCTTGCTACATGTCTACATGCTTGCTATTAAAAAAAAAAATTGTTTTTCAAATATTTGTATTAATGTTTTACTTGGTTTGCGTGGGGCCTGTAGGAAAACTACTTTTGGGCCTTGAAATGCCTTGAAAAGGCCTTGAATTTTGTTTTGCCCATCTTTTTTGAAGGACCACTTTTTCTCTGCTTTAGAGGTTGCTCTCCCATAGGAGGCACCACTGTGTGTATGTATGTAGGCTCAGACCCCTCGTCTCCCCATTTTTCACCTGTTTTCCCATCTTCCGAATTGCCCTGAAAATCTTCTGAATTTTTCTTCAGTTCACTCTTGCTTCCAACTTATGTTAAGATCATCATTTATAATGGTTGTGCAGTTATAAATTTCGGTCAAGAGGTCAGCAATTGGTGTCTTTAATTGAACAATTCCTGGGTCTGCATTTGGCTGTGTCGCAGACTAATCTTCTGTCATCTTACTATTTCTTTATTCTTATCTTTCTTTATTACTTCTGTCTAACTTGGGTGTACAAGCAAACATTGTTATAACACAATCATTGGGATGCAACAAGTCATGCTGTAAGTGAATCGTGCTATTGGATAAATTTTATCATAATAGTGATCGTAATTACTTACCATGGTGGTCATATTTGCATGTTCTACACATATTTACTGTTATATTAATCAATATATTATTCACAGCATTCCGTGATTATATATGAGTAATACAAATAACTGATGAAACAAAATGGGAACAGTTATTGTTTATTTAATAAACAATAAATAAACTTCTACGTTATGACCACATCAGGATGTTATTCCTCATCCACACAAGAATGAAGAGTGCTCATTGAGGAGGGTATATTAACCCTTTCAAGCCTGAATTTACTATTGTCATCTTCATTCACTACAAGTCGCGAATTCCCGACTTGCAGTGGATGAAGATGATTTGATGTGGTTGAGGAATAAAAGAAAATTGCCATGTATTGGAAAATCAATTTCATGAAAATTTTCATTCTAAAACCCCTAGTTGTAGGAAAATTAAGTCTGTTTTTAGGGATTTAAAATGATGCTTTAATGCATTGTAAGGGCTTAAAGGGTTAAGGGATTGGGGGATTAGCTATGTCATGTCATGTCTCAGAGATCACAAGAGGATAGGCACTTGTGTTATTGTGAGCCTAGTTTTTAACCGAGACACGCAGTTCACAGGCAGGCATTAACCCTTTAACCGCCGGTGCCGCATATATTCGGGTTTTCATTTTTTATTAGCACATTATGTACCACATTTTAAACTTGTTAAAGATAAAATGTGACATCAATCAGCAATAATTGAAAACAGTACACCTTCATTTTGTCAAATCTGAATAATTTTCACTCACTTGAAGTTGTGGATCGCGTCAGCGAGACACAACTTCAAGTGGGTGAAAATTCAAATTGAATAATTTGGCGGTTAAAGGGTTAACCCTTAGAACACTGATGTCGACTACAGACTTAGACATTCTGTGTTTTTACTGGCAACTGTATAAACAGTTGTTAAAAGTAAAATGTGCTTTCAATTTTGAAACACTGCTATATGTTGGGACCTAAATTTCACAAATACCACAAATTTTCGCGGTAGCGAGACACATCTTTAAGTGGCTTAAAATTCAAGTTGAATAGCTCAGTGTTCTAAGGGTTAACTATCTGCAAAACTGTGGATGCTGGCAGGCATTAATATGCAGCGATGTATCATAGAAAGCAAAAGTAACCCAATGCTGGTGAAATGTTTGTTCAGCGTCGCAGCCGGTGGGCCAACCTACACCAGCATCGGGCCAACCCTGTATTTTTTCAGATCTTCGTTTTCTTGTGGAGGAGAAGAGCCAGGAGATAGAAGTACTCACCGAGACTCTGGAAAACGTGATGGTTGATCATGGTCAGATTAACGACGCTCTCCACAATCAGATCTCCGCTCTGCAGCGTCAGCTAGCGGCGGTAAAAGAACCTGCTCCACCCGCTCGCCAGTCTGTCAGCTTTGCCTGTAATGTCAGTGAAACAGAGCTCAACAAAATGAAGGCTGACGTAAGTGAGCCATTTATTAATTCTTGTTAAACATGCCTACCTGTAGCAGTGTAATGAAGGATAGGAGTATGTGCTGGATGCCCCGATGATAGGTTTTGCAGTGCCCTTTTTGAATCCTTGCTTTAACTCTTCCTTTACCGACTTCCCCCTGATAAAACTACCCCCAGAAATCGACTTCTTTATTTAGGAGGACCCATAAAGTAGCCCCTGGGCACAATACATGTTATAGCTATGCGCATGCGCACATCGCACCCATTAAAAATGCAAGAGTTAACTCTTTAACTGCCAAATTATTCAATTTGAATTTTCCCCCCCTTGAAGTTGTGTCTCGCTGACGTGATCCACAACTTCAAGTGAGTGAAAATTATTCAGATTTGACAAAGTGGAGGTCAAATCTTTTTAAATCTTGCTGGTTGATGTCACATTTTATCTTTAACATATTTAAAATGTGGTGTCCAATGTTCTAATAAAAAAAAAAACCCGAATATATGCGGGACCGGCGGTTAAAGGGTTAAATGGATGAAAAATAGAAACAAACAATTGCGCAGCACTCGAGGTAACCCTTACACCGCTAACCCTGACTATAGTCGTGTCTAATCTGCTTTGTAATATTTATTAGCCAATCAAATCACTGCTATCAAGAATTAAATGAATGTTTAAATATAACAATTTCGGTGTGAAATTAACCCTTAAAGCGCTGAATTAATTTGTAAAAAACATCGCAACTAAAGTAGGGGAGCGGCCAGGACCCTAATTTTTCGAGTTTAATTAGCCCTCCTGGCATCAGGCTGAAATATGGCTCAAATGAAAGAGGAGACCCCACTAGTAAGTTTTTGCCCTGTTGGCATTTCTACATCCCGGGGGTTAACATGGCAACGGGGGTGTAAACACACCCTTTCAAAACCTTCCTAATCCTAATAACTGACCAGTTTCTCTCATGTAATTTACTTGTTGTCAAAGAAATTCATAACATTTATAACATATCTCCACAATAATTGATTTTCATCGTATAAAATAACAAAATTGTATGCATTCTTCACAACAAAAACATAATTTGTATAATTCTGAATGTTTTTCACATTTAAAGTGTTGCCATGGCAACTGCGTTATTACCAATTATTGTGCTATAACAAATGATAATGTTTTCTATGTTACTTTTCATCTACTCAACATAAAAACACAACCAATGTGTCAAATTGAAGGTAATTTATTTTTCTTTATCATGGTAATTTTAAGATATCAAAATATATAATTACTATATGCCTCATTTGCATAAATGCATACGCTATAATGTCAAAAATGACCAGTTGTCACCACCTATTTAATTTCGTGATATATATTACACTTGTAAACAAACCCTTTCAAAACTCTCCTAAACCTAATTACTGACCAGTTTCTCCCATGTGATTTATTTGTAGTCACAGCAATTGATTTTATATTATATAACATAATTTTATGAATTTTTCACAACAAAGACATAATCTGAATAATTCTGAGCGTTTTGTACATTAAAAGTGTTACCATAGCAACCACATACTTATCAATTATCGTGTTATACTAAAGGGTGATGTTTACTTTACACCTACTAAACATAAAAACACAAACAATGTGTCAAATTAAAGGTTATTTAATTTCCTGTAATATGGCAGTTTTAACATGTATATTATATAATTATCATATGCCTTATGTGCATAAATGCATACATTATAGCTTCAAAAGGAACAAGTTATCACATTCTTCTTAATTCATGATATATATTACACGTGGTCATTATTTGTGGCTCTTATTTGCAAACTACTCGGCATACAAATACAAACAAGGTATAAAATTATAGGAAATTCACTGTGGCATATATGTATTATATTCAAACATGCAAATGAGCTCATTAGCATATACCTAATTTGCATGTATGTCTAATATTCCATAATAATTAAACACATATTAATCAGTATATTTAATGTCACTAATTAATTTTTAACACTTATTATTACATTATATTTTGAAGTGTCTACAGATAATTGTCAGTTGAAAATTAAAGTTGAAACTTAACACAATATTGTCGCACAAACGATAATAATAGATGTACTTTACAGTCATTTTAAACGATTGATCAAGTTTAAATTTACATAATAATTTTAATTCGGAAAAATCAGTTATTTTGACTAAAATCTTCCATTATACAATAATGTTTTCGGGTGTAGTACATCCCATGCATTGATAAAATGATTATTTAGGCTCCATAGACGATTATTTGCTCTTTCCAGTAAAAACAAACAGCTATAACCTACCCACTAAGGTAAGAGGACTGCCAAAATACATTGTACACCATTATCCACACGTAGATGTCGATCAGGTAAACAGATAAATGAATGACTATGAATGACTATAGGCCTACACTGCATAATAAAGTATTGAAATTCCACTTATATCTGAAACATTTTGATATTTTGTTGATATGGATATCATAGCACACAGTTTTAAGTATGCGCTACACAATAAGCATGGTTTAAAAGTAATTTGGGAGGTCTAAGTCAAGGTCATCTGAGGTCGCAAAAGTGAAAAAATCTGATATTTAGATTAAAACATCATAATTTACAATATGCCATTATAGTATATGTTTATCACCAATTAATAATTTTATCGTTACTTTGTTTGTTTTTTCGAATGCAATTCACTCCAGGACATAAAACAATACTGATTTTGACTATCACAGTCAGTTACTTTTCAAGACAACAAAAAATACTTCTGTGCCTAACTTATGCTAAGGGTGTTGTCGTAGACGCGGTATACAGTCGCCGAGTAACCTTTGCATAATTTTTAATGTGTTTTTTTTACATATTTTGTTGATATTAATCGTTATTTTTTTATATCATATGCTGATATTGATGCTATATGACATAGGTTGAAGTATACACATGGTTTGAATGTCATCTGAGGTTAATGTCAAGGTCATAATTATGACATCACGAAATTGGAAAAATAACATAATTATATCCTCATAGTCAAGATAGTGGAATGTATGAAACATAGAAATGAACCGAAGGCGGTGACATCTTCAAGAAACGTTGCTGTTAACTAGGCCTAACATTACTGAACCAAAACTCCACTCCCTGGCAAAAAATGATAAAGGAAGCAGGTGTCAACGTATCCCTGGGTGATGCCTCCTACTGAATATATCATGAAATATATGTGCGATACAGAAATATTTAGATTTTATGGGGACGTCTGTAAATATTGGTTAACTGACCCCGCTTCCCCCAGTCAACTCCGGCAATATGTCACTGGTTATGTATTTCTAACTGGGAATTAGAAAATCTATGATTTCTAAAATTATCAAACGTTTATCAATGGGAATTTAGTGAAAATGAGAAAATTTAGGATGACCGCCATTTTGTAAAAAAAAACCAAAGCATTTCCCCATTCTTTTTTTGTAATAAAAGACTCAACTATATGATTCAAACACCAAATCATATGCCTTGTGACAACAGAAACAATAAAAATCTCGATAAAAATATCGTATCTATATCAATGAGAAAAATAAACCCCTGTGTCTACACTCGATTAAAATACAATTTTACATTTGAATGAAAGTAATTATATATGTTACTATTAGATTTGATAGCGTTTATGCAGCAGCACTTGATCAGAATATCACTTTATCAATATTGTAACCTCGGCCATATATTCCACTAGTTAAATATTTTAAAAATTATCTCGCTCAAAATTAAAAGTGATTTCACTCACTAAAAAATACATCTTGTCCGTTGGCATATTGATCTTAGCCATTCGAAAAGTCATCTCGGCTACAAAAATATCTGAGCAAATGAGAAAGTGATCTCAACCAGTGACAATAAATTGATGAAAAAAGTGACCTTGGCCAGGCCAGTGAGAAAGTGATATCGTCAATTAAAAATGATCTTAGCGAGCGCAAGATATATCTAAGCCGAAATCAAAGAGATAGTGACTACTAAAAAAGTAATCTAAGCCATTGTAAAAAATCATCTAAATCAGTTAAAAAGTGATCTCAGCCAGTAAACAAATGATCTAGGCTAGTGAAAAAGTTATCTCAACGGATGAAGATAAAATATTTCGACCAACGAACAAGTGATCACAGCCAGTGCAAAAGTAATCTCAGGCACTGGAAAAATGACCTCAACCAATGAATATGTGATCTCAATCAGCGAAAAGTGATATTGGACAGTGAATGAGTTATCTAAGCCAGTGAAAAATGATCTGAACCAGTACAAACGTTTTCACAGCCAGTGAAGAGTGATGTTAGCCAGTAAAAGGTATTGCCAATGATCTCGACTAACGAAAAAAGTGATCTTTAGAGCCAGTGAATAGGTAATCATGTTTCATTGAGCTGTCAGTCACTATAAAAGTGACATCGGACATTGAAAAGGCGATATAATTAAGCAATCTAAGTAAATTCAGACGGTTGCAAACAGACTTCGGCCCAAAAGAAAATGATTCCAGTCAATGGAACTGTGGTCTTGGTCAGTGAAAAAGTGATTTCAGTCAGTGAAGAAAGGATCTCGGCCAGTGATAAAGCGATCTAGGCCAGTGAAAAAAGTGATCTTATACAATCAAAAGTGATTTCGGCCAACAAAAAATGATCTGAAACACTCAAAATATGATCTCGGTCAGTGGGAGGGTCATATCGGGCCATGAAAAAGTGATCTCAGCCATCGAAAATGTGATCTCGACCAGTAAAAAGTGATCGCAGCCAGTGAGTCGGCGAAAAATGATTTCGGCCAATGAACAAGTGATATCAGCCAGTGAAAAAGTAGTCTCAGTCACTGAAAAAATAACCTCGACCAGCGAATATGTGATCACAACCAACAAAATGTGATTTTGGCTAGAGAAAAGGTGAGTTTAGCCAGTTAAAAAGCGTTCTACGCTAGTGAAAACATGATCTCAGACAATGAAAAGTGAAGTACGTAACCGAAGAAGTGATCTCAGCCAGTGAAAAATGATTTCAGCCAGTAAACAAAAGTGATATCAGCCATTCAAAAAAAAAGTAGCTTGACACTTAAAAAGTTATCTAAGCCATCCACAAAGTGTTATCTGCTGTTGAAAAGGTAATCACGGCCTTTGAAAAAGTGATATCAGCTGGTAATTAAGTGATTTCAGCCCGCGAAAATGTGAGGTCGGTCACAGAAAAAGATATTTCGACCAGTAAAAAATGATTTCAGTGAAAGGAAAAGTAATATTGGTCATTGAAAAAGCAGTCGCAGTCAGTGAAAAGTGTTCTATGTCAGTAAAAAATGATATCGGCCAGTCTCTAAGTGATTTCTGTGGGTGTAAAAGTAATCTGGGCCTATGAAAAAGGGATCTCTGCGAACAATAGGTACAGTGTTATTATATGTATACATAATTTGAAGGATTCCAGTACAATAGTGATATATTTACAAAGGTTGTTTAATTATAGTATGCTTGCACTGTTTGTCAATTTACCTTATGTAATGGTTGATGGGCCGATAGTAAAGATTATTTGTATGAATTTGCTTCCCGATGTTTTAAAATGTGAGCAATCCATATTAAAATGAAAATCACTCGCACTTCAGGTACATTTTTTCTGTTATCGGGGCATACCTTTATGTTATTCGATTTCAAACGGAAGGTTATTATAGCTTAAAGCGACACAATCAGGCTAAAATCATATAAAAACAGTATTTTTATTTTCGCTTATTAAGATGGTCATATGATGATTTTAGCCTGATTTTGTCGCTTTAAAGTTGTTAAATAGTCTGCAATTTTTAAATTTGATTTGAATAGTGCATTGCTGGGGTCCATTATTGTCTAAACTGGTCCGATAATATTTGCTTAATTTGCTGCTTGAAATAGTTCTTATTACTACAAAATGATAATTTGCTGCTTCCTTTATAATACAAATAAAGCGTTTTGGGGCTTTAATAAATATACCGCTGTAATTAAAAATAAGATATCCTGTGCTAGCATTTTTAAGTGAAAATCGACTGTTTTATGTATGGCTCCAAAAATTTTCTCGTTCTCATATAAGTGCATGCACTTATGCATGCATTATATTCGAATAGTACGAGCACGTACTTATATTCGAAATTTACTACGTGCACAACTGTGTAGCTCTCTGCTCAGCCATGTACTGCAGGTAATATGTATCGAATTTTAGAAACCCTTATTAGTATATGTCCATAATAATTAAATAATTTATGAAATTGATCGTGAACACAAACTACATTATTGTTTTCAGCTCTTAACGGGTAGATATTAGGAGAGAATTTCTCCATATATATGCGCCTGCAGTTCAAGCCGTGAACGCTATATAGTGCATAAGTGTGATAGCTGAAAAGAGTTGACAAAGGAGGTGTGATATATGAGAGCTCAGGTAGTGTCAACACCTATTCTCCCGGAGTCACTCACGCAACTTAACTTCAAAGTAACAGTCAGTGATTACTAACGCTAGCTTAGTTTATTTTTAATTGAAATAAAATAATTGAAGAAATTTAAAAAAATATTTTATGTTCGAATAATTATAAGTGCATGCACTTATTTTTTTTCGAAAACTAAGTGCATCTTTAAATATAAGTGCATGCACGTTAATGCGCTGGGATACGCGGTAAGTATTTATATTGATCCGTTAGTTTTTATTGTGTCTAACCAAAATTAAATGTAGGGATTTCTCGTGTACCTCTTCTTAAAAAAGATTATCTTGGTCGTAGATACGTTGACATTTAGCTCCCACTGTTACAATTAACACTGATTACATCCAAAAAATGTATGTCTTCTGCTGACTTAGCAACCAACACTGCGTCATCGACGTAATGACGTATGTAAAGTTTGAGGTATTTGATAAGATTAATCAATTTTGTCTTTGGTGATTTTATTGACCACAAACAGCCGACTCCAGCCAATCGAAAAGTGATCTTGGTCATTGAAAAAGTGATCTCAGCCAGTGAAAAAGTGATCACGACCAGTGATATCAGCTAGCGAAAAAGTGATCTCAACCAGTCGAAAATTGATCAGGACCATTGAAAAAGTGATCCCAGTCAATGAGAAGTGATCTCGACCTGTCAAAAAGTGATTTAAGCAAATCAAAATGTGATATCGGTCAAAGAAAAGGTGAAATCGGTCAATAAACAAGTGATCTCAGCCAGTTGAAATTGATATCGACAAAAATAGATAGTTATATCAGCTAGTGAAATGATTATCTCAGCCAGTAAAAAGTGATCTCAGCCAGTGAAAAGATGATATCGGACAGTAAAAATGAGATTCTGTCACTCAAAGCGTTTTCCGCAAGATAAAGATCATTTGATTATCTCAGCCAGTAAAGCAAATCGTCATCGAGGTTAGCGCATAAGTTTACCAAATTAAATTTGATTCACTACTCACTGGCGGAGACATAAAAACATTTTTTGTGAGTATCATAACCAAGACCTAATTCTGGATCATCGTACACACATGGATGCGATTTAAAATTTTATTTTAGCATGTTGCCAGATTAGTTCAGAAAGTAATTAGTAAAGGAAGTTTAAAGCTAAAATGCTCGTATAAATAAAGATTTTTAAATAGACGATTATTCCAAGCCATTGTGTTTTTTTTTTAATTTTGCGTCGTCGGACGACATTCAATTGAGATGACTTTCAAACCATCTTTATCATGTAGAAGAGTAGATATTGGATATACAAAAAGGTGTATCTTCAGAAGGATATAGCTATCTGGTACGGTGATTTGAAGCTACCAGTACACATCTGCACACAGTGTATTGATCAATGTTGTATCAATGCTGGCCCTCTTTATACGACGCTGTACCAGCCTGAGGCCGATAGTGAATCATAGAGTAGCGATATAATTCTAGCAAATCTCGTCGATTCTCAACGCCTTGTTTTCAAAGCCCACCCTCTCATCATACCTTTCAATCAGTTCTAAGAATACACCTAATATTTGGCACGAAATAGAGCAGCGTATTTGTTATAAAACGTATAATCCAATCACGCCTTCTGTGATCCCATAGTGTGCACAGGGTCTGTGTAGATCATTTACACCTTCCATTCCGGCCTAATGTCGCACTTCAATCTGTTAACTACACATGGAGTGATTTCACGGGGCACAAGATGTCATCATATCTCACGAGTGTTAATACATTGTTATATCTATAGATATATAGATCGTTTTATTGACCAAAGTAAATGAAATGAATCGGGCTTTAGGCCACCTTTGTGCACATATAGGCTAAACTGGGCCAGGAGAACCTCCTGAGGATGGTGAGATGATTGAGATGACACTGTCCTCCAGACACAGGATTCGAAATTCGAGCCCTGGCGGTCTGAGGCCGAGCACGCTACCTCTCGGTCACGGAGGCTCCCCACAATACTAACTTTCACACGTGGATGGGGAAGAAACATTTTTGTTTCTTTCAAACCGCCGAGACCGGGAACCGAACCCCGGACCCTGGCGTGAAAGGCAGCGGTGCTAACCACTACCCTAGGGCCCCCGCCCTTGACCAAAGTAATATGTATGTTATAAACATTGTAATATCTAGTACATACTAGCATAGCGACGACTATCACCGCCTGGTATCACCGCCTGGTTTTGCGTGTCCATATATAGACCCAATGTATTGACCATCAGCGGTAGAACGGTCGTCCGTCCCGCTATAGCGCGATCCGCTTATAACACTGTCCCGTTTCTTGGACCCCAACTACCGCGTTATAACGGGATTCTACTGTACGTGAAATTTAAAAAAATCCTTTATGCAGTGAATAATGCGTCGCTGACACCCCCTTGCCTTAGAGGTCATAACAGTAGTTAGTTATTTTTGGCTAGAAAAAAATAAAATACAAGCTATATAATTATGGAACTTTGAATCGTCATTTCATCATGGCTTGGGGTGTACTACAGCTGAAAAGAGACATAACAGTAAGAATAAGATTACTAATTGAAGTTTATAGCTGAATACGCTCTTACAAATGAGTCAAAATACGCTCTTTGATCGATTTCGTGGCCTCGGATGACCTTTACCTTGACCTCAGATGACCTTTATAACTTTCTTATCGCATAGTGCATGCTTCAAACTGTGTGATATAGCATCAAAATCAGCAAAATTAATATGTCGACACTTTTTAGAGATTTGTAAAATTCAAAGACTACAATGAAGTTAATCGAGTGTCCCCTTCAACCCCCTTACCTTAGTGGTCTTTTCAGGGTTTTTTTTGATTTTGTGACCTCAGATGACCTTGATCTCAAACGACCTCCACAGCTCGATTGCGCAGTGTATGCTTGAATATTGATATGTCATCGATAACACCGAAATATGGCGGAACATATTAGAGATACGTGAAAGTCAAAGACAACAACATTATGCAATGAATAGAGCTTGTATTGCAACCCACACGCCTAATTTGTGGGTAGGTCTATACCGTATTTTCCGGGTTATAAGACGCGACTTTTTTATTTCTAAAACCACTTTTAAAGGCTGGTGCGACTTATGCTCCAGTGCGACCTTTCTATGGTCTTCAACTCGGCCGAGGACAGCTGAATAAAATCTAGAATGGCCTCTACCCTCTGTCACGTAATGACGCGATCGCTGTTCATGAACCGCTAACGTCATATCATCGTTTGAGGCCATTGTATGTCAGTTTTAATACCATTTGGGAATGTTATTTAGTTTACTATTGATAAGCATGCATAATGCCTAAAAACTATGTATTTTATATACGATTAATTGGGTAAGATAGAATGTTTTAGTGAAAGATCGTGACTGTTTGTTTGTTATGATTGCATTTGTGTGTCAGCCATTTTCTCTGCATCCGGTCAGTATCGTCAGCATTCGCTAGGGGGCGAGACAATCGCAAGCAATTTACCGCATAAACACATCTATAGTAGAAGTCACATTAACCTGTAGCGCAAGTTTTTCGTCGATTTCTCAGTCAATTCTCAACCGATTTTCATGAAATTTTACAAGGACTATTATCGGGTCCCCCGCCAAATAGCATAAAATTGTCATGACAAAATAATTTATAGCTCAAAAGTTAGACCATTCGACATATAGTAGCATAAATTTCTAATTACGACGTCCCTCTATAAACCTATTAAACTGTTTAAGTTAAAATCAGTTTTAAGCAATGAATTGCATTACATGCCAGATGGTCTAACTTTTAAACTATACAATATTTATCAGTGAAAATTTCACAGTGTTTGGCGGGGGACTCGATAATAGCCCTTGTTAAATTTCATGAAAATCGGTTGTGAATTGACTGAGAAATCGCCGAAAAACATACGCTACAAGTTGTTGTTTTTATCAATTTGTATTCACTAGCCTAAGTCAATGCCCTTTATCGACATCGCCACCTGGTGAGTGTGGGTTAGTTACGGAAGTGGGAGCTCTCTAATGAGGTAGAAAAGAAAACAATGGCGTCTGCCTTTTATACAAGGCATTTAAATAATTTCGAATAAATCACTAAAAATCATGTTCACGTATATTGAACAATATACTAAACACTTTTACTATAGACTTTTAAAATCGATCTACTAGGCTATTAAATAGCATTGACTCTCTCCTCTTCTCTTGCTATAAACGCCAATGTACTGACACCTGACATTGAATATCGTCAGACATGTCTCTGAGCCTGGTGCGTCATATCTGCCAGTGCGACCTGTCTATGGTTCGAGCCTAATCTTGAGCATAGTGCGACTTATACTCCAGTGCGACTTATAGGCCGGTGAAGAGCCTAATTAGGAATGGGGTTATATCAGGCATGGGGTGTCAAGTCAGGGTCAGGTATATGCGCAGGGTGTGGTGCGCAGTGGTTGGGGAGGGGGTGGGTGGCAACGGGAAGTACTGTAAGTGTAGCAGTGGTGAATGATTATCATCTAGATTTTTTGTCAACCTGGATATTTAAGCTGAAACAAGTAAAACAACAAATTACATAACGTAAAACAAAATAATCAGACCAATAATACTATTCAAGGATGTTAGGCACATTTCAAAATACGCTGAGTATTCTGAAAGCTGTCTTAGACAATTTGGAAAGAGAACATCACTGAGAAAATATTACCAACACTACAGATACCACACTGGAGGTAAGATAATGCATACTTTAAAAATGTTAATTATAACTGAAGTGTTTTTCTCATGTTTTAAAATGCCATAGCTATAGCAGTTCCTTTTCTATGACATTCACATGATTCTGGTGGGCCTAATGCATCATTTATCAATCAGGTGCATTCCTAATTTTGCCATTGACGAGTCATGATTATTTAACCCAACAGGTACATTTCGAATTTCACCACTGTCATGTAATGCCTAATTTATTAACTAATGCTAATTTATTAACCAGGCGCATTCCTAATTGTACCACTATCAGGTCAGGCTTAATATATCAATCAGGTGCATTCCTAACTTTACCAGTGTCAAGTCATGCTTGATATATCAATCAGGCGCATTCCTAATTTTGACACTGTCAGGTCATGCTTAATTTATCAACCATGCGCATTCCTAATTTTGACACTGTCAAGTCATGCTTAGTGTATCGATGAGGCGCATTCCTAATTTTGACACTGCCAAGTCATGCTTCAATCAAGTGCATTCCTAATATGATCACTGTCAGATCATGTTTAATTTATCAACCTGGCGCATTCCTAATTTTGACACTATCAAGTCATGCTTAATTATCAATCAGGCGCATTCCTAATTTTACCACTGTCTGGTCATGCTTAATTTATCAACCATGCGCATTCCTATATTTTACCACTGTCAGGTCATGCTTAGTGTATCAATGAGGTGCATTCCTAATTTTGACACTGTCAAGTCATGCGTCAATCAAGTGCATTCCTAATTTGCTCACTGTCAGGTCATGTTTAATTTACCAACTAGGCGCATTCCTAATTTTGACACCAGATAAACAGTCTCTGTTGACACTGTCAAGTCATGCTTAATTTATCAATCAGATGCGTTCCTAATTTTACCAATGTCAGTTTATGTTTAATTTATCCTAATATTTGTTGTTTTATCTCTTGTTTTCTATTGCATACATGTGATATTGTTATATAATGATCAGTGAACAAAAGTAATTCGATATTCATATATGTCATATTGTTTTCTACTCATATATTGTTCTCATAAGTCTTACCACGATTACTATAATATCGCATATACATCCTAAGTGTTATGCTCCTGTTAACACTTCTAGCCAATTGACATTATCGGCCTTTGCGATATGTACCCGCGCTTAGCGACATTGTTGAACTCGTCACACTTAGGCGACAAAATCTTGAGGTCAAATAAAAAAAAATGTTTTTGACTTCAATCCAAGCATAATCTCTATTATGCTCTCAGTTCTCAGAAAAGCTTCTACTATGTTTTTGCAAAACTAATGATCTAATTTTGTGCGAAACAGGAATTCAGCTTTAACAAGTGAGAGATTTTCTCTTCGGTTTCAATTAAAATTTACATTCTAGAGAAATTGACGATATTTTAACATTTATAAATGCCACGGGGACGGGATCAATTTATATCGGTAAGCAGGTAAATTGGCTATAATATATACATAATCAGTTAGTTACAATGGTCATATTGAATCATTATTTTCATTTCGAAAGTGAATAAAACATGATTTAATTTAAATACATGACAAAGTTGTATGTTTTAAATAATGACAATAAAATGGTTGACATATAATAAATAATTGTTGTTGTCATAAATTCTTCATTTGACTTGATAGCGTACCTATTACACTAACAAGTCACTGATTTTATATGAAATATAATAATTATGGGGACATTTCTCGTTAGCCAATGATTCAGATAATTGTGTATATAAGTACCCTCAATGAAGCATCCGTGGCAAGGAGCAGCGTAAAAAACTTTTCCCTTTTATCTTTAGACGGGCGATACATGATGCTGTTTTAGTGATTGGCCGCGACAAGTAGCCGTACAATCTATTGACCTGAAAGGGGGGGGGGGTGTAGCTATTAAGTCACACTAAATAAGGTGTGATCGCATTGTCTACTGTCGCCCCTGGATGACCATCTAGTTCCAAGAGGCGTTTATTCAAAATGTTAATGATGCTAATAATCTATTTGTTACAATAAAATATAATCAATATTATTTTTTTATTGTTATTTCTGATGAATAAGTTTTTTAGTTCTCTTTTTTATTTCACGAGATGTACTCTTAATTCCGACCGATCCCAGTCGCCACAAGAAAATACAAACACCTTGGATTTGCGCAAGTAAGTAAGTAAGTAAAATATTTGCTTTACTTCACTTTTCGGCCAGTATGGCCATTTAAGTGAAAATTCCAGGTATTACAATATCCCATATTGTATAGTTAAAGTAGTGAAGGAAAGACAAAGCTAATAAAAGCATGTTCGTACTAAAATATTCAGTTTAAAGTGTTTGATATGATAAGATGACGATGCTCCTGGCACCTATATGTATCGAGTCTGACAACATGTTGAAGCGCCTGCACTACAACACAGTTTAATGGGTATAAAAATATCAGTATAAATAATGTAAAATATAAAGTGATTATAAAATGAACGACTTCAAGTCACTATATCTCCATGAAATTGGAGTGATTGTGTAAAAACAAGTCTAAGTCAAAACAGTGTCATTGTCAAAACAAATATATAATATATACTATAATACTATATACTATAATCAAAAAAAGTAAACCCATTTAGACATAAATATGAATGACATATACAATGAACAGAGAAACCATTAAGTAAGTAAGTAAATGTCTTCTTTACTTCACGTTTCGGCCAGTATGGCCAGAGAAATCATTTAATCACTATTTTTTTTCAAAAATTAAAGACTTACAGTGCCCCCACAGTTGGTAATAAGGTCTGTGATATTGGAGGACATCACAGAGCGATCACGAACCGTGAGGACACCGTAAGTCACCACAAGCTAATTGTACGGCAATGGCTTCTCTATGACATGCTGCATTATCCGCCAGGATGCCACAGAGAAACCATTAAAACAATGAAATGAAAAACTAATTATATGACAATGGTTTCTTTCGGACATCCCGTCCAACACCAGGATGCCAAAGAGAAACCATTTACAAAACCGAATACATACAATAGAAATACTTAAGACAGTCCCGTATACTAATAGAACGTTAGACACACATCCACATACCGATTCAGATCATATTGAACATCACAAACCAATGACTATGCTCTGTATTTACCGCCAAACCGATTTAATATAGATTGAAAAGTAATGCAAAATACTCTAGACCCATATGTAATAACGTGAGAAAAACACAATATTAATAAAACGTTTGGGTGTGCTTGGCCTTCTATGAAGTTGCCCAGGGGGGACCACGCGGAGGTGACACCCATCCCCCCCCCCGGATTTGCGCAAAGTGTTGATAACCGTAACAACTAAAGAGGTGCGACTATCATTTAGTCTCATTCCCCACCCTTTGCAGCCAACTTAACTGACATGTTTATAATGTACGTTATTTTTTAAATCATCCATATATTTATTTTCCATATATTTATTAAAAAAAAAAGATTTATAGTTGCTATCAAAATATATCTGCTGTTAAAAGTTTCATATAATATATATAATTGAATAGAATACTTGATACCATGATAATACTCACGCGGGAATAATACGGGGTTTTTTCAGATTGACAGGAATTTAGCTGATTTCCACGTCACACTGGTGGAAAGAAGGTTCAGCGTGAGATTACAAAGACATTCTATTGGGCCAGGCGCAGTAGTTCAACTAAGTCGTAAATCCGAATCATCTACTGTTTTAATAGTAGACTTAAATCACTATTTTTATTTTTAACTTTAGGTACACCTTGGCGCTAGATCAACCTTTGCAGCATATATTAGGTTATTTTTAAATATATTTTACAAATAACCTTAGATGATGTAAAGGTTGATTTTTTTTCTATGCTAAATGCTTAAGAGGAGTCATGAATGTTCATTGTCAGAAATTCACTGCATTACAATGGGTTTTTTGATGTTTTTTTTTAATTTGACCCACAGAACTAGTCGAGTCTGTTCATTATTATGATATGGCTTCAGGTTGTTTTCTGCAGACGGTTCAGGTTTTAGTTTAATCTATTAAAGCTCTTACAGTTTTATGAAGGTGTTAACATAATGTTTTCATCAAGTTTTATTTACTTTTCACTATGATTGTATCGTTTTGTGTTTTCCACATGTCATAAGTATAATGCCATAATTGTGAACTTGACAGTTGATAATCATGTTATATCTGATGAAAGTAAACAAATGTTTTATTTGAATAAGGCTGTGTTGTGTTACTTTTTCAATTGGCAGTTCTTTCTATAAATCGATAGATGTGATGTAATAAAATACTGATATAAGTGATACTGTTCCACTGTATGTCAATACCGCCGACATCCAAAAAAATAAGCATTAGCTTGCTGACACGTCACGGTCAATGCGTGGACAGTAGGCTGTCAGCAAGGTGATGCCTAATTTCGCAGGCCTCTTACCAAGCGTTGTCAAGCCACACAGTTGATGACATTAGTACATGTAATGCTAGGCGTAATATCCTTTATGAAGCCTACTTAAAACTGTTATTAATCCTGATATCATTTTAGTTTACATATACATAAATGTCTGTAATTAATAAAAAAAAATATATATTTTTACGAGTTCTGTATTTTATTAAATCATACGGGATTTCTTATTATTACTGGTTTATAATATGACATCTTCAGTGAGATAGACCCCCCCTAAATAATATCATTTGACACACATTAATGTCTATTTTGTGATATACTTATATGATCATTAATTATAAAATGTCGATCTCCATGGATTGCGTAATTATTATTAATTTGTCATCACTATTATTATTATAAGACTGCACAGTTTAATTACACATACTAAAACCCCTTGATCAGCATATCTCTAATATACAACAATAATAGATATTTGAGCTTACCGCATCTTTGACAACATATTTTATGGGAATATACAATTACATTAATATAAAAAATTCGCTGCATGATCATCCGTAGGCGTTACATACAGTCATGCGCAATGAGTGGGAATTGAGGCCATGCCTAATATCTACCCCATGCCTAATTTCGCTTGACACCGGCAAATACAGTAGATAGTTTTCTATTAGCTGGAAAGGGTAAAATATCGGTTTCAGAACATATAATCAGCCTTTGATCGTGGCCTTGGGGGGCACAACAGTCGAAAATGAACAAGGAAATAGCGATAAAATCAATAAATAAAGTTTAAAGCTGCGGATGCTCGTATAAATGAACAGTTTTAGTCGAAATATGTGATTTTTTTCGATTTAAAATATGCGATGTTTTTATTTTGTAGCCTTGAATGACCTTGACCTTGACCTCAGATGACCTTCACACCTTGTTTATTGTATAGTTTATGCGTATAGAAACTATGTGATATGCCATCAATATCAGCGAAATATGTGGGAATGTTATATAGATACATGTAAGGGAAATTCCAAGACTGCATTAAACATCGTTTAATACATACCTCTTTTGCAACCCCCACACCTTAGGGGATATAGGGTGTTTTTCGCTCTGAACAAAACAGAAATACCGGCTGTGCAACACAAATCATCTTATTACACCCCAACGGCATAGCACAATATAATATACTCATACAACTAACGAAAAAAAATTGCCATTGAATCATGGTGTCCCAGTGACTATAGTAGCTTGTGTAAGTAATTACAAGTGTAATATATATCACGAATTAAGAATGTTGTGACAACTTGTTATTTTTGACATTATAGCGTATGCATTTATTCAAATAAGGCATATAGTAATTATATATTTTGATATCCTAAAACTACCATGTTAAAGAAAAATAAATTACCTTCAATTTGACACATTGTTTGTGTTTTTATGATGAGTAGATGAAAAGTAACATAGAAAACATTATCATTTGTTATAGCACAATAATTGGTAATAACACAGTTGCCATGGCAACACTTTAAATGTGAAAAACATTCAGAATTATACAAATTATGTTTTTGTTGTGAAGAATGCATACAATTTTGTTATTTTATACGATGAAAATCAATTATTGTGGAGATATGTTATAAATGTTATGAATTTCTTTGACAACAATTAAATTACATGGGAGAAACTGGTCAGTTATTAGGATTAGGAAGGTTTTGAAAGGGTTTGTTTACACCGCCGTTGCCATGGTAACCCCCGGGATGTAGCAATGCCAACAGGGCAAAAACTTAGCAGTGGGGTCTCCTCTTTCATTTGAGACATATTTCAGCCTGATGCCAGGAGGGCTAATTAAACTCGAAAAATACGCATCTTTTAGCTAGTTGGCCGCTCCCCTAAAGGGTTTTCACCTCTCGGCCCGTTAGGCCCGAAGGGGTATTGTTGTCCCCTTCGTGCGCCGCCGTCTCCTCTGCCGCGCACACTCTTTTGGCCACTACTCCAACATGGTTCAACAGAATAAATTCATAATTCATACAAACATTCAACCCCTCCCTGCACTTTTTTTCACCCAAGGTCAAGGTCAAAGGTCAAGGTAAAAGATTTAAAAAAAATCTTGTTAACGCGATAACTTGAAAAATAATTCTTGGATTTCTCCAATTTTTTACGTGAAGTTACCCATGAGTATGGAGATCACCTGATTAGATTTTCAGCTTTCCACAGAAAATCGAAATGGCCGCCACCTGGCGACTAAATTTTTTTTCGATTTATTTTTTATTTTTTTCATAATTTCCAGGGTCTGCGAGTCTGTTGGCATTATCCGTTTTCGCGTGCAACCAAAACAAGGCTATGGCGGCCATCTTTGTTTTTTAATCACAAAATTCCTTGTTAACGCGATAACTTGAAAAATAATTATTGGATCTCTCCAATTTTTCATGTGATGCTGCCCATGAGCATGGAGATGACCTGATTAGATTTTCAGCTTTCAACCGAAAATCAAAATGGCCGCCACCTGGCGATTAAAATTTTTTAAAACTTTTTTTCCAGATTTCCCTCGAAACCTGGTATATATAGGTTTTCGGGGTCTGCGAGTCTATTGGCATTGTCCGTTTTAGTGTGCGACTGAAAACGAGGCTATGGAGGCCATCTTGATTTTTTAATTTAATAATTCCTTGTTATCGCGATAACTTCAAAAATAATTATTGAATCTCCCCATTTTTTTTATGTGAAGTTACACATGAGTATGGAGATGACCTGATTAGAATTTCAGCTTTCCACCGATAATCAAAATGGCCGCCACCTGGCGACTAATTTTTTTTTAAAACTTTTTTTTTAAATTTCCCCGAAACCTGGTATATATATATAGGTTTTCGGGGTCTGCAAGTCTATTAGTATTTTCCGTTTTCATGTGAGACTGAAAACTAAGCTGTGGTGGCCATTTTGGTTTTATCAATTTTTTTAACCCTTTCAAGCCTGAATTTACCATTGTCATCTTCATCCACTACAAGCCGCGAATTGCTGTCGCAATTCTCGACTTGTAGTGGATGAAGGTGATTTGAAGTGGGTGAAAAAATTGAAGAAAATTGTCATGTATTGATAAACCAGTTTCATGGAAATTTCCATTTTAAAACCCCTAGTTGTAGGAAAATCAAGTGTGTTTTTAGGGATGTAAAATGATGCTTTAATGCATCGTGAGGGCTCAAAGGGTTAATGTAGCACTTCAAGGGTCAAATAATGTAGTTTTTTATTTGATTAATCTTTATAATTTATCTCTGGGCATAGCTCTCACGGGTCCCTGAAAAGTCCTTGAATTAGAAAAAAATCCAGGCCTTGGGAAAGTCTTGATTCTTGTAAAAACATAAATAAACCATGAAAAGACCTTGATTTTGTTCAACTATCTTGAGATAGCTAGTGAGCAAATGAAAGAAGAAGCTACAAAGTTTAAATAACGATGTGGCTTAGGAATGTAGAATCAATATAAAGTCAAAAGACAATGTAGACATATTTTCTACAATATTATAATTTCACTGATATGCATGATCTGAAATTGATAAAAATGGTGAAAAATACTCCCAACGCTGCAGTTTTTCATGCTTTCTGGCCCAAGCTTACTCTAACTAAAGCCCACCCCCCTTGCAATCTCTGTGAGGGTATTTTAATTAACGCCCCTTGTGTTTATTAGAATAAATGTGATACCTATCTGTTACAGTATGTATCGCCTAATCGTCAATTGACAGTGATCATAATACTAATTAAAATGTGGACTAAATTTAAAAAAATAGTAATTTTCAGTCACTTGAAATTGTCGATCGCTGTAGCCAGACACAACTTCACATGATGGAATTGCATATTTAATTGAGCTCCAGAGGATCAATATTTAAATTGTGTTATAGTCTGATGAAAAAATGCTCTCCACACTTAAAAGAGTCAAGCTGATCTATACCTTATCATTACAGTTGGCCAGATATGAGCAAGACTTGAAAGTGTCCATGCAAGTGAATGAAGAATTGTTGTCCAGAGTGGAAGGCATCAATGAAAAAGAGACAAAGTATCAACTATGTATTGAAAACTTGTAAGTATTTTTTATTTTACAAATGAAGGAAAATAGAATAATACTTAGGAATAATCCTAAGCTTAAGAATAATATTAGGTCATAATAAAATATTCATTTGTCTTAGATGTGATTTATGATAGGTGTCTGTTATGTTCCACTAAAATAGTTTTAATCCTTTTAAAATTTCGGTAATCTTTTTTATCCCCCGCCTGTAAGGGATGGGGGATTTTAGTCGTGGCATCCGACTGGCATCCGGCATCACGTTTTCTTGTGGGCGCAAAAACTACTGGTTAATTTTTTTTGAAATTTTAACATGACATTCACAGCAACATGTGGATGTGCAAGTGATTTTTTAAAGATGCTACCAAAATTCAAAATGGCCGCCAGAAGTCAACTCCAAAATTTTTTGTGGGCGCAAAAACTTTAAAACTTAACGTAACCGAAAAAAGCTCTAACCTTATGTATGGCGGAGGATTATATAGGACTTCAGTTAGGTCTGTAATTTTCATATATCTTGAAGCCATTTTGACTTCTGAGAAAAATTAATATTAATATTTTTTTTCCCCGCCCGTAGGGGAAGGGAGATTTTAGTCGCGGCAGGATTCTGTCCGGCGACTGGCATCCACCATCACATTTTCTTGTGGTCGCAAAAACTACTGGTTAATTTTTTTGCAATTTTAACATGACATTCACAGCAACATGTGGATGTGCGAGTGATTTTTTAAAGGTGCTACCAAAATTCACAATGGCCGCCAGAAGTCAACTCCAAAATTTTTTGTGGATGCAAAAACTTTAAAAACTTAACGTGACTGAAATAAACTCTAACCAAATTTATGGCGGGGGATTATATAGGATTATGTAATTTTCATACATATTGAAGCCATTTTGACTTCTAAGAAGAAGTAATATTAAAACCACAAAATATAATGAGGACCAATATGGACATGAATCACCCCTTTTAACTCTTATCCTGCTGATCACGATTATTGTCATTTTTAATCTGTTTTACTAGTCAACCAAATCACTGTTATTGTTCTCAAATAAACAAATATGAGTAATTTTCAAAATCTTGAGGTTGTGGATAAATAAATTATTATGTTATTCAAATTTAAATAAATTACCAAGATAAGGGTTGAGACCAAGACTATTGTTATTTCTCTGATATGATTTGTCCAATATGACTACCATGGTAATCTGAAATGAAGGTTCTGGAATATGGCAGTCAAAATGTACTATTTATAATCTTATTTATTTGGGGTGGGCTGTTTTTTCAATAAATTCCATCGTCAATTGGGCTTGAATTGTTCATCACATCTATGTTACAATAATATATATTATATTGTGTAATTTTTACCCAGTTGAATTTGCGGGTCTGGTTAACAAGACACAATTTGAAGTGGTGGAAAATCTCAATTCTATATTTATGTTCAGGGAAGAGAAGCTACTTCAGTGTGAATTTGAGCTGCACAAAAAGTCAGCAGAATTTGAAGAGCTGGAAGAATTCACTCGAAAAGAGAAAGACCTCTGTGATGCAAGCATATTAGCAAGAAGAGCATCGGTTAGAATTTCAATTGAACTCTTAATGGAATTACTTCAGACGTAGAAATCTGATGTCCTCATACATTTATTTATATTGCCATAGACCCATAACAGTTATTCAAATCAAGTGGAAAGGGCTAACTGAGACATATATGATAATTTCAAAGTTGGAGAGGAGCATTTTTTTACTTTTGTCAACTTACTCCAATATTGTTATACAGTACAGTAACCCCTTAATTTTTTTAAAACTTTTTTTTTGTGTGGAGTAGGCAGGCTGCAGACATTAGATGAACCTGGGGGCCAGTCGAACTTTTGTTGTCTGTATATTGTCATAATAGATATATTCTGTCAACACTACAATGGTTCTGGGTTAATTTTATTAAAGCTATTATATTTAGGAATGACATTTTATCATGAACAAATAAAATCGGCAACCATGTAAGAAATGGTATGCCTTATTGCCTGCCCATCGTATATTACCATTATTACCTGCTTAACGCAAAATCTTCCTTTAAAGTAAATGCGGTGGGGATGCTTTCGTTTCCACCATTTTGCCCCAACACATTTAGTTCTTCATTGCTCTCTAAACTTCCACATCCAGTTGTTATTACGGTATGGTGCTACATTCGTCTAAACCGAATTGGAAAATAGCGACCTTCATCGCTGAAATAAATTCTTTTAAAATCTAACCATTTTTATTAAACTTTCTAATAATTTTATTTTCATAAAAAGTATATTCATTTTAGAATGAAAGGGAAGATTTGGACCAAGCAATGGAACAACTTGCTGGTGAGTTATGTGTTTTATTATCTACATACGTCATCGGTGTAGCCACTGTGAATTATTGACTTGCTATGGGGCAGAATAAGAAACAATTCCTGCCACACTGAACAAGTCTTGTGGCGTTTATAGCACAGTGATTTCAGTTTAGTTCGTTTTGAATTAATTGACTAATGACTATCCATTGAATTTATTCACAGATTTTTAATATCTTTCATTTAAAAAAAAAACCCTTGTCCTGCTATGCCCGGATATATACCGGGTTAAGGATGTTTTAGATCAATAAAAATATCACTTAATTTTGATAAAATAGTTTTTAATAGATGCTTTGTTGATCCAATAATTTAATTTTATACATGCCTATTTTTCATAAATAGAAATATTTTTCGTCATTTAAAGCTGGAAATAATTTTGTCTGGTATAATTTTTAGTTGCCTTGAATTGTATTTTATTTTCTTAATGTGTCATGCTGAAAATATGCCAGAGTTAGAAAGTGAGAAGAATGACCTACAAAAACAACTGAGAGAGACACAGGAGAATTTGGACAAGAACGAAGAATCCCTCTTTGAAATGCGCCAAGAGCTCACCGCTGGCCAAACAGATCTGGCCGACAGCAGACAAACTATAGATGCACTTAGAGATCAGCTAGACACACTTATAGATAGGCCACAAAGAGTAAGAAAACCAACATGCAATGCTATACACCATACAAAATCACTAAATATTCTTTTGGCATTTCTTCGATATCTATTTTCTGTGGAACATAACCATTGTCATGTATCCTGTCTGGTGCTTAAAATAAATCATATAGC
Source organism: Flabesymbios commensalis (assembly GCA_964017125.1). Taxonomy (NCBI): domain Eukaryota; kingdom Metazoa; phylum Annelida; class Polychaeta; order Terebellida; family Flabelligeridae; genus Flabesymbios; species Flabesymbios commensalis. The sequence continues at coordinate 16,081,070 of OZ024909.1, forward strand.
GATTCTTTATTTTGTGGCCACTAATATTGGCCCAAATAGTGGAAATAAGAGGATTTCATTTTGTGCATTTTTTGTGTGTTTCCATAACAATAACTTTTTATTCTTCGTCATCTTAATCAAAATAATGCATTTTTTTCAAAGACGAAAGTTGTTTTTTTCAAAGTGTGGTTCATTTGAGAGGAGAAATAATTATATTTTAGGGTGCACATTCATAGATGTGTCAATTTGTTCAGAAAAGCGCTCCTTTCCATAACAGTCATGGATGGAAATTGTCTTAAAGTTGTGGCAGGTCTTTTCACTACAGAAGAAAATAATAAATTTTCTCATTTGGTCTGCATTCAGCAAAACAATTTTAGCCCGCCTTTTAATTAAAAAAGGTGAGCTATTGCAATGGAAGCTCGGCGTTTGTGTCGCCGTCGGCGTTAGCCGGATTGCTTTCATATTGCATACACACATCCCTTAGGGGGTGTAGATGTGCCTTTTTGGGGTTATGACCTTTAACCTAGTTTTTGACCTTTGATTTTGAGGCCATTATTAACTTTAATTATTAGCGGGGGATATCGTTAGCGTCAGCGCTCTTGTTCTTGTATCCTTCCCAAATTTGTTATGCATGTTACTAATGACCAGTTCTCGGACAAATTCAATAATGGCTGAAAGAAAATTCAAAATGGCCGATTTATTGCGATTTTTCACATTTTACGTCAATAATTTGACCTTGTGGGCGTGATAACATGAATCCTCTTGAAATTTGTTATGCATCTTACTGGACAAGTTCAATAATGACTGAAGAATTTTTTTTGCATTTTATATCAATAAATTGACCTTGTGGACCCGATAACCAGGCCTTCAGATTTGGAAATTGGTGACGAGTGGAAAAAACTCACCTCAAAGTGGTGAGGCGAGTGATCACCCATAATAGTTAAATGCAATGGCTAACTGTTGATGAAAATTGAGAATAACCTATAAAATATGCAATTTAAATAAATCTGACAACAATGAGGTGAGCTGTATTTCGCTCACGTGACTTGCGTGAGTTACGGTGTGCGTGAGCAATCACTCACGCCAAATCTGAAGGCCTGTTATGATAACATGAAAAGTTTTTTATTTATCCTGCTCAAATTTGTTATGCATGTTACTAATAAGCAGTTCTTGGACAAGTTCGATAACAGCTGAAATTTTTTTCGAAAAGGCCGATTTATTGCAATTTTATCGGTCTGGCTAGACCATTACTATAAAATAAAATGTGAGGTTTCAGGGGAAGATGCACCCTGGAATTTTTTTACTAGGTCAAATTCAAAATAACCGTCAATCAGCCATTATTTACCTCGATTGGCCTGACATCGGCTAAACCGTGCCAGATAGGTAGACCATTACTGGGATACTGATCAGGATCATTAATTTTAATGGAGGTTTGCAATCTCTGACAGACTGCCTAGTTCTTATCTTACTCTTAGACTGAGCCTCTTATACCAAGTTGTCTTGCATTTTGATTTTCGACCTAGCCTAGGACTACAATAAAAACACTACACAAACTTGCTTAAATCAAATTCTAATTTGGAGCGGAGCTCCTGAACTTATGTAGTCTTGTTATTATGGCACTGTTTATCTTCTTAATTTTTATTATTTTAGACTGAAAAGGAAGATTTGGACCAGGCCTTAGAACAACTTGCCCGTGAGTTATGTGTTTTTATACAATATACATACAAAAATTGATGTTTAATGCTGCATGAGCTTCTGTGTTATTGACTCTGTCTAGACTTAAAATGTTTTTTTCCCAATTTGGCTGCATCCTCAGACATCACCGACAGGGTTTGTTCATTGTGTATACATGTATAAACCTCTTTTTTGTGATTTCAAACCATTCATGTTTTTTTAAAACAGGCGATACAGAAACTATAGTGGATTTAGAACGTGAGAAGAATGACCTGCAGAGTCAACTAAGAGAGACGCAAGAGAATTTGAATAAGAATGAAAACTCCCTAATTGAAATGAGAAAAGAGCTCACCGCCGGCCAAACAGATCTGGCTGAAAGCCAACTAACTATAGACACACTTAAAAATCAGCTAGACACACTTAAAGATCAGCCACAAGCAGTAAGCAAACTAAATGAAATACTACACACGATACAAAATCACTTCCAGCTGCAAACGAATGAAAAATAATATTATTATTGAATACTTATTTCCCAAATTAAATAGATATCTCCCAAACTGATTTATTTGATTAACTGAGCATTTACCACAAGATATGTTACACATTTTAGTATTAATTTATTAAGTCTCCACCCACTATGTGGTGGTGGAGACTTAGTATTTTTGCTGAGTACGCCCGCCGCTGCCTCATTTTGTTTCTGCACTCACTCGAAAACCCCTGCTCGGATTATTTCCAAATATTTGCAGTATGCATATTGGCCCTGGGGAATTTGCCTGGTAATTTTTTGTGTTTTTCAGTTTCTTCACAAAATCCATGATGGCCGCCAAAATCCTATGTCGCTCTCTAGAGCTTTAACCGCTTCATGGATTTGTTTCATGTTTGGTTTAAAAGAAAGACCTCACCCTGAACATTAGTTTTGGTGTGATTCTGATAATAAAAACTGAAGTTTTTTTTCCGTTTCATAATTTCAGCAGATATTTTAGTTTTGCTCATTTTGGCCATCATCAAAATGGGGTGATATAGCCATCCATCCCTGCTCGGATTATTTCTGAATATTTGCAGTATGCATATTGGCCCAATTTGCCTGGTGAATTTTTTTGGTGTTTTTCAGCTTCCTCAGCAAAATCCAAAATGGCCGCCAAAATCCTATGTCACTCTCTACAGCTTGAACTGCTTCATCGAGTTGTTTCATGTTTGGTTGGAAGAACCGTAACCTGGATGTGTGCTGATTAGTTTTCAGTGTATTTATAGTAAAAAAAAAATTACGTTTTAGGATTTTATCTGATATTTCAGTTTTTCTCATTTTGGTTATTATAGTTATATTTTGGGTAATATAGTTATGCAGCTGAAATTTTATCTTTGAGGTATGCTCACTGGCCTTGAGAAATTTGTCAGGAGAATTTTTTTTTTAAATTTTTTTTTAACAAAATTCAAGATCGCCGACGAATCACATGTTACTCTCAAGAGCTTGAACTGCTTCACCGATTTGTTCCAACGAAGAAACTTACCCTGGCCATATGTTGATTAGATTTTGGTGTGATTCTGACATCACATTTTTACATGGTTTACATACAAAATTGGTGCCAGTACTGTTTTTCTCTATATTTAATGTATTTTTGTTACTAAATCTAAGTGTGGCAGGTGGAGACACAAGCTTTGCCTCTCAGGAAAATCTTATTATTTTTTCTCACTACATGGCTAGGCGAAAATAAATTAATAACATACTTGCACATCAAATATATTGTGTTTATTTGAACAAATATTATCATTTTAGAATACAGAGGTGGATTTGGACAAGGAAAAGGAACAACTTGCACGTGAGTTGTAATGTATTTCATCCACATTATTGTATCAATTGTAAATTCTTATTTAATGTTCAATACTAACTTGCTATATCACGAGGCAGCAAAGTGAAGACAAAAATGAAGACAACTTACCATTTTTTTCTGTAAGCATCATTTATTTTCAAAAAATTTCGAACAGAAATATTGCCACAAGTTGCTTTCCTATACATACATACATACAGGCATACATGCATACATAGTCATAGATACCAGGGATCGACACTAAGGACTAGAACAATAAGACTAAGGGCCTGAATTATACGAAGTTACTGGCCCTTTGGGCTACTACTTAAAATCAGTTAGTGTCGATCCCTGAGATACCATCTAAGGATATGGCTGAGGGGGGGGGGGGGGGGGGGGGCGTAACAGCAGCATTATTTCAGGATAATCTTACAATTCAACACTCAACATTTCTTATATTATAATTATAAGATACCTTCCCCTACAAAACCACACATTTCTTTTACCACTAGAATAATTTACAATGTATATAATATAAAATGTATATGTCTCCCTGATATCTCCCAAGCCATTGTTTTACCCGTCACATTGGTGAGTTATCCTATTTCAATTTTCACCCACAAGAAGTTGTGTCTTGCTACCGTCACCCACAACTTCAATCTGGTGCAAATTGCTCATATTTTAGTTGTTCAGCTTAACAATTTTTTATCTTCATACACTCAATTCATTCCCAATAACATTGAATTAATCTGTTAGTAAAATAGACGATGAAAAATTATAGTCGAGCTTAGCAATGGAAGGGTTTATATTTCCCTTTCCTTCCAATCTTTCAAACAGTACCGTAAAATTGCTAATTGTAGCCGCTGCTTCAATTAGAATGAAAATTCTCATATTCCAGTGACCAATGCCAAAAGCCCATTTGCGGCTTCTATTGGAAATTTTATATGAAAAAATAAATCCCCGCGCTGTTATCACTCTCGCACAACCCTTCATGTCCAATGGTCAAATAAATAAATGCCCTATAAATCAATTTAATGCTCACATGAGTAAGAAAGTTTATAAAGTTTTATTTTTTCAACTCTGATCAAACACTTCTTACCATACAATATTTTAGTATTAAATTGTTCAGAAAATGTAATAGATACGCCAGATAAGATACGCCATGATTAAGTATATAAATAATAATAATCTCTTTATAGTACACGTAAAGTGTTCAGTGTGTTGCATTTGTAGACATAATATTTTTGTTACACAGCCTTTACAATCAATTGGAAGGCTATTTTTTAAAGTAACAGGCTGAGCCGTTCTCCCAGCAAAACAGACACATTGAACCAAATGCTAAGCTAATTTTTACCCTCTGTTTGCGACACTGGCCCAACAATGATTCATAATTGGGTCAATTCATAATTTCTGTCTCTGCAAAAAAGATATCAGTATATTTTTGTATTTATAAAACAGGTGCCAATCAATTTATAACAGAGTTAGAGAGTGAGAACAGTGACCTGCAGAAAAAATTGATGGAGGCGCAGGAGGATTTAGATAAAAATGTAGAATCCCAGATTGAATTGCACGAAGACCTCGCCGCTGGCCAAACAGATCTGGCCGAGAGTCAACAAACTATAGACAAACTTAAAGATCAACTACAAACGGTAAGCAAACTAACAAGCAATTGTATATTGACCCTTACAAAGCTGAAATAGTTTTGTAACAACCATGAAGACCAAAGGTTTTTTTTACATTATTGGAACTCATTCCAATAATGTTTCACAAAACGGATTCTGGGAACAGTTTTTTTGGTCCGTACTTCACTGACACTGACATCTTCTCAAAAACCACAACACCCATAGATCCAGTTTTCTGTCATCACATACCTTATAGTAGGCCCACCAACCTTCTGAATAAGCATGCATTTACGACAGCTAGCGTCTCCAGTTTTTGAGCTGTGTGTTGAGCCATTACCCTGTATATAAATAGCCCATCTATAGATTTCACTGACAACAATGCCTACCTTAACCTTTTCAACACCACTGCCCGCAAACAGCGGGCTTGGACTGTACACCACCGCTGCAGCGAGCAGACACATGTGCTTGTCAATACACTGCAATACAAGCAGCGAGTATGACCCTGCTTATCACATGATCGTAGCGTCACATGATCTTAACATCCAATCAGAAAAATTGTTTCATATATGTAGGTCATGACATTGTTTGCCGCCTAGTCAGAGACGTCGTTGCAGCGTCATAAGCATGCCCTTTGCAACATACCACACTGAACCGGCGGCAAGTTATGATCACCGCACATGTCATGACTGTTGATCAACAGATGCACGCCTATCTCCTGTCAGAGTCAGACGATGGTTTACTGGCATTTTTAACTGACAAGTTTAAAGTTTATTTACATAGACTATGTTTATTTTACATTAAATGAATAGTAATAAATGGCTACAGCAGATGATGAGCAAGGTATTGGTGGCAGTCCAGATCAAGTGATTTAGTCTTTTACTTAACTTTTATGACTATGTCTATTAGGACAGTGGCAGTGCTGGAGAAAGTGAAACTTATGTCAGTGATGATGACAATTTTTATGTTGAATTTTGCACAAACATAATTTTAGTCCATGTTAGTACCTATGCCATTTTTTATGAATTTTACACATTTTACACTTATTTTGTGTTTTGCGTTTTTTCGCAACTGTTTTTTCAATTTTGTTGCCATGGCAACCGATCAAATAAACAAGTTTAAATCACATTTTGAAACAGCATTCAATTACCTTTCACATGATATAACCCATGTATTTGACACTGGAAGCCAGAAAAAGTAACACGTTTTTTAAATTTAGGTGGTTGGTTGTTTTTCGTATTATCTCAGGAGGCTTGGGTACAGGCTAATTACTGGCAAGTGAACTGGGGGAAAGTAATTTTCGTCAGGACTGTGGTGTTGAAAAGGTCAAGATCAAACTGGGCCAATATAATCTTAAGAAATTGCCACAATGAGCGTTCGAAACTGGGGAAAGCTAGCAGATATTCTACTTTCCAAAGCAAATATATTATGATATTGATACAATAGCTTGCAATAATATATATTTATTGCCTTTGAAAATCTAACCCCAAGGTCTTAATAGCATCTGACGTCATAGCCACAATTGTGCTAAAAACATTCTTAAAGCAGTTGATCTAGATCTCAGGCACACCATTGGACGAGATAGTTTCCCCTGCCCAATCACACACACACATTATCTGGGTCCGGCACATCTCTAGACAGACAACCACGTGGGTCTATGGCTATTTAAATATTTTAATTATACGTCTGGGGTACTGGGATGATTGCTAGTAGTAGTACCCTATCCAGGGAGGGTCGTTAGGGATCTGTTCCCTCAGTTGCATGCTGTATGGCATGGTACAGAAGCACTACTCTACAGCAATCATCCAAGGGAAGCTGCAGCCTCCTCGTATCTGGCCATAATCTTTGGGCGGATCGCCAGTGGCGTACCCTGGTTCCTCCGCTCAACTGCGGTGCTAATTAATGCAGCTCTCGCATCTGTGCTGATGCTGGTGTAGGCTGTGGTAGCTTTAAATAACCGGCAATAGCGTGTTTGACATTAGGTGGGATGAATGAAGTTACCCAGAGGGAGTTATCCTTCCTATTTTTACTCTGGGGACTATCCGACCATGGAGTACCAACATTAAATTGCAGAGCGAAACCCAAGTCTCCGGCCTTCTGGGCATGTCTGAGGGTAGATCCCCTAGACATGCCCAGAACCCGTTATCGGGTGAGTGAAGGAAAACGCTCTCAATAACCCAACATGCCCTATCGCCCCCAGCCTTGCATCATCTATACATCATCTCATCAATTGACTTCTAGAACGTTTTTATTGTATTACAATGTCACTTAAAAGACCTTTTGTGCCGAAAGGTGATGTAAAGCAATGATTTACTACTTCTTTAGACGTCTACAAATGTCACAAAGTTCCCTTGGGTCATTAGAAGTCATTAATAGTCATTAATTTGAAAAATAGGACTTACTGTCAATAAAAAGTCATTATGAGTCATTAAAAATGAGAAAACTCTTATGTACGATCATCCGCCAGCCTGTCCTAACAAATACTACTGGTTTTCTGCTAGTGTTGAATTCAGTGTCACCCATCATTATTGTCGGAAAAGGTGCATGCAGTATTCTTCCAGGTCTAACAGTTATTTTGCGTTTAAAATACGGCAAAAAGGTATGAAAAAGTATTATTTTGTTTATTTTTGCCAGTAAATTTTCTTCTCCCAAATTGAATTATTTGAATAATAACTGAGCATCTACCCCATGATATTTTACAAATTTAGGTGGTATTTTACCTTAGTCTCTACCTGCAAACATGAGGCGTTGCCCAATGTTGAGCTGATGTTGGCCAATGTTGGTCATTGAATCGTGTTTGCTGGGTATTTGGTATAATACGGTCTTAGCAGCACAAGGGTTAAGTAGTTAACTACAGTATTATCCCTAATAAATGCACCCCTCTAATAAACGTGATCCCCCCCCCCCCCCCCATGTTTTTCTATACCTTGTATTCCCAGAAAATCAGCTGGCTTGCAATAATAGTCTACCAGACACCAGCCTGCTGCGTGTAGCCATGTCAACATGGGTTGAGCCACGACCAGCATGTTGTGGGTATAAATGTGGTATGCTACTGTTACATGTAGCCTAGTTGCTATACATGTTGCTTTAACACTGGGCCAACGTCGTACAGGTGGACCAGCATTGAATAACACCTGTGTGTGTTGGGTAATTGTTCGTTGAGTTGTGTCAGAATGACGACAGCCTGTCAGTTTTGCTTTCAACAAAAGTAATGACTGTTCATTGCACTAGCTCAGTGATCATTGAATTACAGCTTTACAAACGCCCCTGTTCAATTTCCGGTGTATATTACTACGCCAATGGATAGGCTTAATGCTAAGTAAGATTTGGATGGATTTTATTCTACTATAGTAGCTCCTAGACACAGGACCTGACACGTGCTCAACACCAGACAAGCTGCTGCAGCATTGAACCAATGTTAGCGCACATGTATAGGCCTACACCATGTCCTTGCAATGATCATATAGCCTACCACCATTTGATCAATGGTGGCTAAGGTCGGCAAGAGTAGATGACATCATCATGACATTCTGAGTGAGATCTACACACTGTGTGAAATTAGAAGTAAATTTAATCAGCTAGGCCTGCGTCTGTTTAACCCTTTAACCGCCGGTGTCGCATATATTCAAGTTTTAATTTGTTATTAGGACATTAAGTAACAGCTTTTGAACATGTTAAAGATAATATATGACATCAATCAGAAATATTTGAAAACAGTTGACCTCCATTTTGTCAAATCTGAATAATTTTCACTCACTTGGAAGTTGTGGATCGCCTCAGCGAGACACAATTTCAAGTGGGTGAAAATTCAGATTAAATAATTTGGCGGTTAAAGGGTTAAAGCATTCATACAGTATGCCGCCGACGCATTTCTATTATTCTAATGTATCTAAAAACAAATGCCATATTTAGATATCGTCGTGCCCAAATAAGAACATTCCAAGATGAAATGTGATGGTAACCTATATAGCGGGCCGTGACTGCATAAGGTGTCAATCTGTTTTACCGCACCAGTTACACCTGCTGCCAGCCGTCATGGGGGCTTGCAAGAGCAGTGAGCTTTCACTAGTGTCTCTTGGCTTATTGACAGCGCCGCGGCCGAATACGTCCCTGAAATACAGATTAATACTTTTGTGCACATAATAAGCGCCTCCCCCAACTTTTATGTCTTGATCATGACGCAGTGAAACCTTTGTCAAATCACATTGAGAATAATACTGTAGTTGTGTAACATTAGTGAATTTGACATACAAACCGGCAGGAACATTTCAACATTATTTCAAGAATAGATGCAGAACATTTATTCAGATTTTTTATTTTTGAGACTAGTATTTTTAAAGATTTTTTCTGTTTATAATACTGAACAATAATGATCAATTTTATTCAATACTTTTTTTGCTTTGTAAATATGAGATATCTGAAAAAGAATAAAGCAAAAAAAACTATATTTTCAGCTTACAGAGGAAGCGAATGTAACACAAATGTCGCACAGAGAGGCGATCGATAAATTAAGGGGAGAATGTGATGATTTGACAGTAAAACTTGAATCTGCCGAGTCCTCATTAAAGGCAAAGCAGCAAGAGGTGATGATAGTAGGGAGGCAGTCGATCTGCATCAACCAACACTCGTCTGAAGATCTTATTGTTGACAGGCAAAAACAGGCTGAAAGGGAAGCATTTATGCTGCTAGAAGAGAAGTAAATAGATTTTTTCATTAACCCTTTAACCCCTTGTTATTTCTTGAATATTTCTCTAGTTGCAGCAAAGAATATGAGACTGCAATTCCCATCAAGCGAACATGAATTTTGTAAAGTACGCAAGCATAATATCAACCCTTACAGCGTGGGGATCGACTTTAGTCGTCAGAATCTGACGTCTGTAGACGTCAGATTCTGACGTCTAAAGTGGATCCCCGCAGTGTGAGAGTGAACATATTTATAATGGTCGTAGACCCATAACATGAAGTAGAAAGAGCTAATCAAGACGTTTATGATGATTTCCAATTGAAAAAACCCCTTTGTTCTCCATGATTTATATAAAAACATTTCAGCGCTTCAGGGGTTAAACAATAAATTATAGTTGCAATTTTCACCCAATTGAAGTCTTATTTGATTCCAACACAGGATGTGTGGTATTTAATGTGTGCGCTGTATTTATGTCCTGAGCATCACCAAAGGCCTATTTAGACCTACTGTTCGTTATTTACTGATGTGTTATCGTCCACCAATTATGGTATCTTGCTCAAATTAGTTTTGTGTTTTGCTGATAACCAGTTCTCAGGACAGATTCACTAATCATGCTGAAAAAATCTAAATGGCAGATTTTTTATATATTTTTCATGTATCCTCCTCAAATTTGTTTTGCATGTCATTGTTGCTAATAACCAGTTCTCCGGCAAGTTCAAAACTGGCAAAAAATAATAAATGCTTTTTATCGCACAGAATGGCAAATCTATCACAATTGATCACACTTGCATCGTTGAATTATGCAATGATGACGCTATTGTTGAGTGTCCCCTTGTTTGTCATTTGAAGCTGGAAATTGTGTTGGCTATTCCAGTTATGACTTAACTAATAATGTCGATGGCTGTTTCTCTCTGCTGACGTGTCTCGCTATGTTTATTTTAGATACGCAAAGCTACTTTCTGAAACTGAGAAGACAAAAGGTAAACTTTTGTCTGATGAAAACCGGGATATAGACAGCAGCAAACGTATTGAAGAGATGGAGAAGGCTCGACATGAAGCTCTGGCCGTATCAACGCAGCGTCACAAAGAAGATGGAGAGCTAATAGACAAATTAACAAGAGAGGTAACCCAAAATACCTACTGTGATTAAAGATTTTCTTCCGTTTCTCAGCAAACGCAAGACATTGACCCGATGTAGTTCGATGTTGGAACAATGTTGTAGACTGTGGGCCAAAATCAAACCAACATTGGGTCATTGTCTCATGTTTACCGTTTGCTCTATTCCCCTGCACATGGAAGAAAAAGATCTTACTACTATTTATAGTGTGTATTTGGGGGGGGGGGGCGATATGTCGAGTGCGCTCTTGTTATTATTATAATTATTCCACAATGTGAACGCAGCTCAGTCCGATCTTCACGAAAAAATTCTAAACACTGTTGAGGAATTACCGTATATCCCCGTGTATAATGCGATGTTTTTTCTTAGCTATTCATGTCACAAAAAGGCATTTCGTATTATACATAGATGTAGAATTTAATACAAATTTTTAGCTCTCTAGCGGTAAGTTCAGTGGTAAGTTCTCTAGCGGTAGAACGTATCTTTAAACATAGGCCAGTCAGTGTGTTTGGTAAGCAGGCCTATACACACGATACAACAAGACTGTGCCTTTCCAACTAGTAGCAAACAAGAGACTTTCACCCAATGCTGGTACATTGTTGGGCCACCGTCTGCGATGCTGACACAACATTGTACCAGCATTGGGTGAATGTGTCGTGTTTCCTGGGAGCCCCCGTCTCACATTCCCGCGGACGCGCGTGGCACCTTTGACAACCACGGGCAGATAAATGACGCCGTTAGTCTGCAACCAATTCACACTCCTGACCTGTTCATTTATATTAATAATGATTTAATCTAAGATCGCCTTTCATATGGGAGTGTTCTATTGTGTACGACAAATCTGAACATGATATTTTCATATTGGAATGAGAGAATGCGTTGACGAATAACAAGATATCACTGATTATATCTCCTATCGCAAATTCTATACATGTAGGCCTCAGAATGTCCATATTGCTGGGATAACATTAACGCCTACCGCTGTTGCCGCGGCTGATACAGTATTGAGCAAATGGTGGTATCTGTTAGCTGTAGTTCATGGAGCGCTGCTGTGTTATTGCACCCTGTTCTTATTTGAGCACGACGATATTAAAATATGGTATTTGTAATAGATAAATTAAAATAATGTAAATTTGTCGGCGAAATATAAATACGTTATTTAAAAATCTGTGTGTATATATATGTAGCCTATGCAGGCCTCAGAATGTCTGCCGATCGAGACAGTCCCGATGACATCCACTCTGCCGTAGAAAATGAAAATAGAGTATCTGCTTACTTTATAAGTGAGCAAATACTGCCCTTTGGTTTTGCAGAGATGTACTGTTGCCACTGTTCCCGCAATTGAGCATCGTCTATTCAGGCACGGCGCTATTTAGTAGAATAAGATAATATCCATGCCTCACATTTAGATGGCCCGGAACGCTGCCGACCGGGACGCTGCCGCCATCCACAATTTGAGGTCGTATTATACAGAGGAGTAGGCGTTTTTCAGGTCATCAGAGGCCTCAAATCTTAACTCGTATTATACATGGCGTCGCACTATATGCGGGGATATACGGTACCTTGGTTGAGTTTGCCATATTGACGTAAATGCTCTTTAGTCGCCAATCGTCATCTGATCTTCGAATTTTTTTTCAACTTTCTCTCGAGGATTACCCTTGTTCGAAAATCATTTAATTTGTTTATCTAATGCCCCTGCAAATAGACTTAAACGCTATCCGGTAGCCAATATTCATCCGATCTTCATATAATTTGTTCTGATCGCTCTCTGATGGATTACCCTGCTTGAGCTGATAATCAGCTAATTTGCTAGTCTATTATGGCTTCTCAGACTATTCCTTACAAATCATCATAAACACTCTGCAGTCGCAAATGTACATCTGAAAAAAATTCTGATCTCACCAAATTCATGCTAATTAACACGATCATGTACACTATATGATCATTGATCAAACTAGTCTAATAAGCGCCTATCCCACTGTAATCTCAGGGGGCATTCTAATTAACACCGGGGCAATTATTAAAATAAATACGACATATAGATTACCCCTGGTTAAGCTCGAAACATTAGCTTGTGTAGTGGTTACAACGAATACTGGGGGGGGGGGGTATGTTCGTCCTACACTCTGCTATGCAGCTTTCCTTTCAAAAAAATGACTCCATGACTGAGGGGTAACGTTCATGTTGCCATCCTCAGAAGGGTCTCCTGGTCCAGGTTAGCTTGTACGTTCATTTATTAGCTCCCGCCGTCACCGTAGATGAGCGAAGGGAGCTATGGATTCTACCTCCGTTTTTTTTTGGCCTCTTCTTTTGCCTATAACTTTGTGAGAAAATAAGCTAGGATAACAATTTTTGGTATGTGGGTTACTTCCAGGTGGCTAATGGACGGGTTAAAATATTTTAAATCTGAATTCAATACGCAAGGTTGCAGAGGAGAAAATGATGATGTGACGGCGTTGGGCCGTTGGGCCGTCCGTAAACAATTCGTTTCCGGAGCATATCTCTGAAAGTACTTGTCCGATGGTCTTCAAATTTTACACACAACACCCCTAGGGGGTCTAGTTGTGCCTTTTGGGGTATTTGAACTTTGACCTACTTCTGGTTCAGAACTATGACCTATTTAGACGTTTTGATGCGCACTTCGTTTCCGGAGCAGATCTTGAAAAGTACTGGGCCTATGACAGTCATATTGCACATACATGTTCTCTAAGGTCCCTAGTTGTGCCTTTTCAGGTTTTTGGACCTTGACCTTGAAGTTGACCCAGCACTTTGACCTAATTTATAACATCGGTAAATCCGACTGAAAGATTTTGCGGAATATCATGAAAACCGCTCAAGATAGCTACACCATTACTATAAAACAAATTGTGAGGTTTCAGGAGAGGATGCATCTTGAAAAATTTCAAGTCGATAAAATGCAAAATGGCCGCCTATCGGCCATTATTCACCTCGACAGGCCTGATATTGAGGAATATCATGAAAACCGCTCAAGATAGCTACACCATTAATATCAAATAAATTGTAAGATTTCAGGAGAGGATGCATCCTGAAAAAATTGAAGTTGAGAAAATTCAAAATGGCCGCCTATCAGCCATTATTCACCTCGACAGGCCTGATATTGTGGAATATCATGAAAACCGCTCAAGATATCTACACCATTACTATAAAACAAATTGTAAGGCTTCAGGAGAGGATGTATTTTGAAAAAAATCATTTTGTCAAAGTTCAAAATGGCCGCCAATCAGCCATTATTCACTTTCACATGGCCGTTATTTGGTAAACCGTGCTAGATGGCTAGACCATTACTATAAAACAAAATGTGTGATTTCAGGAGAGGATGCATCTTGGAAAAATTTGACTCGATAAAATTCAAAATGGCCGCTTATCGGCCATTATTCACTTTCACATGGCCGTTATTTGGTCAACCGTGCTAGATGGCTAGACCATTACTGTAAAACGAAATGTGATATTTCAGATGAGGATGCATCTTGAAAAAAATTGACTTGATCAAATTTAAAATGGCCGCCTTTTCGGCCATTATTCATTTTCACATGGCTGATATTTGGTAAACCGTGCTAGATGGCTAGACCATTACCTGATTACTATAAAACAAAGTGTGAGTTTTCGGAGGAGGATGCACCCTGAAAATTTTAAACTTACGAATTCAAAATGGCCGACAATCAGCATTATTTACCTCGATAGGCCTGATATCAGGTAAACCGTGCTAGATAGCTAGACCATTACTATAAAACAAAATGTGACGTTTCGAGGGAGGATGCCTTTTAAAAACTTTCGACTCAATCGAATTCAAAATGGCCGCCTATCGGCCACTATTTACTTGCACATTGCTGATATTTGGTAAACCGTGTTAGATAGCTGGACCATTACTATAAAACAAAATGTGAGATTACAAGAGAGGATGCATCTTGAAAAAAATTGACTTGATCAAATTCAAAATGGCCGCCTATCGGCCATTATTCACTTTCACATAGCCGGTTTTTAGTAACCGTACTAGATGGCTAGACCATTACTATAAAACAAAATGTGAGATTTCAGGAGAGGATGCATCTTGAAAAATTTTGACTTGATCAAATTCAAAATGGCCTCCTATCGGCCATTATTCACTTTCACATGGGCGATATTTGGTAAACCGTGCTAGATGGCTAGACCATTACTATAGAATGAAATGTGAGATTTCAGCTGAGGATGCATCTTGGAAAATTTTGACTTGATCAAAAATTAAAATGGCCGCCTTTAGGCCATTATTCACTTTCACATGGCCGATATTTGGTAAACCGTGCTAGATAGCTAGACGATTACTATAGAATGAAATGTGAGATTTCAGCTGAGGATGCATCTTGAAAAATTCTGACTCGTTCAATTTCAAAATGGCCCCCTATCGGCCATTATTTACTTTCACATGCCCAATATTTTGCAAACTGTGTTAGATGTTAGTCCATTACTATAAAACAAAATTTGAGGTTTCGGGGGAGGATGCACCCTAAGTTTTTGACTAATTTATATCGAATTCAAAATGACCGTAAATCAGCTATTAGTTACCTCGATTGGCCTGATATAGGGTAAACCGTGCCAGATAGGTAGACCATTACTGGGATACTGATTAGGATCATTAATTTCAATGGAGGTTTGCAATCTCTGACAGACTGTCTAGTTCTTATCCCACTCTTAGACTGGGCTTCTTAGACCTAGTTGTCTTGCGTCTTGTTGACCTAGCCTAGGACTACATTAAAAACCCTACACAAAATTGCTTAAATCAAATTCTAATTCGTCGCGGGAGCTCCTGGACTTATGTAGTCTTGTTTGCATTTCATTCCTTCATTCTATTAAACAATGGTATCAAATCTGGCATGGGATCAAAATGAAAACAAAGGTTACAATATACATGTCATACTTATTGTTTTAGCCATTGTTTAGAATAACCCCTGGTATGTGGTGCTTTAAATATGCAGGTACAAGAATTAAAGACCAGTACGATGAAGGCTGATGGCGATTGTCAGCTCGCTGAACACAGATATCAGAAATCCTGTACTGATATTGAGGTAATAGTTTTTGCTGTGACTAACTCAACTTGTTTAACCAATCAACCTTCATCCTGCTGATCACGACTATTGTCATTTTTAATTTGTTTTATTTGTCGATTATTCACTGATATTGGGAAGAAAATGTGTGTTTAAACATCAGGATTTGCAAAGTATAGATATCTAATTAAAGAAATATGAGTAATTTTCAGCCATTTGAAGTTGTGGATAGCGGTAAGTGGGTGAAAATTTAAAAAAATTAAGAAGGATAAGGGTTAGCCCTTTCAGAGGGTGGAACTGCTGATGCAATTTCCAACTTCAAAAGGATGAAAAATATTTATACTTCTGAAAAAATAGACATCCCACAAATTAAATTAGTTGATTATCTAAATATCTGCCACAGATTATTTTATCAATTTCAGTGTTATTTTAATTGGTTTGAAACTGAAAAGAGCAAGTGTTAATTATTTTTTTTGTTACCCAGAATTTGAAACAAGAGATGAGAACGCTGGAGAATTTGCAATCTGAACACTCGTCCAGTAAACGTAGACAGGATATGGACCCTGACAGAATGTTGGACAGAATACGCAAACTGGAATTTGGCAAAGACCTGGCAGAACAACGCTGTGATAAATTTCAGGTCCGCATTAAACAGCTGGAAGGTGTGTATCGGCGTCAAATGTGTGTGTAGATGTGCCCTGTCTGTTAACAGTTATCCACTAAGTTACAATTCAAATTTTCACCCACTTGAAGTTGTACATCGCTGCCGCAACCCACAACTTCCGTTTGGGTGAAAATTATACATATTTGCTCATTTTGAGACCGATCAATTTGCAGATCTTGATTGACTAATAAAACTGATTTAAAACGATAATAGTATAGCCATGTGGGAAGTAACATTTGCAGTGTTACATTTGAACCCTCCTACAAAACTGTCATTTTCATTCAAATCAATGTGAATATATTATGTTTTGATTCTATACCCCAGTACACTATCCTAATTAACCCTTAGACCACTGAGCCAAGAAATTTAAATTTTCAGCCACTTAAAGTTGTGTCTCGCTACCGCGATCCACAACTTCAAGTGACTAAAAATTAGTTTATTTTGCAAAATCTAGGTTGGAATGATTATCACAGATTTGAGACATATTTAATTTTTAAAACCTGGTTATACAAGACAATTAAAACATGAGAAAACAATACTATAGTCAACTGTAGTCGACATCAGTGTGCTAAGGGTTAAAACTAACAACCTCCTTATTGTGATAAATTTACCTATGTTATGGGTCTACGGCCATTGTAATTATAGACGTCTCTAAAAACTGTCCCCTCTCTGAAAAGGTTAACATTATCTATATTATGTGAATTGTTGTTGTAGTAACTCCTCACAATGAAATGTGCATATAGTGTACATGATGTGGGATTTATTTTTAACCCTTACAGCGCGGGGATAGACTTTAGTCTTCAGAATCTGACGACTAAAGTCTATCCCCGCACTTTAAGGGTTAAAATATTTCTAATGGCCGTACACCCATAACACAGGTATTCAAATGAATCAGAAAGAGCTAACTAAGACGTTTATGATGATTTCAACTTGAAGAAACCTCTTCGATCTCCATGGTTTATGCAAAATATTTCAGCGCTTCAAGGGGTAAATCAGGGGTGTGGGCCTTTAGTGCAATACGGGCATTTATTAGAATAAGTTGAGTATATTATGTTTACTTTTATAACTATATTACAGGTGACGCCAAAAAGACAGAAGACGTGCAATTTGAGAGAAACAGTCTGCAAGGACAGCTAAGAGAGACGCAAAATAGTTTGCGACAACAACAAGAATCGTTTACTAAAATGCGGCAACAGCTTACAGCTACCCACACTGAGCTGGATCAGAGCCGCTTAACAATTGACACTCTTAAAAATAAAATTCACAAAGTGAGTTAAAAATGCTCAGTTATTCAAATAATTCAACTATGTTTTTCATCGAAAGGACAATTTTTTGTCAATTGAAACTTGATTGTGCATCAGCAGTTTTAGCTTCAAATAAATGAAAAACAAAAACTGTTGCAACAAGAATTAAGGCTCCCCCTACCAGGGGGAGGCTTTTTGTTTTGTACGGTCTCGTCCGCCGGCACATGGCATCCTGATATCTCCAAAACCTCTTTTTCAATTCATTTGATGTTCAACATACTGGATACAAGTATTAATTCTTAAGCTGCATCAATTTTTATGAAAGTTCGGAAAATATTCAGGTCATGGTGGCCATCTTTAATCTTTTTTTGTCAAATTAGGACCTTGTCACCCTGATATCAACAAAACAGCTTTTTCGATTGACTTTGTGTTCAACATACTGGATGCAAGCATTTATTCCTAGGCTGCATGAATTTTTCAGAAAGTTCGGGAAAATATTCGGGTCATGGCGGCCATCTTTAATCTTTTTTCGTCGAATTATGACCTTGTCAACCTGATATCTACAAAACCACTTTTTTGATTGACTTTGTGTTCGACATAATGAATGTAAGTTCGGGAAAATATCTAGGTCATGGCAGACATCTTTAATCTTTTGGGGTCAAAATAGCACCTAGTCTTTCTAAAGCTGTTAGCCTCTGCCTCATAATATTACTTGATAATTACATGTACAAATTGATTATCTGGTAAAATTATAATTAATGTTCAACTCTTATTTTAAAAGTGTGCGGGGGAGCCTTCTCGGTAAACACCTACATCTAGTTGGATAAAGAATTCTAAATTTGATGTAGGCATCAAATTCAATGTATTCTGAAATTGACAAAATGGAATAGAAATAGAATAGAATTAGTTATAAAATAAGTGTACAATGTTCCCATGGTTTTAAATTACTTTTACAAATTGAATAGTTATAAAATAAGTCTACACTGTTCCCATGGTGTTAAATTACTTTTACAAATTTGTTTGTTATTTCATTACAAAATTTCATTGATACTTTGTTTTATCTCATTACAAAATCTTACATATTGAAAAGAAATAATATGTTGAAAATTAGGCTCATCTAGCACTGAAGGGGCTTATATGTGATGATTTTTCTGTTAAGGTTGAAGAGGAGCGAGCAAACCTTTTTAAGCAACATAAAAAGGATTCCAAGGAGGATTCAGAAAAAATGCAAGAGGAAGTAAGAAACCTCAGTGATATGCTGATGGATAAAGATTTTGAGATCTTACGTCTCGGCGAGAAGATAGAAGATTTGGAAAGAAAGGTACAGCACTGCCTTGACCGCTTAGAATTTTTCATTTATATTTTCAAAGTTCCCACATAACTTTGAAAACCATGAAATTTGGAAAAAATCTGGAAAGTCGGGTATTAAAATCCCGTTAAAAATCAGGGTAGAGTAGGGAAATTTTAAGATATTTAATTTTAGTTGTGACTGTATACTTTAAGCTCTCGAATAGTATTTAATTTCAGTACTGATGTTGAAATTGCTATATTGTACGAGCAATATGTGTTTTGGACAGCTTTGTCACAGAAGGAGGTTGATCAATAAGACTGTTCAATTTAGTAGTTTGTATACACTGATTTTTCTATCAATTTGGAAATTTTTGAACAATCATGTTAAATTTATTTCATTTTTTTTGTGGGAATTCTGATTTTATATGTTGTATAAATAGGGCTGGGGAATATTTCTGAATAGGAAATTCCAGCACAGGGGCAATTCGGCTACCATTTTCTAATATAGTGTCCTTCTTTCCTAAATTTTGGAGCAAATCTATAGAGCTGAGGTAGTCATTTTCACAATTATTGAAATAGCCTTAACCAACTTTTCTAAGCATCTGTTTTTTCTGTTATGCGCAGCCTCTGAAATGTTGCCCATTTTCCAAGATTGTGCCCTGCTTTCCTTTTGAGCCTTCTACGCTGAACTGCTCAGCTGATTTGCGAGATTTATAGGGCAAATCAAAGACCCTACTATGGCCGAGACATGATTAGATTATTGCGCAAATCCATAGATTGAAAGGGCTCAAATATTGAATTATAATAAAATGAGGGGGGGGGGGGTTTAATTATGCTGTGATTGTACAATTAAGAACTTGTGCATTAATATATGTTTTCAATAAGGTGCAGACAATGTGTAATTCCACTTTAGCAAATATGTAGGTCTACTCGGCAAATACAACACAGGGGTTGATCCTAAATATTACTTGGCAATAGCCCACACCGCAAAGAGCCACTGACATTTTTATGAACAAAATAGGACTTTGTACAGCAGAGCCCTATTTCGGGCTACGATCTTAGGTGATTACCGTATATCCCCGTGTATAATGCGATGTTTTTTCTTAGCTATTCATGTCGGAAAAAGGCACCTTGTATTATACATAGATGTAGAATTTAATACATTTTTTTTCCTCTCTAGCATCAAGTTCAGCGGTAAGTTCTCTAGCGGTAAAACATATCTGTAGACGTAGGCCAGTCAGCGTGTTTGGTAAGCAGGCCTATACAACATGCAAGAACAACAGTTAGACTATGCTTTTCCAACTAGTAGAATGTCATTTACTGTATTTCATGGGCGATGTAATATTAGCGGCCTTGCGACGATAGGATAATGCACCCATTGAGCTCGATACATTAACGCAATGCTGGGTCAAAGTTAGGACAGTGTCGTCGACGCTGGCCCAATAATTATAAAGCAGCAGTGGACATTGAGTCGTGTTTGTTGTGAGGCCTCCGTCTCACATTGTCGACGTTTTTCCCACCGACGCGCGGGGCACCTTTGACAAACGCGGGCAGATAAATGACGCCGTTAGTCAGTATTAGTCTGCAACCAATTCACACTGCTGAGTTGTTCATTATTAATATTGATTTAATCTAAGATAGCCTTTCATATAGGAGTGTTCTATTGTGTACGACGGTAGGCCTATCTGAACATGATATTCTGGAATGAGAGAAATGTGTTGACGAAATATAATAAGATATCACTGATTATATTTCCTATGGCAAATTCTATACGTGTAGGCCTTAAAATGTCCATATTGCTGGGATAACGTTAACGCCTACAGCTGTTGCCGCTGATGATACGATATTGAGCAAATGGTGGTATCTGTTAGCTGTAGGCCTAGTTCACGGAGCGCGGCTCTGTAACACGTGCATTGTCACACCTAGACACCTTATACAGCCACGCACCTCTTGTGTCTAGACAATGCGGCTAGTCTGCAAATGTTTTACTATCACATTTCATCTTGCAATGTTCTTATTTGAGCACGACGATATTAAAATATGGTCTTTGTAATAGATAAATTAAAATAATATAAATTAGTCGGCGAAATATAAATATTTAAAAATCTGACTGATTATATTTCCAGTGGCAATTTCATACAGTGTTTATGTAGCCTATGCAGGCCTCAGAATGTCTGCCCCAGACGAGAGAGTCTCGAAGACATCCACTGTGCCGTGGAAAATGAAAATACAGTATCTGCTTACTTTACAAGTAAGCAGATACTGCCCTTTGATTTTGCAGAGCTGTAATGTTGCCGCTATTCCCATCATGGGGCATCGTTTATACAGGTGTCTGTCCTGTGTAGCTGCGCTAAATATTAGCTGATTGGTAGAACAAGATATTATCTGACCTCACATTTAGATGGCCGGGGACGCTGCCGACATCTAAAATTTGAGGTCGTATTATACAGAGGGGCAGGCGTTTTTCAGGTCATCCGAGGCCTCAAATTTTAACTCGTATTATGCATGGCGTCGCACTATACGCGGAGATATACGGTAACCCTTTCAAGCCTGAATTTACCATTGTCATCTCCATCCACTACAAGCCGCGAGTTGCTGTCGCAATTCTCGACTTGTAGTGGATGAAGATGATTTGAAGTGGGTGAAAGAGTAAAGAAAATTGTCTTGTATTGGTAAACCAGTTTCCTGGTAATTTTCCTCCTGAAACCCTTAGTTGTAGGAAAATCAATTGTGTTTTCTGGGATGGAAAATGATGCTTTGATGCTTCGTGAGGGCTCAAAGGGGCAACTGGCCTTAAATGAAGCAGAATGAGCAAACTAACAGTGATGATGATTTCACTTCCTTTATTTATTTGGTTTATATCCAAATATTTCAGCGCTTGAACCCTTACAGTGCGGGGATCAACTTTAGTCGACAGAATCCGACGTGTGTAGACTAAAGTCAATCCCCGCACTGTAAGAGTGAACATATTTTTTTCTAATCATGGCCGTAGGCCCATAACATAGATATTCAAATAATTCGGAAAGAGTTATTTAAGACATCTATGGTTATTTCACATTGAAAAAACCCATTGGTCTACATGGTTTACAGGTTGAGAGTTAAAGCAATGTTGGCTTATGATAATGGCTCAACACCAAACCAACAGTGACTGAATGTTTGCGTGGTAATTACTTCTAATCTTTCACAGGCAGTTGTTATTTATATTAAGGTTTGGTGCCCCTCTGTCAGCACCTAGTTATATCGAAAAACAGCGATCATGTCTCTCCCCCACCCCCCATGATAAAACTATCTGAATTCATCGAGTGTACATTGTGATCATTTTTGAAAATATTTTTTTTATTTTAGAATGAAAATGCACATTTTGACCAGAAAGAAAAGGAGCTACATGCCCGTGAGTTGTATTTTATTGACATAATGTAGTCACTAAATTATTACTCGTGCTAAGTTGCTGATTTTAAAGGGGTATTACTTTAACATTGGGCGAACATCGAGGACGTTGGCCCAGCAAAAACATTAGCACTTTACCTATCACATTATCTTATTTAAGTTTTCACTCATTTAAAATTTCAAGTTTTGGGTCACGTTTACTCATTTGTTTAATCTTAAACCATATTTGCACATGTTGATGTTTAGCCCTCTAACCGCCCAATTATTCAATTGGAATTTTCACCCACTTGAAGTTGTGTCTTTCTGATGCGATCCACAACTTCAAGTGAGTGAAAAATATTCAAATTTGACAAAATATAGGTAAACTTTTTTCAATTTTTTGCTGATTGATGTCACATTTTATCTTCTATGTTTATAAGCTGATAT
Source organism: Flabesymbios commensalis (assembly GCA_964017125.1). Classification (NCBI taxonomy): domain Eukaryota; kingdom Metazoa; phylum Annelida; class Polychaeta; order Terebellida; family Flabelligeridae; genus Flabesymbios; species Flabesymbios commensalis. Next base: position 16,103,998 of record OZ024909.1, read on the forward strand.
ATCGTCGCCTCGGAGCTAAACGATCCTATCTGCCACTCTAACGAGTGTCAGATAGGATCATTTAGCTCCGAGGCGACGATATGCTAGCGAAAATGCAAAAAAAAACGAATATAATCGGTACCGGCGGTTTAAGGGTTAAACTGTTTTATCAAATTTAGTGATATTTCTATGTATTCCAAACATGATTGAAACCGTAGGGACAGCGGGGATAGTTGTAACATTTTCAATATTCTAGTATTTTTACAAGTGATAAAATAACTTTTTATGGTAGATTATTAAAAACGCCTACCTCATATGTAAAGTCTGAAATATAAAACCATCATTAAGCCAACAAACCCAGCAAACATAAGACTTTGATCCTAAGTTTAAAGTGGGATTTATTTTGTCTGCTAATTGTACGCCATTTGCTGGTGTCTTGTCACAATTAAGACTTGGAAAAACATAGAAAGACTTGGAAAGACAAATTCTTTAATAGCAGTGTAAATTTACATATAAAATTTTACATTTCGTATTATAGTTTGTGTTATATTTTGTATTATAGTCTGTAGTATATTTTACCACTAGTATTGTACATATTTAAATCAATGTACTATTGCATGTGTATAAAGAGGGCCCATTGCAAATTAGTACCATGTACTAAATGGTCTACCCTCTATAAATAAAGTTTATTATTATTATTATTATTATTATTATTATAATGTAGCATTGGATTGAAAGTAAAGTATGATTTGTTTGACTTTTCAAACATAACTTTCAGCCAAAAAACCAAGATTTTATGAGAAAATTTTTCACATTATTAGGCAGTGTATATTTATTGGTTTTTGGAAAAAGGTGTAAAAAGTGACATAATGTTAAAAAAATTTTGTTAATATTGTGTACAACCGTTATGTCCGCCCTTACCGAATATCCCCGTGTATAATGCGATGTTTTTTCTTAGCTATTCATGTCACAAAAAGGCACCTCTTAATATACATAGATGTAGAATTTAATACAATTTTTTTAGCTCTCTAGCGGTGAGTTCTCTAGCGGTAAAACGTATCTGTAAACGTAGGCCAGTCAGGGTGTTTGGTAAGCAGGCCTATACAACAAGAACAACAGTTAGACTGTGCCATTCCAACTAGTAGAGTGTCATTTACTGTATTTTATGGACGACGTATATTAGCGGTCTAGCGACGATTGTGATAATGCACCCAGTGAGCACGATACACTATACGCAATGCTGTGTCAAAGTTAGGACAGTGTCGTCGACACTGTCCCAGCAATTATAAAGCATCATTGGACATTGAGTGTGTTTGTTGCGAGTGCAAAAAAGAGACATTCACCCAATGCTGGTACAATGTTGGGCCACCGTCTGCGACGCTAACACAAAATTATTCTAGCATTGGGTGAATGAGTCCTGTTTGCTGGGAGCACCCCGTCTCACATTCCCGCCAAAAGACAAAGACGCGTGTGGCACCTTTGACAACCACGGGTAGATAAATGATGCCGTTAGTCTGCAACCAATTCACACTCCTGACCTGTTCAATTATATTATTAATGATTTTATCTAAGATCGTTTCTCATATATGGGAATGTTCTATTGTGTACGACGGTAGACCTACCTGAACATGATATTTTATTAAGATGTATCGGAATGAGAGAATGTGTTGACAAAATATAACAAGATATCACTGATTATATTTCCTATGGCAAATTCTATATGTTTAGGCATTAGTCTGCAAATGTTTCACAATCGCATAATTCATCTAAAAATGTTCTTATTTGAGCATGACGATATTAAAATATGGTCTTTTTAATAGCTAAATCAAAATAATATAAATTTGTCGGCGAAATATAAATATTTTTAAATCTGTGTGTATGTAGCTTATGCAGGCCTCAGAATGTCTGCCCAAAACCAGACAGTCCGGATGATATCCACTCTGCCGTGGAAAATGAAAATACACATCTGCTTACTCTACAAGTAAGCAGATACTACCCTTTGGTTTTGCAAAGCTGTACTGTTGCCGTTGTTCCAGTCATGGAGCGTCGTGTATGCAGGTATCTGTCCTGTGTCACGGCGTCATTTAGTAGAATACGATAATATCCATGCCTCACATTTAGATGGCCCGGGACGCTGCCGACATCCAAAATTTGAGGTCGTATTATACAGAGGGGTAGACATTTTTCCCGTCATCAGAGGCCTCAAATCTTAACTCGTATTATACATGGCGTCGCACTATACGCGGGGATATACGGTATATCATACATAGACAGTATAAACATTGAGCAGTAGAAAGGGAAAACACTTCTCATTTTCTAAATAGTAGCATGCCTTTCTTTTTAAAAATAGTATTTAGGATTTGAAAAGTCTTCCCATGTAATATTTTAATTAACTCTAAATTTTGATGTTTTTTCATGAAGCAGATCACACTAAATATATAGCGGAATTAGAAAATGAGAAGAAAGAATTGGAAAGACAACTGAGGGAGACACGGGATAATTTGGATAAGAATGAGGAGTCCGCGAAAGAAATGCGGAAAGAGCTCGCCACAGGCCAAACAGATCTGGCCGAGAGTCAAAAAACTATAGACACACTTAAAGATCAGCTAGACACACTTAAAGATCAGCCACAACAAACAGTAAGTAAACCAACATGCAACACCACACAATTTTTACCTGAAAGTGTGTCTGAAAAATTAAATTTATTTATTTGCCCCAGGGCTCGAAATTGAACTTGATATACCCCAGGGCCCGAAATTGGACTAAATTTAGACTTGTCCAGTCGGACAACTGGCTAAAATATTGACTAGTCCTTCCCAAAAATAGCACTTGTCCTTCCTGATTATTGTCAAGCAGGAACACTTGTCCGGAAGACAAGCTCAGTAAAACTGAACTCTTCCTTCCCAGACTGTTGGTCATATCGGAGGGCCAATCTCGAGCCCTGTACCGGTAACATGCTCTGAGAGATAAAATGTGCTCTGAATGAAATTTTTGACACTAGCAATTCAGTAAACATTTTCCAAGATGGCTTATGAGCTTTCCTAGATAATTTGCTGAACTGATGAATCCGGTGTTTTTGGTGAGTGGAAAAGGAGCTGGTACAGGGCCCTGTTTCACCAACTTGCTCAGCTAAGTCGCCCTGTACTGCAGTCAGTCCTAACCCTTAAAGCGCTGAATTAATTTTGTATAAACCTGGAGATCAAAGGGTTTATTTAAATTATAAATCATCATAAATATCTTCGTCAGCTCTTTCCAATTTATTTGAATACTATAGTCTATCCCCGCGCTGTAAGTGTTAAGCTGACTAATTTCGACCGAACCCTTAGAGCGCAGGGACCATATTTATGCCTCTGAAGACAGTCCCACACTGTAAGAGCAAAAATATTTCTAATGGCTGTAGACCCATGACATAGTTATTCAAATAAACTGGAAAGAGCTAACCAAGACATTTATGATGATTTATAATTGAAAAAACCTTTTGGTCTCCATGGTTTCAATAAAACTAATTCAGTGTTGTAAGGTTAAGTCGTTTGATGAAACCAGGTCCAGATGGTATACTGGAAATCTGTCAAACTTTGTGGGGAAATCGTGACAGATTTCCCCGCAAGTATGTGAAGTTGCCTTATTTTCAAGTTACCCTCATTTTTTTAGCCCGGCTTTTAATTTTATTTAATAAAGGTATGCTATTGCAATTGAAGTTTGACCTTAGCATTTACTTGTGGGCACGATAACTTGAAAAGTTTTCCATGTATCCTTCCCAAATTTGTGATGCATGTTACAAATGACCAGTTCTGAGATTTTTTTTTAAATGGCCACTTTATTGCGATGCTCCGCATTTTACATCAATAATTTGACCTTGTGGGCGTGATAACATGAAAAGTTTTGCATTTTGTGTTAACATTTACTTGTGGGCGCGATAACTTGAAAAGTTTCTCATGTATCCTGTTCAAATTTGGTATGTATGCTACTAATAAACAGTTCTCGGACAAGTTCGATAATGGCTTAAAAAAAATCAAAATGGCCAATTTATTGCGCTTTTTTGCATTTTACGTCAATTATTTGACCTTGTGGATGCGATAACTTGAAAGTTTTTGATGTATCTTTCACAATTTTTTTATGCTTGGTACAAATGACAAGTTCTCGGACTAGTTCAATAATGGCTGAAAAAAATTCAAAATGACTGATTTATTGTTTTTTTTCAGTTCAACAATTTGACCTTGTGGGTGCGATAACATGAGAAGTTTTTCATTTATCCTGTTCAAATTTGTTATGCATTTTATTAATAAGCAGTTCTCGAACAAATTCGATAACAGCTGTAAAATTTTTTGCATTTCACGTCAATAATTAAACCTTGATTTTATTTGATAACCAAGTTCAATAATGGCGGCGGGCTATTGTCACGTGTGCTCTTGTTCTTTTTTCAACCTTATATGTTCATGTCTTTTTCAAACCAATTATTAATATGTCTTAGATAATCAATTAATGAAATATGGAACCTAAGTGTGAAACGATCGCGACGTTTCCACCTGCCTTCAGCAATGATCAGTATGGGTGATTCGGCTCATATTCTTTACCATTAATTAAATAGTTTAATTTTGTAGATGTTTAGTTCTCGTGAGGAGATGTTTTTTGTATATTCGAAGCTGGAATTTGCGATCGCAATTCCAGCTTCAAATGAACAAAAAAGAAAAACAAGAATTTCAACAGGACAGCGCTAACCCTTTAACCGCCGGTGCCACATATATTTGTTTTTTTATTAGTACATTAAGAACCACATTTTAAATATGTTAAAGACAAAATAGAACATCAACCAGCAAGATTTGAAAAGAGTTGACCTCCATTTTGTCAAATCTGATTAATTTTCACTCACTTGAAGTTGCGGATCGCGCCAGCGAGACACAACTTCAAGTGGGTGAAAATTCAAATTGAATAATTTGGCGGTTAAAGGGTTAAACAACGAAGTTAAATAATTTAATTTTCTCCCACTTGAAGTTGTGTCTAGCTACAGCATCCAAAAATTCAAGTGGTTGAAAATTATCGATATTTGTTTAATTTCAATTTAATTTTGTTCCCAATAATTGTTAGACGGCTGGTAAAACTAACTACTATTCGTGATTAGCAATGTTAGCGAGTTAATACAGAAACCATAAAACTTTTCAGTACGGGGACCGACATTGACGTCTATAGACGGTCGAATCCCAGTACTTCAAGAATTAAAAAGAAAAAATAATTGTCGTAGACCCTTAACATATGTATTCAAATAATGAATTCAGATGGAAAAAACCCTTGGTGCTTCCATGACCTAGAGCTGATTAGTTACTTTTTTGTAATGGTTAATTGCCAACGGAAAGGTGTCTTGTCAGATCATTATCTTGGTATTATTGATCTACTGCAATATAGTTTTATTATTCTTAACACTTTCAGTACTGGCAGTAATGTCCCCCAGAGTACTGGGCCCTAATGTATGACGTCATATAATTAGGCCGTCGTGGCGACGGCCCACATACTTTAGTGTACCCAATTTAGGCCGTCGTGGCGACGGCCCACGCACTCAAAGGGTTAAGAAACACAATTTATATTTCAGAATGAGAAGGAAGATTTGGACTTTGCCCTAAATTATATCAAAGAGTTGGAGGAGGAGAAAGAGCAGGTCTTCTGTGAGTTGATTTCACATGAACATAAATGCAACCAACAATAACCCAATATTAAATCCTTCAACTTGGGAAAGTGCTGAAAATTCCATAAGGAGTGTTGTTGCTAAAACTTTTAGGAGTATTTTTGACATACATGTGTTGAATTGCTGATTATGAGGCCCCTGTATGATGAGGCATCTGTAGAAGCCATCAACCCTTTAAGGTCTAAATTCAAATAAAAATCACCCACTTGAATTTCTGTCTCGATCCAGACCTTAACCCTTTAATCGCCGGTGCCGCATATATTTTTTATTAGCACATTAAGTACCACCTTTTAAACATGGTAAAGATAAAATGTGACATCAATCAGCAATATTTGAAAACAATTGTTCTCCATTTTGTCAAATCGGAATAATTTTCACTCACTTGAAGTTGTGGATCGCGTCAGCGAGACACAACTTCAAGTGGGTGAAAATTACAATTGAATAATTTGGCGGTTAAAGAGTTAACCCTTTAAGCCCTCATGATGCATAAAGCAACTGTTTTACCAAACACATGGCAATTTTCTTTAATTTTTAAACCACATCAAATCATCTTCATCCACTACAAGTCGAGAATTGCGACTGCAATTCGCAGCTTGTAGAGGATGAAGATGACAATGGTAAATTCAGGCTTGGAAGGTTAAGGTGTGTGAAAATAATCATATTTGTTTAATTTGAGACCAAACAATTGAAAACCTGGATGTTTAAAAATGTATTTTGCTCCCAATACATGTGATTTATTCGGCTATTAAAAAATTAGTAATTAGTAATGACTATAGTCATGCTTAGCAGGTTAAGGGTTAACTTCATCATTTTAAATCTCAGAATTACATTACATGTCAAATTGTTTGATTTGTGTTAACTAGCGATTGTTAACAACAATCACATGACTTTGTCATACAAATAATCAATGTAGTTTGTGTTTTTTTTTTTAAAAAAAGGTGATGCTGAAAAAATAGAGGAGCTAGAACGTGAGAAGGACGACCTGCAGAGACAACTGAGAGACACACAGGAGAATTTGGAATTTGAATTTGAAATGCGCAAAGAGCTCACTGCTGGCCAGACAAATATTGCTGAGAGCCAAGTAGCTGTAGACACACTTAAAGATCAGCTACAAACAGTAAGCCTACTAACATGCGATACCGCATAATTTATAAATTTGCATATTAAGCGAATCATCAATTGTTTTCAAATATCCAAAATTTGATATGGAATTAATTTTAATTTTGATTTTATGAAGAGAATGTAATTTAATTGTACGAATGGATGACTTTGTAAATGGTGAATATTAAAAAAAATAGTCGGGTTGTTTTACCGTAATTGATGGACTAAACCACGCACTGGTCTATGCCACGCAGAATGTCGAAATAGGCCTTTCTTGGTGCTCGAGTCTTAGATTATGAGCATTTTTTCTTTATCACACTGTTCTAAATGCTGATGATGATTTATATCCTAGATATATCAGATTGTTTTTATTAATATTACTATAAAATAAAAATAATAAGAATTAACAATACAGACGAATATTGTTATAATACGATCATTGGGGTCCAATAACTCAAATTGTGGTATAAGTGAATCGTGTTATACAGGACTGAATTCACAGTTAAACAATAAAAAAATTATCATTGTCCTTTGTGGTCATATTTGCATTATTAGGTGTGTTGATTAAATATTTATAGTACGCCTTTATTAAAATAACGGTAATAAAAATAACTTGCAGAACAAAAAGGGAACTGTTATTAACCCTTTAAGCCCTCACGATGCATTAAAGCATTATTTTACATCCCTGAAAACAGACCTAATTCTCCTACAACAAAATGGTAAATTTCCATAAAACTGGTTTACGCGTCAATTCTCTTTAATTTTTAAACCACATCAAATCATCTTCATCCACTACAAGTCTTGTAGTGGATGAAGATGACAATAGTAAATTCAGGCTTGAAAGGGGAACCTAATTGGAAAAACAAGTGTGTTTATATTAACAGGTGCGTTATGATCAAAAGGTATGACAGGATGAGCTGGCCAATGCTGGGATAATATTTGTGACATCGTTCACAATTAGTCACCCAGTGTAAACTGTCACTTCAAGTGTAAACCACAGCGATCCCTAGCAAACTCAATGTTGTTCTAACGTTGGCCCAATCTTAAGCCAACACTGGGTCACTGCTTCGTGTGTGCCCGGGGTCTGATATAATGGTGGCATGAGCACAGCAAATACACATTAAGCACATGTTTGATCAATGCTGTGCCGACGTCGAGGAAAGTGGGCCAAAGGTTAGCAACTTGTAATAAGACAGTAGTCGAATTTACGGCCCGCTGATCAGCCAATGTCGGGGGGAAACCACAAGGCTTACTTGTAATGACAAAGATGCGTTGTGTTTTCCTTATCTCGCACCATGCCATACCAATGTGTTATTTCGTCCTACAATTATGGCAATATGTTTGAATTAGAATACAATACAGGTTTAGTCAATTTATAGCACAATTTTTATAAGAGGAAATTAGTAAGATATGATTTTTGTGCTGTATTGCTTGCTATGATCTGCTTAAATTAAAACACAATATTCACACATTTTTTATTACACAATACATGGATGATCAAAACGTAATATGGTGATTGCACAGTATACATAGATGTTGGAACAGCGCTGGTCTAAAGTTGAGCCAATTTTGAGCATATCGTTACGAGCTGCTAAGCTGTCGTGTGAACCCAGTGACAAGCACTCCCGTTTGTGTTGTCAGTGGTATTAAGTCTGCACTGAAGAGTTTATATAAAATGATGTAGGCGTAACAGCTGATTTATAACACAATTATCTGTTAGAGAACCAAGCAAAAGGTATTTTATTTTTGGGGTTATGACCTTATCCTGCTATAACCTATTCATGCTGTAAAGATTCGTGCTATGACGATGTTTACTTGTACTTGCAATTTATTGTATTTTTTTTGTCATCAGTTAGAATGTGAGAAGAATAACCTACAGCTACAACTGAGAGAGACACAGGAGGATTTGGATAAGAACAAAGAATCTGTGATAGAAATGCGCAAAGAGCTCACCGCCGGCCAAACTGAACTGGCTGAGAGCCAACAAACTATAGACACACTTAGAGATCAGCTAGACACAGTGAAAGAGCAGCCACAAACAGTGAGCAAATATGGATACATTGCCAGATATTTAACCCTTAGGGCTCTGATGTCAATTATATTAGTATTTTACCATGTTAGTTACCTTAACATGTTTAAATTTGTCCTGAATTTGTGATTGTGATGTGCAGAAATTGTGGGTAGCGATAATTTCATGGCCGCGCTGACCGCTCGCCAATGCGCCAATGGCAATTAAACATACTTTTTGGCGATCAATACTTCTGGATGGCGAATAATTCGGCGTCTAAAATATCCCTGTGTATTTTGTTGAGCTGCAATGCAGTTTCATGCCAGTCAAGTCAAGCGGCATATCAGCAAGAACGTTTTTGATATCAGATTCCAGAAACTACCACATCAAGACAAGGGAAGGTCACGTGACGGCCGCTTCGGGATGGCACGATGTAGACACATTGATGTTACCATTGCATTTTTACCTATCACTAGGTTTGTCTACATCATGTAATCTGGTAATAAAGGGTAATAATTACCTATAGTCTATCGGGTTTGGTAAGTTTTCAACCCAGTCACAATGTAGACTACATGGTAATGCAACGACGCCCAGACAGCTAGTATTGTACAGTACTCATAATATATAGGCTTCAGTACTACTACCACTACTAGGCCTTAGTTTTTCAAGAAAAATTGCACACCCCTATCCAATAATAAACGCAGAACTATCAATCGTCTAGTTTTAAAATAGCAGTAACCAAGCAGTAAATAGCAATGATGGTCGCTTAGCGACCAAACAAGCTCAGAATAGGCTATGTGACTTTTTGCATCCATACTAAGGCAAAGACACATTGTAAATATTAGCAGAAAAATCACCGAAACTAAAGGCAGTGCAGACACTGATGAAGTAAAAAAACAGGGTCACAGATGCTATGGCTATGCCCACAGAATGAAATACAGCATCAAATACCTCATGACAAGAAAATAAATCCACTGACACCATTGATAATATTTACTGAGAAAAACTGACAAATTTGTTAGATTATTGAACGTAAATCAATTATAACTATCTGTTACTGTGAAAAGTTTTTTTTGCACATATATAAATGTGTCACCAGTAGGTAAAGGGTTATTAATAAACTATTAAAATATCTTTTTTTGTGTGCTATATATTTGGTTATTGTCCACTTAATTTGTTTTTTTTTCATATGGCTAAAATTTTGGCTACTACTTTTTTGAGGTCAGATCGGCCCCTGCCAGCTGTTTATTACCCAGTAGAATTATAAATACCGTATTTGCCATCATCACAACTCCACGTCGCTTATACAAAAGAAATCATTCATGATGTATGAAAGAGGAAACTTATGGATAAAAAATTATTAGCCGCATAATCGCGACCCGGCTGCAATTTCTAGTGGCGACAAATTCAACTTTACTTTCACTAAAGTTTTAGTTAGTTATTTCTTAAAAATTATCAGAAATGGTCATTTTTCTAAAATAATTTGTTTGGCCGCTCATTAGCATAGGCTTCTAGGGTTCGGGACTGCTAGTAGCATTGATTTACATTATCAAAATTTTGTGCCATGAAAATGTAATGTCCAAGACAATTGTTCGGCCATAGCTGTGACCGTCCATGTCAAGTTATACTGTATTTTTTTTTTTTTTAAATTCTTCCTTTTTTCAAGAAATATTTATATTTCAGAATGAGTCAGAAGATTTGGATACTGCACTTAATTATATTCAGGAGCTGGAAAAAGAAAAAGAACAGCTTTTCTGTAAGTTCTTTTTGCATCAGCCCTGTACTCGCTAAGTTATCTAATCTAACTTTTTACCCACTTGAATTTGTGTCATACTAACATGACCCATAACTTCAAGTCGGATCAATTATTCACATTTGTTTAACCCTTTCAAGCCTGAATTTACCATTGTCATCTTCATCAATTACAAGCCGCGAATTGCTGTCGCAATTCTCGACTTGTAGCTGATGAAGATGACTTGAGGTGGATGAAAAATTAAAGAAAATTGCCACATATTGGTAAAACAGTTTCATGGAAATTTTCATTCTAAAACCCTTAGGTGCAGGAAAATTAAGTCTGTTTTCAGGGACGTAAAATGATGCTTCAATGCATCGTGAGGCCTTAACCCTTTAAGCCCTCACGATGCATTAAAGCATCATTTTAAATCCCAGAAAACAGGCCCAATTTCCCTATAACTAGTGGTTTTAGAATTAATATTTCCATAAAACTGGTTTACCAATACATGGCAATTTTCTGTAATTTTTAAGCCACATCAAATCATCTTCATCCACTACAAGTCGTGAATTGCGACAGCAATTCGCGGCTTGTAGTGGATGAAGATGACAATGGTAAACTCAGGCTTGAAAGGGTTAAAGGGGCTCTGCTTGACTATTGTTGTTTTTAATGTTTTATTTGCCAATCAAATCACTGTCATTGGGAATGAAATGACTGTTTGAACATCAAGATTTGTAAATGTTTGGCCTGATTTTTTAAAAAATATCGCAAATTTTAAACCGCTTGAAACCTCAAGTGATTGAAAATTTAAATTAATTAATTTAGCAGGTAAAGGTTAATTTGGGACCAAACCACAACTCTTTATGTTTGATTGAACCCACATTTCATTTCCAGTAGCAGTGATTTGGCTAGCTAATAGCAATCTTTAAAAGTATTATTTCATTGTGTTTAGCAATAAAAGGGTATGTGCAACATTATTAACCCTTTAGCTTTGCATTACTAATTTATACAATAATGCAGCAGCTGATAAGTTAAAGCTATTTATTTATGTTCTATTTACATTTTTGCATTATTATGTTAAGGCAGTGTTCCATATTTTGCTTGCAATTCATATATAATAATGTTCAAAATATGTGCGTTAAAATATAATAATCACTTATGCAAAAAACAAACATTTTGAATCTGTGTTAGATCAGCATTGATACTGTTACTGCCCCGATTCACATATTTTTGTCATCATCATGTCTCTCCACAATTATAATCAATGTAATTTGTGTTTTTATTTTACAAAAAAGCTGATGCTAAAACCATAGAAAATGAGAAGAGCGACCTGCAGAAACAACTGAGAGAGACAGAGGAGAATTTGTACAAGAACGAGGAATCCCTGAATGAAATGCGCAAAATGCTCACCACTGGTCAAACAGACCTGACTGAGAGCCAACAAACTATAGACACACTTAAAAATCAGCTACACATGCTGAAAGACCAGCCACAAACAGTAAGCAAACCATTTAGATTTATTGTAAGCTTGAAACAGTTGTGTTTGATTTTTTTACCCTTTGAGCAGCCCGCTAACAGCTCTGGCAATTTCATCTGTTTTTTTATCTCCTGCTCGACGATGTCATGTGTGGGGTTATGCTGTCACCTCGGATGTCCGGCCGTCTGTCTGTCTGTCCGCAATTCGTCTCCGAAACAGATTTCGGGATTCTGACGTCTAAAGTCGATCTCAGTGCCTCAAGGGTGAATAATTCATTTCCCCCTGACTCATTTATGTCCTTGACCACAAAAAGTATTTTTACCATATATTAATCACCAAGGTCTTTAAGTTTTTGGTTGACTGTACTTTGGTCTACTTTCAGTAACTAGTTTAACCCATTTACTGTTTTACCCCTTGACCCCTATCGCTTTGGGTCATAGAGATGCACCCTGACATTTTTAAACTCAAATTCAAAATGGCCGACAATCTGCATTATTTACCTCGATAGGCCTGATATCACGTAAACCGTGCTAGATAGCTAGACCATTACTATAAAACAATATGTGACGTTTCCGGAGAGGATGCCTTATTAAAAACTGGACTCAATCGAATTCAAAATGGATGCCTATACGCCACTATTTACTTTCACATTGCTGATATTTGGTAAACCGTGTTAGATAGCTAGACCATTTCTATAAAACAAAATTTGAGATTTCAAGAGAGGATGCATCTTGAAAAAATTTGACTTGATCAAATTCAAAATGGCAGCCTATCGGCCATTATTCACTTTCACATGGCCTGATATTGGGTAAACCGTGCTAGATGGCTAGACCATTACTATAAAACAAAATGAGAGATTACAGAAGATGCATCTTGAAAAATTTCGACTTAAACAAATTGAAAATGGCCGCCTATCGGCCATTATTCAGTTTCACATGGCCGATATTTGGTAAACCGTGCTAGATGGCTAGACCATTACTATAAAACAAAATGTGATTTGTCGGGGGAGGATGCACCCTGGAAATTTTTACCTCTTACCGAATTCAAAATGGCCAACAATCGGCATTATTTACCTCGATAGGCCTGATATCAGGTAAACTGTGCTAGATAGCTAGACCATTACTATTAAACAAATAATTACTATAAAACAAAATGTGAGGTTTCGATGGAGGATGCACCTTGAAATTTTTTAACTACCGGTAGTCTATATCGAATTCAAAATGAACGTAAATCAGCCATTATTTACCTCGATTGGCCTGATATCGGGTAAAATGTGCCAGATAGGTAGACCATTACTGGGATACTGATTAGGATCATTAATTTCAATGGATGTTTGCAATCTCTGACAGACTGTCTAGTTCTTATCTTACTCTTAGACTGAGCCTCTTAGACCTAGTTGTCTTGCGTCTTGATTTTCGACCTAGCCTAGGACTACATTAATGAATCTACACAAAACTGCTTAAATTCTAATTCGGAGCGGGAGCTCCTGGACTTATGTAGTCTTGTTAATCATGTCTTGAAAATGCATGATTTTTCTTCGACTTTCTGTACAGTAAGGACTAAAGGGATGTTGCGAGTTGCAGAGCTGTTTTGGGGGGGCAGGAAAAAGGTGATGTCTGTTACCATTTTTTTGTGGTGAACATGGTCTCGATATTATTCAACTACTGCAATACATAGCTTCATCATTGTTTTTTTTTCAGAATAAGACGGAAGATTTGGACAAGGCACTTGATTATATAAAGGAGCTGGAAAAAGAAAAGGAACAACTAGTCTGTGAGTTCTTTTGCATTAGTGCAGCCAGCTATGGAATAATATTTCAACATTACTATTTATGAAAGAAATCCCAAATTAAATGATATGCTCCAAGTCTCAAGCCAATATGTGATGGAGACTTAATCGTGTGCAAGGAAAAATAATAGCTTTGTGATCTGGAGCTTTAGAAATAATTATGATTCAATATTTGGCACATAGAAGTGTGTTATTGCATAACATGACGTGACAGAAAGCCTCTCATTCTACAAACAATTGAAAAACTCGAGCTAACAAGGTCAGCATTGTCTGGTCAATGCTGAGGCCATATTAAAAATGCAGATTATAATGTTGACAAAAGGTAATTGTATTAGTAATATAGTATATACGAACGCATTATACAACTGATTTTTTTTCAGCTGGCGGTAGTCATTTAGTCAATTAAATATTTACATGTGTCTGATTATAGCTAGTGGTGCCATATTGTGTGGGTATATGCGACGTTGGACCGACAATGTAGTATCTGTAGTATTAGATGGATGAGTAATAGTGATAGAATTTCAATGACTTACTATTATTTTGAAATTTATTACATCTAGACTAATGTTCTATTACTATTTTTTGGAAATCTTTCAATTACTATCACATAGCTTACATGTAATAGATCACATGTTTGCTACTGTTTGGTATTTATTGTACTTATTGCTATTCAACTATTTTGTGTAAATGCTCTACAATCACCAACATTCATCTGATCTTCTAAAGCCATTCTCTGGCAGATTAACCTGTTTACCCATTAGGCTTGAAAATTGGCTGATTTGCTTGAAAGTGGATATAAAAAATTCCATGAAACTTGTCTACCAATACATGGCAATTTTTTTAAATTTTTAAACCACATCAAATCATCTTCATCCACTACAAGTCGAGAATTGCGACAGCAATTCGCGGCTTGTAGTGGATGTAGATGACAATGGTAAATTCAGGCTTGAAAGAGTTAAATATAAAAATTTGGGGTTGTTTTTTTTCAAAACAGGTGACTCAAAAAATATGGCAGAGTTGGAATATGAGAAGAACGAGCTGCAGAGACAATTGAGAGAGACACAGGAGAATTTGAGCAAAAACGAAGAATCCCTACTTGAAATGCGCAAAGAGCTCACCGCCAGCCGAACAGATCTGGCACAGAGTCTACAAACTATAGACACACTAAGAGCTCAGCTAGACACATTTAAAGATGAGACACAAACAGTAAGCGAACTTGACTCTTCTCCTGCTACTCCGTATATGCAAGGTTTTAAGAAAATTTTAAGTAAAAAAATATGTCACTGAAAATGGAATATATAGTTTGTTGTAGATATTTCAATTTAAAAGTTTTTTGTCATTTGGAAGCTGGGAATTGCGTTAGCAATTCACAGCTTCCAAATTACGAAAAATAAAATTGAAACAATTTAGCAGGACACCCTGGGAGCACAGATATCAATTACATTGTATTTCTGCGTTTTAGTTGGCACGTTTCTTAGATATATCTTCATCTTTACACTGCTAGGGTGTTTATAGTCACCCAAATCCACCCACCTCTGCCCTCTGCAAGTCGCCCAGTCATTTCAAAAAGGAAAGGAAAAAGTTTATTTTATGGTTTCTTTCTATTCACATTTAAGACTACTATTAGTAACTAACTGTTTTAAAATATAATGGTTTTTAATATCATTTGTTTATGAGTTGTATTTTATGATGTACAAAACGTTTCAGAAATTATTCAGTGGGCAACCACACATGCTGTAAATTGGATGCGGAGGTAATTCTGTGATGCTGTTTTGTTGGTAACTTAAATTTCACATAAGATGACCATGTCATTTCTGTTCACTCAACCCTTACAATGCTGAAATATTTCTGTATCAATAATGGAGACCAAATTTGAAATCTACATATTCTGATGTCTGAAGACACTATGTTTTTATTCCCTGTTTTAGATGAGAAAATCTAATAAAGGCATGCGGTAAAAAAAACATTAAAGAAAAAACTTTGGACCTAGGTATTTTTCGGAAAAGTTAATGTGGGCGACAAAAAAATAGTTTGAACCAATTTCTGGAAAAATAAATGAGGGCGACGAAATAAAAAACTTTGAATTTTTGAAAAAGACTAACTAACATCTCCTGAAATTAACATGTTTTTTTCTGAAATTGGCAAACATATAATGCGCTCGCTGGGCAGAAAAAAACACATTTTTTGTGATGCGCGGCCTTAGTGTAATGTGTGCGGTCATCTAAGACATAGAAAAAAACATAGTGGGCTAATGATGTGTTCGATCAATCTCGTTATAATGAAATAGTTTTATTTATCTACTGTAATATATATGTCTATTATGCTTTTTTCAAGAAATATGATGTTGAAAATAAGGCGGAGCTGGAATGTGAGAATAGCGACCTGCAACAACAACTGAGAGAAACGCAGGAGAATTTATATAAGAATGAAGCATCTCTGATTGAAAAGCGCGAAGAACTCATCGCCGGCCAAACTGAACTGGCTGAGAGCCAACAAATTATAGACACACTTAAAGATCAACTAGACACAATGAAAGATCAGCTACAAGCAGTAAGCAAGATAAAATAGATACAATGCCTTTGTCAATTATATTAGTATTTGTGCAGTCATTGAAATTCACATACTACAGTCGGACCGAACCTAGTAATAAATGCGAAGGTCTGATTAACAAAGAAATTAACCTGCCCTCATGTCTACAGTCTTGTAATCTCTTTGAGATATTCTTGTGATGTCTTTGGTGGTCTGATAATCATGTGTGAGGCTCAGTAAAAGTCTGTAGTTACTTAGTTACTGAACCTAATGTCTAGTAAAAAAAATGTATGAGTAGTAAAAGAAATTGATGTGTTTTTAAAGGATTTTTTTGTCAAGGCACCTTATTATCTGATAAGTTGGACTTTTTATCAAAAACATGAATTGTCAGTGAAAAACTTAACCCTTTAACCGCCGGTGCCGTATATATTTGGTTTTTCATTTTTTTATCAGCACATTAAGTACCACCTTTGAAACATGTTAATGATAAAGTGTGACATCAATCAGCAAGGTTTGAAAAGAATTGATCTCCATTTTGTCAAATCTTAATAATTTTCACTCACTTGAAGTTGTGGATCGCGTCAGCGAGACACATCTTCAAGTGGGTGAAAATTCAAACTGGATAATTTGGCAGTTAGAGAGCTGGAAAATTTTCATAAAAACTATTCAGGCCAAAAGTTTTCTTTTAATTTGAAATCATTATATATGTCTAAGTTAGCTCTTTCTGATTAATTTGAATATCCATGTTATGGGTCTACAGTCACTAGCAATATTTAAATTCATTCAGTGCGGGGATGGTCTTTATATGTCAGATGTCAGATTCTAACGTATAAAGACTGTCATTAAAGTCATTAAAAAGTCATTTAATTTTATTTGCTAGTCATTATAAGTCATCTATCATTATTGCGGAAGGTGCATGCAGTATGCTTCCAGGTCTTACTTTTATTTTGCATTTAATGCGACAAAAAGGTTTACATGTACATAGTATTAATTTGTTTATTTTCGTCAGTAAAAATCATTATATTTCAAGTGAAAAAGTCATAAAAAGTCATTATTTTAAGAAGAGTAGACCCGCAGGAACCTTGAGTCCCATTAGATTTACCAAAAATATCCTGCCCCCCCCCCCCATCTTTTTTTCAGATTGTGGATCCGCAGCTGATTTAGGCCCACTTTGTGCCCAATTTGGTTCATGAATATTTCCCATTTTGGTCATAAAAAAAATTGTGGCAACCCTGTTTAAATAACCTTTAAATTGCTTAGTAATGGAATTTAAATTATCACCGATCTGAAGTTGTCTTGTTACCACAAACCACAACAAGTTGATGAAAACTACTAAATTATATGCAATCTGAATCAAAGCATACGCCAATCTAGCATGTTTAATATTTATTCCTCCAATTTCATTTGTAGAGGATTTAAAAGATATGACTCTCAGTGAAGTATTCTCGATATTATTTATTTGTAATATATAGTACTGTAATATATAGTCTCATTCTTTTTTTTAAAAGAAAGATAATGCTCAAAATACAGCAGAGTTAGAATGTGGGAAGAAAGATCTGCAAAAACAACTGAGAGAGACGCTGGAGAATTTGGACAAGAATGAGCAATCCCTGATTGAAATGCGCGAGGAACTCGCCGGCGGCCAAACAGAACTGGCCGAGAGCCGAGTAACTATAGACAAGCTCAAAGATCAGCTAGACATGCTTAAGGATCAGCCACAACAAACAGTAAGCAAACTGACATGCAATAGCAGATTTTATCTCTTTTATTAATATTTCTGATTTTATATTTTACATCGTAAATCTGTGATGTTGTTTTGTCAGGTGACTTAAATATAATAAAAACAAGCAAGTCACACTCCCTGTATTTTAAGTTTGAAATGCTTGCTCTTATTTTTTTAGCTCCCGCCGTCACCGTAGGTGAGACGAAGGGAGCTATGGATTCCGCCTCCGTTCTGTTTTTTACCTCTTCTTTTGCCTATAACTTCGCAAGAAAATAAGCTAGGATAACAATTTTTGGTATGTGGGTTACTTCCAGGTGGATAATAGACAGGTTAAAATATTTTTAATCGAAATTCAATATGCAAGGTCACTGAGGAAAAAATGATGATGTTACGGCGTTGGGCCGTCCGTGAACATTTCGTTTCCCGAGCATATCTCTGAAAGTACTTGTCCGATTGGCTTCAAATTTTACACACAACCCCTCTAGGGGGTCTAGTTGTGCCTTTTGAGGTATATGAACTTTGACCTACTTTTGGTTCAGAACTATGACCTATTTAGACGTTTTGACACACACTTCGTTTCCGGAGCAGATCTCGAAAAGTACTGGGCCGATAACAGTCATATTGCACATACATGTTCTCTAAGGTCCCTAGTTGAGCCTTTTCAGGTTTTTGGACCTTGACCTTAAAGTTGACCCAGCACTTTGACCTAATTTATAACATCGGTAAATCTGACTGAAATATTTTGCGGAATGTCATGAAAACTGCTCAAGATAGCTACACCATTACTATAAAACAAATTGTAAGGTTTCAGGAGAGGATGCATCTTGAAAAATTTCAGGTCGATAAAATTCAAAATGGCCGCCCATCGGCCATTATTCACCTCGACAGGCCTGATATTGCAGAATATCATGAAAACTGCTCAAGATAGCTACACCATTACTATAAAACAAATTGTAAGGTTTCAAGAGAGGATGCATCTTGAAAAATTTCAAGTTGATAAAATTCAAAATGGCCGTCTATCGGCCATTATTCACCTCGACAGGCCTGATATTGCGGAATATCATGAAAACCGCTCAAGATAGCTAAACCATTACTATGAAACAAATTGTAAGCTTTCAGGAGAGAATGCATCTTAAAAAATTTCAAGTTGATAAAATTCAAAATGGCCGCCTATCGGCCATTATTCATCTCGACAGGCCTCATATTGCGGAATATCTTGAAAACCGCTCAAGATAGCTACATAATCACTATAAAACAAATTGTAAGGTTTCAAGAGAGGATGCATTTTGAAAATTTCAACTTGATCGATCAAGTTCAAAATGTCCGCCTATTGGCCATTATTCACCTCGACAGGCCTGATATTGGGTAAACCATGCTAGATAGCTGAACCATTACTATAAAACAAAATGTGAGATTTCAGGAGAGGATGCATCTTGAGAAAATTCGCCTCGAACAAATTAAAAATGGCCGACTTTCGGCCATTATTCACTTTCACATGGCCGTTATTTGGTAAACCGTGCTAGATGGCTAGACCATTACTATAAAACAAAATGTGACATTTCAGGAGAGGATGCATCTTGAGAAATTTTGACTTGATAAAATTCAAAATGGCCGCTTATCGGCCATTATTCACTTTTACATGGCCGATATTTGTAAACCGTGCCAGATGGCTAGACCAATACTATAAAAGGAAATGTGAGATTTCAGATGAGGATGCACCTTGAAAAATGTTGACTTGATCAAATTCAAAATGGCCGCCTTTTAGGCCATTATTCATTTTCACATGGCCGACATTAGGTAAACCGTGCTAGATGGCTAGACCATTACTATAAAGCAAAATGTGAGTTTTCGGGGGAGGAGGCACCCTGAAATTTTGTAACTTACTAATTCATAATGGCCGACAATCGGCATTATTTACCTCGATAGGCCTGATATCGGGTGAATCATGCTAGATAGCTAGACCATAACTATAAAACAAACTGTGACGTTTCCGGAGAGGATGCCTTTTAACCCCTTCACTACCATACGTGACGGAAATTTCCGTTGTGATTCGTCATGTTACGTAACCATACATGACGGAAATTTCCGTCGTATTTACTGGATGCCTGGATCCTGGCATGCACCTCGGCCTGGAAGTGAAGTGGTTAAAAACTTTCGACTCAATCAAATTCAAAATGGCCGCCTATCGACCACTCTTTAACTTTTACATTGCTGATATTTGGTAAACCGTGTTAGATAGCTAGACCATTACTATAAAACAAAATGTGAGATTTCAGGAGAGGATGCATCTGTAAAAAAATTGACTCGTTCAAATTTAAAATGGCCGCCTATCGGCCATTATACACTTTCACATGGCTCTTATTTGGTAAACCGTACTAGATTGCCAGACCAAAACTATAAAACAAAATGTGAGATTTCAGGAGAGGATGCATCTTGAAAAATTTCGACTTGATCAAATTCAAAATGGTTGCCTTTAGGCCATTATTCACTTTCACATGGCCGTTATTTGGTAAACCGTGCTAGATGGCTAGACCATTACTATAAAACAAAATGTGAAATTTCAGGAGAGGATGCATCTTGAAAAATTTAGACTCGATCAAACTCAAAATGGCTGCCTGCCTATCGGCCATTATTTACTTTCACATGCCCAATATTTTGCAAACTGTGTTAGATGCTAGTCCATTACTATGAAACAAAATGTAAGGTTTCGGGGGACGATGCACCCTGAAATTTTTTAACTAGTCTCTATCGAATTCAAAATGACCGTAAATCAGCCATTATTCACCTCGATTGGCCTGATATCGGGTAAACCATGCCAGATAGGTAGACCATTACCGGGATACTGATTACGATCATTAATTTCAATGAAAGTTTGCAATCTCTGACAGACTGTCTAGTTCTTATCTTCCTCTTAGACTGAGTCTCTTAGACCTAGTTGTCTTGCGTCTTGATTTTTGACCTAGCCTAGGATTACATTAATAACCCTACACAAAATTTCTTAAATCAAATTCTATGTAGACTTATGCAGTCTTGTTCATACATGCAACCTGCCAAGGGCTCACAAAATTTAGATGGTCTTATGTGGTCTTGTTTTAAGAATATGGCCTAATTCGGATAAGGATGTGTCTTAGGTTATTTTGTTGTCTCTATTGCCAGGTTCCAAGAATTTATCAAATGCAAACACCCTGATTTGGAAATACCAATGTTTTCAAAAATAATTTTCTTAAAAAAATCGGTGATATCTCTGGCCTGTGGTCGAAAGAAACATGAAGCTATTTTTTGTGAAAGTGGGTATTGTGTTTGACCAACAATGTCTGGCTGGCTGGCTGGCTGGCTATAACAATTCATCTCCTGACAATATCTCCCCAACAGCAAGGCAGAATGTTACAAAATTTGGTACAAGTGTTTTTGACTTGATAGTTGTTTTCCATTTTTTCGTGTAATGAATAATAACCCGCAAAACAGTGTTCTGTCTGTCAGGTCGTGGCATTACATGTATTGCATACTGCGATATATAGTTTCAGTACTCGGTTTTACTCCTAAGCCCCTACGGGTGTGGGGTATAGTTATCTCCATAGATGGGCAGTCGGGCTTGCGAGCGGTGCAGATGCTTGTAAGCACGATAACTTCATAATGTGTTGACTTGGGGCCTTATTTTTTATACCGCATGTGCATAGCTCCAATGTAGGAGGTAAAGTTTGACATTTTGTGACTTAAATGTCAAGGTCACCAGGTCACTGAAACCAGTGCTTGTAGACCCAATAACTTTATAAATGCCTTGACTAAGGAACTTTATTTTTGAACACATGTGCATGACACTAATTTGAAGGTCAAGTTGGATTTTCATTGACCCTGACCTAGTTTCAAAGTCACCAAATCATGAAATAAGCCTTCTTTTTTTGTCACATGTGCACCACAATAATTCTAATCTTCAGCAATTTCGATATTCAGTCATCTTGACCTAATTTTAAGGTCACGAGGTCACAGAAACCAAATTAGATTGTAAGCAAGTCAACTTCATAACGCCTTCAGCTAGAGCTATCATTTTTTAGCCACATGTGCACCACAATAATCCTAAGATCAAGTTTGATACTTGACCTAATCTTAAGTTGCCTTGTGGCAGAAACATAATTTACTTTCATGCGCAATAACTTCATTAGAGGGGTACTGGGATGATTGCTAGTAGTAATACTTTTTGCCCCCATCCGGGGAGGGTCATTAGGGATCTGTCCCGTCAGCTGCATGCTGTGTGGCATGGTACGGAAGCACTAGTCTACAGCAATCATCCAAGGGAAGCTGGAGCCTTCTCGTATCTGGCCATAATCTTCGGGCGGATTGCCAGTGGCGTACCCTGGTTCCTCTGCTCAACTGCGGTGCTAATGCAGCTCTCGCATCAGTGCTGGCGCTGGTGTAGGCTGTGGTAGCCTGTAGGGGAAGGGGGATTTTTGTCGCGCCAGGATTCTGTCTGGCGTCCGGCGTCACGTTTTCTTGCGGGCACAAAAACTCAATAACTACTGGTTAATTTTTTTTTAAATTTTAACATGACATTCCTAGCAACATGGGGATGTGCAAGTGAATTTTTAAAGATGCTACCAAAATGCAAAGTGGCCGCCAGAGGTCAACTCCAAAAAAAGTTTTTGCTGAAATTCAAAATGGCCGCTATGGATCAATTTCAATTTTTTTGAGGTCGCAAAAACTTAGTCGTAAATTATTCAAATTTTACAATCACATTCCCCAAGATATGGAGATGTGCATGTGATTTTTTCAAGGTTATACGGAAATTCAAAATGGCCGCCATGCATGATGAACTTCATAATTTTTTGTGGGTGCAAAAAATGAAGTCAGAAATAATGTGCAGGTGATTTTACTGAAATTTAAAATGGCCACCACAAGTCAACTTTTAAAATATTTGTGACCGCAATAACTGTAACCTAATTTATGGCGGGGGATGGTCCTCTTGTTATCGTATTACAATGTCACTTAAAAAACCTTTTGTGCCGAAAAGTGACGTAAAGCAATGATTTACTACTTACTACATAATGCCTTGACTTAGAGCATTCATTTTTTAGCCACACATACTACAATCTACACACTACTGTAAACGCGATGTCTTATTATATATGCTTATGAATATTTATCTATAACTATCTGATGTTGATGAACAGAAGACATAGGTGAGGCCATCAAAGACCATTAATGGCTATTTTTCAAGATTTATCTTTCAGAGTGAGAAGGAAGATTTGGACTTTGCCTTAAATTACATTAAGGTGTTAGAGGAGGAGAAAGAGCATCTTTTCTGTGAGTTCTTTTCTCATCAACATTTATGCAGCCAACTATAAATTAATATTCAACTCTATATTAATAACTTGGTACTGCAGCACTTAAATAATTTGCGATCAATTTACATAGTAATGTGTAAGGCTTGTATGGTTAAATAAATATGGCTGGTTTTCATTACTGTAGACCTGGTAATTTTCGCGTGTTTAAATTCTTACGAATTTGCAATTTTTATGCCTCCGCGAGCCTGCGGCCAGAGGCATTATGTAGTCAGGTTGTCCGTCCGTCCGTCTGTCTGTCTGTCCGGATTACATTTTTTTCGAATGGGTGGGTAAGACAGGAAGGGGGATGATCAAGGGCTGTGAGGGGTTCAAAACAAATTTGAACAAAAAAATAGGGGGGTCATGGCAAATTATTATTATTTTTTCCTATAACCTCTGTCCGAATTTATTTTTTTCAAATAGGAGGGTAAGGCAGGAAGGAGGGATGAATCAGGCCAATTAAAAACATTCAGGGAGGGTGGGCACATGGGGGGGTTTTAAAAATATTTTTAGGTTCTTTTTTCATAAACGCAGTAGCTTCCGTAGATTACATTTATTTTGGGGCTGGGAGGGTAAGGCCGGGGGGGGGGGAGGATGAGGGGTTAAAGTCGATTTGATTTTTTTTGCCTGGCAGGCTGTGGGGTGTTTAAAACAATTTCAACAAAAAAGTAGGGGGGTCACGGCAATTTTTTTTTTTTTTAACCTCCGTCCGATTACTTTTTCATCCCCCGCCCAGGAAGTAGGGTCGGGGGATTTCTTTTATATTGCATACAGGGGTGTAGATGTGCCTTTTGGGAGTTATGACCTTTGACCTAGTTTTTGACCTATGATTTTAAGGTGATTATCTACTTTAATTGATTGCGGATAATAAGTTCAGTTTCCGGACGATATCTCCCAAAGCGTTTGCTGAATTGTTTTCATACTGCACACACAATTCCCTCAGGGGGTGTAGATGTGCCTTTTGAGGGTTATGACCTTTGACCTAATTGTTGACCTTTAATTTTCAGGCCATTATTGACTTTAATTCATGGCCGATGATAAGTTCAGTTTCCGGATGATATCTCAGAAATCATCTGCTTGATTGTTTTCATATTGCTTACACATATCCCTCAGGGGGTGTATATGTGCCTTTTGGGGGTTGTGACCTTTGACCTAATTTTTTATGTGTGATTTTGAGGTCAATATTGATTTAAATGCAGAAGCTAAGTTCATTTTCCGGATGATAGCTCGGAAAGCGTTTGCTGGATTCATAGCGTTTGCCGTATTCATATTGCCACACACATCCCTTAGGGGATGTAGATGTGCTTTTTTGGGGTTTGTGTCCTTTGACCTATTTTTTAACCTTTAACTTTGAGGCCATTATTGACTTTAATTAATGGCGGGGGATATCGTTAGTGTCAGCGCTCTTGTTTAGTTGTCTGGGCTTAATGTATTTTAGTGTCGATTTATTCCACAACAATGACGTTAAATTTGTTGAGCTGAGTCATGTGTCTGTTAAGAAGAACTTTCTTCATTGCACTACGAGCTCCAATTTTGAGATTTATAGTTAGATGTTCAGATAAACACAGTTAAATACAGTGTCCCTCCAGATGCGACCCCCTTCAGATGCGACTTCTCCTATTATGCGACTTTTTTTCGTAGCACCGACGTGCTTCACACTGTTAAGCACCCCTTAAATGCGACTTCCCCTCTCCCACGACATGCGACCTTCAAATCATGGCACTACCTAGCGACCTCCCTCTAAAGATACGACTTTTTGAAATTAGCTGCTAAGCGGCACTGTCAGCCTGGCATGAGCTGCCCGTCTGAAGATACTGCTTGTGTGTACATACCGACAAATACAGCACAGCATATACTTATGTTAAGCCACTGTCGGACTAAGGCTGGTACAGCGTGGTATGAAGTGGGTATGATGTGTACTGGTAGCTTCAAATCACCGTACCAGATAGAAATATCCTTCTAAAGATACGACTTTTTGAAATTAGCTGCTCACAGACTTTGTCACGTCTGCAGGTGGTGTCTGCCGGCCCTGCACTGACAAGATACGACTTTTTAATGTCTCTAGCCGACTAAATGTATAACTACTTTAGTATTTTAGTAACAGCGTTGAGACGCATATCACATTATAGTGGCTGAAAAATGCTTTCCGGTGATATAACTATGTTTACTATATCTTAAATACGTTTTCTGTTATTGATTTAAAACCCTGTTTAAATGGGGTTTTCAATGTCTATATTTATTGATATGGGTGCAGTTAACATACAACGCGTCCTTGGCGTTACAAGGTGCATTACACCCCTAATTAGCAGCCGACGTCAAGGGTGTCAGTGTGTCAGCGGGGCGTGATAAACATCCTACTTCAAATACCTAACTTTTCCAATTATGATCGTACGGACATGTCATAAATATCACCAGAAAGTTTATTTAATGCTGAAAATAATAATATAAATTAGATAATGATAGCTCCTAAACTCGCAGAGTTATTGATTTTGAAAATGAGGCAGGGTTTAGCAGTCTATCATCCCGGGGAATAAACTTAAACGGGGTAAGCTCCACGAGACGCAAACCGATGCCGCCATTGACGACGATGGCCCAGCATTAAAACAACACTGCAACAACGTCTCGCGCCGTCCATATTCACAGTCACGTGCATTACAGTCTCTCAGAGTATACACGTGAAGATAATATCTGTGCTAGTGCGTGCGTAGTCGGTATTGTCTTCAATTCTGGTCAACATACAAGACGCCGACCTCGCCTGTTTGCCATTGACTATTTTAATGAGAATACAGTGTACATCCATAATATTTGTTTTTAAATTTATTTTTATTTGGCAATCCAATGTATTATTGATCAATCCTAGTGTTTCGGGTTAGAGTATGATGTGTGTGACGCATTAACAGATCAAGCCATAGCGTGCACAGTGTCAGCCTTCATCTATCACAGCTTTTTTTCACACCTGATGTCGGCACCTTGTTTAAGTTGGCTCTACTAGGCTGTACAATTAGTTGTGTCAGGCCGCGGAGTGTCTGTCAGTTTAGCACAACAAAAGTAATGACTACATATGGTCATAGCCCTGACTCAGTGATCATCGACTCTGACAGATTGATTAGAGCTTCAGCCATAAATATCGCGGCGCTGTTAAATATCACCCAAGCGCTTTACGTCAGTGCACATATATAATAAACGAGCCTCAACTGCGTCTGCCTACATGGCACGTTTACGGTTTATTAGCGGCACTGTACGGTACATTGTTTTAATGCTGGACCAGAATGGAATCAGTGTCACATGTTTTGTAGTGTAAAGCATAGGGCTATATTGAAATGTGGAGAAAAACACTGCCTCAATGCTTCTGAAAACACAAGCCACTTCCAGTACTTCTAAATTACGTGTTACTGTTAGAACAGGCAATTAACACAGGCTGTCAACTGCGCTGATCGTGTCACAACGAGAATGGAGGTGTTTAAAGGGGCTGTCTTAAACATCAAATTCGGCCCATTTTACGTTTTTTCCAGAGTTTTTTTCACCCCTCTGAGATATGACTACCCCTCTGATGTGACTTTGATTCTTTGGCAGTATGGAAGTCGTATCAGAGGGGGACTACTGTATCTGTCTTTCTGTGATACCATGTTAGCCTTTCGAGATTACGCTTGGCCCAGTAAACAGGTCAACCCAGTGAACTACATGTATATACAGTTCACTGGGTCAACAAGTCCTCCTCTGTCCCCTGCCTCTGTCCAGTTGATTAATTAGGTCAGTTCGTTGACGTCACGCGTGACCCAGCTGCGCGACATTGGCTGTGTAGCTGGCATTGAACACCAACAAGCAGCGTGCTTATATTCATGGAACTCAACGCAGTGACACCGCTCAGCAAACACAAGGCTACACAAGGCATTCAACCAATGCTGTTTCAATGTTGGCCAGCGTCGCTGTAGTTGGCCCAACATTGAAACAGTATTGGGTGAATGCCTCGTGTTTGCTGGGAGAACTGCATCATATTTATATAGATCAGTAGAAATACGATGCAGTCTTCCCACCTGCCCAGAAAACACAAGGTAGTACATCATCATGTATTTGTATCCCAGGGTCTGTATCAATGCAGATACAGTCATGTTATAATTATGTCTTTTTAATATTCTGCCTCCATTCTCTGTCTACGTGAAAAGCGCGACACGCAGTTCATGGGGGATATTCTTTTTTTGCTAGGGCCAAGCAAACACCTACACAAGACATTCAACCAATGCTGTTTCAATGTTAGGCCAGCGTCGCCGTCGTTGGCCCATCATTGTGAAACTAACAGCTCCAACAATTTTCATCGTGTTTGTTGGGTACATAGCCAGCGGCTCCGGTTATCCTGGAGTTTGCTGCATTAGGGGAGGGGCTGTCCAATCAAATTCTGATCAATATAATTATAAATAGTATAAATTGTATTAGAGGTAGGCCTAATCGTTTGTATATTAAATACATGTAGGCCTACACGTGTGTTTGCATTTTTATATTGTTTGTTAATTGAATGTTAGTCTATATAATCTCATTCTGAAATATTATTTCACCTATTTATATATTTTGATAATATGATCTTCGGATAAAAAACAGCAAAATGAAAATTTGACTAGGCCTAAAATGATTTTAGGAATATGCAGGCTTATCGGTACAATTGGCCTGCTATTGTCGTAATTGACCTACAAACACTCAATATATATTACCGGTATTGTATGACAAAGGTAGAATTATTGCAAAAAATTTTTAACGGACTTCAGATAGACTTTCGACTTCAGACTTTCAACTTCAAATTTTGTATGTTAGACTCTGGACTTCGGTTTCAGACTTAGACAACTGACAGACTTAAGACTTTGGTATCAGACTCGGATTTTGGACTTCGGACATAATTCAGACAGTTTTCGGACAGACGTCGGACATCAAACTTCAGATTTCGTCAGACTTCGTACATCAGACTTCAGATTGTGGACTTTAGACATCAGTTTTCAGACTTCGAATTCTGGACTTCAGACATACTTCAGACGTCGGATTGCAGCCTTCATTGTCAGACATCGTACAGACGTCAAACTTCAGACTCAAAGACTCGGACAATTTATTTGTCACATAACAAAAACAAACATACATATATAACCAAATAAGCTCAAGAAATACATTATAATAAATGTTATGAGGATCGGGAGAATTGCTGATCAATGGTGATCACTATCATGCAGACCACTTCAGCCTTCAGACTTTGGACAGTTTTCAGACTTATGACAGACTTCAGACAAACTTTGCACAGACTTCAGACGTCAGACTCCTAGTTCTGACTTTGGACCTCGGCCAGACTTCGAACATAAGATTTCGGATTTTGGACTTCTGACTTTGAATTTCACACTTCAGATTTAAGACTTCGGACAGACTTCGAACTTCAGACATCAGAATTCGAACTTCAAACTTCAAACTTTAGACTTAGAGTTCGGATTTTAGATTTTGTATATATTTCGGACAGACCTCCGCCTTCTGATTTTGAACTTCAGTCTTTGCATTTCAGACTTTGGACAGATTTCTTCGGACTTAAAGATTTCAGACTTTGGACTTCAAACTTCAGACTTTAAAAGTTCAGAGTTCAAAAACCCTCACTGGATTTTAATACTTTAAACAGTTAAATAATAAATTAAACATTTCAGCTGTCCGTAGAACAATAACCCTGAAGGTCGACGCAAGCTCTACTTCAGTGCCGTCTAGGGACAAGGCTAATTTGATTCTTTTTTTTGCCAGGGGGAGGAGGTTCAAAACAAATTTGAACAAAGGAGTAGGGGGGATGATCTATGTCAATTAAAACAATTCAGGCAGGGTGGGAACATGGGGGGTTTTAACAATTTTTTATAACCTCTGTCCGGATTACTTTTTTTTCAAATTGGAGGGTAAAGCAGGAAGGGGGGGGATGAGCCAGGCAAATTAAAAGTTCAGAGTTCAAAAACCCTCACTGGATTTTAATACTTTAAACAGTTAAATAATAAATTAAACATTTCAGCTGTCCGTAGAACAATAACCCTGAAGGTCGACGCAAGCTCTACTTCAGTGCCGTCTAGGGACAAGGCTAATTTGATTCTTTTTTTTGCCAGGGGGAGGAGGTTCAAAACAAATTTGAACAAAGGAGTAGGGGGGATGATCTATGTCAATTAAAACAATTCAGGCAGGGTGGGAACATGGGGGGTTTTAACAATTTTTTATAACCTCTGTCCGGATTACTTTTTTTTTCAAATTGGAGGGTAAAGCAGGAAGGGGGGAATGAGCCAGGCAAATTAAAAAAATTCAGGCAGGGTGGGCACATTGGGGGTTTTAACAAATATTTATTTTAAGTTTTTTTTACTTTTAACGCA
Source organism: Flabesymbios commensalis (assembly GCA_964017125.1). Classification (NCBI taxonomy): domain Eukaryota; kingdom Metazoa; phylum Annelida; class Polychaeta; order Terebellida; family Flabelligeridae; genus Flabesymbios; species Flabesymbios commensalis. Next base: position 16,133,692 of record OZ024909.1, read on the forward strand.
GTAGCCTTTCCGGATTACAATTCTTCACAAGCGGGATAGTCAGGCCAGAGGGTGGGGGGTCAAGGCTAATTTGATCATTTTTTTGCCAGGGGGGGTTCAAAACAAATTAGAACAAAAAAGCAGGGGGGCCAAGACAAAATAATTTTTTTTGTCTATAACCTCCGCTCGGAATACATTTTTTTTTTAATAAGAGGGTAAGGCAGGAAGGGGGGTGATAGTCTTTACAGCGGAGGCATAGTCCAGGCGTCGATACAGCTTTCTAGTTTCAATTTTGAAAAAAATCTGTCGTTATTAGATCTAACTGAGCTGTAAATTGTCACCTTTTATTGGTGCTTACTTCCTTCAGTCAATTTTATCACAAGCAGGTTTAGTCTACTGTCACCATACCCTCTTATGTAATACCAATCACGGCAATCAATATGCACACATTGGGTCTACCTCAGATCATGACACGTGCCTACTTCTTAACTAGCATGGGTCATTGCGCAAATAGTGGTTTAATGGTGAATCAGCGCTGGAGATACCAGGCCAACGTTGAGTCAGCATTGGAGTAACATCCAATGTTAGTTGTGCTAGTAACAACGGACTGCAGTATTGTTATACAAACACATGAGGACAAGGAAGAATACTAAGTGGCAGACGTAGTGAACATTGTAGTAAATCTATGCGTTTGTGTGTCAAGCCCATCCTTGCTATCTGTATCATTCATTCACACAACATAATCTCAACATATCGAAAAGACATTCATGCAGGAGTCATTAACCCTTACAGCTCGGGGGCCGACGTCTGCAGACGTCAGATCTGACGCCTAAAGTCGATCCCCACACTGTAAGAGTAGAAATATTTCTAGTTACCGTAGACCCGTAACATAGGTATTCAAATGAATCAGAAAGAGCTAACTAAGACATTTATGCTGATTTCCAGGTGAAAAAAACCCTTTGGTTGCGATGTTTTTTTACAAATTAATTCAGCGCTTTGACCGACAAATTATTCAATCTGAATTTTCACCCACTTGAAGTTGTGTCTCGCTGACGCGATCCACAACTTCAAGCGAGTGAAAATTATTCAGATTTGACAATATGGAGATCAACTGTTTTCAAATATTGCTGATTGATGTCACATTTTATCTTGAACATTGTTTAAAAGGTGGTACTTGATGTGCTAATAAAAAATGAAACCGGCAGTTAAAGGGTTAAAGATGGCCAGTGTAGTCACTGAACTGTAGTCACTGAAAGTGTCAATGTACGTATATTGAAACATATTCATCTCAACTTGTGAACAAACTGCTATAGCTGTGAATGACTCAATTTGTACATAAAGGACTATTTATACCATAATATATAATGCTCTCAAATCATGTCATTCAAATTTATCACCGATTGTACATTATGATTAATAAATATACACATTGATGATATACTCTATTCTAGAGTTATTTTTATCCAAGCTCATGCACTATCGGCTAAGATATACATTGTTTTTGAGTCTTCATAAATACTGTAGTTAAAGCTCACTGTAGCATTGGTCATTTTTGCTGATAGGTAGCGCTATTATAATAATTTTCGCGAGATTCTTGAATCTGCGAATTTGTGCTCCTTTAAAAAATTAAAATTTAATATTACCTGATCTACAGTATATTATTTTATTCACATGATTTTGCCATTTCTCTCTGCAATTCTTATTAATCTAACTTGTGTTTTGTAACAAAATAAAGCTGATGCTAAGAATAGAGAGGAGTTAGAAAGTGAGAAGAATGACCTGCAGAGACAACTGAAGGAGACACAGGAGAACGTGGATAAGAATGAAGAATCCCTGAATGAAATGCGCCAAGAGCTCACCACCAGCCAAGCAGATCTGGCCGAGAGTCAACTAACCATAGACAAACTTAAAGATCAGCTACAAACAGTAAGAAAACTATTGTGCAATGCCAGTTAAATTTGGGTCTGTGAGGACCTGGGTCAACCCTTAGAATACTGAGCTATTCAATTTGAATTTTCAGTCACTTAAAGTTGTGTCTCGCTACCGCGATCCACAACTTCAAGTGACTTTAAAATTAGTTGAATTTGTGAAAATATAGTCATAACATATATTGGTGTGACAGCTTTGAGACATATACTTTACGTTACAAAAGTTCTAATATCAACACAGAACTAGAAAGGGAGTTCCCGAACTCCGAGGCCCGGCTTTAGGCTGTATGAGTGCTATGGACAAAAATTTCTCTGAATATTTTGTAAAGATAACTGTATTGGTCTTCCTCATGGGCCAGAGGCCAGAATCCTAAATGTCCAGGATATAATTAAGGAAAGGACCAAGGAGACAATTTAAAATATATACCTGCAACGTTTATTCATTCCACCACCATCGCCGGTGCTGGCCAACATTCATTCTATACTTGCCAGTAAATTATGCTGCGTGTGTCTCTACGATACACACGATGTAGGACTACCCACCCAATTTCTTTTCAATGTTGGGCCAGAGTCGCAGCCCATTGCTGGTTCAATGCCAGTCAATTGTGTACGACGCTGCCTCAACACTACTCCAGCACAGACCCAACACATGATTCTTCTACAGCAGCGTCTACAGCAACCACTGGACGGCTAACCAATGTTGATTCAATGTTGATCCAACGTGTCTGACGATTGCCCAACAACAACCCAGCATTCTGTATGTGTTACTTCGCGGCAATTGCTATATCATGGGTGACACTTTCATCCCCTGTGGCCTACCCAGATAACACAATACATTGGCCCAATATATGAAATAATGTTTGGCCACCGTCTGCGACGCTGGACCAACATTATTCCAACCAAAACCCTTTAAGCTCTTAACCACAGATATAAATTTTTTTCTGAACACTTTTGAAAGACAAAAGTACTTAACCTAAGTACCTGAAACGTTATATTGAACATGTTCATAAGGACTGGTGTACAGAAATGTGAACCTTTTTCCACACACAGCACCCCTATTTCCCTTAAATAGGACACAAATTCAGGCAAAATCAGCTTGATAGGCTACGGCCGAGCCTAAATTTCACTGTAGCCGACACCAATGTTTTAAGGGCTAAGATTGATACCATCTGCTTTGAGAAATACACACAAGAACAGTACTGTCAAGGATTGTTAACCCTTGCACCGCTATTCAATTTTTTAATTAGTGGATCAAATCACTGTTATGGGGAATAAAATGATTGCTTGACCCTTCGAGCACTGACCTATTCAATTTAAATTTTCATTCACTTGAAGTTTGTGTCTCGCTTGTGGCTCGCTGTGAAATTTAGGTCCCAACATATATCTGTGTTTCAAGAATGAAAAATATTCAATTCAATTCAGTTTGTTTATTTATGCTTGAAACATACATACATGCAAATAATTATAAAAATGCAAAGGAGACTTTTAATAACTGATTATGCAGGTGTTAATAAAAATACATAATGTCTACTGTAGTTGGCATCAGTGTTCTGATGGTTAAACATAAAGATTTGCAAATGTTTGGTCTCAGGATTTTAGATTTGTCCTTCAAACAAGGCAATCTGCAAGATTGGCATATGTTCTTATTCAAATTGTGTATTTCGTATATTATTCTGTATTTTGTATGGATTTACATCTCAAATACTAGATGGTTTGAGGATTTTTGGTCTTTGAAAATACAGTTCTAACTCTTTCCTGTCAGTATATCTACATAATCAGCATCTTAGCCCTTCATACATTACGCCCCCTGCATAATTTAATATACCAACACCAATCTGCCATAGGCTACATGCATTCACACGCAACGTCAGACATCTGAAATTCGGCCGGTATGCAAAATAGTTACCAGTACAGCCAATTCAGCAACTTGAGACGCCAATACTTTGTTGTTTTATCATTAGGCCAGCGTTGTTGATGTCAAATAAACCAATTTTGCTCCTAAATAATCAAGATTAGGAAACTGTTACATTTTAGGAAAGGTTAAGACATCCGGTATATAAAAACTTAATATTTACAATTATGCAAAAAGTCAAACAATTAATTTGGTAGAACGGGATACATATAGAAATATCATTTAATACTCTAATTCGACATTTTCAGAGCAAACGAAATACTGAGAATGTATGAAAAAATACGCAAATGTTTTGGGTGCACAGGTCTGTAGTTTCGGTAATTGAACACTGTTCGCATATCTTCTTGAACAAATTTTTCTAAATTTTAAAAGGTTGAAGGAAAGAGGGATGACCTGAATGAAACGCTTCAAGAAAAAGATGAAGAAAACAAGCTTCTCTGTGAAAAGACAGAAGTGAAAACGGTAAAGCGTCAACTTGTGCTGCTGGAACTGTATATATACATTGTGAATATCACGCTAGTCACAGTATCTCCTTTGATATGAAAGGGTGTGTCTGCCACTTTCTGAAGTGGCAGATACACCCTTTCATATCCAAGCGGACAAGTTGTCTCCTTTGAATAGACAGACACACATTTTATGCATGCTTGGATGTCGTTTTGAAATTATAGCATGTTTTTTTTTCGAAACAGCAATGCAATGTGATATATATTTATGAAGTTTATACTGAAGACAACAAAATTCCCTGCTACTATATTACAGTCATGTACTATATTACAGTTATGTAAGAGTCTGACATGTTAGGGCATCTCAAGGAGAAAGGAGGGTTCAGTGATGCTTAGCTTTATGATTCGCAAGTTTAAAATTGCGACTTCATCTTTTTTACACTTCAGTGAGGCTAACAACTTGATTAGTTTAGCATATTTTATATTGATAATCCAACAATATTTATCTATCGCAACCATAATGTCATACAGTATTTACTATTCTAAAGCTTACACTTCATTTCCATAATAAATTCTAAATTAGTTTTTTCTTTTAGAAAGACAATGAAGAGTGGGACGAGATGATGCGCTATATTGAAAAGCTGGAAGCAGATAGGGAGAAGCTTCGTAAACATTGCTCCGAGCTCAAACGTGAGTCTTATTTTATTATTTTATTGAATAATTATAAGCTGATAACAATTTCAGCGCATTTGTCAGTTATGATGTTAGAGTGCTAAATTATAGAATTGGAGATCCACAACTTCCAAGTCAGTCAAAATTCCTTGTATTTGTACAATTTGAACTAAATCACATTCCAATCTCATAATTTTAATGCTCATTTCTCTTTTTTTTTTGTTAAATAAAAAAAAATGCTATAGCGGCGATTAGCACTTTAACCCTTTCAGCGAGTCTTTATACTTATTTTGACAGCTGTGGACTGAAAGAATTTGAATATATTCCCGCACTGAAAGAATTTAAATATTTCTAATAGCCTTAGACCCATAACATTGGTATTCAAATAAGCGGAAAGACCTAACTAAGACTGTTATGATCGATTTCAAGTCGAACAAATCTCTTCGGTCTCCATGGTTTATACAAAAGTATTTCAGCATTGTAAGGGTTAACCCTTACAGCGCGGGGATAGACTTTCTGACCTCTGTAGACGTCAGATTCTGATGACTCAAGTCTATCCCTGCGCTGTAGGAGTAGAAATATTTATGAAATTCATTCAAATGAATCGGAAAGAGCTAACTAACACGGTTTGTACGGGCTTTAAAGGCCTTGAATTTTATATTATTTTTTCAAGGCCTTGAAAGTGCTTGAATTTTGCCTAAGGCCTTGAAGAGCCTTGAAAATGATCCATTCCGTAAGCCATTTCGTAACAGGTTTTTAATAGCAGCCAAGAAGCCATCCCGTAAAAGGTTTGATTATAACTCTGATAACACGGTTAACCTGCAAATAATTTACCAGCGCATATCATCTTTAATATTTGTATATGAGTACGACGATATATATATCGTATATATACAATGAATGTTGATGGAAATGAGTCGGCAAAATATATAGACCTATTTTAATACAGATATAAAAACGTAACAAATAAACTCACATGTGGGCTAAATATCAAGACTGATGCCTCCTTTTTGCAGTGAAATGGTTACTACATAGGCCAATCCCTCGGCCCCCAACACATAAGACTTTTGGCCCTAGTCTGTTTTCAAGTTAATTTATTTTATTGGTTATCTCGTAATGACATACTTGAATGACATTATTGCAGGAGAAATGGAAGAGTTATCTCCTGAAGGTTATTCATTTATCAAAAGTCAACTTGAACTACGCGAGAACGAGCTCGAGATATGGAAGGTAAGAATACTTTCAGAAGAATCTGCTTTATTATAGCAGGTTAAATCACATGTAGTGGGAATAGAATGTGTTTTTAAATATCAAGATTTGAAAATTAATTTTCACACACTTGAAGTTGTGGGTCGCGGTAGCGAGACACAACTTTTAAGTGGGTGAAAATTTAAATAGATCTGTTGATTATTATTTTCAGGATGAACACCAAAAGTATGCTTACAATCTGAATACAATGCAATTTGAGCGAGATGAACAGACGAAGAGGGCCGATAGACTTCAAAAGAGGATGGATGAAATAGAGGGTAGGTAAACATATGTTTTCTACCAGAAATACATGTTATCAGATTTCCTTTAGCAAGGTTTCGCGGGTCAATGAAGGTAATTAAAAATCATTATATTGAAAAATAGGACCTAAAGTCATTAAAAAGTCATTAAATTCAATTGCTAGTCCTTAAAGGCATTGAAAATGAGAAAATCGGCGATTATATGGACTCTGTATGATAGTCAGCTAGTGTGTCCTAAGAAATACTGCTGGTTTTCTGCTAGTTTTGAAGTCAGTGTCACGTATCATTATTGTCAGAAGGTGTATGCAATATGCTTCCACTGCCTTCCAGGTCTAGCTCTTATTTTGCGCTTAAAATACGGAAAATAGGTATGCATAAGTATTAATTTGTTTATTTTCGTAAGTAAAAAGTCATTAAATGTTAAGTGAAAAAGTCATAATTTTTCAGAAGAGTAGGCCAGCAGGAACCTTGTTTAAAACGTATCGGGTGGCAAGGAAGTTTAATTAGGAAATAATTTAAATGAGGCTGTGGTGTGGTGTGCATCCTTTGCCATCCTGTCAAAAATGTAAAAGTTGTATGATGCAATTCATACTAAAAAAATATACCTTACACAATTTTACATAACCTCTATGATCGACCCAAGACTTGATAAAACTATTTAGTAAATATCTGAATTTCAAATGTGTGTGACAGTCGTGAGACAGCAGGACATAAATTATTTGGCCTGCGGTTAAATGAAATGGCAGCAGGTCATATTTTACACCCAATTTTGCAACCTGCATAGTCGAGCAGCCCTGCTTACTGTATGCCTCAGTAATACCCAAATTGTCATTGATTCTGTGATATTTTTTCAGGCTGGCTTGATCGTGAGGATTATGTAGAGTGAGTATTCATAACCCCTTTAAATACTAGTACAGAATTTAAAATCATTTTTTTTACAGTTGTATTTTTAACTTTTTCACTCTGGAAATAACAGTTTTCACCCTTGTGTTACTGAAATGTTTGATAATATTTTTAATTCTTTTCAAGCTGGAATCGCTGATGCAAATTGCAGCTCCAAAAAAAAGGTTTTAATCATGAAAAATAACACATATCGCAAATTGGATTGCTTGATGAACTGAGCATCCATCTATCACAAACAATTTGATAATTTTCAGTTGCAATGTTTTTAATATGAAAATAGACAGGGTTCCCATTCACACTGGAAATCAAGGAAAAACTGGAAAAGTGAGATCATGTTTTCCAGTCAGGAAAAAATCAGGAAATTTGATAAATTTGAAAAAAATCAGGGAATTTGCTAAATTTGACAAAATTTCGGGTAAAAATCAGTTAATTTAAATATTTACAAAATAGAAATAAAACCTGCATTCACATATCTTAACATTCTCTTTTTTTAAATAATTGTGTATTTTGTTTTCTACATGATTTATAACTCACCTAATGTAGGCCTATGTAATTGATGCGGTAGTACGAAATCACTTTTCTTCAACAACCACTTACCTTAAAGGGACAGACCCAGGCTAAAATCATTAAAAAATCGGTGATTTTATTTTGGCTTCTTAAAATGACCATATGATGTAAACATGTCCATAGACTAGAACTGCAAAAGTTCTTTTATTAACTTTTGTGCTGCGCATTCACCAGTTAGGCTAGATATAGAGACGAAATACCTGATTTCAAATTTTGTCAAAAATAAAAACTTTTCCAGTTATATATAAACTTACTTATTTGATCAAAAAATAAAAAAAAAAAATACAGAAAAATGATAAAAAGATAGTGTAAAATTTTGGGATCCATGGTTGCATTGTGTTACCGTATATCTGATTCATATTTTGTTTTGAATCAATTTAATTGGGAATATGCCATGTCATACTTACAATAATATCCCATTCAGCATTGACCTACCTTATTGTTGGTCATGTCCACTAACCCTTTTGAATTTTGTTAATGTGATTTACAGAGAACGAGATCAGATGAGAGAATGTTACAAGAAGTACTTGGAAGTGGGAGTTCTGGTTGCATGTAGGACAGAACTATCTGACGAGGATATTAAAATTGTAAAAGAAAGTAGGTAGCACTTTTAATCCCATCTGAAATCTCATCAACTTCTGGTAATTATGACACAGTGGGGGGGGGGGGGGGGTTCACAAACACAAGTGCCCGTCTGGTACCTCAGCAAACACGAGGCATTGAATTAATGTTATTTCAATGTTGATGCACTGTCTACGACGCTGGCATTGAATCAACATTGGCTGAAAGCCTCGTTTTTGTAGTGGAGTGGTTACATAGGCCAATCCTGGGCCCCAAACACATGAGTCTTTTGGCCCTAGTTCTATTTTAACCCTTAGATCACTGAGCTATTTAATTCAAATTTTCAGTCACCTGAAGTTGTGTCTCGCAGTCACCTGAAGTTGTGTCTCGCTACCGCGATACAACTTCAAGTGACTGAAAATTTATGTTAGCTGTTTCTAGATTGAAGGCATATTTTACTTTTACCAACTTATTATCAGGGGTTATACAGGTGCTAATAAAAACACGAATGTCTAGTGCTATCGACATCAGTGTTCTAGGGATTGAAATGGTCATCACAATATATTATGTTTTTTTTAATGGTGCTGACTGTTGCAAGACAAATCAGCATCACAACGGTTAGTTAAATCTTCCTTGCCAACAAATTTAAATTTTTTCAAATTGTGGTCACAATTTCTTTGTATGTTTATACAGTGTTATAAGACTTCTGCATCACAAGGGTTAGACCAACACATGGTGTGTGTTTGCACACGGCAATGTGTTTTAAAATTACAATTTTACCCACTTGAAATTGTGTCTCGCTACCATGATCCTTCAAGTAGGTAAAAATTACTCGCATACCGATTCTAATAAACGCTGGCCCATATTCCAATAAACGCCCACCCCGTTTTTGGAAAATAAAACCTATGGCATGCTCATGTACACTATATGATTATCAAAAAAACACTAATAAGCGACCATCTCCCCTGTAATCTCAGGTGGTATTCTAATTAACATCCCGGCCATTTATTAGAATAAATATGATATATACAATTTTAATTTGCAAATAGATTTTTTTATTTTTAAATGGTCATCACAATATGTTTGTTACAGTGGCGCTGTCTGATATGAGAAAAATGGAACCGGAAGGACACATGGTCGCTCTTGAAACAGAAAACAAACAACTCAAGGTGTGTACCGAAGCTGCCATCTGTATATCACAGTATGATTGCCATTGCCATATACAGTAGAATCCCGTTATAGCGCGAATCATTACACCGCGATATCGGTTATAACGCGGTCGGCACGTGGACCCTTTTTTTACAGGGTGAAATTTGACTAATGGTGCTTTTTTTTTATTCTTGATCGCGCCACTCCGGATAAAACATCGCACATTCACGTTCACGTGACGCTGTGCTGACCAGGCATGTATGTAAACATTGCACCCCTTCCCACCCCTCGCGGCCACACTGTTGGCGGGTGCGACCACGGACAATGCGTTGGATTAACCTTCTGACTGCTACTGTTCAAAATGAAATAATAAGTAACAATTATGTAACCGCGCTATATATGTTATTCCGCGGTATATGGTGATCCAGTAAGTTACCGCGTATAAATTTAAAGAGGTGAATAAAAGATTCTGAGTTCTGATGATACTGTTAGGCCTATACCGCAGTATATGGTGACCAAGTTACTGCGGTATGGAAGAGGCGAATAAATGATTCTGAGTGATGATTTTGTTATAGACCATCGTGAAAGAGTATTCATGGTCTGGTATATGCTCATTTAAACAAAGGGGACTATTTAGCGCCAATAGCCTAATTTAGGAATGACACGTAGATCTTTTGATCAGTGTTGATGATTGTTCCTGTCCAACAACTCACCTGTGCGATGTTATGCTTGTGCAAGATCTCAGCAAGGAGGACAATACCAATTAGTTGCGTGTATGTAACACATTTAATAATTACACCTTACTCTCATTAATCACCGCTTGCACATCAACTGTCTGGCCGTCTGTGTACATTAACAGTACTGGAGCTTAACAGGTCTTCTATTATGACGGCACGTTACGCAACATCTACAGCCCATTCTTTACTCTGTGTACACAAGGCAGATGAATACGGCACAATGCCGGGCCAACAAATAAAATAAACTTTATTCCGAGAAGGTATACCATTTAGCGCTAGAGCAGTGGTTAGCAATGGACAATCACGATGCTGATTCAGCATTGAAACAGCGTTGTGCTGTAGTCACGCGATGACGCTATACTATACCTATATCTATTGTGACCTCAAGAATAATGTACCCGGTACAGTATGGGAAACAATATAATTCTTGTCCTATTTCAGGCCTCGTGAATATACGATACAAAGCCCACCCTCTAGTAATACCTGTCAATCAAACTGTTCCAAAGCGTTGATTGGTGGTGGGAGAGATTTCCAATTTATTATTTATTCCGTTCATTTGTAATAAATACGAAGTTATATCTAGCACATAGCATCTACCACTGCTGCGTATAGCGTGTCCATATAGACCCAATGTATTGACCATCAGCGGTATAGCGCGATCCACTTATAACGCGTCCCGTTTTTTGGACCCAAACTACCGCGTTATAACGGGATTCTATTGTAATTATTTTTTCACTTCATCGTTTAAATGGTTTCTCTGTGGCATCCTGGCGGATAATGCAGCATGTCATAGAGAAGCCATTGCCGTACAATTAGCCTGTGGTGACTTACGGTGTCCTCACGGTTCGTGATCGCTCTGTGATGTTCTTCAATATCACGGACCTTATTACCAACTGTGGGGGCACTGTAAGTCTTTAATTTTTGCGAATTTTTTGTGGTTTAATGATTTCTCTGGCCATACTGGCCGAAAAGTGAAGTAAAGAAGACATTTTACTTACTTACTTAATGGTTTCTCTGTTCATTGTTTTTATGTCATCAATATTTATGTCTAAATGGGTTTACTTTTTTGATTATAGTATATAGTATTATAGTATATATTATATATTTGTTTTGCCAATGACACTGTTTTGGGACTTTCAATTTTAATTGTTTTTGTCATCGTTTTGTGTTAATTTATATTGTGTATCGGCGCTGGCGCTGTTTAAGGTTCTTAAGAGTGTATATATATTCAATACGCATTATGTTATCATCAGTCGTTTTTATCTCAATGCCTTAGTGTGGACATACTGTTATCAGTTTCGTCTTTTTACCTTATCACTTTTGCTGTTCCAAGATATCATATTATTTTAGTCTGAATTGTCATTTAAATGGCCATACTGGCCGAAAAATGACGTAAAAAAGATATTTTACTTACTACAGTAGTATGATTGCTGTATTTAACCCTTGTTAGGTTTCAGCGAGGGTTTCAACTCGAGCAAATTAAAAAATGGCAGATCAGCCATGATTAACTGATAGACGCTATTGTTTTTATAAAACCAGTCTGTCTGTATATTTTGTTATAAAGTGGTGGCTTTGAAAAAAACTGTTTGGTTACTGTTAGCAAATAGAGCTATGCATTGAAGAAATCTCTCATGCAGCTCTGCTTCATCTGATCAACTGATGGACTACAATTTAGCTTGGCACATGTTGACATAGTGCAGCATATCTCCATTTTCATTCTCTAGAGCAAAAATGATTTTCTACAAGTACCGTAGTCTGAAGCTTCTGCAGGTGAAGACTTTTGTTGGAGCTGGAATATTCTCTGTTTCATCAGGCTCTTTGTCGTCATCAGCTTCCTTGGCACGTGCAATCAGGTGACTTTCATAGTTTTCACCATGCCGCTGGCAGGTCTCGAGGTTGTCCTTCATAGCTGCGAATTCTTCTGGAGGGTGCACATGGGTTAAAAAACAAATCAACGAACGGCGAATCGCCTGTTCTCCAGGTCAGAACATCGAGGATTGCAGTTTATAAATAGTGTAGAAACTAACTTGATAATTTATATCTATTTGTTAGCCCGCCTTTTAATTTTAATTAAAAAAGCTGTGCTATTGCAATTGAAGTTCGGCGGCGTCAGCGTCGGCGGTAACATTTACTTGTGGACGCGATAACGTGAAAAGTTTTTCATGTATCCTTCCCAAATTTGTTATTCATGTTACTAATAAGCAGTTCTCGGCCGATTTATTGTGATATTTTGCGTCAATAATTAAACCTTGTGGGTGCAATAATTTCCAGTTCAATAATGGCGGCTGGCTATTGTCGAGTTTGCTCTTGTTATCTATATTTATATCTTTTTCCCTTATAAAAAGTGAATTGTGAGGCAAAAAAATGGGTAAAAAATGAAGGGGGAATAATCCATAATTTCCAGGACCCATGTGCACCCTCCTTCTCGGTGATTCCATCTAAGATTTCTTCGAATTCTAGACAATCTGGAAGGGGTTCTTCTGGGCCATACACATCTTCGATGATTCCGCACTAGGCAAAGTATCTGGAAATTGTAGTGGGCTGTACTGACTCCCAGGCATTATGGAACCACATTCAGGACGTTGATCTTCTTGGTTAGATGAGAAGCCTCTGTGCACTCGTCCATCTTCATCAGGATAGAACTCATCATCCTCTTTCTGTAGATCTGTTTGATGTTGTATAATTAGCTCCCGCCGTCACCGTAGGTGAGACGGAGGGAGCTATGGATTCTACTTCCGTTTTTTTTTGGCCTCTTCTTTTGCCTATAACTTTGTAAGAAAATAAGGTAGGATAACTATTTTTGGTATGTGGGGTACTTCCAGGTGGCTAATGGACAGGTTAAAATATTTTTTATCTGAATTCAATACGCAAGGTTGCAGAGGAGAAAATGATGATGTTACGGCGTTGGGCCGTCCGTAAACAATTCGTTTCCGGAACATATCTCTGAAAGTACTTGTCAGATTGTCTTCAAATTTTACACACAACACCCCTAGGGGGTCTAGTTGTGCCTTTTGGGGTATTTGAACTTTGACCTACTTCTGGTTCAGAACTATGACCTATTTAGACGTTTTGACGCGCACTTCGTTTCCGGAGCAGATCTCGAAAAGTACTGGACCGATGACAGTCATATTGCACATACATGTTCTCTAAGGTCCGTAGTTGTGCCTTTTCAGGTTTTTGGACCTTGAAGTTGACCCAGCACTTTGACCTAATTTATAACATCGGTAAATCCGACTGAAAGATTTTGCGAAATATCATATAAACCGCTCAAGATAGCTACACCATTACTATAAAACAAATTGTGAGGTTTCAGGAGAGGATGCATCCCGAAAAATTTCGAGGCGATAAAATTCAAAATGGCCGCCTATCGGCCATTATTCACCTCGACAGGCCTGATATTGCGGAATATCATGAAAACCGTTCAAGATAGCTACACCATTAATATCAAAGAAATTGTAAGGTTTCAGGAGAGGATGCATCTTGAAAAATTTGAAGTTGATAAAATTCAAAATGGCCGCCTATCAGCCATTATTCACCTCGACAGGCCTGATATTGTGGAATATCATGAAAACCGCTCAAGATATCTACACCATTACTATAACACAAATTGTAAGGCTTCAGGAGAGGATGCATTCTGAAAAAATTCGACTCGATAAAATTCAAAATGGCCGCTTATTGGCCATTATTCACTTTCACATGGCCGTTATTTGGTGAACCGTGCTAGATGGCTAGACCATTACTGTAAAACGAAATGTGAGATTTCAGATGAGGATGCATCTTGAAAAAATTTGACTTGATCAAATTTAAAATGGCCGCCTTTACGACCATTATTCATTTTCACATGGCTGATATTTGGTAAACCGTGCTAGATGGCTAGACCATTACCTGATTACTATAAAACAAAGTGTGAGTTTTCGGGGGAGGATGCACCCTGAAAATTTTTAACTTACAAATTCAAAATGGCCGACAATCAGCATTATTTACCTCGATAGGCCTGATATCAGGTAAACCGTGCTAGATAGCTAGACCATTACTATAAAACAAAATGTGACGTTTCGAGAGACGATGCCTTTTAAAAACTTTCGACTCAATCAAATTCAAAATGGCCGCCTATCGGCCACTATTTACTTTCACATTGCTGATATTTGGTAAACCGTGTTAGATAGCTGGACCATTACTATAAAACAAAATGTGAGATTACAAGAGAGGATGCATCTTGAAAACAATTGACTCGATCAAATTCAAAATGGCCGCCTATCGGCCATTATTCACTTTCACATAGCCAGTTTTTGGTAAACGTACTAGATGGCTAGATCATTACTATAAAACAAAATGTGAGATTTCAGGAGAGGATGCATCTTGAAAAATTTTGACTTGATCAAATTCTAAATGGCCCCTTATCGGCCATTATTCACTTTCACATAGCCAGTTTTTGGTAACCGTACTAGATGGCTAGATCATTACTATAAAACAAAATGTGAGATTTCAGGAGAGGATGCATCTTGAAAAATTTTGACTTGATCAAATTCTAAATGGCCTCCTATCGGCCATTATTCACTTTCACATGGGCGATATTTGGTAAACCGTGCTAGATAGCTAGACGATTACTATAGAATGAAATGTGAGATTTCAGCTGAGGATGCATCTTGAAAAATTCTGACTCGATCAAATTCAAAATGGCCTCCTATCGGCCATTATTCACTTTCACATGGGCGATATTTGGTAAACCGTGCTAGATAGCTAGACGATTACTATAGAATGAAATGTGAGATTTCAGCTGAGGATGCATCTTGAAAAATTCTGACTCGATCAAATTCAAAATGGCCCCTTATCGGCCATTATTTACTTTTACATGCCCAATATTTTGCAAACTGTGTTAGATGTTAGTCCATTACTATAAAACAAAATTTGAGGTTTCGGGGGAGGATGCACCCTAAGTTTTTTACTAATTTATATCAAATTCAAAATGACTGTAAATCAGCTATCAGTTAACTCGATTGGCCTGATATCGGGTAAACCGTGCCAGATAGGTAGACCATTACTGAGATACTGATTAGGATCATTAAAATTTCAATGGAGGTTTGCAATCTCTGACAGACTGTCTAGTTCTTATCTTACTCTTAGACTGGGCTTCTTAGACCTAGTTGTCTTGCGTCTTGATTTTTGACCTAGACTAGGACTACGGTAATAACCCTATACAAAATTGCTTAAATCAAATTCTAATTCGGAGCGGGAGCTCCTGGGCTTATGTAGTCTTGTTCCAGTGTCGCAGGGCTGCGATGTTGTATTTGGGTGCGGGAAGAATTGGCTTGACGTTGGACATCTGCAGATCTGGATGGGCGCCGCAGTTGTCAATGAGGAGTAGAATCTTCGTGATCTTCATCTTGTTGTTGACAGATTCTAGCCAATCTCTGAATATCTCACCAGTCATCCAGGCCTTCGTTTTATGGGTGTAGATGACAGAAAGCGCTGCAGTCTTGTAGCCTTGGAACGATCCAGGCTTGGCCGACTTCCCGATGACTAGCAGTTTCAGTTTCTCTCCAGCAGCAGAACAGGCAATCAGTGCTGTGATTCATCCTTTGCTTTCTTCCCACCTTTGCATTCATCTCCCTTGACTACCAGTGATCGATTTGCCAACCGTCTTAAGAGGCCTGGCTCATCTGGGTTAAATATAGCATCTTTGCTGTACCCTGCAAGGACTGCGGGCAGTCTCATTTTCCAGTCTTCCACTATTCTTTAGGTACATCAGCTGATTCGCCACTTAGGAGTGAACCGTGGATATTGTTCCTCTTCTTGAACGCCTCGAGCCATCCATTTGAAGCCGAAAATTTGTTGTGACCAAGCTCAATTGACAGAATCAGAGTCTTCTCTTGAACTATGCGTCCAGTTTGACGCTTGTTGCGGGATCTAGCAGCACAGAACTCACATTTTGAAGACATAAATACATCTTTAAAAGTATCAGTTAGTTTTGATTCAGTTTCTATAAAGTGATGTTTGATACAGATGTGTTTTTTTCATATTACTGTGACAATGACACCCTATTCGAGCTTCGTAATAAACCCTGTATTATTTTTGCAGGCTAATGTTGATTTCACACAAAGGAAGGTGGAGATGCTTGAAGAGAAAGTGAAGAAGATTCGGGAAGAAAATAAGTCCCTCTCAGGTTTGTGTTTACTCAGCTGACCCAGAGATGTTGACACAATGTTGACCTAATGTTGGGCCAACGTCACAGAGAATTATGTCACAATAAACCCAACATTTGGTAGATGTCGCAAGTTTTCTGGGTTAACCTTATGATGCAGGGTTCCCAGACCTGCTCTGTTGTACAAATGTCAAAGCCAAAATGCAGTATCTGCTTAACTCATTGCAGTCTGGACAGTTATCACAATGACATAGCCCCCTGGTCTGGCTGTTTCAGCCAAATTTAACATTTTCAACAACATAATGGTCATACACACATGTGTGTTAATATTGGAGAAATGTTTCTGAAACTTGGTATGCTTATACAACATACATGGGGGATCAATATTACATACCCTGGGGCATGCACTGCTACCTAGCAACCGTTGCCATGGTAACAGACACAAATCCATATAACTGCCATTTTCATCCCATACATGGCATCAATTAAAATACTGAAATGAGCACCAAAACATGATGTGTGAATGCGAGTAACACTACTGCATAATAATAATCAATTTTTATCATCATTTCTACAATAAGGTGTTGCCTGTATCCACGGATTTGCTTGCTATGCAAGTTGGTAAATTATCAGTGAATTCATACAATTGCCATTTTCACCCCGTATTATTGTGCCTAAATGACATTAAAATGAATGCGCGCTAAAACATGATGTATGGCTGCATGACACACTGCTGCATCATAATAATTAATTTTTATCACCATATCTAATATAAGGTGTTGCCTGTATCTACAGAATGGCATGCTATTGCTATGCATGTTCTTATTATCAGTGAATTCCATTGTCTCATCGGTCAAAATGTACCACGTGGTAGATTGTTATGGAACTGCACACAGATATATTAATATTGGAGTAATGTTTCCGAAACTTGGTACGCTTATACAACATACATTGGGGATCAAAATTACAGACCTCGGACCGACTTATTGGAAGTGCTGGCCTTGGGTTCAAATATCAATTTTACCTTTTTCCACTGACAGTATGTATATGCCACATTTTCATACCAACTAAGGGTCAAGATTACCATACTTCGATGACCCCTGGTGACCTTATCCATGTATAAAAAATCTGCAGACCATCTGAAAGTAACTTGGTACATAATAAGGTTAAAAAAATATAGTCTTCAAAAATTCCGAGGGGGGAGGGTTTTAATTTTCAGCTCATGGTCTATAAATAAACACGCACTAGAGTCTAAAATAGCCTTAGCCCGAGCAATGCTCGGGCTTAAACTGATACGCTACTAAATTATAGCCTGAACACTGCTCGGGCTCAGACTGGTATGAGTTAATTTAAAGTAAGTTGATACTGCCTTTTGGCTTTGCAGAGCAGTGCTGTATTTTGTTTTTATGAGAATATAGGAATTTGATTGATCCTCTTAAAGTTAAAAAAATTTTCCCAAATATTTTTTGAAGACCCCTCAATTTTATTCTTTTCCTGCAGATACAACTCTCCAGTTACAGCAGCAAGTGATGGCGGTCTCTTCTCGACAAGCCGACACAAAAGACCCCAAGAAACCCGCCGGAGGAAAAGAGGATGAGAACCTAATGGCAGCGCAAACTAAAATATGTGCACTGGAGTCCGAACTTGTACAAGTAACAAAATCTCTGAAGAAGAAGTATGTGTATAATAAATGCACAGAACACATGAATCATGACAAAAAAAAATTACCCCTTATTCTGCTAAATAAAATAATTTAAATTTTCACCCACTTAAAGTTGTCTCGCTATCGCGACCCACAACTTCCAAGTGGCTGAAAATTACTCATATTTGTATAATTTAAGCACAATTATTTGCAAATGTTGATGTTTAAACACACATTTCATTCCGAACTGTGATTTGGTCGACTAATAAAACAGATTAAAAATGATAATAGTCGAGATCAGCAGGATAAGGGTCAAAGTGTATGCCAATCTTGAATATTTATAGCTCATTTCAAATACTATAATTTTTTTTTTTAAGAGAGAGAAATCCAGAAATGCTAAAAACACATACCGGTATATTGTGGTTGTTTCCAGGATAGTTGAGGCTCGTGAAGAAGCCAATGTAGCGAGGCAGCGTAACAGACAGCTTCATAACGAGATCAGACAGCTCAGGAATAATCCAGCAGAAGATAGTGGTATGTTATATAATAGGCATATCTTCCCCTTGGATATGAAAGGG
This sequence comes from Flabesymbios commensalis, assembly GCA_964017125.1. Taxonomy (NCBI): domain Eukaryota; kingdom Metazoa; phylum Annelida; class Polychaeta; order Terebellida; family Flabelligeridae; genus Flabesymbios; species Flabesymbios commensalis. The sequence goes on from OZ024909.1 coordinate 16,152,413, forward strand.
TGTTTCTGCCACTTTGTAAAGTGGCAGATGGGGACGATATGTCATTTATGATTTTTGTGTACATATGTGAATTTCACCTACCTACGACCAATAATAATTGTAATAGTCTGTGTTTAGTCAGGCAATGTGTCAATTTTCGCTCACTTGAAGTTGTGAATTAAAGCGGTTGAAGTGCTAGTCACGTCTCTAGCCGTTTTCAGCACTTAAGATAAAAAATAAGAGAAACTAGAACAGGAGTTCCTGAACTCTTGAGGCCCGGCTCTCGGCTTTTTGTGTGCTATAGACAAAAATACGGGTTATTATTTTGTACACATAACTGTATTGGTCTTCCTCATGGGCCAGAATCCTAAATCATAAATGTCCAGGATATAATAAATGGAAAGAACCAAGGACACTAGTTAACCCTTGTCCTGCTGAATTGTTTCAATTGTATTTTTCGTCATTTGAAATATAGATATTTTTCGAAAATATACATCTTCTAAATTGAGTTATTTTACTAACTGAGCATCTACCACAAACTGTATTATCCATTTCGGTGACATATTGCTTAAAACCATATATATCCGGGTCTAGCAGGACAAGGGGTAAAATATATCTTCAACCTTTCTTCCTTTCACCACCATCGCTACAGTGCAAAGTGTGAACCCCCGCGTCGGTTAAAAGGTTAGCTGTGCGAGCGGCGGCTTCAGTGGGAGCTAGGGACAACATACACAGTGCTCTGTGTACACCATCGCCGGTGCTGGCCAACATATATTCAATACTTGACAGTAAATTGTGCGGCCGTGTGTCTCTATGGTATTTCGTACACATGATGTAGGCCTACAGTAGGTGTACCCACCCAATTCTGGTTCAATGTTGGGCCAGCGTCGCAGCCTATTGCTGGTTCAATGTCGACATATCGTCTATGACGCTGGCCCAACACTACTCCGTGAATATTTTTTTATTAACACTTTTTGAAAATCCAACTACTTGACCCAGCGACATCCAACGTTATATTTGACATGTTCATAAGGACTGTTTCTCAGAAATATCAATCGTTTCCCACACTCGGCACTCCTCTTTCTGTAAATTAGCACACAAACATTTTCCTAATGAATTTAATACTGATAGGCTCTGGTCTGACCATTATATTTTATGTACATTTGCTAATATCGCAAGTTTAATGCTCATTTCTTTTATTTTTAAGGACAAAATAAAATGCTGAAAACCTGACTAGCACTTTAACCCTCGGTGCACTTAGCTGTTGAATTGAAATTTGCGGAACACTTGAACACTTTAATTTCATAGATTATTATCTAAGCTTAACCCTTGTCCTGCTAGACCCGGATATATACGGTTTTAAGCATATTTTAAGCCAAATAATATGTCACTGAAATGGATAATACAGTTTGTGGTAGATGCTCAGTTAGTAAAATAACTCAATTTAAAAGATGTATATTTTCGAAAAAATATCTCTATTTTATGTCATTTGAAGCTGGAAATTGCATTAGCAATTCCAGCTTCAAATGACGAAAAATACAATTGAAACAATTCAGGAGGACAAGGGTTAAGTTTCTGTGTCAACACCTATTTGAGCGTTAAATGTTTTTAACCCGCCCAGTACTTGGGCTCATTGCTCCGACTTTCATGTCTATTGTCTTCCTGTTCTTAAAGAGCTTCATATAGTGGTCTTGTTACAATGTTTAAAAAAATTAGCGCTCGGATAGGTGTTGACACTTCATGCTAACTGAATTTCACAGCTTAGAGCATAATCTATGAAATTAAAGTGTTCAACTCATTTGACGGCATGTTAAATTAATACAATCTGATCTGAGACAAAAGATAACTTTAGAAATAGTCATATACTTGAATTTAGATAATCAATTTTTAAAAATATTTTTATTATATATGAAATCAAACAGCATTTTCCTGCATGTACTGATACAACTATATTAAAGGACAAATTAACTAATCTTTATCGACTCAATTAGCGCTACACACAAAATTAAACGTTTTATTTGCTAATCAGCCTCCTACTAATCTCTTACACATTAAGTTATTTTAGTTATTGTGATTTTAAGAGAAAGCAGTAAAGCCCTGATTTTTTTTTCAGTTTTGCTTTTGTCACAACCGGCTGGCGATCAGAAAAAAACCCCTGATTTCGAAACATTACAGACGGAAAACAAAGAACTGAAAACTAGAATACAAAGCATGAAGCAAGATCATAGACAGATAATGGATGAATTGAGACATGCGACGAAACATGAGGCGTATGTATATTATAAAACCCCTTGCTATAGGCAGGGAGGCTAAGCCCACTATGATCAATGCCTAATGACTGTATGAGGGAGGGAAATAGAAAAGTGAGCTGTTTCTGAAAAATTAATAAATGAGGATGATAAAAAAAACTTTTTTCCCACCCACAAAGTAAAGTAATACGAGGGATATTGTCAGCAGCTGTGCGTCCGTTTTCGTTTACAACCAATATCTTGGAAACCGTTAGCCTGCTTGTTTTCCTATTGCACACACACATTCCTTAGCTGGGTGTGGATGTGATTTTTACATTATTGGAACTCATTCCAATAATGTTTTAATATGGTTCACAAAACCGATTCTGGGCACTGTTTTTTTGTGTCCATATAATGTGTGTCCCAAATGACTATCACTCACATCTTCTCAAATACGGCAAAACGCATAGGTTCAGTTTTCTGTCATTCCATAGCCTATGTAGTAGGCACACCAGATATTGTTTCTGAATAAGCATAAATATCTGTATTTGCTGAGTTATTAGGATTTCCGTCGTCAATTTTAAGACAGTTGGGGGTCTCAAAATTTTAAGCTGTGTGTTGGGCTATTGATTTATACCCTGTAGATAGCCAGTAGATTTTACTGAGAACAATGCCTACCTTGGGATCAAACTGGGCCAATATTATCTTAAGAAAACAACACAATGAGAGTTTGAAACTGGGGAAAGCTAGCAGACGTTTTACTCTCAAGACCAAATCTATCATGATATCGATACAATATCATTGCTTTTGAAAATCTAACCCTTGGTTTATATGCCTCTGATGCCACAGCTCCAATTGTGACGAAGAATATTCGGAGATTGGCTGACCTAGATCTTAAAAATATCATAGAACTGACCACTCACATAGGCCCTACACAATATCTGGGTCACTGATATCGTTTCAGATAGAAATGCTTTAAATATAATTTAATTCCGCAAATTAGTCTGGAATCAATAATTATTTATGCTTATTAGCTACATAATTTCTTAAAAAAATTCCATAAAAAATAAATAATTTGTCCAATTCAAACACTCCAGCCCTCCTCTGATTGAACATGGCTCCGTTAAGGCGAGTAGTTCGTCTTGTTGCCTATGTAAGTTTGAAAGACCATACTACATGTATTTAACCATAAGCTGATCACCCGGTAAATGACGATGGACAAACCTGTATAAAAAAGTATGCATTTTTGGCACAATGTTTTATACTGTATATTCAGATGTGTGTACTATACAGTATACTTCCTGAAATACGGTAGATATGACTTTGAAATAGTAAAAAAATATGAATTTTCACATGGCGGGTACATTAGTGTCACTAGAAAACCTATAAAAACCTATAATTTTATGTCAAATAAACCTATAAAAGCCTATATTTTGATGAAATAAACCTTTAAAAAAAACTATATTTTGACCTGAATGGACTTTGAAGCCTGCATCTGGTATTGGCTGTTAGAGGCCACGTGATAACACACGTTTATTGCCTGCAGTTGAACTCGCTTGACAAGTGAGCAGATACTGCCTTTGCAGAGCAGATGACTACTATAGCACGTTGTTGAGGGAGGGGGGAGGGTTAGGCGTATAGGTGTATACACACAAAAAGGTCTTGTCACCCCTCATCTAGCTGTATAGTAACACTGCGATTGGCGCCATGAAAACCCCTACTATGAGACATTGCCCTTGTGTTGTTTCAATGTTGGGTCAGCGTCGCTAACAATGGGCCAACATTGAACCAACACATGGTCAATGTCCCGTCTTTGCTGGAGCCCTCCCCCAAATGAGTGACCGCTTGAGACAACGCGGTATAGCGACGCTGGCCCAACATCAGCCCAGCATTGGTTCAATATCGTGTGCTTGCTGGGGTCCTCCTTGATGACGTAATTATTTTCAGTCATTTTAACAAATCCTTTCATCAACGACCTTGGATGGAGTTTGCGGTAAATTTTGCCGCTAGCTCAATATAGAGCAAATGTCAGCAACATTCGCTCACCATTGACTCAGACGGGTAATTATTGTGAATCAAGCACGCTGTTACAGAAACAAACCTTTTTATTACGACTATCTCAGATGAAAAAAAGCAAGGGCAAAGTATGGTGAAATATTTAATATAATTTTCATTATTTTAACTTTCATGGCTATACAGTAGAACCTGCTATGAGCAGCCACTTCTATGAGCAGCCAACCTCCTATTGGAGGTCACTTGGCCATGACCCAAAATGACATTTTGTATACAAATGAACCTCCTATGAGCAGCCAACTGCCTTAAAAGGCCACTTTCCTGTGTCGCAAGGGTGGCTGCTCATAGCAGGTTCTACTGTATCATCAAAATCAGTGGCTTTGAAAAGTGTCCTAAATTATTGTCAGCTGAGTTGTTCGTTTGATTTAATTTATCACCCATTGCCGAGCTCTTTTTTCGTAACTGACGACATGCTGTGCTATGACCTCAATGTTGCAAATTACGGCAGGGATACAGAATCCAAAACATCACCCAGACACTTGAATTTTGGCAGCCAACTGATGAGATGAACGTTATTGAGAGTTTTAGGTTTTAGATACATCAGGGCACCCAATGATTTCAATGAGTGCCCCACAATACAGTGACAGTGGAAAATATACCGCATATATGCACATAACAATCAGGCATAATCTCCTGCCTCTCTTTGTGTTTTTTTTATGTTCACGAGGGGGTCATGGAAGAAAAAAAATGGGTAGATTTTCATCTTTATGGCTAAGAAACTTTCATTTTTACCCTCTGTGCCCCCCATGAAGAAGCGTAGAGCAGGCAAACAAAACTTCACCCAGGTTTCACCCTGGGCAAACTAGTGCTCTAAGTGCAGCCTTCTCCGGGTATCTCAGAGATTCCCACTTTGTTCTGTCCAAACAGCCTAAAGATGGCCTCCAGAACTTCCTCATAGGGCAGTGGGCATGGTCTATTTTCATTTTTTTTTTCAAAAAATAAAAAAATGGCACCTATGTAAAAAAAAACGGAGTGGCTAATCATACGGCAAAGTTATAATGGGAGTCAATGGGAGCTTGTCATTTCGTAAACGAGGCTGCCCATAGAGTTACATTATAAAGAATCACATAGGCCTTTGATTAGCCACTGCCAAAAAAATTTCACAAGGGCCCCCATAGCATGCCTGTTCCACTGACATCTTCAATCATTTGTTGCAACAATTATGAAATTAAAGTCGAGAGCTGGCACCATTTTTCGTAATTGTGAGAAATCCAATGATGGGAACCCCCAGAAAAGGTGATAAAAGTAGCATTTAAAACAAAAAATGCTTTTAATTCTACAATGATGGCTTCATTTCTACAAGTAATAGTGAGCAAAAAAGCACAAACAAACTGAGAAAAATATGTATTTTATTGCAGTGTCTCACAAATTCATATAAATCCTAAAAAAAATACGAAAAAAACATCAAAATGATTTTTTGTGAAATACATATTAATATTATCTATTGAGCGACTATTTGCACCCTGGATGTTTACTTACCAGATCATTATTATGCTTGAACATCAACTTTGCTGACGGTGGACAAAAATGAGCAAACGTTGGTTGAACGTCTAAATAAATTATTTACAGGATATTACCACGCTGACTGTACAGCAAATCATAAGTATGTTCCCGAAAGATGTTTGTTTTTTATTTACCGCTATCACGGTCCGCAATAAGCACTGATCGAAGGCATGACAGTGCATCAGATCACTGAGCGACCAACACATAGCCTATCTCAAGACATGGGGACGACGTTTTTCGTAACTAGTGGTCGCTCATTGTGCTAAATATGCAACTTAATCAAGAAGAATCATGTTTTTTTTACATTTTAATTTGAAATAAAATCATTTTCATAACAAACTACGAATATATACAGATATACTAGGATCGATAATTAAAAAAAAACTAACGTTACTATTTTTTTATTTTGCTTTATCAGCTCATTCAGATGAGCTAAATGCCATCGTGTTGCATCTGTCGTCTGTCCACAATTCACAAGAAATGCTTCTCCCTCAGTTCTCATCCGATTTCAATATTGTTTGGATTGTTTGAAAGAGCGCGTGCATTGAAACAGCGTTAGGTCAACAACTCGTGTGGGTCTGCAGTGCGGCACTCTGTATTGGCGCTGGTTATATTTTCATGTAGTCTGGTGTTTGATGATTGCAGAACAATTGTGAAATACAAGGATTATGTTGCTGTATTTATTGGAGTGTTGAACCCTGCCTATAGAGGCTTGGTAGTTATCCTATGAATAATATAATATCAGTGATAATATCTTATCACACGCTTTATTTAAAGAAACATCATATAAATTAGTGTTATAATATTCATTACACAATTTTAAAACAAGTCACTAAATCCGGTTGGGAGTGCTTGTACGGTATTTTAATATACTGCTATCATGTGAACTAACATCTTGCACTTGTGCATCTAATTATTTTTAAGCAAGTTTTTGCAATCTAATGTAGTTATTGGCGGAAAATATATATTTGTTCTGATTACAGTTTTATATGGCACATTGCTCAAATATGAGCTTCAGTCTGATGCAAAAAATAACTCTCAATAATGTTCAGAACCGCAGGGTTCTTGTTGGAGGTTGTGACATTTGACCTTAGATTTTAAGGCCATTATTGACTATGATTATTGGCTTGGGATATTGTGAGCCTCAGCACGCTTGTTTACCTCACGCCACCATTCGTTTTGGCCACCGCTCTCACATGGTCTAACAGTATACAAAATTCATACAAGCCCAAGACCATCTGCCAGTTCTTCTTTCCGAAGGTCAAAGATAAAGGAAATTTCTAATATAAATGTTATATAAGTATTTATTTTTTATAGTGACATGGATATATATACACAACATAAATATCCTGGTCATTAAAATAGAATATGCAGGGACAATTTGGCCTACAATGTCGCTTCATACACAGTAGCAGCAAATAAAATGTATACAGTGTGCTGAAAATGAAAAATGTACAAATATAAGCATGTCTTTCTCCTCGACCACGCCTTACAAACAACATTCAGTGATTCTCTCCAAATTCATATTAATAAAATCTGCGTTATTTTCCCCCTGTAGGGGAAGGGGGATTTTTTGAAGATGCTACCAAAATTCAAAATGGCCGCCAGAGGTCAACTCCAAATTTTTTTGTGGCGCAAAAACTTTAAAACTTAAAGTCAGAAATTATTCAAATTTTACTATCACATTCCCCACCATACGGAGATATGCAGATTACTTTCTTAAGATTTTGCTGAAATTTAAAATTGGCCGCCACCGATTAGGTCGCAAAAACTTAAAAAGTCGTATTATTCAAATTTTACAATCACATTCCCCATGATATGTTCGGGGATATGTATGTGATTTTTTCAAGGTTTTACAGAAATTCAAAATGGCCGCCATGCATGAACTTCATAATTTTTTGTGTGCGCAAAAACTCAAACGTCAGAAATAATATACAGGTGATTTTACTGAAATTTAAAATGGCCACCACAAGTTGACTTTTTAAATATTTGTGACTGCAAAAAGTCTGATTTAGGACTTCAGTCTTCTTGTTACGCATAATATTGTGGATATAATTGGCTCTAATATCGGTAAAGACTTTACATTTCAACAAGAAATGATATTAATCTTTGCCAGATGAGCAAATTGAATAGACACGCTCTTCCAGTTTTAGAGAGCGTATCTGTCCAGTTATAACATTATAAATAACATGATAAATAAAATGATTGTATCTCCCCAATGTTTTACGTGAAGCCACCCATGGGTATGTAGATGATCTGATTAGATTTTCAGATTTCCACCGATAATCAAAATGGCTGACGACTAATTTTATTTCAACTTGATTTTTTTTTTAATTCACAATAGGTCCCTGTCAATTGTTTGTAGGTTTTTGGGTTCTGCAAGTCTATTGGCATTGCACTTTTAAGTCGGATAATTGCCAGCCACTAAAACCTTGTAATGTGCCACATTAAAACAGAAATATTAAACGCAGTGGCCTTACTGTATCCAGGGTTGCCACTGGTCATGAAATATTAAAAAGACAACCACAAATTGTCATGAAAAAGTCATGATTTTAGCTAATTTCATTGGAAATCATTAATGTCATAATTTTCAAGTCTCTACCCACTATGTGGTGGTGGAGACTTTTTGTTTTTGCTGGGTGCGCTCGCCGCCGCATTTTGTTTCTGCTCCCACTCGAAAACGAAATATTTGCAGTATGCATATTGGCCCTGGGGAATTTGCCTGGTAATTTTTTTTTTGCGTTTTTCAGTTTTTTCAACAACATCCAAGATGGCCGTCAAAATCCTATGGCGCACTGTAGAGTTTGAACCGCTTATGGATTTGTTTCATGTTTGATTTAATGGAAAGACCTTCATCATCAAAATTTGGTGATATAGCCATAGATCCCTGCTCGGATTATTTCTAAATATTTCCACTATGCATATTTCCCCTGGGAAATTTGCCCTGTAAATTTTTAGGGCGTTTTTCAGCTTCTTCAACGAAATCCAAGATGGCCGCAAAAATCCTTTGCTGCTCTCTAGCTGGAGCTTGAACCGCTTTATGGATTTGTTTCATGTTTGGCATGTGCTGATTAGTTTTTGGTGTGATTCTGATAATAAAAACATTGATTTTTTTACGTTTTGGAATTTTAGCAGATATTTCAGTTTTGTTCATTTTAGCTATCATCAAAATTTGGTAATACATGTCTAGCTATACACGCCTGCTCGGATTATTTCTAAATATTTGCAGTATGCATATTGGCCCCAGGAAATTCGCCCGGTAATTTTTTGGGGCACTTTTCAGCTTCTTCAACAAAATCCAAGATGGCCCACCAAAATCATATGTCACTCTCTAGAGCTTGAACTGCTTCATGGATTTGTTTTATGCTTGGTTCAAAGGAAGAATGCTACCCTGGTACTGTGCTGATTCGTTTTTGGTGAGATTATGATAATAAAAACTTTTTTTTACGTTTTAAGATTTTAGCTGATATTTCCGTTTTGCTCATTTTAGCTATTATCAAAATTTGGTAATATAGCTATGCTGCTCAAATGTTATCTTTTGTGTATGCATACTGGACCTGAGAAAATTGTCGGGAGAATTGTTTTTCTTGTTTCAACAAAATTCAAGATGGCCGATGAATCACATGTTACTTTCAAGAGCTAGAACTGCTTCACCGATTTGTTCAAAGGAAGCAATTTACCCTGGACCAATTAGATTTTGATGTGATTGTGACATCACATTTTTACGTGGTTTACATAAAAAATTGGTGTAATTAATGTAGTTTTGTTGCTGAATCTATGTCGGGCAGGTGGGGACGCAAGCTTTGCCCCTAAGCCAAATCTAGTTTACCATCATGCCAACAACATGATCCTCAACTGTGTCATTTGTTTTCTAGCAGACACTGCAAGGGTAATGTAGGGTAATATATATATTGTATATTATAGTTATATATTTTTTAAAACCTGTAAATGTTACGCTGTATTTCACACGACATTGGTGGGAGCGTACTGCAGGGGAGCAAGTGCAAACCCCCATCCACTCTCACAACGCTACTGATGAATGCTGATAGAAGGTGTATTAACCCTTTAAGCCCTCACTATGCATTAAAGCATCATTTTACATCCCTGAAAACAAGACTTAATTTTCCTAAAACAAGGGGTTTTAAAACGAAAATTTCCATGAAACTGGTCTACCAACACATGGCAATTTTCTTTAATTTTTAAATCACTTCAACTCATCTTCATCCACTACAAGTCGAGAATTACGACAGCAATTCGCGGCTTGTAGTGGATGGAGATGACTATGGTAAATTACATCGCTGTATAATTTTTGTTTAATCTATGGAAACTGATGGGTTTTTTCAATTTAAAATCAGCATAAATGTCTTAGCTCTTTCCGCTTCATGTGAATACATAATATGTTATTGATCTACGACTATTATATATATTTAAATTCTTCCAGTGTGGGGACCGTCTTTATTTTGTAGTTATAGCACCTACAGACGTATAAAGACAGTCCCTGCGCTGAAAGGGTTAATACAGACTGACACCTATACAACCCCGGGCCGCTAGACGATGCAATTAGCCTGCGAATAATTGACAATCGCATTTAATCTTTGAATGTTCTCATGTGAGGTGCTTGTATTTAGATTTAAAATTAAATAGTAAATACATAATAGAAATGCATCAGCGACTTATGAATGTTTCAAAAGACGTAACTGGATAAGTTTCCTATATAAAATTTCACACAGTTTGTAGGCCTCAGAATGTCTTCCAAAACAAGACAGTCCCAATGATGTCCGTCTACTATTGCCTGGCATGGATCATATGGTGGTATATCAATGTCATGGTTGGGTCATCGTCTCATGTTAAGCTTGTGTCAAGTCCTGTGCCTCGGCGCTAGTAGTAGAACAATATCGTGTCCTTATCTCACATATTTAGATGGCCCGTGGACACTAACTACTGACGGCCCAAAACATTGCATTATAGACGTCATCAGAGGCTTCAAATCTTAAATTGTATTAAACATTGCATTATCCGCAGGGAGATAATACGATAGTTCATTGTTCAGTCACTGTTTGTTGTTTCTTCATGATAAATAGAACATTTGGTCTTCATAATGAAAATGAAATGAATGTGGTTTTAGGCCAACTCTGTGCACATTTTTTAGCCTACACTGGAGCAGGAGAACCTCCTGAGGATGCTGAGATGACACTGCCCTCCAAACACAGGATTCAAAATTCGAGCCCTGGAAGTCTGAGGCTACCTCTCGGTCACTGAGGTTCCCCACAATATTAAATCATTAAGAGTGAACGGGGAAGAAACTTGAGTGTGGTTTGAATCCGCGATCTCCGACTTTCCAATCAGGCAGCTTTACCCACTGCAAGTTCATTGTCAACCCTGTGTATAGTACAGTCCGCCGCCCCTGTGTATAGTATAGTCCGCCGCCTCATCCGAAATCCCACCCACCATTGTTTTACAACGTCTATTATTATTAACTGGAGTAAAATGTTGATAAGTAATTTTTGCCCATTTCTATCCCCCGCCCGACGAAGTGGGGGCAGGAGGTGTTGGCGTCGCCTCGAAAGTCTGTTAGTCCGGCGTCTGCATTCTCGTTTCCCGTGCAAAACTCTGTAACCCGAGCATGGATTTTTCTAATTTTTAACACAGATCCCTTAGATTGCCTTTTGGGGTTCTTGAAATTTTACGTACTTAATTGGCCGACCATCGGCCATAATTAACTTTAATATGCCTGATATCTGGCAAACCCTGCCAGATAGTTAGACCAATACTATAAAACAAAATGCGCCGTTTCAGGTAGGGATATTCTCTGAAATTTTCAACTCGAAAAAATTCAAAATAGCCGAATATCGGCCATAATTAACTTTAATATGCCTGATATCTGACAAACCGTGCCATATAGCTAGACCATTACCACAAAACAAAATGTGCGGTTTCAGGTAGGGATATGCTCTGAAAATTTTCAACTTGGACAAATTCAAAATGGCCAATTATCGGCCATGATTAACTTTAATATGCCTGATTATGATATCAGCCAAACCGTGCCAGATAACCTTCATAATTGGCATAATTTGGAAAATCATGATGATAAAAGTTCTTTGTACACTTCTTTAACTTTTCTGATCCAAGAAATAACACAATTTCAACTGTTTTAAAATAATATGATTTCAACTTTTTTAAGTACCGGACATTCAGTACAAATTTGCATAAATTTAAAATGGCAGACAAAAAAATGGGCTGATTGTTATTAAATTTTTCAAACGTGCACACGAGAAGCAAAGTGAGTCATTGTCTGAACCTGGTACCATCACCATTTACGCGAGGCGAAGGAGCTGTGCCCCTTTTGAAACCCCATGAATATTGTTTTAGAGCATCCGCGCGCGAAAAATGGGTGACTTTTCAGGGTAAAAAACTTTTTTTTGCTACAGAAAAACACATAAAATTAAAATCTACCAACAAAATTCAACATTAATAATGCATTAAATCTATTCACACCATCAGCCCTTGGAACAAAAATTCCATAGGATATATACCAGTCCAATAAATATTATAAAACGAAATGTATGGTTTCAGTGGTTTATGGTTTCAATATCTGTAATATATACAGTAATCCAGATAGGTGGATCATTATTAAGGCTCCCCCCTACCAGGGGGAGGCTTTTTGTTTTTGTACGGTTTAGTCCGATCGTATGGACTCTCATCTATACCATGTCACCCTGATACATGTATCTACAAAGCCACTTTTTCAATTCATTTGGTGTTCAACATACTGGATACAAGTAGGCTATTATTTACTAGGCTGCATCAATTTTTCAGAAAGTTTGGGAAAATATTGGGTCAATGCAGCCATCTTTAATCTTTTTTCGTCAAATTAGGACCTTGTCAGTCTGATAACTTCAAAGCCGCTTATCCGATATACTCAATATTCAACATACTGCATGCTAGTATTAATTCCTAAACTGCATCAATTTTTCAGACAGTTCGGGGAAATATCCGGGTCTTGGCCGCCATCTTTAATCTTTTTTTGTCAAATTAGAACCTTGTCACCCTGATCTACAAAACTGCTTTTTACCCCTCGGCCCGTTGGGCCCGAAGGGGTATTGTCGTCCCGTCCCCTTCGTCCGCCGCCGCACACACTTTTTTGTCTACTACACCAACATGGTTCAACAGATTAAATTCCTAATTCATACAAACATTCAACCCCTCCATGCACTTTTCTTACCCAAGGTCAAGGTCAAAGGTCAAGGTCGAGGATTTAAAAGAAATATTGTTAAAGCGATAACTTAAAAAAGAATTATTGGATCTCTCCAATTTTTTTACGTGAAGTTACCCATAAGTATGGACATCTCCTGATTATATTTTCAGCTTTCCACCGTTAATCAAAATGGCCGCCACCTGGCGACTGAATTTTTTTTTTTAGACTTAATTTTTTTTTTTCATAATTTCCTTGAAACCTGGTATGTATAGGTTTTCAGGGTCTGCAAGTCTGTTGGCATGATCCGTTTTCGCGTGCAACCGAAAACTAGGCTATGGCGGCCATCTTTATTTTTTAATTACAAAATTCCTTGTTAACGCAATAACTTGAAAAATAATTATTAGATCTCTCCAATTTTTTATGTGATGTTGCCCATGAGTATGGAGATGACCTGACTTGATTTTCAGCTTTCAACCGAAAATCAAAATGGCCGCCACCTGTCGATTAAAATTTTTTTAAAACTTTTTTTTCAGATTTTCCTCGAAACCTGGTATATATAGGTTTTCGGGGTCTGCGAGTCTATTGGCATTGTCCGTTTTAGTGTGCGACTGAAAAAGAGGCTATGTTTTAATTTAATAATTCCTTGTTAACGCGATGACCTTAAAAATAATTATTGGATCTCTCCAATTTTTTATGTGAAGTTACCCATGAGTATGGAGATGACCTGATAACCTGGCGACTAATTTTTTTTAAAACTTTTTTTTTTTATTTCCCTCGAAACCTTGTATATATATAGGTTTTCTGGGTCTTCAAGTCTATTAGTATTGTCTGTTTTCATGTGAGAATAAAAACGAGGCTGGGGCGCCCATTTTGGTTTTATCAATTTTCAATAAATCGTTCTTATTTTCAATTAATTGCCTTGAAACCTGGCATATATAGAATCACTGCATGAGCCGAGGGGTATTTGAGTGCTTGCACGGTATTTTTCGTTTCACTTTGTGTTCAACATACTTGATGCAAGTACTAATTCCTAGGCTGCATCAATTTTTCAGAAAGTTCGGGAAAATAGTCAGGTCATCACGGCCATCTTTTTTCGTCAAATTGGGACCTTTTCACTCTGATAGCTTCGAAGCTGCTTATCCGATATACTCAATATATATTTAAAATACTGCATGGTAGTATTAATTCCTAGCCTGCATCAATTTTTCAGAAGGTTTGGAAGAATATCCGGGTCATGGCGGCCATCTTTAATCTTTTTTCGTCAAATTAGGACCTTGTCACCCTGATAACTTTAAAGCTGCTTATCCGATATACTCAATATTCAACATACTGCATAGCAGTATTAATTCCTAGACTGCATCAATTTTTCAGAAAGTTTCGGGAAATATCAGGGTCATAGCGACTATCTTTATTCTCATTTCGTCAAATTAGAATCTTGTCACCCTGATAACTTGAAAGCTGCTTATCCGATACAACCAATATTCAACGTACTGCATGCTAGTAATTAGTTCCTAGACTGCATCAATTTTGAAGAAAGTTCTGGAAAATATCTGAGTCTTGGCGGCCTTCTTTAATATTTCGCGGTCAAAATAGCACCTAGTTTAAGTTGACTTTTTAAATATTTGTGACCGCAAAAACTCTTTAATCTACTTTATGGCGGGGTATGGTATAGGACTTCAGGCCTCTTGTGAAATGAAGTTTTGAGGTAGTGAGGTGATTTTTTTTTCAATTAAAAACCCTCAAGTGTCATCACCCCATCCCCCTGGCCCAGCTCAGCCTAAATGTGCATAAAGGTGGCCTATAAACCTATTCATTCTAATGTTTCAAGACATTTGCTTGCAATTTTTTACATGGATTTTTTTTTTGCAGGAAAAAAGTGAAGGACCAACAAGTGCGATTTGAAAAAGATGAAAAGGATGTATTGCAATGTAAGCTAATATTTTCCAACCTTGATTAAGCTTGGTACCTCTGCTTTATTTATCATTTAACACCTCCATGGCGTATCTTCTTGTACTACATAATCAGTGACAAAAAATAAATTATTTTATTGATTGATTTTAAATACATGCATGTATTGTTTATGTTTTTGTAAATTTTGGTGTCTTTTTATATTGACGGTTTGATAAAAATGTAAATTCGCCAATATTAATTTTCACCGATTTTTTTCATTCCCAAAACTGCCAAAGTTTAGTCCACCATTAACAACATTTTCGGGTACTTTATAAATATACAGTAGAACCTGCTATGAACATGCAATTAGATGCACTTTCAAGACAGCTGCTCATAGGATGTTAATTTGTATATAATGTTTTTAGGAATGGTCAGATAGCCTCTTACTGGTAGTTGGCTGACAATAAGATTTACTTCTCATAGCAGGCTCTAATGTATTGCAAAACTTTTCTTGCATTGATGTAAATCTTTAAAAAAATATCACGATGATTATCTTCTATGGTTCTAAAATTTGATGTTTCAGCTCAAAATAGCAGCTCTCCCGATAAAACAATTGAAGAAAAAAAGCCTGCAGAAGCCGAGAAATTTAAGTTTCCTGAACCTGTGACGTCTGGCGCAGATGTATCAGAGCAACCTGAATGCAAACAGCAATAACCTGGTCTCTAAGAATATTATTCACTGCCAAGTTATCCCATTTCCATTTTCTCTCACTTGAAAGTTGTCCCGCTACTGCGACGCACACTTTCAAGCAGGTGAAAATGACACCAAATATCTGTAAATCTTTTATTTATTTCACCAATAACAATGATTGAGCGGGTGATAAAACTGATTATCAAAAAAACAATTACACCCGTTCTTAGCGAACATACTCATGTAATACCAAGGCAATGTGTCGAGTGGCGGCGGGCTCTGACCCTACCTGCTGGATATGCCTATCAGCAGTAGGTGTCTGAAGAGAATGCTCACATCAGGGTTTGGATGGATGCTTGGAAAACGAAAATGTATGAATTCTACAACAATTATTAAAGGCCTTGAAAGTGCTTGAAAAATAGATCGTAGTAGCACAATATACCGTCTCCTTGGATATGAAAGGGTGTATCTGACACTTTGTAAAGTGACAGATACACCCTTTCATATCCAAAGAGACGAATTACTTGAAAGTCATTACATTTGACAAAGGATCCACATTGGAAATTACCACCATGTATTATTATCTATGTATTATTCTATGGTATCACATGCTGTCAGACAGTGTACTATACAATCAGTCTATAATCTTAACCCTTTACCCGCCGGTGCCGCATATATTTGGGTTTTCATTTTTTATTAGCACATTAAGTACCACCTTTTAAACATGGTAAAGGTAATATATGACATCAATCAGCAATATTTGAAAACAGTTGACCTCCATTTTGTCCAATCTGAATAATTTTCACTCACTTGAAGTTGTGGATCGCGTCAGCGAGACACAATTTCAAGTGAGTGAATATTCCGATTGAATAATTTGGCGGTTAAAAGGTTAAAGCGCCGACATATTTGTGTACAAACCATGCAAACAAAAGTTTTTTTGATATTCGAAATCATCACAAATGTAGCTTATTCCGATTCATTTGAATACCTATGTTATGGGTATCTCGCCATTATAAATATTTTACTATTACAGTGTGTGGATCGTCTACAGACGTCAGATTCTGACGACTAAAATCAATCCCCCCGCTGTAAGGGATAATATTGTTGCTTTCACTGTTCGACTCGGTCTTGGAAAAATGTTCTTGTGGCACTTGAAAGTTCCTTGAAAAATCAATAAATTTTGTCATTGGTGAGATGTACAAAAGCTGAAAAAAATTTGTGTAAACCATGGAGACCAAAGGTTTCTTTATAGTTTTAAATTATCATAACTGTCTTAGTCAGCTCTTACGGCTCATTTGAGTACCTATGTTATCTCTCTACGACCATTATATATATATTTGTTCTTTCATTGCGGGGATCGTCACTGACCACTCTATGTACGCTTCTGGTGTTAGTTTTACCCCGGTTACATCAATCTCTGTAATCAGTGTGGTGCTTTCTGGGTACAGATGTGTCCCGTTGTTCGTACACAGTGGACTACTCCTTTAAGACGTACGAACCCCGTGACATTATAATTTACACCTAAATTTTATATGTCACACAAGGACGTTTCATAACATGGAAATATCCATTTCCAGTTTGATTTTATTTCATCTTTTTGATTTTACCATCTACACTAATTCGTATCTTGATGAGCTTTTTTACCATGCGCTTAATAAATGCTGTGAATCCTATGGACTTACTTTATCACCAACAATTACATCACCGAAATACTTTGTTACTGTGATATTTTTGTATTTCTTTGAGGTAGGTTTATTTCACCTGTATATAGAATCAAGGGCGCCTTTTGCATAAAATATTTTTTTCAAAGTGGAGAGCGTGCCTGCAGTGATTGTGATCATGAAAGTGTGAGTGATGTGAATAAATGAATTCCACCTTTACTATGTGTGTCTTTGTCTTTATATGTGTGTACTATTTGATCCAAATCATTCTCAAATATCAATTAGGCCTACTTTCGAATACAGTGGGGGACTCACAATAACCCTGTGTTAGCGAGGTATACTGGCCAATATTTGCCCGTTATAAAAATGAAAATGCCATGATTTTAACCGTTTGAAGTCTGAATTTACCATTTGTCATCTTCATCCACTACAAGCCGCGAATTGCTGTCGCAATTCTCGACTTGTAGTGGATGGAGATGATTTGATGTGGTTTAAAAATTAAGAAAATTGCCATGTATTGGTAAACCAGTTTCATGGAAATTTTCGTTTTAAAACCCTTTGTTGTAGGAAAATTGGTTTTGTTTTCAGGGATATAAAAGGATGCTTTAAAACATCGTGAGGGCTTAAAGAGTTAACTACCCAGAGAAGAGGGTGTGGCGCCTTCGCATAACGTCTGACCTGCTCGCCAATCATGTATGCTTGCCAGGTTCGAAACCCTGCTGATCGATGGGGTTTTCAGAGAAATATCCTATTTTCTGCCTGTGTCGATGTTAAGTTCTCGCAGGGTTGTGATGTGATCCGTGCTCCACTTACTCTTTACCCCCCCCCCCCCCTCCCCCCGTGAATTACAAAGATGAGTAGGCCTACTTCTCCATAATAGCGTGAAAAACCTGCTAAGGCCATCCATTTGAACTAGAGAAGGTGGGCGCCTGCGGCAAGTGGCCGTTCATAGAGGTTGTAAATTAGGCCGTCAGGCGAAGGTGGGGCGGGGGTATTGGCGTCGCCCCTGGTGTCCGTTCGTCCATCTGTCTGCTGTTTCGTTTCCGGAGAAGATCTCTGGAACCCATGCGGGGAATTTCTTTCCAAATTAACTTTAATATGCCTGATATCTGACAAACCATGCCAGATAGCTGACCATTGCTCTGAAAAAATGTGTGGTTTCAGGTGGGGATATGCCTTCAAAACTTTAAAATGGCCGGCCATCGGCCATAATCAACTTTAATAAGCCCGATATCTTGAAAACAATGCCAAAATAGCCAGACCATTATTATAAAACAAATGTCCTGTTTCATGGTGGGATATGGCTTGCAAACTTTCAACTCGATCAAATTCAATATGGCCGACTATCAGCCCCAATGAGCAGTGAGGGAGCTATGGATTCCGCTTCCGACCGGCTTTTTACCCTTTCTTTCGCCTGTAACTTTTAAAGAAAATACGGTGGGATGACAATTTTTTTGGTATGTGGGTCACTTGTAGGTGGATGATGGACATGTTAAAATATTTTTTATGAGAATATCAGGGTTCTCACACGTCCTGGAAAATTATGGCTGTCCTGGAAAAATGCTATTTTCATCCCCCGTCCGACGAAGTGGGGGCGAGCAGGGTTGGGGTCAAGTACAATTATAATTACGACTTCCTAAATATAGTTAATTATAATTATGACTTGCGAAAAAAATCTATTATAATTAAATTATTTGTTCATAAAAAGGTCAATTATAATTATTTTCATCAATTACAATAATTACAATTATTTCAATATTTTCACCAATTATCTTGCAGTTATCAAATTTATTGTGACGTCGTCATATATAGCTAAGTATCATACTATGTATAGGCCTAATACTAAAATCTGATGGCTCTGATGACGTGATGAACGTCAACATCGCACTTTCGGGAAACAAAATTTGCTTATTGCGGGCCAACATTATTAGAGTCCGGCAGTCACTTGTCATTGTATCACTCAGCAAACTCAAAGCACTAAACCAATATTGTTTTAATGTTGGGCCAGCATCGCAGACAGTGGTAGAACATTAAAGCACCATTGTC
Organism: Flabesymbios commensalis; assembly: GCA_964017125.1. Lineage (NCBI taxonomy): Eukaryota > Metazoa > Annelida > Polychaeta > Terebellida > Flabelligeridae > Flabesymbios > Flabesymbios commensalis. The sequence goes on from OZ024909.1 coordinate 16,171,678, forward strand.
TCAGTGTCTCTTATTTGTTGGGAGTTGCCCAGCAAACACCTATGTTGTCTCAATGTTGGGACAGCGCCGTAGACGGTGGACCGCCATGGACACAATATTGGGTGAATGTCTCGTGTTTGCTGGTGGGAATATGATTTTTTGAGGCCTACACGTCTAAAATTGTCAACAGGAAATGAAATCTAGCTGTTGTAGGCCTATATCGTCGATGCTATCATTCTGATGCATCCTAATAATTTAATAGCATTTTCAGTGCCCGATAAAAACACCACACCCATGTGAAAGGCGAACTTGGATTAAATCATTATTAAAGATATGAGTTAGTTGCAGACTAATCGCGTCGTTCATCGACCCTTGGTTGTAAAAGGTGTCACCCCTGCCACGCCTTGCAATGTGGCGGGGACGTGAGAGTGGGGAGGAGGGGGCGCCTGCTGTCACAACAGACACCCTGCCCTACACTAATATTTATCTTATTCTTGTCTTTAAATTATACCTTTCTAAGCAATGTACTTGTAATTTGTGTTTATATTGGTCATAGGCGCTCTTTATTTTATTAGCATACAAAATCAAAAGAATATCGTGTGAATGCATTGAAAAATTAAGCAACAACGCTGAAATGTTCATTAGTGGGACTTAGTGAAACGGGATTAACCTAAATCTTATTCTTTAGGGCCTAAATCGTTACGCACTAGCCAGACGGTCAAGATAAGAAGATACGCGAACAAAGGCACTAGAAATAGAGGGGACACATACATACTAGTAATAAGCAAAAACAAAATATTGGCCCAAAGTTATTTCAATGCTGGGCCATATACGCAGACGTTGGCCCAGCTTTAAGCTGTGATTGTGGCAATGCCTCGTGCTTAGCGGGTAGGATCTTTCATCCTACTATGTATTATATATATATAAAAAAAGGAAGAATTGAAAGGTGTGATAAAACTAAGCCGGGCCTGGGAGCATGTCAGCGGTGATTGTGGGGTGGGAGGATCCAACGCCCACCCCACCAACAGTGATTAACACAGGCATATAATGACATACTGATCGTGCCACTTGTTTTGCTGATAAACCCGTTTTATTTCTTTAAATCAGTATCTGTTAAGTATTGGTAAGGTCTGATTATGGCGCCATGTTATGTGATAGTTTGACATTCTCAATTTTTTTAAAAGTTGATTAGGTATTAAACATAGTTATTACGTAGTATATATACATCTGCAACTATTATTGTTAAAGAAATTGTTAAAAATATGTTCAATAATCAATTTAATGATAACAATTTAAAGACACAAATAAATGTGTAATTGAGCTGTAATTGAAATATAATTGACCAATTACAGACATTTTTTTCAACTACAATTATAGTTACAATTATACATATTTATAAAAAACAATTATAATTGACATATTTCCTTCAATTACAATTACGCCTTCAATTACACAAAAAGGGCTCAATTATAATTAATTACAATTACATGTACAACTAAAATTGACCCCAACCCTGGGGGCGAGGGGTATCGGCGTCGCCTCAGATATCCGTCACGCGATCGGATGTCCGCATTTTCGTTTCCCAAGCAAAACTCTGTAACCCGAGCATGGATTTCTTTAATTTTTGACACACACATCCCTTAGGGGGTGTAGATGTACCTTTTGGGGTTTTTGAAATTTTACCTACTTAATTGGCGGATTATCAGCCATAATTAACAATAATATGCCTGATATTTGCTAAACCGTGCCAGATAGCTAGACCATTACTATAAAACAAAATGTGCAGTTTCAGGTAGGGATATGCTTTCACCATGATCAAATTAAAAATGGCCGATTATCGGCCATAATTAACTTTAATATGGCTGATATCTGACAAACCGTGCCTCAAGATCGTCATATAGCCTACCGCGGTATAACAAGATCGTCATATACCGCGGTATAACAAAATCATCATAGGGCCTATACCGTGGATCGTTACGTTTTATTTCATTTTGAACAGTAGGCTAGCTGTCAAAAGGTTAATCTAACTCGTCGTCAGTAGTCAGGGTGGTAGTCGCGCCCGTTCCCAGTGTGGCACTTTTAGTTTTTAGGAAAAATATAACCTGTAAAAAAACGGGGTCCATGTGCAAAACGCGTTAGAACCGATATCGCGGTGTAACGACCGCGTTATAACGGGATTCTGCTGTATCTATCTATCTATCTATCTATAGCAAACACAAAACATCTGTATAACATGTATTTATATAGTTTTGACGTTGGTCCAACATTGTATAAATGTTATACAAATGGTTTGTGTTTGCAGGGCCCACAGATTTAGTCTAGGCAGACAGACAGACAGACAGAAATTTTGCACATTTCTCAGTCATGTCCTAACATCGGTACAAATTTCGTGAAATTATATTCACTATTTCAAAAGTTAGACTATTTGACATGTGATAAAATTCTAGAATTCATGTAATGGGTTTATAGAGGGACGTCATATTTTCAATTTACTACATGTCAAATGGTCTAACTTTGCAATTCTGCTTTAAACTTTACGAAATTTTTAACGATGTTAGGACATGACTTGGAAATGTACTGTGCAAAATTTCAAGAAAATCGGTGCAGAATTGATGGAGAAATCGACGAAAAGCATGCGCTCCAGATAATTGTGACATAGGGGAGACTGGGGCACCTTGAGACGGAAAAATTCAAACCCCCAAAACATAGATTTAATTTTCAAAAGAAAATATTTGGACGACACATATGGATACAGCATGCAGTGGGGTATATTTGAGCAAGAGATGAAAATTATCAGAAATGCGTAACCTTACATTTTTTAACAAAACAGATTTTCAAAAAAGTGTCTCAATGTACCCCGAACTCGGGCACCTTGAGACACTACATGGGGTACCTTGAGACGCCAAATTAGGTACCTGAAAACAACGTGGATCTAACTAAAATCAAGATTTGAATAGGCCCACTACATATACCTGTAGCTAAATCCTGCAGTTGGCTAATGTTAGATGTTGCAGTAAAATATGTGCCTGAAAAAAAGTGGGGGCACCTTGAGACACTTTCGGGGCACCTTGAGACAGACTTGGGGCACCTTGAGACAGTTTTGGGGCACATTGAGACAGCGTCTGAAGGTGTCCCATCCTGACTGACCTCACATCTGATATCATAGTTTTTGTGTGGGGTGTATTTGAGCGAAACCAGTATACATCATTTATAAAGTGATAATACAAAGTGTAAGATACCACCAAAATCATAGAGAAATCAAGTATTATGTGATCCATAGAAACAAATATTGATCATCCCAAAAATCTACTTTTCATGTAAAAAGTGGACCTAAGCTTAGGCCTACATGCATGCCAAGGATGTCCAATAGCCATTAGCAATGGGGTGGAAAATAGAAATTGGTTAGTTTTGGTATCATTGACCAGATGGCGCACAAATAGCAAAATAATTTCTGTGTCAAACAGGCCTGTCTCATGGTGCCCCATGTCTCAAGGTGCCCCAGTCTCCCCTAGACTATAGTGGAAAGGGGAGGAGGTCAATATGACGTTATAAATATACACACATTGGGCCTATGTTTAAAAGGCGTATGCTCCAGACCTTTTAAACCGTTACATCTATAACAAAGCAGGACAAATATACATCTTATATGATATATGTCATTGCAATAGCATCACATAGACAGACAATGTATCCACTCTATGACAGGGCCGTATCCAGGTTGTTTTGTGTGTCTGTAATGTAACCCACCTGCATATCCCCTTGTTTTTCATAATTCCCTGTGTGGAACCTTCTTACCGGATAGTCGTCCTGTATGCCTAACAACCCCCCCCCCCGTTTGTTTTGATCTGAATACGGCATAGACGGGGCACCTCTCTGACACTTCAGGCTGTGAACGGCGACTGATGACGTGTGAAGAATGCGATAAATCTCGAATACTCATCCATTGACAGGAGTGTGAAATCATGGCAAGTTGAAGCAAAAGATTTGGTGCGATTATTACTGCATTTCAAATACTTATTTATTCTTTAAATAATCAAAGATTCCACAGTGTTTCTGGAGTGCAGACCACAGTCTCCCAACTTTTGTCCACATTCGGGAATCCCCCACCGACATGTAAACAATCCTGTGACGTCATTAGAAACCTCACGAGAAAATTACTCACGACGGATCAACAAGAAGTGTTTTACCTACAATCTTTTTCACAATCTTGACGCTGACAGACAGACTAAATAAATAAAAATGCCTAGCATGGAAGGTGCGTAGATGTTTTGTTAGTAGTCTAGATTAATGTTATATATAACTCCGAGTCAGTCTCCACGTCCTTTTCTGAAATTGACTTAAATTAACTTGTTTGGTGAGCGATAATGTAAGTAGACCTAGACCGCCTACGAGGCTACGGAGTAGGCTACGGCGCTAGGGAATAATTTTCCTGGTGTAACGTTAACTGTTAATAATACTGTACTGTTAAGCCTAACGCATATGCTACACAATAATATTAGGTAGATTCAATAAATGTTAACATTGTCCAATAAAATTATGCTGTTCCGTTTTTCGTAACTGTCGACATGCTCAGTAAACAGGTAAAAGAAATATTTCACCACATTCCACAGTTTTCACTGAGCAAGAAAAATGCTGTGCTAACGTTAGATCAAAATCTGAGCTAGATCTAGTCTAATTATAAAAACGTCCATAAGCTGTGACCTTATTTTGCAAATTCCTGCAGGGATACAGAAGCCAAAACATCAGCCAGACACTTGAACCAGACACTTGAAGCAGCTGAATAAAACTAGCCTACTGAGATGTGCTATCTGTAGATAGGTCTAGACGGGTAGGACTTTATACCCCAACCGACCCAAACCGACTTGAATCAACCCAACCGGCCCGAAATAATAGCGATAACGTTAATTATAGTCCATAGCATAGGCTTTTATCGGTAGGTTTAATTACATGAATAACCATGAATAACCATGAATAACGCGAAATAGCACGAAATAACTGGCAATACTATATGAAAATGGTTGTACATGTAGGTAATATAACATACATTTATATTTATGATAGTAGTATATGACTTAGGCAGTAATAATAACTTGTAATTAGGGTGTAACGTTTTCAAAATTATTTCGCATTGCGGGACTTCAACACAACATCGCCCGTAGTTTATATTTCCCACACTTGGTGTCACCCACGTGCACCTACCTGAACATCTAGTCACCAGGTTGCTCCGAGCTGTAACCCTTTCACCGCTGAATAGTCTAACGAACTAGACAACTCTTATGTGGAACTATGTTTTCAAAATTATTTGACCAGAATTATTTTATCATTATAGTGTTGACATTATAAATTTTATAAATAAATAACGTTTGATCAAAATCTAACGTCCATTGTAAGAAATTGTTATATTCAAATTTAAACTAACCTTGTTGTATACACATGTATCTTTATCAAGGTAAGGAATTATTATTCATTAGTTTGACATTGCCATTAGAAAACCCCGCATGTTGGAATATTGCTAGTAGATCGGGATCGCAAAATAACACTGTTTTAAAGTATCACTTTTTTTCAAAGTCAACAGTATTGACGGGATCACAAAATAACACTTTTAACGCATGTTATAATATTATTATATATAGTATTAATTACATTTAACCATTACTTTAATAATATTATGTTCAGCAACATAATATTTAACTGTAGGGGAGAGTGGGGCATGTCCACACACCTAACATACTTGTCCAATATCAGATGGATTATTAATAATAAACGTTAAATAATCTTGTGTAAATATGAGTTTACAATATACCTTGGTAATTCTCCAGACCAACCTCTGATAAATTTCATTGAATCAACGCATTCCACTAAATGATGATTAGAGCTTGGTATGTGGACATGCCCCGCACAAGGGGCATGTCCACATGGGGTGTGTGGATATGCCCCACAGTGGGAGGTGGACATACCACATAGTGGTAATAAACAAGCCCTGGATTTATTAGAAATAAATGACACACAGAAAAGCATTGAAAACAACATCATAATAGATATTTTTAATACCGGTATATAAGTAAAGACAACAAAACAGAGAGCCAGCCAAGGTAAATTTGTTTAAATCAAAGCAGAGTAAGGAAGGGTGGGGGGGGGGGGATGCTCAAAATAATATTGCAAAATCCTAACTTGAAGGTCTTGGGCAGAATTTGGGGTTCAGGATGTGATCACTTAATTATCAGTGTGCAGGGCCTATGTAGGATTTACGCACTCATTGTAAGATAGGTTTCTACAACCAGATATAACACAGTCAGCGGTCCGTCAACACAGCCCACCTCTGATCTATTGACCACTGGTGGCCCACTGACTGCAGCCACCGCTGCCAGTGGTGCCCATACCATCCACCTCCATCCCAGACAGAAACGTAACAAACTTAGGTCACCAGGAGCCCGTCACCGTTTGCCACTGGTGGCCCACCACATGGATGTTCAGCAGGTAGCCGGTGGCCCACTAGCTACATTGTTTGACAGTGGTGTATCATCGGTGGTGCATCAGTGACAAATGCAAACCCTCTGATTGCCGCCTGTGTGCCGCTGGTGGGGTACGTGGACCACCAGTGGCTTTTTGCCGCTTCCCAGACAATATCACTCCAGTGGTCCACCAGTGGCTATGAGCGACAAAAACGCCACTGGAGGACCACCAGTGGCAATCAGGCGGCAATCAGAGGGTGGGATTTGCCACTGATAGACCATCGGTAGTCCACCACCGGCAAGCAAAATAGATAGTGTGCCACCCACTATCAGCTGGACATCCATGTGGTGGGCCACCACTGGCAACAGGTAGCATTAGGTGGTGTGCCACCGGTGGCCCACCATCACGTTGCTGTCTGGGTTATAGCCACTGTGGACCACTAGAGAGATCTATCTGATTGTCAGCATGTGCACAAACGTTTACCCTGCAGTCAAGGTGGAAAACAAACCCTGATTTAATATTAGCATGCAGTTGTTTAATTTTATAATAAATACTAACCAAATTAATTAATCACTGATTAGTGTTTGTGTCATGGGGCATGTCCACATAGGGCGGATATGCCCCACGAGGGGCATATCCACACTGGGACTGGGGCATATTCGCCCAGGGTGGACATGCCCCATACAGTATTGGGCAATTATTATTGCATTATCGGCCATGACAGCAGTGAACGGCGATATTTAATTCACACATAGATCATACAAATAACACAGCATATATATGGGAACCTTGGTCTGTCAGTACATTTGAAAAGTTCAATAGCTAGAACCTTCGCCACAAGCTACTAAAATAACTTCTTCGGACGGTAAAATCATTTTTTGTTTCCAGTGATCAAGACATCATATCTATCAAATTCAAACAGCTTGGAGGAAAGAATCTCATACTAAATGTATCTCATGTAAATCATTTTATTCACCAGGTAGCGCTACATTGTAATATACTCAGACATGTGGACATACCCCAGTGTGCGGACATGCCCCACTCTCCCCTATAATAATAACAACGTGATAAAAGTATAGTAAATAATACAGCGATAAGGTGTGAAACCGATAGGGAGCATTTTAAACAATTTTACGGCGGTTCAATGATGCTTTATAATGTTTACAAAAATCAAGCATTTACATCTTTATATAAAATTAAAAATAGTGCACTGTCATATTAAACTCCCCATGCAGTGATTATCACAATATTATCATATAACTAATATATAGTTATGGAAATATATAATTTATTCTCTACGAAATTGGTAGAATACCAAATTATTACCGTACAATAATTTAACATAACAAAGGTTTGTAAATTACTTATCAGGTTATAGGAGCAAAGCGGTGGTGTTTTTGATCACAGTTCACAGCTTACAGTTCACATGTTTACCGAGTTAAAATAAGTGTTACGCCATCAAAGTGCCCCCCCTCCCCCCCCTCAAATATTGTACCAACAAGAAACCGCTTGACAACTGAGTGATGGTAGCCTATCTTTCTCATATTTCGATGTCTGGAATTTTTTTTTTCAATAAATTGGCAAAAGGGACCAATCGTTGGACAATTATGACTTTGTCGGTGATATAACCATGTTTACTGTATCTTGAATACTTTTTTGTTATTAAAGCTGCATAACTGTTTTGCTTATTTCATTGATCCAATGGCAGACTAATGTCGGCCCATCGTCCGCGGTACTGGCCCAACATTATGCCGATTCAGTTCAACGTCTAGTGCCTGCTATAAGGCGGTTTGGTGTTGTCCAATGTAACATTATATTGGCCCATAACCCTACCACTATTACATACATATTGTACACAAACCGATTTACTACTTAATAATACTTGATAGTGTATCGCATGGTGAACTAATTCCGCTACATTCACCCAGTTTTAGTGCATTTATAAGGCCTTTAAGACAATATGAATGATTGTTTTATACTTTTTAGGTTATTTTTATCGAAATAAACAAAACAGTTATGCAGCTTTAAGTTAAAACCATGTTTGAATCGGCTTTTTAATGTATATATATATTTATTTGCGGTGCAGCTAACACCCTTGGCTTTACGAGGTGCATTACACCACTAATTATCGTGGGAAGTCAATGTTGTCAGGTATGATAACCATATCCTAATGCAAATTCCTAACTTTTTAAATTTTGGTCGTACAAACATGTAATAAATATCACCAGAAAAACTTATTAATTACTGAAAATAATGATATAAATTATATTATGATAGCACACAAACTCGCAAAGTTAATCATTTGAAACCGGTAGGCATGCATGTTGTTAATTTGCACTGATAATTTGTCACATGTTAATCGGTAGGGCCTAATCCTTCACGCATGACAACACTCACGCAAAGTCGCCAGCAAGTGATATTGCAAAACACACAACGACACCCTTTCGGAGAAATAGTATTTGAGCATAAATTCAATTCAAATATTATAGGATAATATAGGATAATATTGAGTTGTGAACTCAAAATATCGAGTTGTGAACTCAATATATTGACTTTCAAGTCAATATATCGAGTTTACAAGTCAATATATTGAGTTGTAAACTGAATATATTGAGATGTAAACTCAATATAAAGACTTTTAAAGTTGTTATATTGAGTTGTGAACTCAATATATATGGAGTTGTGAACTCAATATATATTGACTTTTAAAGTCAATATAAAAAAATTATAATAAAGCAAATGTCGCTTCTGGGGCTTCGTAATTATATAACGTATCAAAACAAATAAAAATAATTATGAGTTATTGGGTGCTTGACAGGCGACGTAGAGGTGTATGCGATAATTATCTTTGTGGACGGCGACACCTGGTGAGACGTTATGGAAACATGTAAACAATGGTAGCCATTGCCGGAACGTTGCCGAAATAACATCGACTAAAGCACATTTCGCCGATTAATAAAGCCTATACTATTATAATTCAAGCAGTATAACGATCGCACTCATCAATGAAAATGTTATTCTTGTCTTTCAAAACAATTATAAATGCTATTAACAGTTATTTCGTGTTATTCATGGTTATTCATGGTTATTCATCTATTTAAACCAACCCGCTTTTATTGATCTCATTCTCGCAGTCTATGATATATTGTGTCATATATGTCCGAAATTAAAGATAAGATATATCTAAAAAAACGTATTTAAATTAGACTAAATCTTACTCAAAGCGGACCCAACCAAGAAACGAGAGTGATCAACTGACAGTCACCAGGTGGTGCTATAATCGGCATAGCTAAACCATGTGAAGTCGACAGAAATGACACAGAAAATCATTATGAATAACATACATTCAATTATTTATTATCAAGGCATAATATTATAATAATTAAAATATAACAGTTGTGTAATTGTATAATGTATCTGTTTATATATTGAATCACAATTTATTGATATGATCGATGTCATTGCAGAAGTTCATGATACAGAAAAAAAATATACAATAAATAATAATTCAATGTCACTGAATGAATGAATGTATTATTAACAAACAATTACAATGTGTATAGCTTGTGTTTCTTGTTGACTGTTGTTGTTTTTGTAGCACGTTTTCTCTTTGTTTGTGCAGGTTTTTTTTCCTCTGTTTTTGAGTTGTGATCTTTAATTACTGTTCGTGATCGAGAATGACACCCCGCGTCACGCTGAGTTGTAATCTTTAATTGCTATTCATGGTCAACAATAACACGCGTGAACTCTCACTCTTAGTTGTGACCATCAATTGCTGTTCATGATCAATGATGACACAAGTTTAGTTGTGAAGGAAGTCACACCTCGGCAGTTGGCTGATGACAACAGTTGAGTTGTGAAGTCCGGAGTTCCGCTGAAACACTGGATTGGTAAGCTGTGAGCTCGCAATGAACTGGATATAAAAGGCTTATGTTTTTTTATAGATAAACATTGGTAATATTTCGTATGCTGTAAATGTATGGTAAACAGAACTAATAAGTTATTATAAAAACCTATTCCTATTATTTAACTAGACTATCGGTATATAACACTCTTTTCATTATTCAAAATAGTGTTGTGTCTTCGTTGTATATTTTAGTGTGTATATATATATTAGTTGGGAAGGTTATTTTTTTTATTATTATTGTTCGATTTTGTTTAATTTTGTAAAAATAGGCCTTTTATTATTTATATCCACATGTTACTACTATGTATAATGACTACATTATTATTCGATTTTGTTCAAAAAAATGTTATTATTTGTGTTGTTACTATGTAGGCCTATAGTGACTGTTTTATATGAGTTATCGTACAGGTATAATTATCGTCACACATTTTATCCATTACAATATCAGTTGTGTTTGTTAGCGTGTATAATCAGTTATAATGTATCATTTTGCATTGTATAATAAATATTTTTGCATAGTGTTGTAAGACCTGCGTTTGAGACGACATACATGTGCGCCATCTGGTGAATAGGCCGTACCGTCTGCAAACATGGCTTATTCAAATTATGGCCGTCAGTCGATTCCCGGTTGGGTATTATATTTCGGCAAAATAGTGTCTATTGGGATAAATTATAGTACTATTTCCGGACAGAAAAGATTAAATATAGCATAATGTACAGCAATAGCCCAAATTAAATCACTTACATGGAATATAATGATTCATGCATATCGGCCGGTTGGCTTGATTCAAGTCGGTTTGGATTGGTTTGGGTCAGTTGGGGTATAAAGTCCTACCGGTCTAGACCTATTAATTGTTAATATTTATGTTTTGGTTTCTGTATCCCTGCCGGAATTTGCAGAATTAGGGTCACAGCTTTTGGACATTTTTATATTTAGCTCAGATTTTGATCTAGCACAGCATTTTTCTTGCTCAGTGAAAATTGGAATGTGGTCAAATATTTCTTTTAGCATGTCGGCAGCTACAAAAAATGGTTCAGCATAATTATACTGGACAATTTTTGAATTTATTAAATCCACCTAACTTTTGTATCTAGACTTACGCTAGAGGTGCCAAGTGGTCGGCACACTCACAGAAACAAAATCTCAGTAATGTACATATTTAAAATTGACCATTCAGAGCACATAATTTAGGTAAAAATTTGTGGCTTAATTGGACTCATTCCATCTGCCCACCTCTGTAGCATGTATTTTATCAAGCCTGAAGGGAAAGAGCTTTAAATATTGTTTCCCATAGTCTTGGACTCTTGGCATAGATATAGTCTAACTTTATCAGGTTATGATTACCCTGATGACATCACAAAATTAGTGACAAGGCTCTGTCACCTCTGACACATAGACCTCCAGTTTTAAACAGATTACTTTCTAATTTTATCACTAAATTTGGCCAGCTGAACAAGGCCGTATTTTAATAGGCACTCCGAAAATTCCTATCAGTTTGATGATCGGCACCCAAGTTTTTGGTAGTAGGGGCGAGTGTCATTTTTATACAACTGTGCTGTGGCCAGATCTGCGGCGAAGCGAGTTGGACAGAGTGATCATGCCGGGTAAACGTTAGTCATTTGGCTCTTAGATTAAAATATCACGGTAGAGTCTATTCAGGGATGATACTTGATTGGATTAATTATTTCCAGTCTCACTGATTGCAAAGGCTTGGAATGTATTTGATTGAATTATAACAGATTAAGCCTACTGCAAATGTGAACCACTTATCAACTCTATTTCTTCTTTATTTTCAGATACAATGTTCAACTTAAAGGTGAGTATTAACTATAAACCAGGTTCATATATCATTATGAACCCTTTAAGTCGAAAGCTATTTTAACACTTTTCTCAGCAGAATCCACTTTTATAAAGTGAATGCTATACCGTACTGCTTCCAAGAATTGCCTTCTTGGGGGTAAAACGGATTTTTTTATTTGTATTTTTGTCATTTGAAGCTAGAATTGCTAATGCAATTTCCAGCTTCAAATGACAACAAATATTTATATTTTTTGAAAATGTACATTTTCTAAATTGAGTTGTAAATTTGTGTAACTGTTACTCTAAACTGAGCATCCACCACAAACTATGTTATCCTTCTTCAGTGATATATTATTTAGTTTAACCCTCACAACGCTTAATTATTTTTGTTGAAACGATGGAGACCAAATGTTGTTTTTTTCTATTTGAAATCATCATAAATATCTTTGTTAGCTCTTTCCGATTCATTTGAATACCTATGTGATGGGTCTACGGCCATTAGAAATGTGTTTACTCTTACAGTGTGGGGATCGACTTTAGTCGTCAGAATGTGACGTCTACAGACGTCAGATTCTGATGACAAAAGTCGGTCCCCGCGCGGTAAGGGTTGATTTTGAAACTGTAAACAGGCATAGCAAGACATGGTTTAAAACAGTGCAGACATTCTGCTTTGGCATTGAGATTGTTGTTGTCCATAATAAAAACCAAACATAGCGAAGATTCATATTTTGTTTTTCGCTAGTAAATTGCTCACAATTCAAACCATCCACATATACACTGCCAATGTTAGAATTCAGGAGGTGATACAGAGCTAACGATTGACTGGCTTCTGTAATAACCCTTTTTTATATAGTCGTTTTATATCCATTTCATTATCTGATCAAATAGGCCGACCTCGATGGCTCATTCGTATCGACTGGTGCTTGTAACCTGGAGGTCACAGATTCGAATTCCGGCTGGTCCAGATCTTTGTCATCGTGGTTGTGCATATATACAGTGCTCCAAACTGTTCAAAGGCACAGAGTGTAAAGCGAGCACTGTCTATGGTACTGTGCACTATAAAGAACCCTTGAAGTTTTTATAAGAGTAGGGCATAGTCCTGGCTTCGAGCTTCCTTCTGTCGCGAAATTGCCTCAATGTGCAGAAAGCGGCGTAAAGCTTATACATACATGTATGTATGTATCAGTGAAGGATTTAAGGTCAAATGTTCACCAGTCATCTGGATCACTGAAATTTATGATTTACCGACCCTGAGACAAAATCACAGACCCTAGAAAATTCTGGTGTTGTGACGTCTGAGTGCATTCTGAGGCACTTCAAGCCAGAATTAGAGAAATACACATTTAGCTTCTTTTCGGTTCTGGATGATCACCGTCCTGCCGGACCGTTACAAGAGTGTCAATTACCGGCCCTGGATACAAATTACCGGTCGCGGGTCGGCTTCAAATCCTTCACTGATATATACATACATAAATCCGATCAAATCACTCTTATTGGGAACAAATGAGATTTTAAGCATAAAGATTTGAGAATGTTCATGAACTTGGATTATTTAATTTAGTGTTAGGCCTACTTGTTACTATTTTTCATTTGTTTGAAGCTGGAATTACTAACGCAAATTTTTTCAGCTTCAAATGATGAAAAAATATAAACAGAAAAACCTCTGGATCGCCCCTGGAATTTGCTGAAGGTGTATGCAATTATTCACAGAATGAATTTTTCCTGCTGTTGGTTCACCCACAATGCTGGAATATTTTTTTTATAAACTATGGAGACCAATCTTGTTCAATTAAAATCATCGTAAATGTCTTGATTTCCACTTCATTTGAATACCTATGTTATCATGATTATGGGTGTATGGCCATTATGTTATTTTGACTCTTTCAGTGCAGGGATCGACTTCAGACGTCGGAATCATAGAGGGCAGATTCTGATCTCTTAAAGTCGTTGCTGTGCTGTAAGGTTAACCAATTAGCCTATATATATTCAAACATTTGCCAAGCAATGAGCATTCATGCAGAGATAATTGTTGCATAAAAACTTTTATTCATAATTTGTATCACATTACAGTGAATTGTTTTAATCATTTATAGTTCACTGCAAAGCAGCTGGATCGATTATCAAAAAAAGCAGAAAAGGAACAAAAGGTGCAGCAAAACAAAGTGAAAAAGGTATATTTTCTGGCAAAAAGAAGAGCTATAGCTAATATATAATTTTGAGCCCTCACGATGCATTAAAGTATCATTTTACATTCCCGTAAACACACTTAATTTTCCAACAACCAATGGTTTTAGAACAAAAATTTCCATGAAACTGTTTGACCAATACATGGTGATTTTCTTTAATTTTTAAACCACATCAAATCATCTTCATCCACTACAAGTCGAGAACTGCGACAGCAATTCGCTGCTTGTAGTGGATGAAGATGACTATGGTGAATTTGGGCTTGAAAGGGATAATATATAGCATTTATCTACAAAACACTTAATATACACTCCCTGATGTCACAAAAAAGGTGTTGTTGGATTTCCTGCTTAATCCTTGCCCATGTATTTTTTTCGAAGATTATTAACTGAATTTGCCAAAGAATCATCTATGCATTTCTTTGGCGTCATTTAGGACCGTTGGCGGCCCAGAATCCAAAATTGGCCACCAAGCGACATAGATTTAGGGGGTAGGGTTACGTAAGCGTTTGTCATTGATTTTCCGAATAACCAATCAGCACATGCAATATTGTAACAGATAGTTGAATTCCTGTTCTAATAATACATCACCCATTGCAGTAGAATAAATAGTATTCTCTCCACATATGCTCAAATATATTTTTTTTAATTATAAAATAATCAAAATGAACAGCAAAACAACCTAGTCAACATGGTTAAAGAAAACAACATAATAAATCGTAGTTATTGGACATATCTGGCCTTGTTTTCTGAAGCCACTGTCTATGTCGCTTGGCGGCTATTTTGAGTTCTGGGCCGCCAATGGTCCAAGGTGGCCGCAAAAAAATGCCAAGATGATTTTTTCACTTCCTGACACAATAAACTACAAGAAAAAACATGTTGGCAAGAAAATGTGTTAATGATTATATGTTTATGCAAATAAAATATTTACACTATATGGCATCTTCCTTTTTTAAATGATAACGTTTTACATAAATGTAAAAAGGTATATAAGGTACACAACTACATCTTGTTTTGAATTTAAAATATTTTGTAATTTTAATGAGCCTATAGAAAAAATATTTTAATTGTAGGTACCACTCATTTCTACTTTCTTTAGATATTCAATGCTAAAAGATGCTATAAGCAATTATGATAAATCTTATGATCATATTAGTATATTTAAAAAGTTTCTCCAACTCTTTCTTTACCGACTTTCCCCTGATAAAGCCACCCCCAGAAACAGACTTTTTTTAAGGATGACCCACTGAGGCAGCACCTGGACACAATACAGGTTATAGCTATGCGCATGCGCACATCGTACAAATTAAAAATGCAATCTTGAGAATAATGCGTCCATGTCACTGACCATTCTGGTTGGTGATTTACAACCACGCATGTAATGAAATATCACCATTGCAATTAATGCATGTACACATGTGGAATTCGCATAAATGCGAAATTGGTGAAGGAAGGTAGTTTTCGCATAAATGCGAAATTGGTAAAGGAAGAGTTAATATCTGAATATTGTCACTTGGGAATTTTCGCTTTTCAATCATTGGATTTGTGACTTTCAGAATTGATAGAACTGTTCAATACTTGCAAAAATTATGAACATGTAGTTATCTAGTTATAAAGTTTTTTTTCTACATTTTATATTGATTTCTGTCCTATTTGCTTTGGCTTTTTATCACCGGCCGGTAGAGGAAGGGGGATTTTAGTCGCGCCAGGATTCTGTCCGGCGTCACGTTTTCTTGTAGGCGCAAAAACTCAAAAACTACTGGTCAAATCTTTTTGAAATTTTAACATGACATTCGTAGCAAAATGGGAATGTGCAAGTGATTTTTTAGAAATGCTGCCAAAATTCAAAATGGCCACCAGAGGGCAACTCTAAAAATTTTTGTGTGTGCAAAAACTCTAAAACTTAAAGTCAGAAATTATTTACATTTTACTATCACATTCCCCATGATACAGAGATGTGCAGGTGACTTTTTCAAGGTTTTAAGAAAATTCAAAATGGCCGCCACAGATCAACTTAAATTTTTTGGGGGGTGTAAAAACTCAAAAAATTTGTGTGGTCGCTTTTTTTTCAATTTTAACATCACATTCCTAGCAACATGGGGATGTGCAAGTGATTTTTTTAAAGATGCTACCAAATTTCAATATGGCCGCCAGAGGTCAACTCCAAAATTTGTTGTGGGCGCAAAAACTACAAAACTTAAGAAAAGAAATTTTTCAAATTTTACTATCACATTTCCCACGATATGGAGATGTGCAAGTGATTTTTCAAAGGTTCTACTGAAATTCAAAATGGCCGCCATGGATAAACTTCATATTTTCTTGTGGGCGCAAAAACTGAAAAATTGAAATCAGTAATAATTCACATTGTACAATCACATTACCCACTATCTGGAAATGTCCATGTGATTTTACTGAAATTTAAAATGGCCACCACAAATCAACTTTTTAAATATTTGTGACCGCAAAAAGTCTAACCTAATTTATGGCGGGGGATGATATAGGACTTCAGTCCTCTTGTTTAGTTATTTGTTTGACAAAATAATTTTTTTGAAAGTGAAATATTGCTTCAATTTCTATAAAATTAACAAAATTAATGTTTAAAAGAAAATTTCCCAGCTACATTAGTTTGAACTGCCCAAATTTACTGTTGTCGATATTTAGTGATACTGTAGATCTGGTAATTTTTGCGTGTTAAAATTTTCGCTAATTTTTGCTTTTAGGACTTTGCACAAAGATTATTGAGATTAGTCCTCCTCGCGAATTTCGTGAAAATTAAAAACTCGCGAGTCTTACCAGATCTACCGTATACTTTTTGTTTGTGAAATTTAACATTCAAGGTTACAATTTTTAATATCTTCCATTTGTAGGCGATTCAGCAGAAAAATGTTGAGACTGCTCGAGTTTATGCTGAAAATGCTATCAGAAAGAAGAATGAATCTTTGAATTACCTGAGGCTTTCAGCGCGAGTTGATGGTGTCGCTTCCAAAGTGCAAACAGCTCTCACCATGAAAGACGTGGGTTATTTATCGTGTATTTTTATCCCTTACCAAATACGGACTAGAGTATTCTTAGATACTATGGACAGCAAATGGTTATTACCTTATAAAACACCATATAAGTTATCAGCTTATTTCCGTTTACTATGAGCTGTGCGTAACTAATAAATAAATATGTTAACCAATATTATAAACTATCCAATTTTAAAGCTCTAAATTATATGTCAATGCTTCACTATTTTAATCTATATGAATAAATAACTATAACAGACCTGTAAAAAACTATCTACCCATACATCTCGTGTTGACTAAATTATTCAAATCTTGCATATGATTTAAGGTGACTAAAAAGATGGAGGGAGTAACAAAAGGATTGGATAAAGCCATGAAGGGCATGGATCTGCAGAAGGTATGTGAGCGCTAATATAGTATGCATAGAAAAAATATATATCTTCCCGCTTCATTTGATTACCGTACAAGTTTATGTTATAGGTCTACCGCCACTATGAACATGATAAATATTTCTTTCTTTCGATGGGGGATCGACCTTAGACATCAGAATCAGACATCAGAATTTGACATCTAAAGTCGTTCCCCATGCTTGATTTATTAATTATTTTGGTGGTCTATTTCTCATAAATAGATATATTTTTGCCATATGTAGCTGGAATAGCATTTGCAATCTCAGCTTCAAGTGCCACAAAAGTAGAAATAAATGATTCTCAGCAGCAAAAGGGTTGAATTATAATGAAAATGATTTTGTTTTAGATTGAACAGGTGATGGGAAAATTTGAAGAGCAGTTCCAAGATTTGGATGTCAGAACTGCTGTAAGTATATAATTATGTACCTTTATGTTTTCAGTGTAAGTGACACCTACAAGCACCTTCAAACATCTTGTTCACCACAAAAATACTGACAGAGATTGATAAAATGCACATTGGTATGGTAAAATGTAACATTCTGACTATGGTTTCCAAGATAATGTGGGTCAATTCATTTATAAGGGTGTATCCAACATCTGAAGAAAGAGGTTGTAAGAGAACTGTTGAAATCTAAGTGGAGGGGAGGGATATAACGAATTGTTTTATGCATTTAAAAAAATAGTATGAAGAAAAAAAAATCATGTTAAGAAAAAATGGCAGATGGGGTCCACCCAACCTGGGTCCAGTTCACGCTTCAGGTCATAACAGGAATTCAGGGGATGTATTTATCTGCCAGGGGCTCCGCACCGATTGTGGAGTGGAATTTATCATGGCAAAGTACTTTAAACAACTAATCACGACTGTATTCGTTTTTATTCCTTTTTATCAGCCAGTTAAATCACTGTATGTATGTTTTATACATCAAGATATGTAAATATTTGGTGTCAAATCAAACAAATATGAGTGAGTAATTTTCACCAACTTGGATGTTGTTGGTCGCATTAGGGGACAACTTCAAATAGGTGAAAATTTAGGTAAGATAACTCAGCAGGTAAGAGGTTACAAATTAGGTTCCAGAGCATAACCCTTGTCCTGCTATGCCCGGATATATACGGGGTTAAGGATGTTTTAGATTAATAAAAATATCACCTAATTTTTATAAAATAGTTTTTAGTAGATGCTTAGATGATCTAATAATTTAATTTTAGACATGTCTATTTTTCATAAATAGTAATATTTTTCGTCATTTGAAGCTGGAAATTGCGTTAGCAATTCCAGCTTCAAATGACTAAAAATACAATTGAAACAATTCAGCAGGACAAGGGTTAAGAGCAATCAAAACCCTTTAATTTATACCCTTTAAATCAAAACCCTTTAATTTTATGCATATCAAGTCAGCAGCCATTACACTATCATTGCAGACAGTGGAAGGTGCCATGAGCTCCGCTATGACATTATCAACGCCAGAGAATCAGGTAGACGACCTGATTAAGCAAGTGGCCGAAGAGAATGACTTAGAGCTGACAGATCAGTTGGTAGGACTGGAGCCCGGGCGCACGTCTTTATCAGAAGGAGCATCTGCCTCGGCCGCCCCCAGTCAGCAGGACATACTGGAACGAAAGTGAGTACCATGCAAACAATTATATTTTATAAATGATTTATTATACTGTACATGTTTTTGTATTTTTTATGAAATATGAGTAATCATATTTTTAATTGTAATTAGACAAAATGATTTTCTAAATCACTGTAATTGCAATTGATTTTTTTTATGCAGGTGATTTCTCAATTACAGTTCACTTTCAGCTATGATATATACCTTCATTGAAATAAAAATATGATAGCTGTGAAGATTATATTTATATTTTGTATGTTTATTTATTTTCTTTCCACAATTCAGTCAAAGGTGGCCTAAAGCCCGATTCATTTCATTTCATTTCCACAATTCAGTAGCAATGCTTCATTAACCCTTCAACCGCCAAATTATTCAATTTGAATTTTTACCCACTTGAAGTTGTGTGTCGCTGACGCGATCCAGAACTTCAGGTGAATGAAAATTATTCAGATTTGAGAAAATGGAGGTCAAAAAATTTCAAATCTTGCTGATTAATGTCACTTTTTATCTTTACCAGGTTTAAAAGCTGAAATGTAACGTGCTTATATAAAATGTAAAAATCAAATATGGACGGCACCGACGGTTAAAGAATCAACCTTTTCACCGCTAATCACAACTATCAACCCTTTCAACCCTGATAACTTCTTTGTAATTGTTTTAATTTGTGTCACTTAATTCAGTATATATTTTGATTTTGTATTTACAGGCTGGCTGCATTACGAAACTGATCTTCAGAGACTGTCAATAGAACAACGTGTATATATAGTTTATTTATCAGCCTATGATTGTCGATCATCAAGTGGTCAGAACCAGGCATATAAGCCTTTTTTGTCAAAGAAAACCACAGACTTCTGAACTTTAATTAACTCTGGCCGTCACAAAATATGTAATGGAGGGAGCTTTAGAATCGAGCTTCGTCCATCCAGTGAAACCAGTGTCTATAGCTTTTGATAAGGGTCTCGTCATTGGCATTTCACTCAAATCATATACTTATCATAATGTTATTTAACTGTTGTGTTAACACTTTAAGCGCTAAATTAAAAAAAAAATTGCTCTCTTGAAGTTGTGGCTCGCTACTGCGACCTACAACTTCAAGTGAATGAAAATTACATATATACAGTTTCTAGCTTTTTCAGTCCAAATTATATGTCACTAAAATTGATAAAATAGTTTGTGGTAGATGCTGTCTAATTCTATCAGGGAGATGACTACTTTTTTATAGAAATAAATATTTTTTTGACCTTAACCCTTACAATGCTGTATAAACCATGGAGAAAAAAAGGTTTTTATTTAATTTGAAAATATCATAAATTTCTTTGTTTGCTCTTTCTGATTCATTTGAATATCTATGTTATGGGTCTACGACCAGTAAAAATATTTTTATTTTTACAGTGTGTGGATCGATTTAAGACGTCAGAATCTGAAGTCTGCAGATTTCAAATTCTGATGACTAAAGTCGATCCCCACGATATAAGGGCTAACCCTTACAACAATTACAATTATTTTTTTTATAAATCATGGAGACTAATGCGTTTTAGTCAATTCAAAATCATCATAAATGTCTTCGTGAGCTCTTTCTGATTCATTTGAATACCTATGTTATGGGGTCACAGCCATCAGAAATATTCTTACAGTGCGGGGATAGACTTTAGTCGTCAGAATCTGACTTCTATAGACTCTGACGACTGAAGTCAATCCCCACGTTGTAAGTGTTAAGCTGGATATTGTGTTAGCAATTCCAGCTTTAAATGAATCAAAAAACAGAAGCAAAGAATTCAGCAGGACAAGGGTTAATAGTAAACGCTGAAACAACTGATGAAGTGATTTAAATAATACGTTGTTTTTTCAGAGTGCCTATTCGAACGGGGAAGTTATAATGGGAATCAATTTGAGCCCGTTATGTCGTAAACCAAGCTGCCCATAGAGTTACATTATGAAAAATCATGTACAATTAGCCACTGCCTTGTTTTTTATGTCTACTCTATTCACATAATTCCTTCCATTTTAAGTGATTGTTTATCATTTTTGGTAATTAAAAAAATCATCAAGCTCAATTTTCTATGCCTGAACGTTTAGTAGATATATAATTTCTTACAATGAAGAAACAAAGCTCACTTGAGATGATTCTGAGGCATAATCTGTCAATTGTCCTGACCCAAGGTTAGTCCAACGTCGGGCCAACGTCTGAGACGTTGGCCCGGCGTTGGGCTAACCTTGGGTAAACACGATAGCAGGGTTCACACTAGTCGTCAGTACATGATTTTTGCTGAGCTCTCACACAATTCTCAATTTCCATTAAATGTACCATTTTACCATTTAATTTACGGTTTCTACCCGGGAAATGCCATATAAAAATGTTGGAGAAGGCTGGTTTCTATAACACGCAGTAAATTGCTGATTATGACATAGATTATGACATTGTTACATTGCATTGCAAATGGTTTAACTTCTGAAATACTAAATAATTTTTAAACATTTATGAAAATTAATTGCAAATTGGGTGAGGAATCTGCAAGAACCATGTGCGGGCAAACTTTTAAAAACATTTACCCTATGGTTGGTTAATGTTGGACCACCGTCTACGATGTCGGCGACATTGGGTCAAGGTTTTGTGCTGAGAATATTAATTCTACTAAAAAGGTAGGCAGGCCTAAAACACAATTTGACTTGACGGTGGCTCAACATCGAACCTAGCCGGCAAACACGATACATTTACACAATGTTGGCGCAATGTTGAGCCAGCGTGGCTGCCGTTTGGCCAACATTGTGCCATCATTGAGCAATGTAGGTAATGTTAACGTCTTATGTTCATTGGTATAATCATAGATAGTAAGCTAACGATGAAAATGATGAAACAATGTAACGATGAAAACATGTGTTAAAATTGTAGAATCGTATTGTACTATAGCTTGTGAATATTATTTTGTAAATACATGTATAAACAGATTAAATGACAAACCACTTTTTTACAAGTCATGTTTTTATCTTCTCATTTTTAAAGCTTTTTATAAAACGCAGGATATCATCTATTGAATTCTATTAGTCGAGACTCCATTTCTGAAACAAAGCCTAGAAAAAAGTCCATGCGGACATCATTAGTAGAATATGCAGACATCCTCATTCTTATAGGAAATTTCCCGTAGAATGCGAAAATCACTGTCTCCAAGCTGAAATATAGTCCGATCACTGTCAAATTGGCCATTTTCAAAATGGCCGCCAAAAAATTGCTGTAAAAAAATAAAATCATAATAGCCGGCCTAAAAATATATTCAAACGCTATATTATTACCGGTTACACTAAAAGACGCATGCCACCACATACCAGCGTATACCAACGCATACCAGCGAAAAGACGGGGTAGACGACATAAGAACCATATATTTATTGTCTATCGTATTTAATACATCCTACGGAGTGTATATACCAAATTTTGTGAAAAAAATATAATTATAACTTGCCTAATTCGGCATTTTAAAGTCCGTCAATGAGCGCTATGCATTGCAATGTATTATCAATGGGTGGTATACTCCGGTAGGCATACCAGCGCATACCAACGAAAAGACGGAGTAGACGATATAGAAACTATATATTTGAAAGTCTATCGTATTAAGTACATCCTGCGGAGTGTATGGACCAAATTTTGTGAAAAAATATTAATTATAACTTGCCTAATTCGGCATTTTAAAGTCCCGTCAACGAGCGCTATGCATTGCAATGTATTATCAGTGGGCGTATTTTATATTTCCCACACTTGGTGTCATTCACACCGCTGATAAGTTTTAACAAATAAGTCTTAACAATAATTTTATTGTTTGTATCCGTAAATAAAACATACCTAATACTGTATCACATCATTGTTCGTACAAATTGAATAATTTTTCACAGAGAAAAATATATTTTCAAATTGTTTTTTTTTGGTCAGACTTGATATAAGTCGCAACAATATACCAGAGTGTTTATAGAAACTTTTTAATTTGAAATCTTTTTATTCGTGATAAATATAACTGACAATTGAATGACTCCGTACAAGAACCTGTTGAGTGCATGTTTTATTGTTTTGAGAAAAACGACTGCAAAGTTTGAGTTTAATATTTTTTTTCCTTTAAGAGCTTCCGCGTAAAATAAGTTTGTTTATCAATAATATTGGTAAAGTAAGTTTAGTAATCATATCTAAGACTCTCAGCATGCCTTGCGCACATTTTCAAAGTTTGTTAACTAGTATTTGCCAATAGTCTTCAAGTTAAATATCACAATATTTTATGGTAAATGACATTACCATTTATTGCCTTATGCAAATTTTCCCAGAAATCATGGATATTGATTGGATATCTGTGACACAGCGACTTCATAACCATTCATCTGAATACTTTTGCACATTCAAAATTAAATGTGTTGATATTTGTAAAATCATGTTATTGGTGCTTACCATTTCTGATTTTTGATTCTATTATTTGCAAGAACATGTTAAGTGAGTTCACCGGTAGGATTTGCTACATGTTATTTAGTAATATTTAGTGGTAAACGCGCTTAACAGTGGTATGCGTTGGTATGCGGTGGTGTGTGTTGACATGCGTCTTTTAGTGCTTCCCTATTATTACTAATCTATTAGTGGCAATTGTATTGCCGGCACAATTTTTACTTTTTTGCTCATATAAATTGTCCAAATTCAAGATGGCCGCCAAAATTGCTGACAAATCGTGTTTTGTATCATAACTTTCAAATCACGCAAACAAACAAAGGTGATTTCACTAAACTAGTTGACCATATGTGTGTTCAATAAGGTTATCTATCTGAGAGTATGGCAAATGAAATGGTAGTGGTGGAAAAGGTCACCAGAGGTCATTTCAAAATACAAGGGTGATTTAACTAAAAACTTTGACCAAGATTGTGTCTGATATCATTATAAAAGTTATCGTTCTGGCCCGTAGGAGTCTGACAATGGACATTGAGATGCTGGCAGTGGCATGTGGGATTGGACACCAGAGGTTATTGAAGTGAAGAGATACATTGATTTAACTGTGAAGTGTGATAAGGTCTGTGTTTAATTATCTATATCGGAGTATTGCAATGGGTGTTGAAGTGTCAGTAGCAGTATAATATCCCACTGGGCACACGACGTTATTGCAACGTTGAATCAACGCCACTGGCGTTGATTCAACGTCGCAACAACGTCGTGTGTCGATGGAGATGTTCCTAGAGATTATTTTCAGGGGTGCAAATTCAACTAAAGGTTTCACTAACCCAGAGCGAAATTTAACTAGCCCTCACCATCTTTTACTATGTATTTGTAAGGAAAATACACTAGCCCTCGTATTATCGGGCTAGTGCGAAGTTGTATCCCTGATTTTAGATCATTATCCAAAGGAATTTGAAGTGATAAGGGAAATTTAAGTGAAAAGTTTGACCAGGCTTGTGTCTGGTCTTCATTTGTAGCATCTTCTTCTAGAATCAAATTACAGGCACTAGTAGAGTAAAGTGACATGAAGCAAGTTTAATATGACTGTATAGACTATAGTATATCATATTTATTGTGTTCAGATCACCCTTGCTACCTTCTTCATTTGTATGTATAATTCTTTTTTTTCACTATGATTATATAGTAGTGATTATGAGTAAGTGAATGTAAATTGGGAGGAACAGGGAGAATTGGCGTAATAAGTAGTGTTAGGCATCCGGTAAACTTTTCTCTTCGTAAGTGTCCCACTTCTCCACGTACGATTCCAGTACTTCTTCATCAACTGGATATTTAGTGTGTAAATGTGTTCATATACTGTTTTAATCATTTACACGTCTTTACAAAACCATTTATTTCCAGTACCGATGTATCTAAGGAAATATATATGAAATTGTCCCACTTTACCCCATCAGCTGTTCCACTTTTTACTGAGAAGTCACTCTTCGTCACGTTTTAAAAAAAATTGCAGGTGGGAAATGTGCTTGCCATTACGTATCACTAAAATTGTAACTAATAGTGTTTAACAATATTCCCCAATCTACATCCTGGGTACAATCAAATTACCAATGTCATAAAAAACATAAAGTAGGATGGAATGACGACAATGAAATGGTATCTCAGTTTTTCTAGTTCTTCACTAATTCTCCTTAATTTATCTGAGGCACATTAGCTTCCACATCTTGATTCTGGTTTTGTCAATAATACAGCAAGATAATGAGTTGGGCGCACTCCATTTTGCGAGGAGATAGTTGCATCGAAGTCTTATAATCAGAATCTGATCCTGCTTTGAAACGCTTAGCTGTACTTCACTACATTAACACGTGTGTTAATGTCACTTTATATTATCATACATCCCGGTATAGGGCTCTACAAACATATTTAAGATGTGTACTTCATGCTAATTTTATTAATTGACAAAGAGAACATATGTACAGACTCTAATTCCATAGATCTGAAAAAATATTGTTAGTTTTTTTAGATATTGGTAAAAGTTTGCTTTTAGGTTAGGTAATGTTTTAATTCCTTTCATCTTTTTTTTGTAAAATACCGGAAAAATCTCTAGCGCATTTAGAAAAGAAATAGCAAAATAAAACCTTTTTTTTTTAATTTGGTCGTTTTTAGTGTTTGAATGCAATAGCGAGTCCATATTTTGTGGCTGACGTGGGTGATTCGCCGCCCCAAAGATTTTTGTTTGTGTATTCAAGCCAGGCTAGAGCACTTTTAATAATAATTTGGCAAAAAAGTGGTGTGTGAGCCCAAAAAATGGCCTGAGGGAAAAAACCTAACTACAGCTACAAATTGGTTCTCCTTCATTTGAGCAGCTTTTATTACATTTTAAACCATTTCACCTAATTCAGGGTACTTATTATGATAATTAATCGAAAAAAAAACGATTAAATAAACTGCTAAAAACAATAAAAACAGTTGTGTAGATATCTTTGGTGAAACATAATATTAAAAAAAAATACTTAGGCTTACTACTTTTTTGAAAAAATTAAAATGGGTGAAAAATGCCCTGGGCGAAGTATTTTCGCTATAGTTACTAGGTTATTCCCCTATATTAGTATACCATTGTGCCGCTTTGTGCAAAATTTATTGCTTTTATCACATTTTATGCTAATTTACTCGATTTATCCATTTATAGTACTTTTTTATACTTGTTTGTCGAAAAAAAGGGATGCGATCCCCCCCCCCCCCCACCCACACATTATGTATCCGCCCATGTTTTGACTAAATAAACTGCTAAATGCATTAATAAACAGTTTTGTGGACATTTCTGTTGAAACAGATATTTTTTAAAATAATAAGTTAGATTAATTGAAATTAGGGGGGTTGAAAATGCCCTGAACGAAGCTCATGCAGTACGGCAACAAGGTGGATCCGCTAACAATATGGATCAGTATAGCTACACTTGTCCAGCTCTGTAACAAATTTAGTGATTTTAACACCATGATAACGATTCTCCCAAAATATTAATCAAGTCCGCTGAACTAACTACACAGGTTATGATAGAAAGACCATTTGGCAGCCATTTTGAATTTTGACAATTTACATGAGCAATAAAGCAAAGTTAATGCCAGCAATTATTTGTGCATCCATGGATTAGTAATATTAGCGGGTTTTTAGGCCGTTTATTAAGAATATATTTTGTTACGATAACTTTTTGGCAGCCATTTTGAAAGTGGTTAATTTGACTATGAGCGGACAGTATTTCAGCTTGGAGACAGTGATTTCTGGAATCTACGCAAAATTTCCTATATGAATGATGATGTCTCCTAATTCTACTTTTGATGTCCGCATGCACTTCAGCTTACCAGAATGGAGTCTCGACTATATAATGGTATCCAAAGGCAATGAGTAGTGACTGCCCTCGTCCAATTTGCCTGCATAATTTTGTGTTACCCATAAAGTTGCCGATATTTATTCCGATGTTCTTAGAACACATTACCCAACAAACACAAAATATTTGTATAACATTTGTACAACGACGGCCCAACGTCTTCGACGTTGTTATACAAATGTTTTATGTTTGCTGGAAAAGTCATTAGTCAGGTCTCCGAGGACGAAATCTTGCAAATGGGATGAGGCCTACAAACTTTTTTTGCAGATAATTGATTGATGCTTGATATGTCTAGATTGATATGAACAAACATCAGACTGGCATCTTTGAGCATTTTGAATAATCACTGAAAATCTAAAATTGCCGACAAAGCGAGGGTTTGTGGTTGCGCTCTCCTAATAAAAATTGTAATCCTTAAACGACAAAAATGACTAATTTTGGGGCGTGGAACCCATTTCTGGACTTTAAATTACAATGAAAAGCTTATTTGACCTTCAAGCACAACATGAAGGTCGAAACATGATCACCATGCAGCGGTAAAAGTTAAATACATTTTTTTACTAGTGGTCCAATTAGTCTAGTAGGAAGAAGGGGGTATCGTGCACCCCCCGGAATACAATTTCTATTAATTAGTGACGCCATTACTGGAAAATGTATATTTCGCCATATCCCAGCTAATAGTGCACATAGCTCAACAATTAAGGTGTCTAACCCCATGTTTTGAGGGTCTAACATTATTATAAAACTATTCTTGAGGTGATCAGATGTGTCTTAAAGATGCTAGCGTGCCAAATACCTCCGCCATTAGCGACAAATTTAAATTTCCCCATATCTTCGCGGATATCAATGCTAACCGCATTAGGCCTATGATCATTCATTTCAGTCATTCATGTATTATGCTGCCATAAAGTGTCTAGACGTATGTTCTGATGCTCAACGAATATAAAAATACTAATATTCAAGAGATCAGATATGTACGAGGCACGTGATAGTATGCACATTAGTGCCATCATTAGCGTATAAAAACTGATAACTGCACACGCTATCTATCTATACCTGATGTATTTCTGACGGTTTAATAACACCATAGCAGAGTAACACCATGTCCTAGTACACGACATGTTGTAGAATGTATGCTAGGATGCACATTAGTATGTTCTAGCACATAATAACACTATGATGTGTCGCAGTACATGAAAATGTTGTAGAATGTATCCTAGAATGTATACTAGCACGTTCTACCTCATTTTATGCACTCATTCATTTATTTATTCATGCATTTATTTATTTATTCATACACTTATTCCTTTATTCATTCATACACTCATTCATTTATACATTGATACACTCATTCATTTAATTATTTATTCATTTATTTATTTATTCATTCATACACTCATTCATACACTCATTCGTTTAATTATTCATTCATTCACACACTCATTCATTTATTCATTTAGTTACATATTTATTTACAAATTTATTTTTTTATTCATTCATACACTCTTTATTTCATTGAGTTATTCATTTATACACTAATTCATTTTTTCATTTATTTATTCATAAACTCATTCATTTAGTCATTCATACACTCATCCATTTATTTATTTTTCTTTCATACATTCATTTATTTATTTATTCATTCATACACTCAGTCATTTATCCATTTATTTATTTATTTATTCACACACTCATTCATTCATACACTCATTCATTCATACACTCATTTATTTTTTCACTCATTTATTTATTCATGAACTCATTCATTTATTCATTCATACACTCACTCTTTTATTCATCCATACACTAATTCATTTATTCATTCATACACTCATTCATTCATACACTCATTCATTCTTTCATCCATGCATTCATTCATTCATTTATTCATTCATACACTCATTCATTTATTTATTTATACACTCAGTCATTTATTCATTCATACACTCATCCATTTATTCAGACAGACACTCATTTATTTATTCATTCATACACTCATTTATTTATTCATTCATACACTCATTCATTTATTCATTCATGCACTCATTCATTCATTTGTTTATACACTCATTCATTTATTCATTCATACAATCATTCTGGTATTCATTCATTCACTCATTCAGTTATGCATGTATACACTCATTCGTTTATTCATTCATACACTCATTCATCTATTCATTTATACATTCATTTATTCATTCATACACTCATTCATTTATTCATACATACACTCATCCTTTCATTCATTCATACACTAATTCATTTATTCATTCATACACTCATTCATTCATACACTCATTCATTCTTTCATCCATGCATTCATTCATTCATTCATTTATTCATTCATACACTTATTCATTTATTTATTTATACACTCATTTATTTATATATTCACACACTCAGCCATTTACTCATTCATACACTCATCCATTTATTCAGACATACACTCATTTATTTATTCATTCATACACTCATTCATTTATTCATTTATACACTCATTCATTTATTCATTCATGCACTCATTCATTCATTTGTTTATACACTCATTCATTTATTTATTCATACACTCATTCTGTTATTCATTCATACACTCATTCAGTTATTCATTCATACACTCATTCATTTATTCATTCATACACTCATTCAATTATTCATTTATACATTCATTTATTCATTCATACACTCATTCTTTTATTCCTTCATACACTCACTCATTTATTCATTCATACACTCATTCATTTATTTATTCATACACTCATTAATTTATTCATTTATCTATTCATACACTCATTAATTCATACACTCATTAATTCATTCATTCATTCATTCACTTATTCATTCATTCATTCATTCATTCATTCATTCATCCATTCATTCATTCATTCATTTATGTATTCATTTATTAATTCATTTATGTATTCATTTATTAATTTAATCATTTTTTATTTATTTATTTATTCATTCATTCTTCCATTTATTCGTGCATGCATATATGTATTTATTTATTCATTTATTCTTTTGCTTTGATAAATTCGAAGCTTTGAAATCATGATTTAAGTCATTTGTTTTCTTTAAACTTAATTTATTTAACCAGGTTTGCAAAGATATCATGGCATTGTTATAGATTTGTTCTCCTTTTCCAGCTGTTATCAACTGTTTGTCACCAATCATTTTTTATGAGATTATGTCTAATATATTATTTATTGTATTATTTGGTACTTTTTCATCCGGGTGGCACGCACGTTAGCGTCCTTGCCAGGGAGCCCTCGACCGTCAACTTTTAGTTTCACAGCAAACACAAAACATTTGTACACTGTTGGAGCAACGATTGCTAGGAATACTGTATTTGCCAATTTATCCGCACTTCTAGCAATATGAAGCTACGCTAATATTAGATAATTAAAATGAATGACATGACTTTATATAATGTTGGGAATACAACAATAGTATCAATCATTGTCTCGGGGGTAGATTGGAGCAGTTTAAGGTTCAAAGTCAGTGTTGCTTATTCGGGCTCTAGCTTTGTAGGGTGTAGCACGCTTGGAGTTGACGACCCTCATCCCTGTCAGGATGTCATGCCTACTTGGGAGAGAAGGGGGTAGCAGTGTAGGCCTATGTCTGTGTAGGCCTGGGGACCGCTCTATAGTCCGACGACCCATTGGTCCGACACCCCATTGGTCCGACGGCCCATTGGTCCACCGAGTAAGTTATAGAGGTTTCATTTTTTAATGATATGATTAATGATATGATATATAGTCCATAGACATTAACTTGTGATGTGAGGTGATACACCTGCAACACTGATTGTCTGCCCAACGCTGGGCCGACGGCATCAACATGTGGCCCAGTGCTGTAGGAACATTCAATCTTCCTTCAGCATGTGTTTATGTATTATGTTTTAAGCGGTTTCATATAAATATTAATGAGAATTATTTTTAAAAATCTAAAAAACCCCCCCAAAAAAATCATGATCTGGGTGATACACTACTTCACTACAAAACTAAAAACGAAAATTGATGTCATCCTAAGGAGCTGCTCTAATATTTTCTTTAAAAATTAAATACTATAGTCGAGCACTACCCAGCCGTCTGTAACTAACATATTTTAGGTCTACTGGCCGATCTCTTCTGGTAGATGATATGATTGAGAGCCGCGGATCGCACTAGAACATTTTTATTAAATAACGGGTAACGCTGCTGGGGAGCCTCCGTGACCGAGAAGTAGCGTGCTCGGCCTCAGACCGCCAAGGTTCTAATTTCGAATCCTGTGTCTGAAGACAGTGTCATCTCATTCATCTCACCATCCTCAGGAGGTTCTCTTGGCCCAGTCTAGCCTATATGTGCACAAAGGTGGCTTAAAGCCGATTAATTTTTTTGCTAGGCCGATATATACTTCATAAATAATTTTCAAACATATATTCTGGATGGGAATCTGTCTGTCAATAGCCTGGCTAAAACACAGAAAAGTCTCTAACAAAACTTTACAAGCCAGCAGCTGAGCTGACCCAGCATTTAGCTCCATCTAAATGTATCTAAAGGTCGCGCCCACAGAAACAGTCTAAGATTGTAATTAGCTTATCCATTTCCACCAACTGTTGAATAAATCTGAGAATGCAATGACATGCATTATTCCCGGTTAGACCACTCATTTCATTGACGATCGCAAATTAATTTCTCGACCGCGACAACCATATGTTATATAGACACAAAATCATATTTAATTTCGTTGTATAATAGTATATGTGTCAGTCATATTTGACGCAACCAGGATTTGATTGATATTTCTTTTATCTCAGTGTTAAATACGCACCTCAAATTAATTCTATGGCTCTGAAAACCATATGTCAGACACAAAAAAAAATGTATATGCTTATTAAGGCTCCCCTTCCAGGGGAAGGTGTTTTTTTTTTACCGTTTCGTCCGCCCGTGGCGTGCGGCGCCGCCGCGCATGGACGCCGCCTCTCATCCATACCCTGTCACCCTGAAATTACAAAACTGCTTTTTCAATTCATTAGGTGTTCAACATACTGGATACAAGTATTATTTCCTTAGCTGCATCAATTTTTCAGAAATATCGGAAAAATATTCGGGTCATGGCGGCCATCTTTTAATCTTTTTTTCGTCAAATTATGACCTTGTCACCCTGATATCTACAAAACCGCTTTTTCGATTCACTTTGTGTTCAACATACTGGATGCAAGTATTAATTCGTAGGCTGCATCAATCTTTCAGAAAGTTCGGGAAAATATCCGGGTCATGGCGGCCATCTTTAAACTTTTTTCGTCAAATTAGAACCTTGTTACCCTGATAACTTCGAAGCCGCTTATCCGATACACTCAATATTCAACATACTGCATACTAGTATTAATTCCCAGACGGCATCGATTTTTCAGAAAGTTGGGAAAATATCCGGGTCATGGCCGCTTATCAGATACACGCAATGTTAAACGTAATGCATGCTAGTATTAATCCCTAGACTGCATCATTTTTTCAGAAAGTTCGGGAAAATATCCGGGTCATGGCGGCCATATTTAATCTTTGGGGATCAAAATAGCACCTAGTCAGCCTAGAGCTGTTAGCCTCTGCCTCATAATATTACTTGATAATTACATGTAGAAATTGATTATCTGCTAAAATTATATTATAACTTTTATTTCAAAAGTGCGAGGGGGTAAACACTTACTTCTAGTTAGTTCAGAAGTAATGACCCATCATAGGCTGTATATGGCAGTCCACTTGATCGCCATCTTGGATTTTTATATTTTAGCCTACTTGCCTTAGTGTTAAATACGCATAAAAAAATAATTCCGAAAACCATATGCTAAACACCTAAATAAGTCATTACCTGGCATAGCCCTTGGCGACCATTTTGTTCGCCATCTTGGTTTTTGAAATAACCACGCCAGTGTAATCAGTGCACCTGACGGATTCTTAATCGAGATGGTATCGACTTCCTAAGAACATAAATAAATGATTGTTACCAAAAAAACGTAGGTTTCGTGCCACCGGACTATTATCATTAGAATCTACCACAACCTACGTACATGATGGATCATTAGCAGTGTCATTGTATCGGTTTAAAAAATGTTTGAAACCGTCTAGAAGCATAACGGTCAACTTTCAAAGTAACAAAAAAATGTGGTTTCTCAAGTCGACAATTGGACTTTAATTTTTCAAAATGTCAACTTGTCATGTAATTTTTATCCAAATTCAAGTGTTCGGCGCTGGGAGGGGCACAGTTTTATGTAGGTTTACTTGGCACTTACTCGTGACCCATGCCATTTTGCCATGCCAGAGGTCATTGGATGTCTCTCTCAAGGTCAGCACGTTAGTTTTCAGAGTCATTTTTTCCACTGTGGATTTCTCTCAGATCAGGCATAGTGATAGTGCTGAAATCTTAAGTAGGGGTCTAGTTGAACAAAAAAGATAGTAGCCTTCCCAGTAAACACAAAACATTTGTATAACATTTCTACAATGTTGGACCAACGTCGAAGACGTTGGGTGTAAAAATGTTATACAAATGTTTTGTGTTGCTGGTTTGTTCACCTTAAGCCTCTACCGCTAAGTCATCATAATTAATTTTCAAGTGGGTGAAAATTACTCAAATCTGTTTAATTAGAAGACAAGCATTTTCAAATCTTGATGTTTAAACACACATATTGTGATTCCCAATGTAATGACAATGATTAAATAGACTAATGAAACGGGTTTAAAACACCTATTGTCGTGCTTAGCGTTTAAGTTCTTGCGAATTGGCGACTGGTATGTTTGCTAGAATAGACTATTCAGGTTATTTATAAGCTATATAAACAAACATATACAATCAGTGTACAACAGTATGAAATGTGCTAAGAATTATCGCGCATATTATGATGTAATTACAGGTCGCCAGTACTTTTAACACTTGGATATGCAGACGAGTTCTTAATGCTAAAATGAGATAATAGATTAAGGCGACCATCATTAATTTTTTTTTAGTTTTTGTACGGTTTCGTCCGCCTGTCACACTGATATCTACAAAACCCCTTTTTCAATTCATTTGGTGTTCAACATACTGGATACAAGTACTAATTCCTAAGCTATATCAATTTTTCAGAAAGTTCAGAAAAATATTCGGGTCATGGCGGCCTTCTTTAACCTTTTTTCGTCAACTTAGGACCTTGTCACCGTGATATCTACCAGCCCGCTTTATCAATTCACTTCGTGGTCAACATACTGGATGCAAATATTAATTCCTAGCCTGCATCAATTTTTCAGAAAGTGCAGAATAATATCCGGGTCATGACGGCCATCTTTAATCTTATTTTTTCGTCAAATTAGAACCTTCTCACCCTGATAACTTCAGAGCTGCTTATCCGAGATATTCGATATTAAAAATACTGCACAGTAGTATTAATTCCTAGCCTGCGTCAATTTTTCAGAAATTTCGGGAGAATATCCGGGTCATGGCGGCCATTTTTAATCTTTTTTTCGTCAAATTAGGACCTTGTCACCCTGATATCTACGAAACCGCTTTTTCGATTCACTTTGTGTTTAACATACTGGATGCAACTATTAATTCCTAGGCTGTACCAATTTTTCGGAAAGTTTGGGAAAATATTCGGGTCATGGTGGCCATCTTTAATCTTTTTTCGTCAAATTATGACCTTGTCACCCTGATATCTACAAAACCGCTTTTTCGATTCACTTTGTTTTCAACATACTGGATGCAAGTATTAATTCCTAGGCTGCATCAATTTTCAAGAAAGTTAGGGGGAATATTCGGGTCATGGCGGCCATCTTTTTCCGTCAAATTAGGACCTTGTCACCTTGATAACTTTAAAGCCGCTTATCCGATATACTCAATATTAAAAATACTGCATAGTAGTATACATTTCTAGCCTGCATCAATTTTTCAGAAAGTTCAGGAAAATATTTAGGTCATGGCGGCCATCTTTAATCTTTTTTCGTCAACTTAGGACCTTGTCACCCTGATAACTTCAAAGCTGCTTATTCGATATTCAATATTCAACGTACTCTATGGCTGACGCTAATATTAATTCCTTAATCTTGGATCTATGTATCACTAATATACCGAGATATATTTTAGATTCTGGGGTAGATGTTCCACCGGATCCTGACTTGGATCATTCGCTCATTTGGGTAAATTTTTCCTTTGTGTACACCAAAACCCTAAACGTAGCACACGTGAAATATGGTCTTAGGAAAATGGTGATTATGTCGGCTTAAACAACGTATTTATCAGCTTTCCCTGGGAATACGTTTTAGAAGGATTAGATAACGTAAATGATATAGATAAAATACCACAGATATAATAGTAAGTACTGCCAAAAACTTCATTCCCCATAAAACCCTTTCAGTAAAAAAAAGATAAACCTTTCATGACTTCACAAATAAAATCACAGTTGAAACAGCTCAAGATACTACATAAAAGAAAGTTAAGAACTGGGACATCGAGTGACCATGATAGTCCAGTTGTCAAATGGCATTTTTTTACTCAAGCGTGTTTCGCGGTATGGACGATGTTTTATGATTGATCCTGGTTCTAAGGGATGTCCTGAGCAGGAATCAGCCGGGTGCCACTTTGGCACCCTTGGGCGGAATTTTTTAAGGGCAAAAACAAAATGGCCGCCAAATATTTCAAGGTCAAATATGATTTTTCAACAAATGAAGCCATGAGCAAGTGTAATACCTCATTTTCATGTGATTTTGACTGGGCAATCCATTTCTTGTATTATTTTGATGACTCAAGGTCATCTTCAAGGTCAAAAAGACAA
Organism: Flabesymbios commensalis; assembly: GCA_964017125.1. NCBI lineage: Eukaryota > Metazoa > Annelida > Polychaeta > Terebellida > Flabelligeridae > Flabesymbios > Flabesymbios commensalis. The sequence goes on from OZ024909.1 coordinate 16,207,606, forward strand.
TTTCAAGGTCAAAGAAGCAGAAATACAATTTTTAACAAATAAAGATCGGAACATGTGTAATAACTCTTTTACATGGGATTTTATCTGAAAATGAATGTATGGTATTATTTTGTTGATCTAAGGTTAGCTTCAAGGTCGAAAGTCCTTTCCAAGGTCAAAAACAAAATGGTTGCCAGATATTTCAAGGTCAAATATGATTTTTCAACAAATGAGGCTAGGAACAAATGTAATATCTCATTTTCATGTGATTTTGACCGGGCAATTCATTTCTTGTATTATTTGCATGATTCAAGGTCATCTTCAAGGTCAAAAGGTTAAATATCAAGGTCAATTAAGCAAAATTACCGTTTTTAACAAATAAAGCTAGGAACATGAGTAATACCTCATGCAATTTTGACTGGGCATTCCATATCTGATATTATTTTGATTATTCAAGGTCATCTTCAAGGTCAAAGGGGTCAATTTCAAGGTGAAGTAAGAGAAAATATCATTTTTAACAAATAAAGCTAGGAATGTGTGTAATACCTCTTTTTATGGGATTCTGATCGACAAATCCAATTATAGTATTATTTGAGTGATTAAAGGTTATCTTCAAGGTCAATTTCAATTCAAGGTCATCAAAATTCAATTAACAAACATAAATAGCAAAAAGTGTTGTACGTCTTTTTAGTGTAATATTGACAAATAATCCATTTCTGCTACTATTTTTATGATTAAAGGTCATTTTCAAGGTCAGTGTGTCAATTTCAAGGTCAGGTGAGCGAAAATATGATTTTCAACAATTAAGCAAGGACAATGTCTTTCTGGTATGATTTTGGTTATTTGAGGTGATCCTCTAGGTCAAATGTAAATATCAAGGTCAAATATTATTTTAACGTGGTATTCTACATATTGGAGCACACATAATAAATTGACTTGGTGTATCTTTAACCGGATAATCTAATTCTAGTAGGGTTTTAATGAATAAACATCATCATAGTGAAATGATCAGACAACTAGAAGGCATCAAAGGGTCACGGAGAGGCGTCAAAGAGCGACGAAAAAGCATAAAAGATCAATGGAGAGGCGGTAAAAGGTGACAGAGAGGCGGTAAAAGACAATATGGAGGCATTAAAGGATGTCGACGAGTTGCTAAAAGGCGCCCCAGAGGCGCTAAAGAGCGAGTAAAAAGGGTTAAAAAAAAATGAGTAGTCATTAAAGGGCAATGAGGAGGCATTGAAGGGCAATGAGGAGGCGGTGAATGGCAACGAGGAGGCGCCAAGGGACAAAAATGGGGCGTTGAAGAGCGACAAGATGCATTAAAAGGTGGCGGGGTGGCATAAAAGGCTATGGAACGGTGACAAGGAAGTACGTTAACGGTGATCGGGCGGTGCTAATGGTTGATGGATAGGTGTCTAAGTGCAATGAGAAGGCATTAAAAAAGACAGAGAATCGTTAAAGGGCAATGGAGAAGCGTTAAATGGTGACGGAGAGACGTCAAAGAGCGATGGAAAGGCGTTAAAGGCCGAAAAAGTGTTAAAAGTGATGTAGATGCATTAAACTTTGATGGAGAGGCGCTAATAGGCGCTGCAGATACGTTAAATGGCGATGCGAATGTGGTAAAGGGCGATGGTGAGGCATTAAATGGTGATGGGAAAGTTTTAAATGGCGATGGGAAGGCGGTAATGGGTGATGAGGAGTCGTTAAAGGGCGACCATGAAACGTTAAACGACTATGGAAAAGCGCTGAAGGGCAATGGGGAGGAGTTGAAGTGTGCTGGATAAGCGTGTGAGGGTGAGTAGAAAGTGTTAAAACAACGGAGCATTGCAAAAGGGCAACAGAGAAGCGTTAAATGGTGACTGAGACGTCAAAGGGCATTGGAAAAGTAATAAAGGTTGATGGAGATGCATTAAAGGGTGATGGAGAGACGCTAACAGGCGCTGCAAATGAGTTAAATGGCGATGGGAAGGCGTTTATGGGCAATGAGGAGGCGTTGAAGGACAACGAAGAGGCGCTAAGGGTGACAGGATGTGTTGGTGGGTGGCATGAAAGGGTTATTGAATGGCGTTAGAGGGTGACGAAGAAGCATTAAATGACAGGTGATGCGGTGGTGCTAAAGGGTGATGGATATGTGTTTTAGGGCGATGAGAAGGCGTTAAAGATGACTGGGAATCGCTAAAGGGCAACTGAGAAAAATTAAATTATGACGGAGAGATGTCAAAGAGTGACAGAAAGGCGTTAAAGGGGCAAGAAAAAGTGTTAAAGGTTGATGGAGACGCACTAAAAGGTTGATGGAGAGGCGTTAAAAAGGAGCTGCAGATGCGTTAAATGGTGATGCTAAAGGGTTAAAGGGCGATGAAGAGGCGGTAAATGGTGATGGAGAGGCATTAAATGGTGATGGGAAGCCAGTAAAGGGCGATGAGGAGGCGGTAAATTTTACCGAAGAAGCGTTAAAGGGTGACGGAAAGGCGTTAAAGGACGAAGAAAAAATATAAAGGTAGATCCAAAAGCATTGAAGGGCAATGAGAGACGATAAATGGCGATGGGGAGGCGTCGAAGGACCATGGGGAGGCGTTAAAGATTGATGGTAAATCTTTAAAATGTGACGGAGAGTTAAATTAAAGAGCAATGGAGAAGGGTTCAGTGTGAAGAAGAGGCTTTAAAGGGCGACAGAAAGGCCTTCAATTGCAATAAAGAGGCGTTAAACTAAAAGGACGTTCAGGGCGAAGAAGAGGCGGTAAAGGGCAAAAGAAAGGCCTTCAATTGCAAAGAAGAGGCATTAAACTAAACGCTATGAAGACGCATTATTATCTCCCTTTAGTGTCTCTCCATAGCTCCATAATGCCTCTCTCTCACCTTATAAGGCCCTAGGTGGTTCTATAACGCCTTTAGTGGCCCATCAACGCCTCCTCATTTCTCTATAATATGCCTCCTCATTGCCCTTTAATGCCTTATCATTGTCCTTTATTGCCTTCTCATTGCCCTTTAATACCTCCTCATCGACCGTTAGAGCTTTTCCATCACTCTTTAACACATCTCTGTTAATTGCCATTCAATGCCTTCGAGCTGATGTCTTCACCTTGAGCATGTTTGATCATTTAAACCAAACAGAATCAGATTATCCAGTCAAAATAAAACCCACCACAAGGTAGTATACGTGCTCCAATTTCTAGCTTATACGATAAAACATATATTTGACCTTGAGGATGACTTTAAATCACCAAAGTAATAGGAAAAAGACATTTTTCGCTCAAAATCCCACGAAAAAAAAGTGTTTTACACATGTTCTAGCTGTATTTGTTAAAAATCATATTCTCCTTTACTTGCCCGTGAAATTGACATTTTGACCTTAAAGATGACTTTTTATCATCAAAATAGTATCAAGAATAGATTATTCACGTCAAAAAGACAAAATAATACCATAAATAGATTTTTCAGACAAAATCACATGAAAAAAAGGTATTACACATGTTCCTAGCTTGATTTGTTAAAAATGGTAATTTTGCTTATTTGACCTTGAAATTGACTTTTTGACCTTGAAAATGACCTTGAGTCATGAAAATAATACAAGAAATGGATTGCCCGGTCAAAATCACACGAAAATGAGGTATTACACTTGTTCCTGGCTTCATTTGCTGAACAATCATAGTTGACCTCGAGATATCTGGCGGCCATTTTGTTTTTGACCTTGGCAATGCCCTTTTGGCCTTCAAGATGACCTGAGATCACCAAAATAATACCATAAATGGATTTTTCAGACAAAATCCAACGAAAAAGAGGTATTACACATGTTCCTAGCTTTATTTGTTAAAAAGGGTATTTTTTTGCTTATTTGACCTTGAAATTGACGTTTTGACCTTGAAGATGACCTTATATCATAAAAATAATACAAGAAATGGATTGCCCAGTCAAAATCACATGAAAATGAGGTATTACACTTGTTCCAGGCTTCATTTGTTGAAAAAAACATATTTGACCTTGAAATATCTGGCGGCCATTTTGTTTTTGCCCTTAAAAAATTCCGCCCAAAGGTGACAAAGTGGCACCCGGCTGATTTCTGCTCGGGACACCCCATAGTATCAGAATCAATCATAAAACATCGTCCATACCGCGAAACACGCTTTAGTCAAAATCCACTGGACTATGACCTGTATAACGAAGCGCGGCGTAAAGTAAAAAATGAAATAAATCTTAGTAAAAAACACCAGGAAGAAAATGTATACAACCGACTATTAAATCCAAAACTTGCAACCAAACAATACTGGAAACTAGTGAAAACTTATTCACCGGGAAACGTGTCTTCATCATCTGTAAACATACGTGATCCTATGAAAAATGACCAAATAATCTCGGAGGAAGAAAAGGCTAACTTACTAAATAACTTTTTTGTTCAGAGTACTTGCCTCCCTGCGCGATCGCCAAATCATTCATTACCAGACCTTATCTACTTAACAGATGCGCGTCTTTGCAGTATACACACAACTCCTTTTGAAGTTGAATATATATTAAAACGTTTGGATTGTAATAAATCAACTGGTCCTGACGGAGTAAGCAACCGTATTCTCAAAGAGGCAGCATTCTCTTCAAATAAAAGCCTAGAGTCCGGAATATTTCCGTCATCATGGAAATCTGCTCGCGTACACCCAGTACCTAAAGGCGCGGGATGCCAAAGACCTGATAAATATAGACCAATTTTCATTTTATCAAATTTGTCCAAAGTACTGGAGAGGATAGTATACAAAAAATTGTTTAAATATTGTACTGAAAATAACTTGCTGAACAGCAGAAATTCCGGTTTTAAACCTAAAGACTCTGCAGTAAATCGCCTGGTTGAACTAGTGCACAATATAGAGAGTGGTCTAAACGATAAAGAAGAAATAGGTATAGTATTCCTAGATATATCCAAAGCCTTTGATAAAATTTGGCATGGGGGACTTTTATTTAAATTGAAACAAATCGGAATAGATATGTCGCTTCTTAAATGGTTTCAGTCATACTTGTCGGATCGAACTCAATACGTTGTTTTAAATGGGAGTGCATCGTCGTATGAACCGGTCATGGCAGGTGTCCCCCAAAGCTCGATACTTGGGCCACTTCTTTTCTTAATATATATTAATGATATAACTGAAAATATTGAATCAGATATGACTCTTTTTGCTGACGATGCATCTGTCCTAAAGAAATCTAAAGACAGGATCATAATAAAATCGACATTAAATAATGACATGATAAAAATTGGCACATGGTCAAACCAATGGCTGGTAACTTTTTCTGTATTTAAATATAAATTTATGCTGGTCACAAATAAGAAACGTTCACAAACAAATATACAAATTACCTTTAACAATATATTATTAGATGAAGTGTCTGAACACACTAGCCTTGGATTAACTATCAGTAACCAAATGTCCTGGGCTAGCCACATCTCTAAACTTTCCACAAAAGCAAATAGGAAGTTGGGTATACATAAAGCTATTGGGAACAAAATACCCAGACGTACCAAAGAGCAGATATATAAAACTTTTATCCTGCCAAATTTAGAGTACGGAGACGTAATATTTAGCTCTGCAGATTTCATCCACCTAAACAAACTAAATAAAATACAGCGAAATGCGGCTCTAGTTTGTACTGGGGCATACAGGACTACTGAAAATACAAAATACTACGAGAATTGGGATGGGAAATCCTCGAAATTAGAACAAATATTCATAAAATGTCCTTATTTTACAAAATTTTGCACATGAACGTTTCTCCATACTTGGTCGATTTACTACCCCCTAGGCGGAACTGTTATCGGGCCACTCGTCAAACTGGGCACTTTGTTCCTTACAAATGTAAAATAAACTCTTTTAAAAATCTTTTTTTCCCAGTATGGTCAACAAATGGAATAAATTGGAAGCTGGTATAAAAAATAGAAAAAGCCTTCGTATATTTAAACATCAACTGAGTAAAAAAAACAAATTGGACCTGCTCCATCAACTCCCGAACTGTAATGGTCATGGCTCGGTTCATCACTGCAGACTGCGCCTGGGATTAAGTGCGTTTAAATTCCAACGCTTCTCGTACAACTTAATACCAGACAAAAAATGTCCCAGTTGTGGAAGTGGGCCTAAAGATCCTAGTCATTATTTCTTGATATGTCCCACATATTCTGCCCCGCGAAATGAGCTCCTTCGGAATCTGGCCACCATTTTACCAGTGGATTTTATCACAAATAAAAAAACCCTTTTACATACGATATTATTTGGTTGCAAAAGCAATGCTGATGTTTGCCCGATGATTCACAAATATATCTTGCAAACACGTCGTTTCGAGCTAACATCTGCATAAAATCCTCTGGTGGAGTAATACTACTCTTTATCATAACGTCATCAATGTTCTGCGAATCCAAAGGGCGACATCTGCTTGCTTGTTAAGTTAGCATATGTTGCCGCTGGATTTGCACAGCAAAACTGTCTTCATAATGTCATCATCATTATCATTCATGGGCAACCATGGCGACATGTGCCGTTTCTATCGTGTGAATATAGATGTAACTGTTGAGATTTATTGTGAAATGGACAATTGTAAATGTATTTTTTTGTTAGGAGCTGGCTAGTGGCTGGTAACGGCTGTCCAGTTTCCATAATAAATGTATTCTAAAACAATATTAATTCCTAGACTGCATCAATTTTTCAGGAAGTTCGGGAAAATATTAGGGGCAAAATAGCACTTAGTTAGCCTAAAGCTGCTAGTCTCTGCCTCATAATATTACTTGATAAATACATATACAAAATGATTATCTGCTAAAAGTATAATTATTGTATAACTCTTATTTTAAAAGTGCGAGAGGGGGGGGGGGGCTTCTTGGGTGTTTACATGGCAAACACTTACATCTAGTTAATATAATCACGCACAAGCTTGCCATTCACAACCCAGCCACACTGGATATTGATCCATTGCTGGGTCAATGTCGGGGAAATCGTGGGGAAATCGAATTAACCCCTAGAGCGCTGATGTCGACTACGTTAGCCATTCTCTGTTTTCTTAGCACCTCTATAACCTCTGAAGTTGTGGATGACGGTAGCGAAACACAAATCAAGTGACTAAAATTCAAATTAAATAGCTCCGAGCTGCAGGGATTAAAACTCTCCTAAAATTTGGTGAAATAAAAATTATATGAATAAAAACCATTTAGAAGTGACAGACCTGAGAAAATCTGTTATAAACAACTTGACCGAAGTCTTCTTTCAAGTTTGTAGTTACCCAAGATTATTTGAAAATATCATCGTTTGACTCCCTCTTTAACGTGTATAGGGAGGATACGAGCACTCTGACCCACTCGTTTAAAGGTGTAGTCAACTGTCAAAATTCGCGGGACAAGGGTCCCCCAGAAGGCAATTGTGCCCGTGGGTAAGCCAAGGCCCTATTCCATAATAATACTAAATATGCGTTTCATACCCAAAGCCTCATTAAGAGCAAGTTCTCAAATCACAGCAGGTTCATATATACTTGAGCGACATCTATGAGGTAATAATTCAAAGCCCTTGTCTTTTGCCCCTACTTGGTCGCCTACTTGCAAACAAACTCACTGTATTACTGCGGGGATTTGGAAACTGCTTGACCCCCAAGCTTGAATGTATTGTCACCCAGTAAACACAAAACATTTGTATGACTTTATGCAATGTTGGACCAGCGTCGAAGACGTTGGGCCTACATTGCATAAATGTCATACAAATGTCTTGCGTTTGCTGGGCAGGAGGACTTTTTCTCAAACATTGTACATTTATCTAATGTTGGTTCAATGTTTGGCCAGCGTCGCAGACGTTGGCCTGACATTAAAACAGCATTTGATCAATGTCTCGTTCAAGTAGTATCTTGTAATCAGTTCAGTGGCGATATTAATGCCGTCAATCTGTACTCAATAGGCTACTGTTGGCCTACACTTGACCGTCCCAGGCATGCGCGTTTTGAAGCTGAATGATTCTTTAATCTCAACGATCCTCATATGCAAATGAGCTATATCTAAGGGAGAATGATGTTGAAACGGGCCCTAGAACGTTTTTACTTTAACATACATCACTGTATGTACAATATATAACAATATTTTATTTATTTCTTTACTCTTTGAATGTGTAAAAATGTCAACATATTCTCTTGACACAGAAGATCATCCCACAAATATATATATACCATATGTGTTTAATTCTACAAGCTGGACAATACCTGATAAAACTAACTGTTAGCGGAGTTCTTGACGTCTTGACAGACAGGAACCAAAAAATTCTATGAAAGAAGGGCAATTGCTGCTAGTAAAATATCGATCAATCAAAAGGGTATTCAGGTGACGAAATAAGATGTATAAAGATATTTATCCTAGATTTATCCTGGCTGCTTGTAAAACAACACTTCCGTCTTAAGTGTTCCATAATTTTTTATTCAATAATTGCTTTCTTTGTGGATTATTTTTTATTGATGACGACAGGCGTGATATCAGAAATGTAGCAGATCAAAATGGAAATAAAAAAACAGCGGCAGATACATTTTTCCCCCGATTTGTCAGAGAGACATTTTATCGATAACAACTTATGTATTTCTGACTCTACATATTATTAATGTTAGGTGAACTTTTCACTGAGAAATCAAACGATCTAGAGATTGCTTCCGCAGATCAATACATAATGCAGATGACCGAACCCAGAAGAATCTGGCTTATGTGTACAAATGCACCGTCATTTTGTGACGTTGTTTTAATTGAAAGTTTAACCATAGATTAACCACATATAGATGCGTCATAAACCACTGACCAATGGGCGATTCTGTCACACGGCGCACCGCAGCGCCCCCTGAGTTTAAATTGGGTCATTTCTGCTGAATTAATATGGCGCGCATAGCCATACTGCATGTACTGCCCAGGCATCTATAGCCTTTGTCACTAAACTATCCTGTAGATTCTGTTATTGAAAGTTTATTGGAATGTACTCATAATTTATGACACCTACATGACCAGACCAGCTGATCTTAAAAAACATCAATACTTTGTAGATCAAGTATAAATAGGCCTCCAACACACCCAGACTACACTGTCACTTGCCTTCTCTTCTTGAAGCTAAGCCTTGACTGGTGCCAGGGTGTGCCTGGGCGGTGGTATATTCAATGTCAATGACAATAAACTCTCACTGACGTTAGAGTATTAGTATTAGAGACATAGTCCTAAACATAATCAAGATCTAGACTACACAAGTCATGTTTGTAGGCCTATAATTAGATCTAATTGTTTTCAGCAAGAAGTCAAGACTTTTCTTCTAGGCCTAGTAGGCCCAAACTTCAGATTTGGTCATTGTTAAAAGCATGTGGCCTAGACTACAGTAGGCTACCATACCTAACCTCTTAGGCTAGACTAAAAACACACATAAACATGTCATGATAACGGGACATGCCACATGGGTCGGAGGTAGACTAATTAGGTTATTTCTAATTAAAATGTTTATTTATGTTGTAGCCTAGTAGGCCCCTATGAGTAGGTTATGTTACCTACCAGTAGCCTACATTGCTACAAGTAGATAACATTTAGACAGCCCACCCCCTTATCATAATAATATTATGTTCAATAAATACATGTAGGCCTAAGAAAGGTTAGGCCTAGACTAGAGCTCCTGCAGTTGATTGGATAACAAAATATTACTTTGGTGGGAGGGGGAGGTAGGTAGGCCTAGGCTATAGGCTAATCATGGAAATAGACTAGACTATTTATAAAGTATAAATTATTTCTAGGCATTATTGTCTAGTAGGCCTAGGCCTAATAATTTTAGTCCCTTGGAATGCTAAAAATGAATGTTTGTTTAATTAGATGTAGACCTAGACTATTTGAATTTGACGAGGGGGGTGGGGGTATAAAATACATGGTTTTCAATTGTTTTTTTTTTCGCAGGCCAATTTAGTTTTATACATATATAAGCCTATAGCCTATATACACCCTATTTTAGGCCCTATAAGCCTAGGTCTTAACTACATGTAGCCTAGGCCACTTTTTTTATAAATTGCATGGCTCGCATGATTCAAGATTCAGAGCAGACGGTCAAAAAAATATAAATAAAAACTTTTTATTTGATTTGTAACGGAAAACTTACACAAAAAAAAATAAAAAATTTAAGTGTACACTTATTTAATCTAAAAAAATGCATAATTTATATTTTAATTTCAATTGATATCGATGAATAGCGGTAGACTAGTCTATAGTAAAATAAAAACAACGTGAAATTTTTTTTTTTTTTTTTTTATTGATGTTCCATTAGGCCTATCGTGACTGGGTGATCTTGCAACAAGTTCTCGCATTACTAGGTTACATTCTAATTAGACACTGTATGCAAATAGTTATGGCGCCATTATAGACAATTTTGATTACTTTATGTCATTTAAATGGTCTACACATAACATAGGAATGCAACCTTTTTGTTATAAAAAAATGGAAAGGTATTAGATCTACTACAGGGGCAATATTTTTCCAACATTTTCATGTAGCCTATAGCCTAAATTTAATCAAAGAAAATCTTTAGACGTTTCGAGGCCCCCTATATATATATATCTGCTTTTAACATTTATGATTGATAATAAGGTAATAAAGTGGTGTAAAAAGCATGCTTTAAAAAAATAGCCCTGGGTCAAAACGCCCACTTAGGCCTACATCCACCTATTATCAGTTCGCCGCCCTTGGCTATTTACCAACTTTCTTGAGTGATCTTGCTCATCACATGTGAAGCTTGATACTTAAAATGACCCATACTATAGGCCTAGACCTATAAGCTTATATATGCCTATATTTTTACCTTAGGCCTATGTGTATATTGATAGCTGATGATATAGGCTTAGGCTATTTAAAATTATCAAGGATAATAGGCCTAATGGCTTAGTGTTGTGATCCTGATAGGCATATCTATGTCAAGAAAACAATTCAGTCTGATCCTAGCTATATTCTTCAGTTTGCCGCCCTTGGCTTTTTGCCAAATTTCTGGATTGGTTAGGCCTATATGTGAAGTTTCAAATTTTGGTAAGGCACCTAATTTCGATTCACCAAAATGTCAAATTTACACTCACACCTCCTCTTTTGGAACGCAATTGATCTGCTCATTCAAGGATAAACTTTCAAACTATATTATTACCGTAAATAATGCGTAGGCCTATATTAAAATGTAATAATTAGTTTACTGTTAACTAGGCCTAGATTTTGATTAAAAGAATAACAAGATGAGATTTATAAGCTTAATTCGACAGATCTGACAACTGGTGAGTAACTGTAGGCTATGTAGGGCGTTTTAAAGTCACTGTCAATGCTTGGCTTGAAGTGGATCAGAGATCCAAGGGCGAGGTATCAGAATTCGAACCAGTGTATAGTGATGAGTGTTGTCACTGAAATGGGGTTTTTTTCATCTTACAGTGAAGTTTCAAATAGTGGAATTTTCTATGGGGACATGCCATTTTCCACATTTCCATGATAGGCATATTGAGCTCTTATAAAACCATATAGATATGTTTCCTTTTTTACAAATATTAGCATTATAAAGTAGGCCTAATAATGCTTAAACGTGAAGTTGAACCATTTATTTTAAATATTTTTACATTTAATTCAAAATTTGGACCTTTTAAGTCTTGGGGACAACAATTTTATGTAAAAATACCCACATTTTTTGTTTTACCCATATAAAAATGAGGACAGTCACATTTTGTTTTTCCTGGCAACATCCTTGCATTTTAATGTTAGATCCTCGAATCGTAGGCTATTCATTTTCATGTAGGCCGACAACGTTGAATGGATTAACTGGAACGCACCATTATATATATATCGGGGGGGGGGGAGGGGCATTAACCCTTTCAAGCCTGACTTTACAATGTCACCTTCATCCACTACAAGCCGCAAATTGCTGTCGTAATTCACGACTTGTAGTGGATGAAGATTATTTAAAGTGAGTGAAAAATTAAAGAAAATTGTCATGTACTGGTAAACCAGTTTCATGGAAATTTGTATTCTAAAAGCCTTGCTTGTAGGAAAATCTCTTTTCAGGGATGTAAAATGATGCTTTAATGCATCGTGAGGACTTGAAGGGTTAAGAAATATGAAAACAAAGTTTGTTGCCACAAATATGGACAGAAAAAAAAGTTTGTTGGCGGAATTGATGAAAAATATGTTGACCAGAATAAACCAGCAAATTTTAACATGTATAGAAAACAAGGAAGGCATCCGATCTGATCTGATATTTCCGTTTTTCAATGAACAAAAAAGAAGTTTGTCTAAATTTTACCTCTAGCCTTGGACATGCATGTCCAAAATGAGAAATACGAGAATTTTGTCTCTATGTCTCCCTTTACTGGTAGGTCTAAATGCGCAGCACAAAAATTAAAAAAATTGTTGCAGCTCTAGTCTATGTTTAGGCCTAGACCTACATCATATGGTCATATAAAAAAAACAAAATAAAATTAGGGCCTACCGATTTTTTTATTAGTTTAGCCAGATTGTGTCACTTTAATTATACTAATTCATGTAATTATGGGGCCTATTGATTCTAAACTAAATATCAGTGTTAACTGTTTATATAAACAATGTTATTTATGTTAATACGTGTAGGCCTAGCAGGCCTATGCCTAGAGGCTAGACTACTACAAAAAAGCTAGCAAAATTAGGCCTCGGGCTAGGCTATGCATATCATTATGGCTTATGCATATCATTAGTCTATTTTTTCAGGTGGGCCCCTCCTACTAGTAGACTATAGACTAGTCAAAAGATGGTTGGGGCGTGGCTTATCTTTGATCAATCCATCACACCCATAGTATGTATAGTGATAACTATAGTCTATAATAGTAGATCTACATGATAGACTACATGTGTCTCCCATATCCATGTAGCCTTGTGGTAGTAGGCCTAGATTTTTTTTCTGATAGACTAACCTTAGCCTATCAGTGTCTATAAGTTACTAATATTATAGGGCTAACCTATACTATAGTCTGTTAGTGTTATACTAGTTCTATAAAGATGATAAATAGCTACGCCTGCATAGCCTGAGCCAAGACTGGGAGGTGTCATCATCATGTGGGCTGCAAATAGACTTCAAATAGATTTTAGGCTAATCTAAAGGTTGGTGAAATTAGAGATTTTAATACCGTTCATAGTTACAGTAGGCCTACTAAATGTACAGTAGGCCTACTAGTAAGTAGTAGAGTAGAATAAAACTTAGAAGTCCCACTCCCAGCGCCAATCGCAATGACTGCTGAGTGATGATTTATAAGCCTAAGCCAGCTCGCCACCCCATGTTCAGATTGTCGCCACAATTTCTGACCCAATTTAAAATCAGATGGCGCTGCAGTCGCCGTGTGACAGGTTTTCAACATGGCGTGACATATCTATTATGGTTAATCTATGGTTTAACCTTGACATGTGTTTGCCTCTCATATCGAGACGTCCTATAACTAAGGTCCTCATACTAAGGGTGATACTGTTTAGTGGATCATCAGCTCTTGTCTCAAATGTTACTAATAATAGCGAGCAACACTCACTGTCATTTGAGCTTTCAAATCACCAACTTGCTCTTTTAAATAAAAATGAATGGTCTTGAATATAAACAAAAAAATTCAGAGGTTTTTGCTCGAATGATGGGAAAAAGAAATCACTCCAGACAAAGCTAAATTTTGTATTCTGGATGATGGTTCCTTACTGCTTCACATATCTTGAGAAAAATATGTAGCGTTGGATAAAATTCATAACAAATTCATGGCTTGAGGCCTAAAGAAGCAATTATGACATTTACTTTACTACTGACAAAATGTCTTCAGGACGTGTCTTCTTGAATGTCACCAAGGAATTAAAGCTTAACCCTGATAAGACCGATTTTTTAGTAATTAGATCTAAAGTGCAACGTGAAATTTTTTCGAAAGGTTTTCCAACAAGATTGTCAGGGGCGTTCCTAGAGGCTTTTTAATGTGTAACCGTTTTTGTAAAAAAAAGTTGGGGGAGGGCAAATGGGGGGGGGGGGGGTTTGGAAGTCCTCCCCCAAGAAAATTTGAAATTTGCAAATTAATGTGTAACCGTTTGCGTACGTTGCGTATAGGGCGGTACGCCCCTGATTGTTGGTACAGAAAGTAACTCCTTCTTCATCTGCTAGAAATCTTGGCGTGGTCTTTGACAGTGCTTTACATTTTAAGAATCGTATATCTGGTATATCTCGCGCTTGCTACTATCATATACATGCTATGTGTAGAATAAGGCGCTTTTTACCACCGTCTGTTGCTAAAGCAATTGCAACTTCGTTGATCGGTAGCAAGCTGGACTATTGTAACTCTGTCCTGTTCAACGTCACTAAAAAGGAGATATCAAAGCTGCATTGTGTACAGAACTGTTCCAGTGATCTAAATAAGCTGAATGTTACACGGGTCAGTACCACGGTAGGCAGCAGGGCATTTTCTATTGCTGCACCTAGACTTTGGAATGAACTTCCTTCAGAAATTCACTGGATGAAAACACGAATTAGTTTTCGGAACAAAATTGAAAACGTTTTTTTGGTCAGGCTTTTCCGACTTGAATCCTCGGTGGTCCTGTTGGCCCAGACGACAAACGTAAACGGTTTTTGAACTCGGATCACCGAGGATTTAGGCGCTATAGAAGTTTATTATTATTATTAAAGTAGTGTCCTTAAGAAAGCAAACAAGGACAAGTCACTTCTCAACCCTTACAGCGCGAGGATCGACTTAGACGTCAGAATAAAAATATGTATAATGGCCGTAGACCCATAATATAGGTATTAAAATGGATCAGAAAGAGCTAACTAAGACATTTATGATGATTTCAAATTGAAAAAAGCCTTTGGCCTTCATGGTTAATGCAAAAAAAAATGTCAGTGTTTTAAGGGTTAATTCAGAAACAGATATGGTCTGTCTTTAATGCATTAAATTAAAAATATTAAAAGTAATGAAAAAAAAGCGATGAATATCACATGTGTGGATGTTAAACGTCTTCCACCAACAGTGGATACATCATATCAGTCTCATGGGCTATACTACCAGTTTAAAGTGGGGGTGCGAAGCGGTGGTGATTTGAAATCTCGAAAGTAGGGTTGGTTTTTTGAAGTGGAAAATGTCAACCTAAACAATGGATTATTTTGCAAATCAGAATCGATAATGAATGTTGTACTAAAATGTACAGCTGCAGGAAACACGAGCTTGACTGTTCCACTTCATGTAGGGGGGGGGGGGGCTAGTAAGTATAATAGTGCCAATAATATTGTAAAAAATGTTCCGTTGACATATTGGATGGAAATAGATTATCTCAACCTGTGTGTAGAATAACATGTTTCTATTTCTATCAGAGAAGCACAGCTAATGAGATTATGGTATATCATTTGATTGTAATAACAATGTTACTATAATGATAAATGTATTCTACATGCCATCCTTGTTACAAATTATAATAAATGATTGATTACCGCTGTTGCTTCGGATCTTATTTGTGTAATCTGTGATATGGCCTACTCCCCTAAGCTTTACATGTTATTCATAGCAAGTAGATTTCATGGAACAGTACAATATTTTATCTCGCATGTGGTGTAGAAATAAATTAATCGGTGATGAAGTGAAGATAGACTCGCAATTTAAGGACCGTATGGATATTTGTTGGTCTGTTCCCTTAGTCCTCACGCAGATCATCATGGTGGTGTATCCAGCATTTACGCACATGCGTACAATCTGGCACAGCAAAAATGTCATAGATTACTTGGCCTACACTCTATCCAGCAAACACGGGGCATTCATCCAATGCTTTTCAATGTTGGGCCAGCGTCGAAGACGGTGGACCAATATTGAAACAGCATTGGATGAATGCCCCGTGTTTGCTGGGTAAGGAATAGAGTTTATCGGGTGTTATTATCATGTGCTAGCTACTAGTTTTGGGCATAAGCTTTTTAATAAGTAAGGCACTAATAGTATAAAATTTACCAAATTTCTCTGTCCAGGAAAAATATGTAACCACCAGGAATATTTTTTTAATTACAGTTTGGAGTGTGTGGAATATTTCTTTATTTCCACTCACTGTAAACTGTCAATTTCTGCTGCATTTCCCTCCCACACTGAATGCAAATTACCCAAGAGCACATAACGATTCCAAGTTTAATATATGAAATAAAAGCATAAAACGTCCTATATGGCCTATATCCTTGCTTTTAAATCCTAAAAAAATATTTAGCACAATTTTTTCACGACCCCCAAAGAACAATAATAAGATTTCATACAGAACTGATTAACGCCTAAAGACAAGCTTACAACCTTCGGCTGCACAATAAAGATATATTTAACAAATCACACTTCTTAGACGGTTCATAGAACATTATCATGACATAGAGTTAAATCCGTAATTTTGTGAATGTCAATTAATATATATTAAAATCGAATTTATTTGAATTGAGAGACAAATTATAGAGGTGTCATATTTTTATGGTTTGGAACAATTCATCCACCTGTTACCTGAAAACTTTAAATTTATTCTGCAATCCAAATTGTGAAAACGATGTTCATGCGATAATATCGCAATATCCAGCGTTTTATTATGGCAATGCCATTTGACATGATTTTAATTCTGTATGACATACCATGTAATACCATGCTTGATTTTAGCACATTGACCATCTTGTATAATTAGTAACATGTACATTTCATTTTTATGACGAATAAGTCTGTAATGAGCTTTATTTATCTCAATAAAATTATATGTCTGTCTGTCTGTCCTGGTGTCTGTCTGTCTGTCTGTCTGTCTGTCTGTCTGTCTGTCTGTCTGTCTGTCTGTCGTACGTGTTAAGTTAAGTATGATATTAGGCTTATATATAACATAATATAATATATTTATAATAATATGTAATTTAACGACCACTCAAGGAACTCAATGAGGATGGCGAACGACCTGTTTCCCAAGTATCAAGAAATTGCATCGAAACAGGCGATCCCATTATGGCCCTCAATTGTTTGTACAACGCTTTATTTAATGGCTACGCCCTTAACCCTTTAAGCCCTCACGGTGCATAAAAGTATCATTTTACATCCCTGAAAATCGACTTAATTTTTTGACGACAAAGGGTTTTAGAAATAAAATTTCCATGAAATTGTTTTACCAATACATGGCGATTTTCAGTAATTTGTCACCCCCGTCAAATCTTCTGCATCCACTACAAGCCTGAATTTACCATAGTCATCTTCATCCACTACAAGCCGCGAATTGCTGTCGCAATTCACGACTTGTAGTGGATGAAGATGATTTACTGTGGTTTAAAAATTAAAGAAAATTACTATATACTGGTAAACCAGTTTCATTGAAATTTTCGTTCGAAAACCCTTGGTTGTAGGGTAATTAAGTATGTTTTTGGAGAGGTAAAATGATGCTTTAATGCATCGTGAGGGCGTAAAGGGTTAAGATTACCCGAACGCTGGTTCAACCTTTCCTGTTGGTTTGAAAACTTAGCTTTGTTGCTTGCCTGTAAATCTAATGTAATGGTCACCCCCCTACACCTCCCCCCAACTACGCGTTTATTTAAAAATAATATCAAAAACTCCAGGATGGGATTTTCTCAAGATGCGACTTTCTTATCTAAAATTTGTCATTTGGTGCATTTATTTGACATCATCACATGGTACTTATAAAGGCATGGACGTTTTTAATGGTTGTAAAAAGAGCCGCATAGTAGGGGCCGTCGCGACTGTCTCATTTTTCTTGCCATCCCAGAAGATGTCTACAAAGCTGTTCCGGCAATAACCCAGCATTAGGGGGCCGTTTCGTGCTTGCAGGGACATCTCTAATATAGGTGGCATTACATTTTTCAAGACAGCATCATAATTATACAGCAGTGCGAAATAAAATAAAAAAGTATCTGCTTACTTTCTAAGTTAACCCTTGTCCTGCTGAATTGTTTCAATTGTATTTTTAGTCATTTGAAGCTGGAATTGCTAACGCAATTTCCAGCTTCAAATGACGAAAAATATTACTATTTCTGAAAAATAGACATGTCTAAAATTAAATTATTGGATCATCTAAGCATCTACTAAAAACTATTTTATCAAAATTAAGTGATATTTTTATTTGTGTTGTGTTGTGGTACAACTTACAGTGGGAGGCGTGCCAGGTGATCAGGGAGCATTCATTGTGACTAATTGAGTGGTAATTGTGTATAAAATGCCCAGGGATGAGCGGAGCGAGCAGGTGAGATCAGGGAGTGACGAGAAACTGATTCCGGACCACGTCAACCAGTGATTCCATTCTACACACCACACCAGCTACCATGAATTACATATTGGCAGCAGCCTTGCTCCTGACTCTTGTCGCCGTGAATATATTTGCAATGCACCCGTAAGTAGCAATTATTCTCAGATGTGACGTTGGTCAAAATAAAACATAATGGCTCAAGTAAACTGCGGTACAAAGACAACAGGTAGTATATATTTACTTGACATGGAAGTTCCTATTAAATTTAGCCTAATAAGTTTATTTTGCCTGAGTTTATGTCATATTTAGAGGAAAGAGGGGTGCTGTGTGTGGGAAACGGTTGACATTTCAGTACACCATTCCTTATGAACATGTGCAATATAACGTTTGAGGTCCCTAGGTTAAGTACTTTCGTCTTTAAAAAGTGTTCAGAGAAAATATACATTCACTATCAAATATAGTGATTGGAGCTTAAAAAGCTTTGATTGGAATAATGTTGGCCCAGCGTCGCAGACAGTGGTCCAGCATTACATCAGCATTGGGCCAATGTATCGTGTTATCTGGTTTTCTGGCGCCGGGATGGAAAGCGTCACCCACATAGTCACACCCATGCAGCAGTCAGAAAACTCGGTACAATCACCCAAGTCACCAAAGGCTGTTTCAATGTCGGGCCAGCGTCGAAGACTGTGGGTCAACATTGAAACAGCATTGGGTGAATGCCACGTGTTTGCGCGGAGTATACAGCAGACCCAGTGATGGATTCGTGTTGGTTCAGCATCGTAGACGCTTGACCAGCATTGAACCAGCAATGGGCTGCGACGCTGGCCCAACATTGAATCGGAATTTTGTGGGTAGGCCTACATCCTCTGTACATCGTAGGCAAGTATTGAATGAATGTTGGCCAGCACCGACGATGGTGGTGGAAGTAATACACGTTGGAGATATATTTTAACTTGTCTTCTGGGTTATTTCCTTAGTTATATCAGAGATTTTACTAGTGAACAATTTCTGATTATATCCTGAACATTTAGGATTCTGGCCCATGAGCAGAGGTGGGCAAGTGGTCGCCACATCGCCACATGTGGCGACAGTAGCAAAATATCTGTAATGTAAATATTAAAAAATGACCACCATTCAGAGCACCTAAAAGCAGGCTTGGGGCCAAAGTACTCGGTACTTCGGTACTTTGGTACTCGAGTACCGATTTTGCAGTACTCGTCGGTACTCAGTACTCGTACTTTTATAAAGTACTTGTACTCGGACTTGTACTCAAGTACTTTTAAAAATAAAAGTACTTTTAACGAGTACTTACGAGTATTTTACGAGTACTTGTCATCTTAAATTGATTCAAAACAGCTCACAGATAAATCCTAAATCATTATTGCCGGATATGGAACATTCAGTTAATGATTATTTTACCATCGGTTTAGCTATTATATTGAAAAATGATTTAATAAATAAATGTACTTTTTAATTATTTCAAAACTAGTCCAATTACTAACATCAACTTATAACAAAAGTGCACTTTTTTTACAATATCATGCTCCTAATAATGCTTGTTCTGCCTTGTGTATACTAGTATTCTCGTGTAGTTCACAAGATAATTTAATAACCATTCTTGAAAAGAAGACAAGAGACGTTTCTTTGGAAAACAGGAATATATGTTGATATATAACATTTACAAGTGACTATACTATACGGTAGGACTAGTAATCATTGAAGGGGGGGGGGGGTGATTTAAACAATAAAGTCGCCAGATTTAAGAATCACACTTACAACAGCTCGTTCTTAGCAGCTAAGCCCCAAAAAACATGAGGCATTGAAACAATGGTGGTATAATGTTGGGCCAACGTTGAAGACTATGTACCTAGATTACTATAGGGTCAATTGAAAATCGTTTTTGTTGGGACGATCGATCGGTATTTGCATAATATTTGCACAATATTGGCCCAATTGCGTAGACACTTAGCCGACATTTCCCCAGCACCGGACAAATAATATCGCTTGAGTGAACAAGTAGTTTATAACTGTTATCTTTATAAAGCAGCTGAGACTCGGTGTAGCTATATTAAAACTGCCATAGCTCATACAACTCAGTACCGTCTTGTGTAAATATAAAAAAACACGACCGCGACAACGCGACGTCTTATCTACAGAGACCTTACAATGTCGGGCCAATGTCTACGACATTGGGCCAAGAATTAACCAGCAAGTACGTAGGATTAACACATGATATAACAGTACTGTTCAAACAAAGATGACCAAACTAATTAGATGGCAAACATCACCCTTTAAATGCGGGACACCACTATTTTTTGTATATCATTTTTACAAATCATTTATAAAGCAGTTTATAAAAAAAAATCGGATCGCTGTACATACAAGAATAGTAGACAATATTATGCACAAGTTTACAAGACGTCAGGTGTCTAGCGTACTAAACTACTCTAAAATGTACAATATATACACATTGCGTCAGGTCACCAGTAAGCAGCAGGTAAGTCAAAAAATGTATTTTTTTGATTTGTCTAATTTTTAATATCGTGATCATGTAGTTTGTCATTTGAAGCTAGGAATTGAGTCAGCAAATATAGCTACAAATTAGAGAAAAATATAATTGAACACGTTAGTGTCGCGTAAGGGTTGAAGGTGTGAGGTTACATAAGGAGTCACTTGTAGGCCTACGGCGGCTTTATATAACCCTTTCCGTCCCCGAAATTTGATGACGGACCGAGTATAAAAATAGATCTAACACTGAGGTGCTCGTCCTATAAATTGCATACAGATATATTTTTCAACTAATAAAAGGCTAATTTATCAGCCAGCGTATGCCCGGGCTGAATCTTGGTAATACATTTGATTTGATATCACAGTCACCAGCAACTAAAGTGTGACTGTCATCGCAAAGCAATTCGGCAGTGCAAAGCCAAAAGGCAGTTCTGTTTACTTTACAAGTAAGCAGATACTGCCTTTTGGATTTTCAGGGCAGAATTGTGATTCGTATACCTTTAATAGCCTTGATCTTTTCCATGGCACAATGTGTGTTCAGACATGGGCCAAAATTTTACCATCATTAGGACTACTGAAAGTTTTTAAACTAGCGTGTTTTGTGCTTTAGACACAGACAATTTGTATACTAGCATGTGCTTATTTATTTATTATGATTCGCCAAATAGTAAGCCTACATATAGCATACAATACTTTGTACACTGATTGGAAAATGCAATATCATACTATTGGCTGGGACATGGCATCATGCAATATCAATAATAGGCCTGTCCCATCAAAAAATATTTTCACCACTCCTATATATCTATATGTGACCCGACCTGACAAAATGAGTCGTCAGTCGCATATTTAAATATTGGAGTTATTAATATATCCCGCATCTACACAAAATTACCTTTAAATTGGTATATCACACAACTCTGTAGCGTGTTTCACTCCAAAAAATGACCCGACAAACTCAGAAAAATATGAAGTCTGAAATTGAGGGGTTTTTTTGAGAAAAGGCATTTGAAGTTCAAAAAGGCAATTTGTATTTTTTTAGAAAATACCACACAATTGTATTAAAATAGAATAAATAGAAAAAATATTTTCTTTATAATCATTTGCCAAAGTGTGACTTAAAACTCATTTCGCCGGATCGGGTCACATACATCAACATGAAATAACATATATTATAATCAATTATTTATTTAATAAATTTTATGTAAATAATTAGAGTTTACAAAAAAAGTACTCGGTACTTGTATTCAAGTACTTTTCAAAGTACTTGTATTTGTACTCAAGTACTTTTGAAAATCCAGTACTTGTACTTGTACTTGTACTCGTCATTTTTTCAAGTACTTGTACTTGTACTCGAGTACTTTTGTCCAGTACTCGCCCCAAGCCTGCCTAAAAGTAGCCATTTGTGACGACAGTACTCTTTTCGTCTGCCAACTTCTGACGAGGAAGACTGTTATGTTTAGAAAATATTAAGCCGACTTTTTGTCTATAGCACTCAAACAGGCTAAAGCCGGGCCTCTGAGTTCGAGAACTCCTGCTCTAGTATTATCTTAACTTTATCTTATTTCTATTAAACAAGCTCATATGGATCTTTTTCTATTGAATGTAGTCATCTCTATTTATTATCATTGATTTATCATTTAACGTTTTCACTGCTCTAAATTGATTACAAAAATCACTTAAGTGATTGTTCAGGTGAAACGGTGACGTTAAGCAATACTTTTCCTTATTAGGCTTATTTACTCTTATCTTTAAGTGCGAAATTCAGTAATATTTAATCTAGATTATCTACTGTTTAAGTTGAGTACACAGATTGTTTGGTATATTATCACCATGCTTGTATTGCTGTTTTAGGATCCATGGTGTCTCAATAATGACCGGAAAAATCCTACTCCCAACAAACGGACTTTAGGCAATTGTTGCAAAAAACTGCAGGAGTGTAACCAACAGTGCCCAAATGAACCAATTAGTGTTTGGCATTGTGTATGTCCGAAAAAGTAAGTTGTGTTGATGTTGTTTACCATTGTATATGTGCCAACAGGAAAGATGTAATCTACCATTGTACCTGTACCAAGAGGTAAGGTGTGCTGATGTTATCTACCATTGTACGTGTACCAAGAGGTAAGATGTGCTGATGTAATCTACCATTGTACATGTACCAAGAGATAAGGTGTGCTGATTTAATCTACCATTGTACATGTACCAAGAGGTAAGGTGTGCTGATGTTATCTACCATTGTACCTGTGCCAAGAGGTAAGGTGTGCTGATGTAATCTACCATTGTACATGTCCCAAGAGGTAAGGTGTGCTGATTTAATCTACCATTGTACATGTACCAAGAGGTAAGGTGTGCTGATGTTATCTACCATTGTACATGTACCAAGAGGTAAGGTGTGCTGATGTTATCTACGATTTCACAAGTACCAAGAGGTAAGGTGTGCTGATATAATCTACCATTGTACATGTGCCAAGAGGTAAGGTGTGCTGATGTTATCTACCATTGTACCTGTGCCAAGAGGTAAGGTGTGCTGATGTTATCTACCATTGTACATGTACCAAGAGGTAAGGTGTGCTGATGTTATCTACGATTTCACATGTACCAAGAGGTAAGGTGTGCTGATGTTATCTACCATTGTACATGTACCAAGAGGTAAGGTGTGCTGATGTTATCTACGATTTCACATGTACCAAGAGGTAAGGTGTGCTGATGTTATCTACCTTTGTACATGTACCAAGAGGTAAGGTGTGCTGATGTAATCTACCATTGTACATGTACCAAGAGGTAAGGTGTGCTAAGGTAATCTACCATTGTACCTGTGCCAAGAGGTAAGATGTGCTGATGTAATCTACCATTGTACCTTGGCCAAGACGTAAGGTGTGCTGATGTAATCTACCATTGTACTTGTGCGAAGAGGTGAAATGTGCTGATGCAATCTACCACTGTACCTGTGCTAAGATATACTGATGCAATCTTCCAATTGGCGTACACAAACATACTATTAATAGAAAGAATACTATAGGATGGTCAACACAAGAATAATAATTTTGCTTTAAAATATTATTTGAATTTGATAAAGTTTACTTGTATTAGTGGGCATGACAATGGCAAAAGTATTAGACACATTTTTAAAGAGAACTATTGTGTGTTTTGATGAAGATTTTGTAAGTGCATCAATAAACTTCCAGCTTCTCGGGAGCGTGACACGTGTAAATCTGTGTTCTTCGGAGATGAAGGCAACCCGTGTTTCCACCGGGGCGGGAAGCCGCACAGATGTAACTATGAAGATTATCCTCAAATAGCTTCTGAGATGAAATGCTAGCACATCAATCAACGATTCTGGGCATTATAATTTAGGACGAGAAGCTTTGAATTTTTTTCAATACTTGCTGATTGTATAATCCTTATTGTAAAATTTCTTCTATTATTTTATTGCACTATATGTTCCACAATATGTCAGCTGATGCTTTGTTTGCCACTTTTAATAAACCTTATTTTTGGGGAAAAATTGTGTTCTTAATTTTTAGATGCAATGACGAAACAACCGCGTCCACCAAAATCTCCCAAATCGGTTTAATGTTGTCTCACCGTCTGACACGTCAGTCGAACGATAAGCCACCATTAATATGTTAGACTGTTTTTCATTTCTGTTCAAATCATTCCCGATCACGACTGTAATCACATTTTATATAGTTTTTTTTTATCAGCACATCAAAATACGGCTCTTTGTGTTTTATCTGGAAATAATTTCCAATTATTTTCAATTTTAATTTTATTCAATTGAAATTGTGGGGCGCAACACAGCTTTAAGTGGATACAATTTTAGCAAAAATTTAAAATAATTAGTCCCAAATTTAAACGAGGCTCCTCGTCGTCGGCTGGTTTAACGTCTAATCATCATCTAATTGAGATACTTATTCGAGAAAACAGCAGCAAGAACACAGATAATAACTCACAAATGTGTGGTTGCTCTGGTGTTTGTCGTCTTGTCGCAAAATAAATCGCTTAAAGGGGGGGGGGGTGATTCGCGGCCGTCTTGACATCATTTTGGCCAGATTTACGCTCATATTCGAGCTTATTCGAGCAATCAGTGAAACATACATGTGATATATAGTCTATGGAAAAAGTCAACGTCGTGAGCACTTTGTGAAGAAAACATGAAATATGGCACAGATGACCTCGAATATACACTTTTCAAATTCTGATATAGGGCAGTGGAATTTGACCTCGTTTTGACCTTCTACTTTACATATTTTCAAAATGGCCGCCAATCACAAAGTAAAAACAGTAAAAAAAAGTCAAAAGCGAGATAGATACCTACAAATAGACTCAAATTAATGGTAATAATAAGCTGATTTCAAATTTAAAAAAAAATATTATTGTTTTACATAGGCCTACTTGTCTCAACATAATTTTCATTTTTTCAATATGGCCGCCAATCACAAGGTAAAAACAGTGAAAAAAGTCAAAAGCGAGATAGAGACCTACAAATAGACTCAAATTAATGGTAATAATAAGCTGTTTTCAAATTTAAAAAAAATATTATTGTTTTACATACTTGTCTTAACATAATTTGCATTTTTCAAAATGGCCGCCAATCGCTGGGAAGCAGGAAAAACGTTAAAAATTAGACCGAGACCTGTAAATAGGCTGAAATGTAATGGCCGCCATTTATGCAAGGTCAAACAATGAATTGATATAATTTCAACAGAATATAATGATTCATGATTTGGGTGTCTACCAAAGGGTTTTCGGGGATGCCTGACATAATTATAGTGGTGTGGTCAAAAAAGTATTTGTCGACATTGCATTCTGGGTAAAATCTAAGATGTCCACCTTTTGTTCAAGGTTAAACAATAAACTGATATAATTTTAAACAGAACATAAGCATATTCGTGGTTTTGGTGTCCACCGTAGGGTTTTCATGTATGCCAGAGATAGTAGTGTGGCTAGAAAGTACATTAGACATTGCATTATTGATAATATCAAATATGGCCGCTAAATTTATATCATATTCTACATAATAAAAGCAAATTTATGATTTTGGTGTCTACCATAGGGTTTTCGGGTAAGCCCGACCTAGTGGTGTAACCAGAGAGTACTTTAGTCAATGCATTGTTGGTAAAATCTAAGATGGCTGCCTTTTACCCCGGTGAGATGATCATAAACTGTTCATGAACATTCATGAATAGTTCATAAGCTCATGAACTTATTTTGTTCATGAACTCTCACTTTGTCCATGAACATGGGTTGTTCATGAACGGTCATGAACTAAGAAAATTCATGAACCAGGCTAGTTCATGAACGACCATGAACTAAAAACATTCATGAACCATAGTTAATGAACATTCATGACCGTTCATTAAATGTGTACACGAACTATTCATGACTGTTCCTGAACAACAAATGAGACATGCATGCAATTCATGAACGGCCATAAAGTCAAATCATTCTGAACCAGATAGTCAATGAACACTCACAAATCTTGTGTAATTGTTGATTATTAAATTTCACTACTGTGTGGATTGTCTATTTAAAAAGGGTTGTGTACATTTGTTCGAGAAAAACCTTAAAGCGCCAAATTTAAAAAAATCTAAATGTTTACCATCTTGAAGTTGTGTCTCGCTATCGCAACCCAAAACTTCAAGTGGGTGGAAATTATTATTATATATTTCTTTAATTTGCGGCCAACATTTGTAAATCTTGATGTTTAAACGCTGAGTTCATTCTCAATCACTGTCATTTAACCTGCCAATAAAACAGATTAGCGCTTAATATTATATCCCCATCGAAATATACCAACACCAACACATGAGTGGGAAAAGGAAAGTCAGTTTATTATTTTGAACTGGCAAACAGCCACAAACTGACATCCGCGCTGTTTGCTAGCAACAAACTGCCAATGCATTTGAAAACCGCCAGACTCAGAGAGAGGTTGAACCCCTCCCCTCCCATCGAAGAACGATAGCAGCTCCACCTAGCGAATAAAACATTAATCAAGAATTAATGCGATTCATCAATTCTACATTTTAATCTTAAGGGTTAATAACCCCCCCCCCCCGTGTAGATTTTCAATTTAAGAAGTGCTGTGTACATTTTTTCGAATTAAACCGCCTGTCTTCTTATTCACTGTAACAAACAGAAACAGCACAGCAGATATTCCATTAAATTTATTCTGCCAGTAGGTATCACGTCAGTTTTGTAGGCTTTTGCACATATTTATTACGTAAATTATTATTACATTATATTGTCTGTTTTGTACTATTATCAAATATAAACCATAATATTGCCGCTCCTGCTCTACCATATACACGTATTTATTTACACCTGAGTCAAGTGAAGCTTATGCTTAAATATGCGAGTGAAGTGCTGTTCACCGTGACACAGTATTGGAGTGCGAGCTGGGGTTCATACACAGCTATTTTGCAGTTGTGTCCCAATATTGAGAGAAGTACATGCCTATCCAATAATAAACTTGGCTTATAATTGAACAGTAAATAGATTAATATGATGTTTCTAGCTTGTTCAGAGTAAAATGAGATAATTCCCCTGAGTCTCTAACTTCCTGAGAGCAGAGTGGACGTGTTTATCTGCGTAACGCGAACTGTTCGGACTTGTTCCTACGCGTAAAAGTCTTCACGAACACCACCCAAAATAGTAGGCTGGACTACAAAATATATCTTATTTTAACCCTTAAAACGCTGATTTTTTTTTGTATAAACCATGGAGATCAAAATTGTTGTTTTCAATTCGAAATCACATTTGTATTTCTTAGTTAGCTCTTTCTGCTTCATTTGGTCTACTATACTACAATACGGCCATTATTCATATTTTTACTCTTACGGTGCAAGGGTCGACTTTTAAATAGACGTAAGAATCTGACATCTGACGTCTAACGTCGATCCCCGCGCTGTAAGGGTGAACTTTTTTTTAAATTAGACTTTTCCCTAATTTTCTCATTATTGTAATTTGTTTTTTATTGACAAATTTTGTTCAACGTAGCCCCGATTTACGGTACGACTTTGATTCAGAGCCTCGTTTTGGGTAGGTCGGTCGTCTGAGAACATAGCGGACATGTTCTTCGTGAAACGAAGGTTATTCATCTGCAGGATCCGGAAGTGCCAGCATGAACATCTTCTGGAGTGAGCAATTGATGGAATCTGTAAAAAGAAGGACATGGTCGGTATTTTCAAAGCGGTATGGCCTAGTTCTTACGCATGTGATTGGTCTAGATGGCCATCCCGACCAATCACATGCGTGAAATATAGGTCAGTCAGGATAGCGAGATAAATAGCTGAGTGATAGGATGCTTAACCATTGAAGCGCTAAGGTATGAAATTTAAATATTCACCCACTTGAAGTTGTGTCTCGCTACCGCGACCCACAACTTCAAGTGGGTGAAAATTACGCATATCTGTAATTTCGGACCAAACATTTGCAAATTTTGATGTTTAAACACTCATTTATTTCACAGTAATAGTGATTTAACTTGCTAATAAATCATCTAAAAAACGACGCGCTTTGGGTTAAATACTTTCTTAGGGGTTAACCCTTTAACCGCCAAATTATTTATTCTGAATTTTCACCCACTTGAAGTTGTGTCTCGCTGACGCGATCCACAACTTCAAGTGGGTGAAAATTAGTCAGATTTTACAAAATAGAGGTTAGCTGTTTTCAAATATTGCTGATTGATGTCACATTGTATCTTTAACATGTTTAAAAGGTGGTACTAAATGTGCTAATAAAAAATAAGGACCGAATATATACGGCACCGGCGGTTAAAGGGTTAAAGGCTTAAATACTTACTCATTGCCCTGTTAAATGCGCGTGGTTTTCTTTTCCAACTGACGCATATCCAGTAGAGGGGGATGCCACATATAACAATAATTACTCCCACGCCGAATTGCTGTGGATTCTGGAAAAGTCCAAGTGCCATCAGCCCGACCAGAAATATAAAGCTGATAATGGGCACCACGAGAGGAACCTGTTGACAAACGGGAACGTATAGGTTGTAACGTTATATACAAAATAATTATACGATAATATTATCAATAAAATAGGACCTGCAAGCCAGTGGGGCGTACATGGTTAGAAGCAGGGTGTAAATGTTCACTTAGACCACGTCCTGTCATTTTACAGTGTAGTTATGCAGGTCAAATAAATGTCTGGATTGGATTATCCGTCTTTTAATGGCTAGATCGTGATATTTATATCATGTGTTTGGTGTTAGTTTGAGTTCCGACGGCTATTTAAGCCCTTTAAGGGATATTATCCTCCAAACACACGTTGTTTTCATATTCTAGTATATAAAGTGTGTTATTAGACGAGGCCTAAATAAAGAGAATCGAAGTTATATATACAGTAAAAAACGAGGAGCGCTAGGCCTACATATAAAAGACAAAAATGAGTGATTATCTTTGTTATCGACTTGACTTTATCTAAACGAATGTAGGCCTATGTTATCTCAAATTAAAAGATCTACCATATTGTGATGGTATAATTTCTAGGACGCATGGGAAAAAGGATACGTAATATTAAAAAATGTTCTTTATAGTTCGTGACCTAAGACGTGTATGCACAATGTAAAAACGACATGTGACACGCAGTCTCTCAACCCGTTAACCGCCAAATTATTTAATTGCAATTTTCACTCACTTGAAGTTGTGTCTGGCTGACGCGATTCGCAACTTCAATTGAGAGAAAATTATTCAGATTCGACAAAATGGAAGTCAACAATTTTCACAGTTTGCTGATTGATGTCACGTTTTACCTTTAACATGTTTAAAATCAGACATCTCAAGTGATGATAATAAATTGAAAAAGACGAATGTAATCGTGGCCGGCGGTTAAGAGGTTAAAAATAAAATTTTAACTTGAAGATTTTTAGAAAACCCATGTATACCCCTAATACTCAAAAGGTATCCACCCAATGTTGGTTTAATATTGGCTTACAGGCTACGACCTTAGCCCGATATTAAATTAACATTGGGTCAATGCCTCATGTTTACTGGAAATTGATCCATTTCAAACCTTGAAAGGTCTTGGTAGCTGTGGCTGTGTATATCTCAACCAAAGCATGCTGTAAACCCCGGCTAAACTGACGAGAACTCCCAGGAAACCTAGGTACTCCACCATCCTGACGGCGTTACCGCTCACAGCGTAGAAACACGCAATAAAACACTGCAACGTGAAGAAGTGACATTATAAAACCGCACCTCATGGTATAAAAACACGTAATGTCACACCGAAACATGAATAAAGAACATTATAAAACCGCACCTCATGGTATAGAAACACGTTATGTCACACTGAAATATTACAAAAAACGTTACGGAACATTACGGCGTAAAAACACGACATACCACACTGAAACGTCAACAAGGCTATTATTGAACCCCACCTCGACATGGCGCATAAATATGCTATACCAAATTAAGACACGTTCTAAGTAAGACACGTAAAAGTTAAAACACGTTATAATCACAAAAATACATTATTAATCCTCACCTCATTGCTTAGAAATACAGTGATACTACACGTATATAACACATAAACATGAAAATGACTGTATTAACTACCTCACGGCGTAGAAAAACGCTATACGACATTTGACACAAAAGACAAAAAAAATCTTTCAAGTTCTATCTTCAATTTGTGAATCGAAGCTGCAATTACTCCCTTCAAGCCTCAGCTGAAAACAACATACGTCTTTTCTTGACATGTCTAAATTTAAATTAAAAATATACTTATGTTTTCTACAGCAGTTTATTTTATAAATATATTTCAAAGATATTTTGTTTCATTTTTCTTTTTTTTCTTTAAAAGAAGTCTAAATTATTATTTTGTACGCTTCAGACAACTTAGACCTCCATGCACATCATCTGTTATTTGAAATATTGGATGTTTTTATATATTTTTGTGGCAGAACCAACTTTAAAACCCATCTCCTTTTTCACAGTAGGAGTTCATTATCCATCTCATCTTTTTATTTCATCGTATGATCTTTTTTCTTGTATTATTTCTTCAACGATCTTTTCAACAAAGCTGTAGAATACTGATAAATCCGTAGAATGGGCAATTATATGTACAAATATACAGCACACATGAAACATTGGCCCGATGCTGTTTCAATGATAGTCCACATTCAATAATGGGCTGCGTTTGTGTGTGAAGTCATGACCTGTGACATAAGTCCAGCCCAGAAAAGGTGTACGTTTTCTTGTTTTATTTTGTACACTAAGTGATAATCAATAAATATATTTTCAGAATTTTGCATTTAGATGACCGCTCCATATGATACATACTTTTGCTTGTATTGTTAAAGTACAATCACTTCACAGGGCCTTTAAATTTATTGTATAACTATATATATTTGCTGACGCGAACATGAGTATGCGCCACTGGTAGTCAACGGGTTAAAATTCACACCAACAAGAGTTGTTGACCTAACGCTGATTTAATGCTGGACCAGGGTATGTGACGCTGGCCCAACAATGAACTATAAACATTGCAACAACAGCTCTTCTTTTCGGTTGGTCAGCGCCACTCACGTACAGACAGCCATATGGACGGCCAAGGGGTCCTAAACTTCATGTTGATCAGCGAGATAGCTTTGGGGAAAAGCCCGTCTCTGGCAGCCGCGAAATACACCCTAAGAAAAAAAGGGAAGTGATATGAACAGTAACTCATCAAGCAAAAGTAAAACATATCGAAATAGACCCTGAGAAAAAAAAACGAGGGTGTAATATTAAAACAGTAACACATTAAGGAAAAGTAAACCAGAATTAAATGCACCCTGAGAAAAAAACAACGGAAGGTGTCATCAACAGTAACTCACCAACGAAATGTAAAATAGAATTTTCTCTGACTTTTCAAGGGAGCAAGGGTTGCATACACGGTTTACGACCCTTTAACCCTTTAACCGCCAAATTATTCAATTTGAATTTTCACCCACTAGAAGTTCTGTCTCGCTGACGCGATCCACAACTTCAAGTGAGTGAAAATTATTCCGATTTGACAAAAGGGAGGTAAAATCTTTTCAAAATTGCTGGTTGATGTCACATTTTATGTTTAACATATTTAAGATGTGGTATTTAATGTGCTAATAAAAACTGAAAACCCGAATATATGCGGCACCGGCGGTTAAAAGGTTAATGCGGGGATTGCCCAGGTGATCGATGATATGATGCATTCTCACCTTGTTGACCCCATCATGGCGCCATTCAGAGCTCCGATGGTGGAACAAGCCACAAAAAATGGAATTATAATCGATAGACGACCATAAGTGGCCTCGGCGAACGTCTGAAAAATAAAACAAAAAATATTCCATAGAAACACCATACACATGATATCGTCCCCTTGGAATAAGAAGGTGCTAAGTTTAGCACCTTCGAACTCTAAGGGGACGATATGTTCCTAAAAGATGAAAGTCAGTTTAAACAATCTCCTGAGGATTTAAAGGTCTTATCTTTGCAAAGTGGAAAATACGATACTTTAATACCCAAGTGAAAAGACATTAAATAACAACTACCCTAATATTAAAATGATACTGACCAAAAGGTAAATTATTACAGAGCCATGTAAGGGTCAATGATTCATCCCACTAAAAAATTTAAAATTAGGATGATCCTCTCTTTCTCTTATTTTCAACAGAAAAGTTAAGATTAGTCCTAACTTTTCTAATGGAAATGAGAGAAAGTTAAGATAATCTTAATTCTATGCTCTTTAGTGGGATGAACCCCAGATTAAAGCTTTTTCCAATATGCTCAAACTGGTTTGCAATATATTACAAAGATTGGGGATTCTGTCACAACAGAATAAAAAAACTTCAGACTGGCCCTCCCTGGGCTCCGTAAAGGATACTTTTAGTAGCTCTTAACCCTCACAGCGCGGGGATAGAC
The DNA here is from genome assembly GCA_964017125.1 of Flabesymbios commensalis. Classification (NCBI taxonomy): domain Eukaryota; kingdom Metazoa; phylum Annelida; class Polychaeta; order Terebellida; family Flabelligeridae; genus Flabesymbios; species Flabesymbios commensalis. The sequence goes on from OZ024909.1 coordinate 16,240,195, forward strand.
TTTAGTCGTCAGAATCTGACAGTCGATCCCCGCACTGTAAGAGTAAAAATATTTCTAGTGGTCGTATAAATAGATATTCAAATGAAGCGGAAAGAGCCAACTAAGACATTTTGATGATTTCAGATTGAAAAAAACCTCTTGGTCTCCATGGTTTATACGAAAGTATTCCAGCGCTTTAAGGGTTGAAGGGAATAAAATGTTGGTAGCGCTATTTCAGTAAAGGGAATAACTCTAACTGACCACGGCCACAGCGCTGGTCTGGATCATTTGTTCTGGTGACAGCACAGTAAAGTAAGCTATGTTAGTGAGGACATAGAGTATGATGACTAGAACCAGAGAGATGATGCTCGCCCGCGGCACACGTCTGAAAAGATAAAACAACTGGCGCGTAAAACGTGGTCATAACACACATATAAAAAGATAAAGCCACTGGCGCATGAAACGTAGTCATAATTACAAACATCTATATAATATATTAAATAATATAATGTTATGTTATATAATATAGCCACTGGCGTGGGAAACGTGAAAAAATCACATGCCTATAAGAGAAAGTCACTTGCTCGTGAAACGTGGTCACATCGCACGTCTATAAGATAAAACCATTGGCACAAGAAACGTGGCAATATCACACGTTTAAAAATAGAGCATATTTCGAAAAAGATACGTGCAGCATATCCAGATTTATATACAGATTGATATCATAGGTGGTTTGTATTGGTTTCATTTGGGAGAGGGACTCCATTGAATATATTTTTAGGTAACCTTTGCTATATTTATGTAATTACATATGAAACAGAATGTTATTTTTACTTTTCAGGTTCCTTTACTTCTTCCATGAGCTGGAGTATGTACTGCCTGAAAAGAAACACGATTTAATTAAACTTACATGATAATTAAAAATGTTGGTTTGAATTGGACCTGGAATTGTGGATACATAAAATTATAAGATTTTTAAACTTTTTCTCTTTTTTAAATTTTCATCCACTTCAAGTTGTGTCTCGCTACTGCGACCGACAACTGCAAAGTGGTTGAAAAATACTCATATTTGTTTACAAATCTTGATATTTAAACACATATTTCTCAATACCAGTGATTTAATGGCTTCATGAAACATTAAAAACGACTATAGTCGTGCTAATAGCTCCTAAATTGGTTAATATATCGTATATTTTCTCGTCACGTGATTTTGAATTGCCTATCAACAGCCGTCATTAATTGGCGAGGACGGTTGTGTTTGTTAACTGCGTGACGTGAAATAGCACTAAATACATGCATAGGCCTAATAAACCAGGCAAGATCATTATTATGTCACAAATGCAATCAGACGTCACCCGATAAAATACACATTTAAAATTATGATTTTTGATTCTGTAGTCCGTTAAAATAATATAGTTAGAAAAATGTCCGTTGTAAAATTCTGCACATCCTATGGTCATAATTGCATTATACAACCTTTAGGTTATGATGTCTTGTAATATAAATTGAAACATTTAACCCTTTCAAGCCTGAATTTAACATTTTCATCTCCATCCACTACAAGCCGCAAATTGCCGTCGCAATTTTCGACTTGTAGTGGATGAAGATGAGTTGATGTGATTTAAAAATTAAAGAAATTTGGAATGTATTGGTGAGCCAGTTTCGTGGATCTAAAGCCCTTAGTTGTAGGAAAATTAAGTCTGTTTTCAGGGATGTAAAATGATGCTTTAATGCCTCGTGAGGGCCTAAAGGGTTAAGTTATCATGCATAGGAGGCTAAATAATCACTTCTGTCAACGTGGCATTTTCTAAGAATAATAAATTTGTCTAATATATTATACCACATAGCAGTTAATGAAAGGGGCTAAGGGCTGTGCACCAGGGGCATAACGTAACCCTTGTATTGCTGAAATATTTCAATAAAATCTGTGGAAACCAAATTGTTAGGTCTATTTTCTTCAGGGACATCATATGTGTCTTATTTAGCTCTTTATGCTTCATTTGAATAACTAATCAATGGGTCTAAGTCCACTTGTACACGTTCACCCCTTCAGTGCGTGGATCGACATTTAACGTCAGATCCTGACGGCAAATGTCGATCTCCGCACTGAATGGGTCAATGGAAGATTTTGCAGTTCCTGGCTGACTCTCACCATCCTCCATATGTGAAGTACCCTGAGTACATGGCTGTAGCCACTGATCCCGGGTTTGTGGTGGTGCCCTCCATTGCCTTCTGGAGATTCCCTACATGACCTGAGAAAGACAATGAAATTGATAAAATGTGACCCGCCATGCGAGAAGGTACCTCCCCGCGGTTTTATTTAAATTATTTATGACGTCATTTCAAATTTAATTTTATTGATTACATAACTAAATTATATCCAATGGTATATTTGGTTTGACGATACCTTGAAAATTGGCAAAGCTATAATTGTAAAAAGATTGATACATTTTGGCAATTTATTAAAATCTCTTTTTATATAAGTTATTTTCAAGATATCGAAATATAACAAAAATGAGCAAATACTAGGTGCTTAAGCGATTCCAATGATGTATTACACTTTAAAATATATTAAAAACTGACAAAGTTATAATTTACAATGGGTGGTTCAAATATACAAAAAACTGCACCTATCAAAATGACTAAGTCCATACAGGCATTACCAAAATAACCAAGTCATCACTGCATTCACTTCTAGACATAACATTATGTCTATGGGAGGCCAAATGAATGGCTGGCCGGCCAAAGGAAGCGCAAAAGCACATAACCTTATGCTATGGGAGGCCAAATATTCCAGGCCGACGGCCAAAAGAATCGCCAAGGCACAATACATTATGTCTATGGGAGGCCAAATAAATAAGGCCAGCGGCCAAAATACACACACTGCTTTGCTGTGGAGGCCAAATGAATGGCTGGCCGGCCAAAGGACGCGCAAAAGCACATAACCTTATGCTATGGGAGGCCAAATTTTCCAGGCTGAAGGCCAAAAGAATCGCAAAAGCACATAACCTTATGCTATGGGAGGCCAAATGACTGAGCCGGCGGCCAAAAGACTCGTAATGCTTTCCTGTGGAGGCCAAGTGAATGGCTGGCCGGCCAAAGGAAGCGCAAAAGCACATAACCTTATGGTATGGGAGGCCAAATGACTGAGCCGGCGGCCAAAAGACTCGTAATGTATTCCTGTGGAGGCCAAGTGAATCGCCCGCCGGCCAAAGGAAGCGCAAAAGCACATTGGATTTTTAAAAAATACTTGAAACCCCTCAAATAACACTTTTTTCACAAAAAAAACTTTCAAACATAGTTTGGCAACACTCCAGGTGGGTGCCTAAGGGGTTTACAAGTTAAAGATAGCAATTTGAAAAGAAAACAAAAAAGTCAAAATGTGGGGGGCAGAGCAGTGTCATCCCTGTCAGGATGTCATGCCTACTTGGGAGAGAAGGGGGTAGCAGTGTAGGCCTATGTCTGTGTAGGCCTGGGGACCGCTCTATAGTCCGACGACCCATTGGTCCGACACCCCATTGGTCCGACGGCCCATTGGTCCACCGAGTAAGTTATAGAGGTTTCATTTTTTAATGATATGATTAATGATATGATATATATTCCATAGACATTAACTTGTGATGATAATAATAATTTTTCCTTAATATCATAGGAATCATAACTATGACAATAATAGCAGTAATATTTTCATTTTCACTCCTATCTGAGAGCACTGAAAAAATCATTTAATATTTTGTTTTTTTCGGTAAGGTTTTGAATATCTTGGCACAATGTCACGAGTGAAAACGTTAAAGAAGGTAACTATGTCTAATACACGTAAGCACTTACTACCTATTGTTACTTTTATCTCTGAACATTAGTTTTAATTTGTTTCGCAAACACTCGAATTTATTCCACATCAAGTGAGTTGTTCGTTCGTTTGACTGCATCACAAACAATATGTTTACAGCTATGCATGTGTTGTACTCCGATCACCATCCATCCATGTATATTTAGAAGTATTTTTCACTGGTAGGCTACCCGTGGTATACATTGCTTAATATGTTCAGTGACTGTTGAGCTCCTGATGGACCAAGCCTCGTTAAAAGGAACGAATGATCTAGTGAAGTATTGAGTGACTTATTACTATTTGTAATCAGTGATCGCAGAGCACTAAAATCAGCCTAAAATTATACACTACTCTGGGTACTTTATCGATATTTGTCGTTTGTTGCACCCTACAAGATTATTATTAATTTGAAAAAGACACACATAACAGTACAGTGTACCGTGATACATGTACATCCCGCAGTCACAACACTATTATACCCATTTAATCTCTCCACACAATTAAATATTTTCTTGTATTGATCAAGGCGTGTTTGATATAACGCTATGGGAGAGACCGTGGACCTCATTCACCGTGGGAACATAAAAAACTTTAACCCTTTTAACGCTGAACTCCTAGGCACACTTGCATCCCCACAGCTGAATTCCTGGGGAGGGGGGGGGGGGGTTTAAAAAAATAAGAATATTTTGTTATGTCAGATTTGTATGAAGACACCAGCAGGATCTTAGCTTATGAGCAAATAATAACATGAGAAGGATATATGCTTTACTTGTGAATAACACCAAGGTCATGTCAAAGTCGCATCAAGGTCATTTCAAGGTCAAGCCCGCAAAAAATATTGAAAATACACACTTTTTATCAATTTTATCAATGTTAATCGTGAGCGAATAAGTAAAATAAAGCACAATGAAGTCATTACTGAAAATAAAGCAGATATTGTTAATTTATTCAACTATAATTCTGTAAATATCGGAGACAAATATTCTACTATTCTTTCACAAACAAATCATACATTTTGTCCAATTAAACTCGAGCAATTTATTGAAAAGAGAGTTCCTCCAAATAACAGTTTTGAAATTCCTTTAATTAGTCACCAGTTTGTTTATAATTACATTAAAGATATGAAAGGAAACAAATCAACAGGTGATGATGATATAAGTGCAAGATTTATCAAATTAGCAGGTCCTTATATAACGCTCCCTACGCACCGTGTATGACGCATAGCACCTTTATTTCAATACAACTATGCTCTATACTCCGATCCGCGAGTTGAGGGTACCACGCCACGCAGTAGGGCTTCGGGATCACGTTGCACCTAGAATTAGCCCCCAAACCACCGAGTTTTAGAGGTTTTAATTTTTTTAATGATACGAATGATATGATTAATGATATGATATATAGTCCATAGGCACTAACTTTAAATAATAATAATAATAATAATAATAATAATAATAATAATAATAATAATAATAATAATAATAATAATAATAATAATAATAATAATAATAATAATAATAATAATAATAATAATAATAATAATAATAATAATAATAATAATAATAATAATAATAATAATAATAATAATAATAATAATAATAAAATAATAATAATAATAATAATAATAATAATAATAATAATAATAATAATAATAATAATAATAATAATAATAATAATAATAATAATAATAATAATAATAATAATAATAATAATAATAATAATAATAATAATAATAATAATAATAATAATAATAATAATAATAATAATAATAATAATAATAATAATAATAATAATAATAATAATAATAATAATAATAATAATAATAATAATAATAATAATAATAATAACAATAATATTTCAAATTAAAAACAACATCGCATTTATGTACAAGTGATGTCGTACACGTAAACATTTCTGTGCATATGCCATGTGACAATATATTTGTATAATAATACTAGGTCACTACTACATTAGGAGAGACCGTGTACATCATCAACCGTCACATTGAATATTTACGTTATCACGATTTCTTTCTCACATTTCGTTAATTTAAATTTAGTTGACACAATAACCATAGATGTAAAAATTGGCGAGGTCTGTATATATTAATCATCCTAACACAGAGATTTTTTATTTTTTTGTTTGTTTATTTGACTTCCAGTTAAAACAAAATTGTACAATATCATTATTGTTAATTGAGTATTGTGTTCAAACTTGTTTTTAATTTTTGTTGACGGGAACAGGTCGACCTCTACAAAGCCTGTCAAGCATATTAGTAAATTAAAATTATATAATAAAATAATATATGACAAATAATATAAAACCAACTGTTCACCAGCTATAGGTGCTGGCATACTTATCATGTAAGACAAAGTAATATTCAGTGTTAAAATTAGCAATGTTTATGTTTACATGCTATTTTAAAAATTTACATAGTAGATTATAACTTTTGTGATATGTACACATAAAATAAAATGACCGACAATCTTCTGTCATCAGTTTCCCGCACCGAAACCGTAGATAAAATAGTAGCAAAACATGAAAGCGTAGAAACCTAATTAAAACATCTAAATGCTTTAGTTGTTTATTATAAAAAAGGACATACAACTACGTTATGTGTAAAATTAAAATAGTAAAAACGATATGGTAGGCTATTCTTAATAGCATTTAAACATACATACATCTCTAAAAGTAATACCATTTACCTAGTATGCATCTGCTCACGCCACTTCATCGCGCAGCCGAAAATTGCTACCTAAATAAATATTCAATACACTAGTATAAGTTAGGCGGGGAGGTTCGTCATCTGCCGCCAACACATGAGTATCGACATTGGAACCCTCCGTCCCTAATTATCTATGGCTGTTGACAGCTCAAATGGCTGTCTCAAAGCGGATTCAAATTACACAGGTATTTTAACACAGAAAAGCTTCTCCGACATTCGACAATTTACACAAACACAAGCCAGGCTCCAGGTCCATCGATTATTCGCATCAAATGAATATACCATAGTGAGATATTCTAGTGTTTCATTGAGGTTCTTTTTAAAAATATGCAAGCTACTAGCATCTCGGAAAACAAAATGTAAAGTGTTCCATAAGGGAGCAGTGCGATAAAAATAACTGCATTGGAACTGAACAATCTTGCACAGGGGTAATTTGAATAGCATACCCTGTTCAGCAGATCTGATGCCATTATGCAGATACGCTATCTCAAAATTACTAGAGTAATCACAAGATAGTTTACCATGAACGTAACTGTATAAAAACACAAGTCAATTAATACTCGACGGAAGCACAAAGGCGAGATAGATAACGCTGTGCTTTTTTCGTGGTTTTAGGGTGAAACATAATCACTGAGAATGAATTTTGAAGCTTGATCTGCACCCGTTCTAATTTTATTGTGTCATTAACATGAGATGGACTCCACATCGGACTACAGTACTCAAGAATACTTCTGACATTAGCCAAATATAATTGACGTTTAAAATCAAGGGGGCTACATAACATTTTATCATTTCTATGATAGAATGGGCTTTTTTTTAAACAGTTTTTACATTTTCACACCAAGATAAATTAGTAGTGATGGTTATTCCAAGACTCTGAATTGTATAGTATTATCAATGGAAGAGTCCAAATTTATTTTTACTTTTCGACATATCGAAACGAATTTGCATTTTGATCTACCAAATATTGCTCCAAAATAACAGTGCATTAAGATCTTTCTGTAGAGAAAGTACATCTTGTCTTGAATTTTCTTTCGATAATTTTTGCATTGTCAGCATATAATTGCATACATGATGTACAAACATCGCAGATATCACTTATGTATATCCCAAATAATAATGGTCTAATAATTTAACCTTGTGGTACAGCCGATGTTACAGGTAAAAGTGGTGATACCTTACCTTCTATCATACCTGACTGATGCCGACCTTACAGATAATTTTCAATCCACTGCAATAAGTTACTGCCAAAGCCAATGTTTTAAGTTTGTGAACTATTAGGTCATGTGGTACAGAATCAAAGGCTTTAGCCATGTCAAGGAATATAATGTCTGATTAACCCCCAGAGTATAAATTTCTACTCATATCAGAATATGTATCAATTAGTTGTGTGATAGTGGAGCGATGTTTCATAAAACCGTGTTGAGCCAAATTAATTTGTGGACTGACAACTCGATAAATGTGATTGAATACAAGTCGTTCCATAACTTTACTCACACTGTTGAGGAGTGATATTGGTCTGTAATATTATTATTATCAACCTTGCATTTCTTGTCTTTTTTTTGTAAATTGGTGCAACATTAGAATATTTCCACTCTTCAGGTAATGTACAAGTTGGCAAATTGAGCTCAAACAGTGTAGTTAGAGAGGAGACTAATGCATCGGCACACTCTCTTAACACCTTTAGAGGTGTCATTAGGACCAGAGCCTTTGTTACCATCTAACGTTTTCAGTAAAACAAAAATAAAACAAAAACAATTATCTTAGCAAGCATGTCGTTTGACTTAACTGAAATAGCAGGTAGAGAAATGTCTCTTTTTTGGAGTGGAAAATAGAGAGGGGAAGTAATCGCTAAACATTTGTGCTTTATCGGCGGCATTATTGACATCGTTTTGGCCACCAGATACCATTGCAGGTAGCTGGCGAGAATTAGTGTTCAGAGTGACGACAAAATCTCCAGAAGCGCTTAGCAAGTTAGCAGTTAGCACAACACTTTAGTGACAGGGCAAGATTAGATAAAATATTGTTACGTTTATCTCTGAATATTCCAAATTCGAATTTATTCCACATTAAGTGAGTTGTTCGTTCGTTTGACTGCAGCACAAACAATATGTTTACATCTATGCATGTGTTGTACTTCGATCACCATCCATCCATGTATATTTAGAAATATTTTTCACTGGTAGGCTACCCGTGCTATACATTGCTTAATATGTTCAGTGACTGTTGAGCTCCAGATGGACCAAGCCTCGTTAAAAGGAATGAATGATCTAGTGAAGTATTGAGTGACCTATTACTATTTGTAATCGGTGATCGCAGAGCACTAAAATCAGCCCTAAATTATACACTACTCTGGTTACTTTATCGATATTTGTCGTTTGTTGCACCCTACAAGATTATTGTTAATTTGAAAAAGATACACATAACAGTACAGTGTACCTTGATACACCCCGCAGTCTGTCACAACACTATTATAACCATTTAATCTCTCCACACAATTAAATATTTTCTTGTATTGATCAAGTCGTGTTTGATATAACGCTATAGGAGATATCGTGGACCTCATTCACCGTGGGAGCATAAAGTACTTTAGCCCTTTAACCGCCGGTGCCGCATATATTGGGGTTTTCATTTTTTATTAGCCCACTATGTACCACCTTTTGAACATGTTAAAAATAAAATGTGACATCAATTAGCAATATTTGAAAACTGCTGGCCTCCATTTTGTCAAATCTGAATAATTTTCACTCACTTGAAGTTGTGGATCGCGTCAGCGAGACACAACTTCAAGTGGGTGAAAATTCAGATTGAATAATTTGGCGATTAAAGGGTTAATTAAATATTTACGACATGTTGCCAAGATTCATTTGAATTTAGCTGGCACATTATAGATGTAAAAATTGGCAAATACTGTATACAGGCCTATTAACCGTCTTAACAGAGAGATTTTCAATCATATAACCAATGTCTAGGTTTAAGGTGACACGCCCGCAGTCCATGCCACAACCTGATTATACTTTAGCCATTTAATCTATCCACATTATTTAATATTTTCTTTGAAAATTAAATACTATAGTCGAGCACTACTCAGCCGTCTGTAACTAACATATTTTAGGTCTACTGGCCGATCTCTTCTGGTAGATGATATGATTGAGAGCCGCGGATCGCACAAGAACATTTTTATTAACTAACGGGTAACGCTGCTGGGGAGCCTCCGTGACCGAGAAGTAGCGTGCTCGGCCTCAGACCGCCAAGGTTCTTATTTCGAATCCTGTGTCTGAAGACAGTGTCATCTCATTCATCTCACCATCCTCAGGAGGTTCTCTTGGCCCAGTTTAGCCTATATGTGCACAAAGGTGGCTAAAGCCCGATTCATTTCTTGTTGCTGGGCCGATATATACTTCATAAAGAATATTAAAACATATATTCTGGATGGGAATCTGTCTGTTAATAGCCTGGCTAAAACACAGAAAAATCTCTCACAAAACTTTACAAGCCAGCAGCTGAGCTGACGCAGCATTTAGCTCCATCTAAATTTATCTAAAGGTCGCGCCCAAAGAAACAGTCTAAGATTGTAATTAGCTTATCCATTTCCACCAACTGTTGAATAAATCTGAGAATGCAATGACATGCATTATTCCCGGTTAGACCACTCATTTCATTGACAATCGCAAATTAATTTCTCGTCCTCGACAACCATATGTTATATAGACACAAAATCATATTTAATTTCGTTGTATAATAGTATATGTGTCAGTCATATTTGACGCAACCAGGATTTGTTTGATATTTCTTTTATCTTAGTGTTAAATACGCACCACAAATTAATTCCTTGGCACCGATAACCATATATCAGACACAAAAAAACAATGTATATGCTTATTAAGACCCCCCCCCCTACCAGGGGGAGGCTTTTTGTTTTTATACGGTTTCCGGCGAGCGCGCCGCCGCGCATGGACGCCGCCTCTCATCCATACCCTGTCACCCTGATATCTACAAAACTGCTTCTTCAATTCATTTGGTGTTCAACATACTGGATACAAGTATTATTTCCTAAGCTGCATCAATTTTTCAGAAAGATCGGAAAAATATTCGGGTCATGGCGGCCATCTTTTAATCTTTTTTTCGTCAAATTATGACCTTGTCACCCTGATATCTACAAAACCGCTTTTTCGATTCACTTTGTGCTCAACATACTGGATGCAAGTATTAATTCGTAGGCTGCATCAATCTTTCAGAAAGTTCGGGAAAATATCCGGGTCATGGCGGCCATCTTTAATCTTTTTTCGTCAAATTAGAACCTTGTTACCCTGATAACTTCGAAGCCGCTTATCTGATACTCTCAATATTCAACATACTGCATACTAGTATTAATTCCCAGACGGCATCAATTTTTCAGAAATTTGGGAAAATATCCGGGTTATGGCGGCCATCTTTAATTTTTTTTCGTCAATTTAGAACCTTGTCACCCTGATAACTCCAAAGCCGCTTATCAGATACACGCAATGTTAAACGTAATGCATGCTAGTATTAATTCCTAGACTGCATCAATTTTTCAGAAAGTTCGGGAAAATATCCGGGTCATGGCGGCCATATTTAATCTTTTGGGATCAAAAAAGCACCTAGTCAGCCTAGAGCTGTTAGCCTCTGCCTCATAATATTACTTGATAATTACATGTATAAATTGATTATCTGCTAAAATTATATTATACCTTTTTTTTAAAAAGTGCGAGGGGGTAAACACTTACTTCTAGTTAGTTCAGAAGTAATGACCCATCATATAGGCTGTATATGGCAGTCCACTTGATCGCCATCTTGGATTTTTATATTTTTACTTGCCTTAGTGTTAAATACGCATAAAAAATAATTCCGAAAACCAAACTAATATATAGACACCTAAATAAATCATTACCTATAGCATTACCTATAGACATTGGAACCCTCCGTCCCTAATTATCTATGGCTGTTGACAGCTCAAATGGCTCAAAGCGGATTCAAATTACACAGGTATTTTAACACAGAAAAGCTTCTCCTACATTCGAGAATTTACACAAACACGAGCCAGGCTCCAGGTCCATCGATTATTCGCATCATATGAATATACCATAGTGAGATATTCTAGTGTTTCATTAAGGTTCTTTTTAAAAATATGCAAGCTACTAGCATTTCGGAAAACAAAATGTAAAGTGTTCCATAAGGGAGCAGTGCGATAAAAATAACTGCTTTGGAACTGAACAATCTTGCACAGGGGTAATTTGAATAGCATACCCTGTTGAGCAGATCTGATGCCAGTATGCAGATACGCTATCTCAAAATTACTAGAGTAATCACAAGATAGTTTACCATGAACGTAACTGTATAAAAACACAAGTCAATTAATACTCGACGGAAGCACAAAGGCAAGATAGATAACGCTGTGCTTTTTTCGTGGTTTTAGGGTGAAACATAATCACTGAGAATGAATTTTGAAGCTTGACGTTGCACCCGTTCTAATTTCATTGTGTCATTAACATGAGATGGACTCCACATCGGACTACAGTACTCAAGAATACTTTTGACATGAGCCAAATATAATTGACGTTTAAAATTAAGGGGGCTACATAACATTTTATCATTTCTATGATAGAATGGGCTTTTTTTGAAACAGTTTTTACATTTTCACACCAAGATAAATTAGTAGTGATGGTTTTTCCAAGACTCTGAATTGTATAGTATTATCAATGGGAGAGTCCAAATTTATTTTTACTTTTCGACAAATTGACACGAATTTGCATTTTGATCTACCAAATATTGCTCCAAAATAACAGTGCATTAAGATCTTTCTGTAGAGAAAGTACAACTTGTCTTGAATTTTCTTTCGATAATTTTTTGCATTGTCAGCATATAATCGCATACATGATGTACAAACATCGCAGGTATCACTTATGTATATCCCAAATAATAATGGTCTAATAATTTAACCTTGTGGTACAGCCGATGTTACAGGTAAAAGTGGTGATACCTTACCTTCTATCATACCTGACTGATGCCGACCTTACAGATAATTTTCAATCCACTGCAATAAGTTACTGCCAAAGCCAATGTTTTTTTGTGAACTATTAGGTCATGTGGTACAGAATCAAAGGCTTTAGCCATGTCAAGGAATATAATGTCTGATTAACCCCCAGAGTATAAATTTCTACTCATATCAGAATATGTATCAATTAGTTGTGTGATAGTGGAGCGATGTTTCATAAAACCGTGTTGAGCCAAATTAATTTGTGGACTGACAACTCGATAAATGTGATTGAATACAAGTCGTTCCATAACTTTACTCACACTGTTGAGGAGTGATATTGGTCTGTAATATTATTATTATCAACCTTGCATTTCTTGTCTTTTTTTGTAAATTGGTGCAACATTCGAATATTTCCACTCTTCAGGTAATGTACAAGTTGGCAAATTGAGCTCAAACAGTGTAGTTAGAGAGGAGACTAATGCATCGGCACACTCTCTTAACACCTTTAGAGGTGTCATTAGGACCAGAGCCTTTGTTACCATCTAACGTTTTCAGTAAAACAAAAATAAAACAAAAACAATTATCTTAGCAAGCATGTCGTAAGGGGAAGTAATCGCTCAACATTTGTGCTTTATCAGCGGCATTAGTGACATCGTTTTGGCCACCAGATACCATTGCAGGTAGCTGGCGAGAATTAGTGTTCAGAGTGACGACAAAATGTCCAGAAGCGCTTAGCAAGTTAGCAGTTAGCACAACTCTTTAGTGACAGGGCAAGATTAGATAAAATATTGTTACGTTTATCTCTGAACATTAGTTTTAATTTGTTTCGCAAACACTCGAATTTATTCCACATCAAGTGAGTTGTTCGTTCGTTTGACTTCATCACAAACAATATGTTTACAGCTATGCATGTGTTGTACTTCGATCACCATCCATCCATGTATATTTAGAAATATTTTTCACTGGTAGGCTACCCGTGGTATACATTGCTTAATATGTTCAGTGACTGTTGAGCTCCAGATGGACCAAGCCTCGTTAAAAGGAACGAATGATCTAACGAAGTATTGAGTGACGTATTACTATTTGTAATCAGTGATCGCAGAGCACTAAAATCAGCCTAAAATTATACACTACTCTGGGTACTTTATCGATATTTGTCGTTTGTTGCACCCTACAAGATTATTATTAATTTGTAAAAGACACACATAACAGTACAGTGTACCGTGATACATGTACATCCCGCAGTCACAACACTATTATAACCATTTAATCTCTCCACACAATTAAATATTTTCTTGTATTGATCAAGTCGTGTTTGATATAACGCTATAGGAGAGACCGTGGACCTCATTCACCGTGGGAACATAAAGTACTTTAGCCCTTTAACCGACGGTGCCGCATATATTGGGGTTTTCATTTTTTATTAGCCCACTATGTACCACCTTTTGAACAAGTTAAAAATAAAATGTGCCATCAATTAGCAATATTTGAAAACAGCTGGCCTCCATTTTGTCAAATCTGAATAATTTTCACTCACTTGAAGTTGTGGATCGCGTCAGCGAGACACAACTTCAAGTGGGTGAAAATTCAGATTGAATAATTTGGCGATTAAAGGGTTAATTAAATATTTACGACATGTTTCCAAGATTCATTTGAATTTAGCTGGCACATTATAGATGTAAAAATTGGCAAATACTGTATACAGGCCTATTAACCGTCTTACCAGAGAGATTTTCAATCATATAACTTATGTCTAGGTTTAAGGTGACACGCCCGCAGTCCATGCCACAACCTGATTATACTTTAGCCATTTAATCTATCCACATTATTTAATATTTTCTTTGAAAATTAAATACTATAGTCGAGCACTACCCAGCCGTCTGTAATTAACATATTTTAGGTCTACTGGCCGATCTCTTCTGGTAGATGATATGATTGAGAGCTGCGGATCGCACTAGAACATTTTTATTAAATAACGGGTAACGCTACTGGGGAGCCTCCGTGACCGAGAAGTAGCGTGCTCGGCCTCAGACCGCCAAGGTTCTTATTTCGAATCCTGTGTCTGAAGACAGTGTCATCTCATTCATCTCACCATCTTCAGGAGGTTCTCTTGGCCTAGTTTAGCCTATATGTGCACAAAGGTGGCCTAAAGCCCGATTCTTTTTTTTGGCCGATATATACTTCATGAAGAATTTTAAAACATATATTCTGGATGGGAATCTGTCTGTCAATAGCTTGGCTAAAACACAGAAAAGTCTCTAACAAAACTTTACAAGCCAACAGCTGAGCTGACGCATCATCTAGCTCCATCTAAATTTATCTAAAGATTGCGCCCACAGAAACAGTCTAAGATTGTAATTAGCTTATCCATATCCACCAACTGTTGAATAAATCTGAGAATGCAATGACATGCATTATTCCCGGTTAGACCACTCATTTCATTGACGATCGCAAATTAATTTCTCGACCTCGACAACCATATGTTATATAGACACAAAATCATATTTAATTTCGTTGTATAATAGTATATGTGTCAGTCATATTTGACGCAACCAGGATTTGTTTGATATTTCTTTTATCTCAGTGGTAAATACGCACCTCAAATTAATTCCATGGCTCTGAAAACCATATGTCAGACACAAAAAAACAATGTATATGCTTATTAAGGCCCCCCTTCCAGGGGAAGGCTTTTTGTTTTTATACCGTTTCGTCCGCCCGTGGCGGGCGCGCCGCCGCGCATGGACGCCGCCTCTCATCCATACCCTGTCACCCTGATTATCTGCTAAAATTATATTAGAACTTTTATTTGAAAAGTGCGAGGGGGTAAACACTTACTTCTAGCTAGTTCAGAAGTAATGACCCATCATAGGCTGTATATGGCACTCCACTTGATCGCCATCTTGAATTTTTATATTTTTACTTGCCTTAGTGTTAAATACGCATAAAAAAAATAATTCCGAAAACCATATGCTAGACACCTAAATAAGTCATTACCTAGCATAGCCCTTGGCGACCATTTTGTCGCCATCTTGGTTTTTGAAATAACCACGCCTGTGTAATCAGTGCATTGACGAATTCTTAATCGAGATGGTATTGACTTCCTAAGAACATAAGAAATGATTGTTACCAAAAAACGTAGGTTTCGTGCCACCGGACTATTATCATTAAAATCTACCACAACCTACGTACATGATGGATCATTAGCAGTGTCATTGTATCGGTTTGAAAAATGTTTGAAACCGTCTAGAAGCATAACGGTCAACTTTCAAAGTAACAAAAAATGTGGTTTCTCAAGTCGACAATTGGACTTAAATTTTTCAAAATGTCAACTTGTCATGTAATTTTTATCCAAATTCAAGTGTTCGGCGCTGGGAGGGGCACAGTTTTATGTAGGTTTACTTGGCACTTACTCGTGACCCGTGCCATTTTTTGTTTTCATTTTCAGAGGTCATTGGATGTCTCTCTCAAGGTCAGCACGTTAGTTTTCAGAGTCATTTTTTCCACTGTGGATTTCTCTCAGATCAGGCATAGTGATAGTGCTGAAATCTCAAGTAGGGGTGTAGTTGAACTAAAAAGATGGTAGCCTTCCCTGTAAACACAAAACATTTGTATAACATTTCTACAATGTTGGACCAACGTCGAAGACGTTGGTTGTAAAAATGTTATACAAATGTTTTGTGTTGCTGGTTTGTTCACCTTAAGCCTCTACCCGCTAAGTTATCATATTTAATTTTCAAGTGGGTGAAAATTACTCAAATCTGTTTAATTAGAAGACAAGCATTTTCAAATCTTGATGTTTAAACACACATATTGTGATTCCCAATGTAATGACAATGATTAAATAGACTAATGAAACGGGTTTAAAACACCTATTGTCGTGCTTAGCGTTTAAGTTCTTGCGAATTGGCGACTAGTATGTTTGCTAGAATAGACTATTCAGGTTATTTATAAGCTATATAAACAAACATATACAATCAGTGTACAACAGTATGAAATGTGCAAACAATTATCGCGCATATTATGATGTCATTACAGGTCGCCAGTACTTTTAACACTTGGATATGCAGACGAGTTCTTCATGCCAAAATGAGATAATATGTTAATTAACAGATTAAGGCGGCCATCATTAATTTTTTTTTAGTTTTTGTACGGTTTCGTCCGCCTGTCACACTGATATCTACAAAACACCTTTTTCAATTCATTTGTTGTTCAACATACTGGATAAAAGTACTAATTACTAAGCTTTATCAATTTTTCAGAAAGTTCAGAAAAATATTCGGGTCATGGCGGCCTTCTTTAACCTTTTTTCGTCAAATTAGGACCTAGTCACCGTGATATCTACCAGCCCGCTTTATCAATTCACTTCGTGGTCAACATACTAGATGCAAATATTAATTCCTAGGCTGCATCAATTTTTCAAAAAGTGTGTGAAAATATTCGGGTCATGGCGGCCATCATTATTCTTTTTTCGTCAAATTTGGACCATGTTTCCCTGATAACTTCAAAGCCGCTTATCTAATATACTCAATATCAGAAATACATAATACAGAGAAATAAACAACTCGCCCATCGTCATTTCTGAGGGTACCGTAACGTCTCCCTTCGTAACTCTGTGACCAACCGGCCGATAATCACATGCAAAGTATCGTTAGAAAGGTGATATTCTGAGCCGTGTTACTGTCTTTTCATATTAAAGATATTGTTAAAATTCTTTTCGCTAGATGGCTCCACATAAATTGTAGCTAGCCTCTCATGATGACGAACGTCCATGAGCCGGGTACTACAGCAGGACAAGATGCTGTATTAATTATTCATGAGGTCGCAGCGGCGGCAGACGAGTCCTGCTCAGTGATTGGCCAATGGGTTGTTTACTTTTCTCAGTGGTGACAACAATCCTGTGTGTACGACCTCAGAATATGTGGGGGCTGGGGGGGGGGAGGGGGTGTTAGTGAACAGGGGTTCTTTGTTTTACCCTGTATCCCTGTATCCTGTCATAGGTCTATGTCTGTATGTAGATCCTTGCATGTACTACATGTACATACAGCTTCAGTATGTCAGTTGAGCTGAACTTGCCCCCTGGCTGCGTTGACCTCTAACAGATTGTGGGTTATTCCACATATAGGCCTACATAGGTTGACCCAACATTAAATCACCATTAGACCATCGTCTCGTGTTTGCAGGGCAGCTGCTATATCTTACCAAGAACTTTATATATAAAGTTATTGATCTTACACAGCAAACACAAGGCGTCGACACAATGTTGTTTTGATGTGGGATAAACGTTGTAGATTATGGGCTACTAACTTCAAGGCAACATTAGGTAAACGTTTGCTGGGAACAAGAAACGTTTACCCAATGTTTTTGCAATTGTGGTCCAATTGCCAGAAAGAGAGGTCTAACGTTTGAAACAAGTTTAGAACTGGGACATTTGAGGAGCTTATTAATGTTACTTTACATAGTAACATTTGCTGGGAACAAGAACCGTTGCTGTTGTAATGGTGGTCCACCATCTACAACGCTGGCCCAGCATCAACGTAACGTGGGTGAACGTCGCTTCCTATTTCCTGGGCCCATCGACATACAATTAGTCATATAGGCCCTAATATAAATTTTCATGTAAAGGCATGTGTTTAAATTAACAGATCAGTAACGTAAGACCTTCACAGTGAGTCCATTTCCAGAACGAAAAGTGTAACGTTTAGAATTGGGACAATAAGGAGTTTATTAATGTTACTTTACATAGTAACGTAATGGTTACATTTTTATGTTTGATCACAAATTAGCTTATTCAATGAATTATAAATAAGCGTCGTTCAGAAAGTGCACATTCACATTCACGTTCACATTCACGTTCAATTGTTTTCTGTCGGTGGATCACGTCAGAATTCGATATATAGGGTATGACAAATCTAGGTAGCCTAAATCCCATAGTATAGACCTAGAATAGGAGAATACAGAGAATAGGCTATACATTGGAATTACGGGGGGGTATTAATTAACAACGAGACAATCGTCATGCTTCATTGATAAGTTGCCATTTCAAAAGTTACAATTTCCAGCTAATACAAGACGTTGGTATAAACATTATTTTATGAACCAAACAATGCAAGTTTGTAATACAGGGCTTCGTTTGGAATATACGAGAAGTTGACTCTATGCTGGCTTCTTATCACACCACGTCGCTTATCCGACAATTCAACCAGTATGGCTCCTGTTTGTTGCATCCCGGTATGCAATCATTAACCCTTTAAGACCACACGTGAATATTTGATATGTGGCAGAGAATATGTGATCAGTAAGCTTATATCTGGACAATGTCATCATGCCGAGAAAAACACTCCTGAGACTCTTATCAAATGTTGCCTTAACGTTGTGCTAGCAGCGTACCTAGCAAACACGATACATTGACCAAAGGCTGGGTGAATGTTGGGCTAAGGTCGGAGACGATAGGCCAACATTCATCCAGTATTGGGTCAATGTATCGTGTTTGCTGGGGTAGACGGTGGACCAACTTTGAGCCAACATTTGTAACCTCATTTATAGTACATGTAGAATATTTTTTTATATTAGAATTACACATTGTGTCCGGGTGAAAGATGTTTCAAACTAAGGGACACAGTATGGCTGTTGCAGACTTCCAAATTCTACCCGAGACCCGGGTGTAATATTCCCGCCAAGCTATCCCATAGGGGTAAAAATATCCTGATAACAGAACACGTTCCCTGTACATAGTGACCACTACGTCTCTCCCATCCAACACAAGTCAATTAACCAATGTAAGCTAAATGTTGGCTCACAGTCTTTGACGCTAGGCCAACATTAAGCCAACATTGGTTCGACTATTTGTGTTAGCTGAGATGCACGTCTCTAATAGGGTGTTTAAACAAACTTCAAATGGTCAACAATCGTCAGCCAAATTCAGAAGTCCAGCTGTGCTTTCTCTCCTCACAGCTGGCCAGATATCCGGACGGGTAGATTACGTGGGGTGATCACTTCCTGGGAATGCTTTACCCAAAGTTATATATCTATGTAATAAGAACCTCTTTGCCAGTTCTATAACGATTAGCTTCCAAGACTGTATTATGTATTTCTGTCAATATTCAACATACTGCATAGTAGTATTAATTGCTAGCCTGCACCGATTTTTCAGAAAGTGCAGAATAATATCCGGGTCATGACGGCCATCTTTAATCTTTTTTTTTCGTCAAATTAGAACCTTCTCACCCTGATAACTTCAGAGCTGCTTATCCGAGATACTCAATATTAAAAATACTGCACAGTAGTATTAATTCCTAGCCTGCGACCTTGTCACCCTGATATCTACGAAACCGCTTTTTCGATTCACTTTGTGTTTAACATACTGGATGCAATTAATAATTCCTAGGCTGTATTAATTTTTCAGAAAGTTTGGGAAAATATTCGGGTCATGGTGGCCATCTTTAATCTTTTTTCGTCAAATTATGACCTTGTCACCCTGATATCTACAAAACCGCTTTTTCGATTCACTTTGTTTTCAACATACTGGATGCAAGTATTAATTCCTAGGCTGCATCAATTTTCAAGAAAGTTAGGGGAAATATTCGGGTCATGGCGGCCATCTTTTTCCGTCAAATTAGGACCTTGTCACCTTGATAACTTTAAAGCCGCTTATCCGATATACTCAATATTAAAAATACTGCATAGTAGTATACATTTCTAGCCTGCATCAATTTTTCAGAAAGTTCAGGAAAATATTTAGGTCATGGCGGCCATCTTTAATCTTTTTTCGTCAACTTAGGACCTTGTCACCCTGATAACTTCAAAGCTGCTTATTCGATATTCAATATTCAACGTACTCTATGGCTGACGCTAATATTAATTCCTTAATCTTGGATCTATGTATCACTAATATACCGAGATATATTTTAGATTCTGGGGTAGATGTTCCACCGGATCCTGACTTAGATCATTCGCTCATTTGGGTAAATTTTTCCTTTGGTGTACACCAAAACCCTAAACGTAGCACACGTGAAATATGGTCTTATGAAAATGGTGATTATGTCGGCTTAAACAACGTATTTCTCAGCTTTCCCTGGGAATACGTTTTAGAAGGATTAGATAACGTAAATGATATAGATAAAAATACCATAGATATAATAGTAAGTACTGCCAAAAACTTCATTCCCCATAAAACCCTTTCAGTAAAAAAAAGATAAACCTTTCATGACTTCACAAATAAAATCACAGTTGAAACAGCTCAAGATACTACATAAAAGAAAGTTAAGAACTGGGACATCGAGTGACCATGACCTGTATAACGAAGCGCGGCGTAAAGTAAAAAATGAAATAAATCTTAGTAAAAAACTCCACGAAGAAAATGTATACAACCGACTATTAAATCCAAAACTTGCAACCAAACAATACTGGAAACTAGTGAAAACTTATTTACCGGGAAACGTGTCTTCATCATCTGTAAACATACGTGATCCTATGAAAAATGACCAAATAATCTCGGAGGAAGAAAAGGCTAACTTACTAAATAACTTTTTTGTTCAGAGTACTTGCCTCCCTGCGCGATCGCCAAATCATTCATTACCAGACCTTATCTACTTAACAGATGCGCGTCTTTGCAGTATACACACAACTCCTTTTGAAGTTAAATATATATTAAAACGTTTGGATTGTAATAAATCAACTGGTCCTGGCGGAGTAAGCAACCGTATTCTTAAAGAGGCAGCATTCTCTATATCCCATCCTCTTGCAGATATCTTCAAATAAAAGCCGGAATATTTCCGTCATCATGGAAATCTGCTCGCGTACACCCAGTACCTAAAGGTGCGGGATGCCAAACACCTGATAAATATAGACCAATTTCCATATTATCAAATTTGTCCAAAGTACTGGAGAGGATAGTATACAAAAAAATGTTTAAATATTGTACTGAAAATAACTTGCTGAACAGCAAAAATTCCGGTTTTAAACCTAAAGACTCTGCAGTAAATCGCCTGGTTGAGCTAGTGCACAATATAGAGAGTGGTCTAAACGATAAAGAAGAAATAGGTATAGTATTCCTAGATATATCCAAAGCCTTTGATAAAATTTGGCATGGGGGACTTTTATTTAAATTGAAACAAATCGGAATAGATATGTCGCTTCTTAAATGGTTTCAGTCATACTTGTCGGATCGAACTCAATACGTTGTTTTAAATGGGAGTGCATCGTCGCATGAACCGGTCATGGCAGGTGTCCCCCAAGGCTCGATACTTGGGCCACTTCTTTTCTTAATGTATATTAATGATATAACTGAAAATATTGAATCAGATATGAATCTTTTGCTGACGATGCATCTGTCCTAAAGAAATCTAAAGACAGGATCATAATAAAATCGACATTAAATAATGACATGATAAAAATTGGCACATGGTCAAACCAATGGCTGGTAACTTTTTCTGAAATTAAATGTAAATTTATGCTGGTCACAAATAAGAAACGTTCACAAACAAATATACAAATTACCTTTAACAATATATTATTAGATGAAGTGTCTGAACACACTAGCCTTGGATTAACTATCAGTAACCAAATGTCCTGGGCTAGCCACATCTCTAAACTTTCCACAAAAGCAAATAGGAAGTTGGGTATACTGAAAGCTATTGGAAACAAAATACCCAGACGTACCAAAGAGCAGATATATAATACTTTTATCCTGCCAAATTTAGAGTACGGAGACGTAATATTTAGCTCTGCAGATTTCATCCACCTAAACAAACTAAATAAAATACAGCGAAATGCGGCTCTAGTTTGTACTGGGGCATACAAGACTACTGAAAATACAAAATACTACGAGAATTGGGATGGGAAACCCTCGAAATTAGAACAAATATTCATAAAATGTCCTTATTTTACAAAATTTTGCACATGAACGTTTCTCCATACTTGGTCGATTTACTACCCCCTAGGCAAAACTGTTATCGGGCCACTCGTCAGACTGGGCACTTTGTTCCTTACAAATGTAAAATAAACTCTTTTAAAAATCTTTTTTTCCCAGTATGGTCAACAAATGGAATAAATTGAAAGTCGGTATAAAAAATAGTATGCGTATATTTAAACATCAACTGAGTAAAAAAAACAAATTGGACCTGCTCCATCAACTCCCGAGCTGTAATGGTCATGGCTCGGTTCATCACTGCAGACTGCGCCTGGGATTAAGTGCGTTTAAATTCCAACGCTTCTCGTACAACTTAATACCAGACACAAAATGACCTAGTTGTGGAAGTGGGCCTGAAGATCCTAGTCATTATTTCTTGATATGTCCCACATATTCTGCCCCGCGAAATGAGCTCCTTCGGAATCTGGCCACCATTTTACCAGTGGATTTTATCACAAATAAAAAAACCCTTTTACATACGATATTATTTGGTTGCAAAAGCAATGCTGATGTTTGCCCGATGATTCACAAATATATCTTGCAAACACGAGCTAACATCGTCTCTATATCTAGCCTAACTGGTGAATGTGCAGCACAAAAATTATAAAAAATTGCAGTTCTAGTCTATGTACATGTTTACATCATATGGTCATATTAAGAACCCAAAATAAAATCACCGATTTTTTTATGATTTTAGCCTGGGCCAGTCCCTTTAAGTTAGCATATGTTGCCGCTGGATTTGCACAGCAAAACTGTCTTCATAATGTCATCATCATTATCATTCATGGGCAACCATGGCGACATGTGCCGTTTCTATCGTGTGAATATAGATGTAACTGAGATTTATTGTGAAATGGACAATTGTAAATGTATTTTTTTGTTAGGAGCTGGCTAGTGGCTGGTAACGGCTGTCCAGTTTCCATAATAAATGTATTCTAAAACAATATTAATTCGTAGACTGCATCAATTTTTCAGGAAGTTCGGGAAAATATCAGGGTCATGGCGGCCATCTTTGATCTTTTAGGAGCAAAATAGCACTTAGTCAGCCTAAAGCTGCTAGCCTCTGCCTCATAATATTACTTGATAAATACATGTACAAATTGATTATCTGCTAAAAGTATAATTATTGTATAACTCTTATTTTAAAAGTGCGAGGGGGGGGGGGGCTTCTTGGGTGTTTACATGGCAAACACTTACATCTAGTTAATATAATCACGCACAAGCTTGCCATTCACAACCCAGCCACACTGGATATTGATCCATTGCTGGGTCAATGTCGGGCCAGTGTTACAGATTATTATCCAACATTGGGCTGATGTCTTGTGTTTTTGGGGAAATCGAACTAACCCCTAGAGCGCTGATGTCGACTACGTTAGCCATTCTGTGTTTTCTTAGCACCTCTATAACCTCTGAAGTTGTGGATGACGGTAGCGAAACACAAATCAAGTGACTAAAATTCAAATTAAATAGCTCCGAGCTGCAGGGATTAAAACTCTCCTAAAATTTAGTGAAATAAAAACTATATGAATAAAAACCATTTAGAAGTGACAGACCTGACAAATCTGTTATAAACAACTTGACCGAAGTCTTCTTTCAAGTTTGTAGTTACCCAAGATTATTTGAAAAAAATTCTGGTAAAATGTTTTATTTAAAAATCAGTTTGATATCCAGCATCTCCCTGCGGACAGACAAAGGTAATATATTTTAAAACTCACAAGGTACTTTTTGATTAATTGTTGCATGATGGGGGTCAAGTAGAATTTTCTCTGAGCTCGCTTTATTAACTTTATCTATGGATGTAATATTTTCGCGCAATTTGAGAGAAACAAAAAACGATTGAAACATAGTAGTCCAAGCAATTAAGCCCTGAATTTTGTTGCACCTAGAATGAATTGCAATACGCGTTTTTAAAATTCCATATTGTTGACATATTATCGCTACACGTTTTGTAAATAAATAGATCAAAGATGAACACGGGAAATTAGTTAATTAGCATATTGAGTATGCCACCCTCGCAAAAATGTAACACATCTATACCTGGTAAACTGCTTTTTTGTACCAGCAAATAGATTTTTCATATTTTATGATTGTGAATTCGGTGATGTACGTGCTTACATAATTATGTTGTATAGTTTTTACGACGTTTGGGTGATATTGCAACATCGATATGACGTCATACCTGATAGTTAAATTAAGAAAATTAAGCAGAAAGTTATAGAAGACCAAAAGTTTTCGAATTGACCCAGATAAATTATACTTCAATTCGTTATATTACATAAACTTTATTTGGCTAGTCTCGTAGAGACATATGTCCAAAATTATCTTATATCCGACTGGCAGAAAACATGCAAATAACACAATTACGTAAACGACCCCAAGCGAATAGAAAAACAGAATTATGCAAATAATGACATTTTTGACAGAAAAATTGACTGATTTCATAATCACTTTATATAAGCTAATATACTTATTGTACAACATCTACACCATGTTTTTTCTATGTAATTATATGACGTAATTATGATAAATTAGTATCATAATTGAAATTAATATAGAGGTGAAAATCTTAAAACCGTTTCTCAACAATAGTATGCAGTTTTGTCCATACACTAGCAGAAAGTAAACAAATTATTAATTTTGATTTTATGTTCTAATAAATGTCGATTTGGCGACCATGTGTCCTAAATAATTACACCATAAGGAATACTGAGAATTTTCCAAAATTAGCGGCCGAAAGCTTTAAAAAACGATATTGGTTCACATATTACATAAAGACTTCTGTGATTTGACTTCATCCAAGTTGTAAAAATTCTTGTTATTACTTACTTAATCTGACCCGCACAAATTAACATGCGCGCTGATCAAGCCCGCATATAGCCATGCATCCCTTGTGTTACACAGATCACAAACATACATCTGTATATGTCCATGTGCATATTACATGTGATTACTTTGCCAGGGGCGCGTTTTTGGTACGGTTTTTTTCAGACTTCTCGTGACCTAATTCCTGCCGCTTACGAAAATGAAAAAAACTCGTTGACTTTCCTCGTTTGACTCCCTCTTTAACGTGTATAGGGAGGATACGAGCACTCTGACCCATTCGTTTAATCTCAACGATCCCCATATGCAAATGAGCTATATCTAAGGGAGAATGATGTTGAAACGGGCCCTAGAACGTTTTTACTTTAACATACATCACTGTATGTACAAGATATAACAATATTTTTTTATTTATTTACTCTTTGAATGTGTAAAAATGTCAACATATTTTCTTGACACAGAAGATCATCCCACAAATATATATATACCATATGTGTTTAATTCCACAAGCTGGACAAGACCTGATAAAACTAACTGTTAACGGAGTTCTTGACCTCTTGACAGACAGACACCAAAAAATTCTATGATAGAAGGGCAATTGCTGCTAGTAAAATATCGATCGATCAAAAGGGTATTCAGGTGACGAAATAAGATGTATAAAGATATTTATCCTAGATTTATCCTGGCTGCTTGTAAAACAACACTTCCGTCTTAAGAGTTCCATAATTTTTTATTCAATATATGCTTTCTTTGTGGGTTTATTTTTTTTTGCTGACGACAGGCATGATATCGGAAATGTAGCAGATCAAAATGGAAATGAAAAAACAGCGGCAATTACATTTTTACCGCGATTTGTCAGAGAGACTTTTTATCTTTACCAACTTATGTATTTCTGACTACATATTATTAATGTTAGGTGAACTTTTCATTGAGAAATCAAACGATCTAGAGATTGCTTTCGCAGATCAATACATAATGCAGATGACCAGACCCAGAATAATCTGGCTTATGTGTACAAATGCACCTTCATTCTGTGTCGGTGTTTTAATTGAAAGTTTACCTTGACATGTGTTTGCCTCTCATATCGAGAAGTCCTATAACTAAGGTCCTACTAAGGGTGATACTGTTTAGTGGATCATCTGCTCTTGTCTCAAAAGTTACTAATAATAGCGAACAACACTCACTGTCATTTGAGCTTTCAAATCACCAACTTTCTCTTTTAAATAGAAATGAATGGGCCTGACTATAAACAAAAATTGTCAGAGGTTTTTGCTCGCATAATGGCAAAAAGAAATTACTCCAGACAAAGCTATTTTTTGTATTCTGGATGATGGCTCCTTACGGCTTCACATATATTGGGGAAAATATGTAGCCTTGTACAAAATTCATAACAAATTCATGGCTTGATGCCTAAAGAAACAATTAAGACATTTACTTGTAGTATTTGACGGTTACACAACGTCCTATGTAAAATAAGCAATGCATTAAAATTGTTCAAATGGGTAATTGTATGAAGGGTATTTGTATAAAACCATTAATTGTTGATGGTGATGCAGATTACTGTTGATTATTCAATAGCTGGAACGCAAAATCGGAATCTACTGCACCTAATTTCTGGTAAAAAAAAGTAAACTAAAAACTAATGGACTGTTTATCCAGTCCAGACGAAGTTGCGTGTGGGGTTTCCCATGTCTTCTTGAATGTCATCAAGGAAATTAAAGCTTAACCCTGATAAGACTGATTTTTTAGTAAATAGATCTAAAGTGCAACGTGAATATTTTTCGAAAGGTTTTCCAACAAGATTGGTGGCGAAGAAAGTAACTCCTTCTCCATCTGCTAGAAATCTTGGCGTGGTCTTTCACAGTGCTTTACATTTCAAGAGTCGTATATCTGGTATATCCCGCGCTTGCTACTATCATACACGTGATATGCGTAGAATAAGGCGCTTTTCAACACCATATGTTGCTAAAGCAATTGCAACTCCGTTGATCGGTAGCAAGCTGGACTATTGTAACTCTGTCCTGTTCAACGTCACCGAAAAGGAGATATCAAAGCTGCAGGGTGTACATAGCTGTTCCAGTGATCTAAATAAGCTGAATGTTCCACGGGTCAGTACCGCGGTAGGCAGCAGGGCATTTTCTATTGCTGCACCTAGACTTTGGAATGAACTTCCTTCAGAAATTCACTGGATGAAAACACAAATTAGTTTTCGAAAGAAATTGAAAATGTATTTTTTGGTCAGGCTTTTTCGACTTCAATCCTCGGTTTTTGAGCTCGGATCACCGAGGATTTAGGCGCTATAGCAGTTTATTATTATTAAAGTAGTGTCCTTAAGAAAGCAAACAAGGACAAGTCATTTCTCAACCCTTACAGCGTGAGGATCGACTTAGACGTCAGAATCTGACGTCTATAATTTTTTTTATAATGGACGTAGACCCATAATATAGGTATTAAAATGGATCGGAAAGAGCTAACTAAGACATCTATGATGATTTCAAATTGAAAAAAGCCTTTGGCCTTCATGGTTAATGCAAAAAAAAATTGCAGTGTTTTAAGGGTTAATTCAGAAACAGATATGGTCTGTCTTTAATGCATTAAATTAAAAATAATAAAAGTAATGAAAAAAAGCGATGAATATCACATGTGTGGATGTTAAACGTCTTCCACCAACAGTGGATACATCATATCAGTCTCATGGGCTATACTACCAGTTTAAAGTGGGGGTGCGAAGCGGTGGTGATTTGAAATCTCGAAAGTAGGGTTGGTTTTTTGAAGTGGAAAATGTCAACCTAAACAATGGATTATTTTGCAAATCAGAATCGATAATGAATGTTGTACTAAAATGTACAGCTGCAGGAAACACGAACTTGACTGTTCCACTTCATGTAGGGGGGGGGGGGGGCTAGTAAGTATAATAGTGCCAATAATATTGTAAAAAATGTTCCGTTGACATATTGGATGGAAATAGATGATCTCAACCTGTGTGTAGAATAACATGTTTCTATTTCTATCAGAGAAGCACAGCTAATGAGATTATGGTATATCATTTGATTGTAATAACAATGTTACTATAATGATAAATGTATTCTACATGCCATCCTTGTTACAAATTATAATAAATGATTGATTACCGCTGTTGCTTCGGATCTTATTTGTGTAATCTGTGATATGGCCTACTCCCCTAAGCTTCACATGTTATTCATAGCAAGTAGATTTCATGGAACAGTACAATATTTTATCTCGCATGTGGTATAGAAATAAATTAATCGTTGATGAAGTGAAGATATACTCGCAATTTAAGGACCGTATGGATATTTGTTGGTCTGTTCCCTTAGTCCTCACGCAGATCATCATGGTGGTGTATCCAGCATTTACGCACATGCGTACAATCTGGCACAGCAAAAATGTCATAGATTACTTGGCCTACACTCTACCCAGCAAACACGGGGCATTCATCCAATGCTTTTTCAATGTTGGGCCAGCGTCGAAGACGGTGGACCAATATTGAAACAGCATTGGATGAATGCCCCGTGTTTGCTGGGTAAGGAATAGAGTTTATCGGGTGTTATTATCATGTGCTAGCTACTAGTTTTGGGCATAAGCTTTTTAATAAGTAAGGCACTAATAGTATAAGATTTACCAAATTTCTTTGTCAAGGAAAAATATGTAACCACCAGGAATATTTTTTTATTTACAGTTTAGAGTGTGTGGAATATTTCTTTATTTCCACTCACTGTAAACTGTCAATTTTTGCTGCATTTCCCTCCCACACTGAATGCAAATTACCCAAGAGCACATAACGATTCCAAGTTTAATATATGAAATAAAAGCATAAAACGTCCTATATGGCCTATATCCTTGCTTTTAAATCCTAAAAAAATATTTAGCACAATTTTTTCACGACCCCCAAAGAACAATAATAATATTTCATACAGAACTGATTAACGCCTAAAGACAAGCTTACAACCTTCGGCTGCACAATAAATATATATTTAACAAATCACACTTCTTAGACGGTTCATAGAACATTATCATGACATAGAGTTAAATCCGTAATTTTGTGAATGTCAATTAATATATATTAAAATCAAATTTATTTGAATTGAGAGACAAATTATAGAGGTGTCATATTTTTATGGTTTGGAACAATTCATCCACCTGTTACCTGAAAACTTTAAATTTATTTTGCAATCCAAATTGTGAAAACGATGTTCATGCGATAATATCGCAATATCCAGCGTTTTATTATGGCAATGCCATTTGACATGATTTTAATTCTGTATGAGATACCATGTAATGCCATGCTTGATTTTAGCAAATAGACCATCTTGTATAATTAGTAACATGTACATTTCATTTTTATGACAAATAAGTCTGTAATGAGCTTTATTTAACCCAATAAAATTATATGTCTGTCTGTCTGTCTGTCTGTCTGTCTGTCTGTCTGTCTGTCTGTCTGTCTGTCTGTCTGTCTGTCTGTCTGTCTGTCGTACGTGTTAAGTCAAGTTTGATATTAGGCTTATATATAACATAATATAATATATTTATAATAATATGTAAGTTAACGACCACTCAAGGAACACAATGAGGATGGCGAACGACCTGTTTGCCAAGTATCAAGAAATTGCATCGAAACAGGCGATCCCATTATGGCCCTCTCCCATGCTCAATTGTTTGTACAACGCTTTATTTAATGGCTACGCCCTTAACCCTTTAAGCCCTCACGATGCATAAAAGTATCATTTTACATCCCTGAAAATCGACTTAATTTTTTGACGACAAAGGGTTTTAGAAATAAAATTTCCCTGAAATTGTTTTACCAATACATGGCGATTTTCAGTAATTTGTCACCCCCGTCAAATCATCTGCATCCACTAGGCCTACAAACCTGAATTTACCATAGTCATCTTTATCCACTACAAGCCGCGAATTGTTGTCGCAATTCTCGACTTGTAGTGGATGAATATGATTTGATGTGGTTTAAAAATTTAAGAAAATTACTATATACTGGTAAACCTACCACTGGAAATTAAAGAGGTGTTTATTTAAAAATAATACCAAAAATGACTCCGGGATGAGATTTTCTCAAGATGCGACTTTATGATATAAAATTTGTCATTTGGTGCATTTATTCGACATGTTACTTGCATGGAAGTGTTTAATGGTTGTAGAAAGAGCCGCATAGTAGGGGCCGTCGCGACTGTCTCATTCTTCTTGCCATCCCAGAAGACGTCTACAAAGCTGTTCCAGCAATAACCCAACATCAGGTGGCCGTTTCGTGCTTGCAGGGACATCTCTAATATATGTGGTATTACATTTTTCAACACAGCATCATAATTATACAGCAGTGCGAAATAAAATAAAAAAAGTATCTGCTTACTTTTTAAGTTAACCCTTGTCCTCCTGAATTGTTTCAATTGTATTTTTAGTCTTTTGAAGCTGGAATTGATAACGCAATTTCCAGCTTCAAATGACGAAAAATATTACTATTTATGAAAAATAGACATGTCTAAAATAAAATTATTGGATCATCTAAGCATCTACTAAAAACTATTTTATCAAAATTAAGTGATATTTTTATTGATCTAAAACATCCCTAACCCCGTATATATCCGGACATAGCAGGACAAGGGTTAACACTTTACACTGCTGTGTAGTGTGAGTTACAATAATTAACCGAATACTTATTATATACAACCTTGACGCTACGCTGGGCCACTCGCTAGACCCCGGCGGCTAGCGAGTGGCCCATTTTGGGCCAGAATTAAACCACTGTGTTGTGTTGTGGTACAACTTACAGTGGGAGGCGTAACAGGTGATCAGGGAGCATTCATTGTGACTAATTGAGTGGTAATTGTGTATAAAATGCCCAGGGAGGAGCGGAGCGAGCAGGTAAGATCAGGGAGTGACGAGAAACTGATTCCGGACCACGTCAACCAGTGATTCTATTCTACACACCACACCAGCTACCATGAATTACATATTGGCAGCAGCCTTGCTCCTGACTTTTGTCGCCGTGGGAATCTCTGAATATATTTGCAATGCACCCGTAAGTAGCAATTATTCTCAGATGTGACGTATTTCTCGTTGGTCAAAATAAAACATAATGGCTCAAGTAAACTGCGGTACAAAGACAACAGGTAGTATATATTTACTTGACATGGAAGTTCCTATTAAATTTAGCCTAATAAGTTTATTTTGCCTGAGTTTATGTCCTATTTAGGGGAAAGAGGGATGCTGTGTGTGGGAAACGGTTGACATTTCAGTACACCAGTCCTTATGAACATGTGCAATATAACGTTTGAGGTCCCTAGGTTAAGTACTTTCGTCTTTAAAAAGTGTTCAGAAAAAATATACCTTCACGATCAAATATAGTGATTGGAGCTTAAACGGTTTTGATTGGAATAATGTTGGCCCAGCGTCGCAGACAGTGGTCCAGCATTACATCAGCTTTGGGCCAATGTATCGTGTTATCTGGTGTTTCTGGCGCCGGGATGGGAAGCGTCACCCACATAGTCACCCCCATGCATCAGTCAGAAAACACGGTACAATCACCCAAGTCACCCAAGGCTGTTTCAATGTCGGGCCAGCGTAGAAGACAACATTGAAACAGCATTGGGTGAATGCCACGTGTTTGCGGGAAGTATACAGCAGACCCAGTGATGGATTCGTGTTGGGCCAGCATCATAGACAATTGACCAGCATTGAACCAGCAATGGGCTGCGACGCTGGCCCAACATTGAATCGGAATTTTGTGGGTAGGCCTACATCCTCTGTACATCGTAGGCAAGTATTGAATGAATGTTGGCCAGCACAGGCGATGGTGGTGGAAGTAATACACGTTGAAGATATATTTTCACTTGTTATTTCCTTAGTTATATCAGAGATTTTACTAGTGAACAATTTCTGAATATATATCCTGAACATTTAGGATTCTGGCCCATGAGCAGAGGTGGGCAAGTGGTCGCCACATCGCCACATGTGGTGACAGTAGCAAAATATCTGTAATGTAAATATTTAAAAATGACCACCATTCAGAGCACCTAAACGTAGCCATTTGTGACGACAGAACTCTTTTCGGCTGCCAACCTCTGACGACGTTATGTTTAGAAAATATTAAGCCGACTTTTTGTCTATAGCACTCAAACAGGCTAAAGCCGGGCCTCTGAGTTCGGGAACTCCTGTTCTAGTATTATCTTAACTTTATCTTATTTCTATTAAACAAGCTCATACGGATCTTTTTCTATTGAATGTAGTCATCTCCATTTATTGTCATTGATTTATCATTTAACGTTTGCACTGTTCTAAACTGATTACAAAAATCACTTAAGTGATTGCTCAGGTGAAACGGTGACGTTAAGCAATACTTTTCCTTATTAGGCTTATTTACTCTTATCTTTAAGTGCGAAGTTCAGTAATATTTAATCTAGATTATCTACTGTTTAAGTTGAGTACACAGATTGTTTGGTATATTATCACAATGCTTGTATTGCTGTTTTAGGATCCATAGTGTCTCAATAATGACCGGAAAAATCCTACTCCCAACAAACGGACTTTAGGCAATTGTTGCAAAAAACTGCAGGAGTGTAACCAACAGTGCCCAAATGAACCAATTAGTGTTTGGCATTGTGTATGTCCGAAAAAGTAAGTTGTGTTGATGTTGTTTACCATTGTATATGTGCCAACAGGAAAGATGTGCTTATGTAATCTACCATTGTACCTGTGCCAAGAGGTAAGGTGTGCTGATGTTATCTACCATTGTACATGTACCAAGAGGTAAGATGTGCTGATGTAATCTACCATTGTACCTGTGCCAAGAGGTAAGGTGTGCTGATGTAATCTACCATTGTACATGTACCAAGATGTAAGGTGTGCTGATGTAATCTACCATTGCACATGTACCAAGGGGTAAGATGTGCTGATGTAATCTACCATTGTACGTGTACCAAGAGGTAAGGTGTGCTGATGTAATCTACCATTGTACATGTACCAAGACGTAAGGTGTGCTGATGTAATCTACCATTGTACATGTACCAAGAGGTAAGGTGGGCTGATGTTATCTACCATTGTACATGTACCAAGAGGTAAGGTGTGCTGATGTTATCTACCATTGTACATGTACCAAGAGGTAAGGTGTGCTGATGTAATCTACCATTGTACCTGTGCCAAGAGGTAAGGTGTGCTGATGTTATCTACCATTGTACATGTACCAAGAGGTAAGATGTGCTGATGTAATCTACCATTGTACGTGTACCAAGGGGTAAGATGTGCTGATATAATCTACCACTGTACATGTACCAATAGGTAAGATGTGCTGATGTAATCTACTATTGTACGTGTACCAAGAGGTAAGATGTGCTGATGTAATCTACCATTGTACGTGTACCAAGAGGTAAGGTGTGCTGATGTAATCTACCATTGTACGTGTACCAAGAGGTAAGATGTGCTGATGTAATCTACCATTGTACATGTACCAAGAGGTAAGGTGTGCGGATATAATCTACCATTGTACCTGTGCCAAGAAATAAGGTGTGCTGATGTAATCTACCATTTCACATGTACCAAGAGGTAAGGTGTGCTGATGTTATCCACCATTGTACCTGTGCCAAGTGGTGAGATGTGCTGATATAATCTACCATTGTACATGTACCAAGAGGTAAGGTGTGCTGATAAAATCTACCATTGTACTTGTGCCAAGAGGTAAGATGTACTGATGTTATCTACCATTGTACATGTACCAAGAGGTAAGGTGTGCTGATGTTATCTACCATTGTACATGTACCAAGAGGTAAGATGTGCTGATGTAATCATTATACATGTACCAAAAGGTAAGGTGTGCTGATGTAATCTACCATTGTACATGTACCAAAAGGTAAGGTGTGCTGATGTTATCTACCATTGTACATGTACCAAGAGGTAAGATGTACTTATGTAATCTACCATTGTACTTGTGCCAAGAGTTAAGATGTGCTGATGTAATCTACCATTGCACATGTACCAAGAGGTAAGGTGTGCTGATGTAATCTACCATTGTACCTGTACCAAGAGGTAAGATGTGCTGATGTTATCTACCATTGTATCTGTGCCAAGAGGTAAGGTGTGCTGATGTAATCTACCATTGTACATGTACCAAGAGGTAAGGTGTGCTGATGTAATCTACCATTGTACCTGTACCAAGGGGTAAGATGTGCTGATGTAATCTACCATTGTACATGTACCAAAAGGTAAGGTGTGCTGATGTTATCTACCATTGTACCTGTGCCAAGAGGTAAGGTGTGATGATGTAATCTACAATTGTACATGTACCAAGAGGTAAGGTGTGCTGATGTTATCTTCCATTGTACCTGTACCAAGAGGTAAGGTGTGCTGATAAAATCTACCATTGTACCTGTGCCAAGAGGTAAGGTGTGCTGATGTTATCTACCATTGTACCTGTACCAAAAGGTAAGGTGTGCTGATGTTATCTACCATTGTACATGTACCAAGAGGTAAGGTGTGCTGATAAAATCTACCATTGTACTTGTGCCAAGAGGTAAGATGTGCTGATGTTATCTACCATTGTACATGTACCAAGAGGTAAGGTGTGCTGATAAAATCTACCATTGTACTTGTGCCAAGAGGTAAGATGTGCTGATGTTATCTACCATTGTACATGCACCAAGAGGTAAGGTGTGCTGATGTTATCTACCATTGTACATGTACCAAGAGGTAAGATGTGCTGATGTAATCTAGCATTGTACATGTACCAAGAGGTAAGGTGTGCTGATGTTATCTACCATTGTACATGTACCAAGAGGTAAGATGTGCTGGTGTAATCTACCATTGTACATGTACCAAGAGGTAAGATGTGCTGATGTAATCTACAATTGTACATGCACCAAGAGGTAAGATGTGCTGATGTAATCTACCATTGTACATGTACCAAGAGGTAAGATGTGCTGATGTAATCTACAATTGTACATGTACCAAGAGGTAAGATGTGCTGATTTAATCTACCATTGTACCTGTACCAAGAGGTAAGGTGTGCTGATAAAATATACCATTGTACTTGTGCCAAGAGGTAAGATGTGCTGATGTAATCTACCATTGCACATGTACCAAGAGGTAAGGTGTGCTGATGTAATCTACCATTGTACCTGTACCAAGAGGTAAGATGTGCTGATATAATCTACCATTGTACATGTGCCAAGAGGTAAGGTGTGCTGATGTTATCTACCATTGTACATGTACCAAGAGGTAAGGTGTGCTGATGTTATCTTCCATTGTACCTGTACCAAGAGGTAAGATGTGCTGATGTTATCTACCATTGTACCTGAGCCAAGAGGTAAGGTGTGCTGATGTAATCTACCATTGTACATGTACCAAGAGGTAAGGTGTGCTGATATAATCTACCATTGTACATGTGCCAAGAGGTAAGGTGTGCTGATGTTATCTACCATTGTACTTGTGCCAAGAGGTAAGATGTGCTGATGTTATCTACCATTGTACATGTACCAAGAGGTAAGGTGTGCTGATGTTATCTACCATTGTACATGTACCAAGAGGTAAGATGTGCTGATGTAATCTAGCATTGTACATGTACCAAGAGGTAAGGTGTGCTGATGTTATCTACCATTGTACATGTACCAAGAGGTAAGATGTGCTGGTGTAATCTACCATTGTACATGTACCAAGAGGTAAGATGTGCTGATGTAATCTACAATTGTACATGCACCAAGAGGTAAGATGTGCTGATGTAATCTACCATTGTACATGTACCAAGAGGTAAGATGTGCTGATGTAATCTACAATTGTACATGTACCAAGAGGTAAGATGTGCTGATTTAATCTACCATTGTACCTGTACCAAGAGGTAAGGTGTGCTGATAAAATCTACCATTGTACTTGTGCCAAGAGGTAAGATGTGCTGATGTAATCTACCATTGCACATGTACCAAGAGGTAAGGTGCGCTGATGTAATCTACCATTGTACCTGTACCAAGAGGTAAGATGTGCTGATATAATCTACCATTGTACATGTGCCAAGAGGTAAGGTGTGCTGATGTTATCTACCATTGTACATGTACCAAGAGGTAAGGTGTGCTGATGTTATCTTCCATTGTACCTGTACCAAGAGGTAAGATGTGCTGATGTTATCTACCATTGTACCTGAGCCAAGAGGTAAGGTGTGCTGATGTAATCTACCATTGTACATGTACCAAGAGGTAAGGTGTGCTGATATAATCTACCATTGTACATGTGCCAAGAGGTAAGGTGTGCTGATGTTATCTACCATTGTACATGTACCAAGAGGTAAGATGTGCTGATGTAATCTACCATTGTACATGTACCAAGAGGTAAGGTGTGCTAAGGTAATCTACCATTGTACCTGTGCCAAGAGGTAAGATGTGCTGATGTAATCTACCATTGTACCTCGGCCAAGACGTAAGGTGTGCTGATGTAATCTACCATTGTACTTGTGCGAAGAGGTGAAATGTGCTGATGCAATCTACCACTGTACCTGTGCTAAGATATACTGATGCAATATTCCAATTGGCGTACACAAACATACTATGCATAGAAAGAATACTATAGGATGGTCAACACAAGAATATTAATTCTGCTTTAAAATATTATTTAAATTTGATAAAGTTTACTTGTATTAGTGGGCATGACAATGGCAAAAGTATTAGACACATTTTTAAAGAGAATTATTGTGTGTTTTGTTGAAGATTTTGTAAGTGCATCAATAAACTTCCAGCTTCTCGGGAGCGTGACACGTGTAAATCTGAGTTCTTCGGAGATGAAGGCCACCCGTGTTTCCACTGGGGCGGGAAGCCGCACAGATGTAACTATGAAGATTATCCTCAAATAGCTTCTGAGATGAAATGTTAGCACATCAATCAACGATTCTGGGCATTATAATTTAGGACGAGACGCTTTGAATTTTTTTCAATACTTGCTGATTGTATAATCCTTATTGTAAAATT
Source organism: Flabesymbios commensalis (assembly GCA_964017125.1). Classification (NCBI taxonomy): domain Eukaryota; kingdom Metazoa; phylum Annelida; class Polychaeta; order Terebellida; family Flabelligeridae; genus Flabesymbios; species Flabesymbios commensalis. Next base: position 16,277,419 of record OZ024909.1, read on the forward strand.
TCTTCTATTATTTTATTGCACTATATGTTCCACGATATGTCAGCTGATGCTTTGTTTGCCACTTTTAAAAAACCTTATTTTTGGGAAAAAATTGTGCTCTTAATTATTGGATGCAATGACGAAACAACCGCGTCCACCAAAATCTCCCAAATCGGTTTAATGTTGTCTCACCGTCTGACACGTCAGTCGAACGATAAGCCACCATTAATATGTTAGTCTGTTTTTCATTGCTGTTCAAATCATTCCCGATCACGACTGTAATCACATTTTATATAGTTTTTTTTTATCAGCACATCAAAATACGGCTCTTTGTGTTTTATCTGGAAATAATTTCCAATTATTTTCAATTTCAATTTTATTCACTTGAAATTGTGGGGCGCAACACAGCTTTAAGTGGATACAATTTTAACAGAAATTTAAAATAATTAGTCCCAAATTTAAACGAGGCTCCTCGTCGTCGGCTGGTTTAACGTCTAATCATCATCTAATTGAGATACTCATTCGAGAAAACAGCAGCAAGAACACAGATAATAATTCACAAATGTGTGGTTGCTCTGGTGTTTGTCGTCTTGTCGCAAAAAAAATCGCTTAAAGGGGGGGGGGGGGGATTCGCGGCCGTCTTGACATCATTTTGGCCAGATTTACGCTCATAGTCGAGCTTATTCGAGCAATCAGTGAAACATACTGGTGATATATACAAATGAACAGATCATACAATCTGTTTAAATCAAATCGTTTTAGGATAAATACGGATCTTAGAAGTGAAATTCGTGTTTAATCAGCAACGATTATATATTTTAAGTTGTATTCACTTGAAGTTGTGGCTCTCTGTCGCTTCTAGTGGATACAATTTTAGCAAGAATTCAATATGATTGGTTTCAAATTTGAACGAGAGCCGTCCGCGACGGAATTAGACGTATGCATCATTTTAGCAAGAATTGAAAATAATGATTGGTCTCAAATTCAAACTAGAGCCGTTAGCGACGAAATTAGACGGGGCCCAGCAAACACAAAATATTTGCATAACATTTATACAACGTCGGCGCAACGTCTCCGACGTTGGCCCAACGTTGTATGAATGTTATACAAATGTTTTTGATTCGCGGTCCAAGCCCGAATATATTCGGGATAGGAATATGTGTGTAAGCTTCACATCCGAATATATCCGGGCTAAAACATACGAGAAATAAAAAGAGGGAAACAGTGTGGGATTCAGAAAAATAAATTGGAGTGGAAAGATTTAAAAAGCGATAATTATTAGAAAAAACAGAAACACCTCAAATAAAGATTGCTGGCACAGGTAATTATCTGTTGCTTCAATCGTTGAGTTTCATAGATAACACTATTACATATAAAATTTCGTTCAAGAGGAAATGCTCATAAACTTTTGTAAAAAACAATGGAGACCAAGGTTTTTTTCAATTTGAAATCATCATAAATCTTTCCTCTTCATTTGAATACATATGTTATGGGGCTACGGCCATTATGATTATTTTACTCTTTAATTGCGTGGATCGACTTTAGACGTCAGAATCTTATTTTACGCACGTCAGATTCTGACGTCTAAAGTCGGATTCCTGCGCTGAAAAGGTTCATTGGATATATTTTAAAGCAGTGAATTTTTTTGAAAAGGGAGATTGACAGCCATTTTGTCGGTCCCCGCGCTGAAAGGGTTAATAGGATTTTTTTAAAGCATTGATTTATTTGCTTGAAAAGGGCGATGGACAGTCATTTTATTTCAGAGTGTCACCACTTTAAGCACGCGTTGTTTTTTATATGCAGTCAACTCATCTGATACTGTAGATTGTGCGTATGTGTCCCAATATAATATTTTGTCAAAAACGGCAGTTCGTTATACTCAGTTTTCTCTCAGTCTATCTTAAATGGTATTTCCAGCAAAGTGTCAATCACGTCTATAGCAAAACAGCTACCGGCCAGATTATTTACCCTTCAAATAGGAAATTTGAAGGTGGAATAATAATTAAAATTGTTAAATTGTTATATGTTTTGTTAAAAATCGAACATATATATAACCAATATATAAAGTGGATACGAGTTTATTTCAATTATATTATATATATATTATAAGATTGAGAATTTTTTTTTTTAATTTTCAAATTTTAATTTTGATGCGTTCTGTTATTCGAGATGCACCAATAAGGAATTAATACCAAACATGCCGCAATTCCTATTTAGACTAAGCCTAAAAGGAAACTAATCTTTCAAACGGTTCAGTTTTTATCGTTCGATATCTGACTTTTGGCAACTTTTTTGTGTGCAGTCGCTAAAACATACCGCGGCAGCAGCGGCGCGACGGCGGCGGACGGAAAATACAAAAAAACAGTGGGGTCATTTTCCACAGTCCACGTTCCGCGACACTAAATCACGCGATGAAAAATATCGCGTCACCATCGATATTACTGAGTTTAGTGATTCAGCTTACACACAGTGCGATGCGATAAACCGTATAAATATCGCAAAACGCAGTTATCGCGGATTCACTGTTAACAAATAAAAATGAACCCAGCAGATTCCAACGGTACCATTTTCATCCTAATGCAAAGATGTGCACACCACACCTAAACATGACGATGTTTTTTTAAATTTAGTAGTTCTATAGATTTTTTATATTTTATTTTAGGTAGTAATTTATTTTTAAAATCACATAATATGTAGCCACTTGGAATAAGACGCAATTTTTTTAATAACTGTTGTGCTATTTTTTGTGCTATTTTGTGTGTCTTGAATTAGATAAAAGTTTCTTTTTGTCCTAACACAAGACATAAGCACAATTTTGGAACAATGTTGACGCGGGCTCAACACTGACCCAACATTGTGTCAATGGCTAATGTTTGCTTGTCTAATGTTTGCGTTGAATTAGGAAAAGTCTGTCGTTAGATCTTGCCAAGCAAATTGCAGTGGCACTGGTCAGTAGCAAGTTAAATTATTGTAGCTCACTCTTTTACAATATGCCAGAAAAGGACATCACTAGATTAAGTATATGATAAAGCCCGTGGAAAAGGCCGAGGCCGAAGCCTTTTCTACAGCTAAGAATGTAGAGCTCCGAGGGTTTTAACTGACTTAAAACACATCCGACCTTAATAAAGATCCCTTATAATCAACAGCTCGGTCATACCTTACTGATTATAGCATCATAGGCCTACCATGATATTTGGTCTGTACTTTGGTGAGCAAAAACTCCCCATTCCCGGCTTAGAATGTAGTGGTCGGACAATGAAAATAATGTAGTGGTGTGTTTTAAAACGCGTTCAGAACTGCCTTGCAAGTGTGGTAACCAAGGCCACACGTTTTAGTCGTTTCGTTCCTATTCTAAAACAATTACATTGACTTCCTGTCAAGTTTTATTGATTGATTGATCGAATAATTGATTGATTAATTGATCGATTGATTGATAAATTAATTGATTTATTGATTGATTGATTGATTAATTGATTGATTGATTGATTGATTGATTGATTGATTGATTGATTGATTGATTGATTGATTGATTGATTGATTGATTGATTGATTGATTGATTGATTGATTGATTGATTGATTGATTGATTGATTGATTGATTGATTATTAGTTTACTTAAAAAGACAGTTATTAGAACTGCTATTAGGCCATGGGCTACAGCCCCCCCCCCATTCCACAACTTATCAAACACCAAGTATTTTTATTCATGAAATGGGACGAACTTTATATTTTGATCGCTTATATGGAGGTCAAGAGAAGCTGTAAACAAAACTATCATCTCAATAATGTGTTTTATCGTCGTGGTTGATCTAAATTGGTGGGCGAGAGGGGGGGGGGGGTGTTAGCATATTTGTGTCGATTTGTTGTTTTTAAAATGTATTCTGTCACTAGGAAAGTTCATTTTGTTTAATTTGCGGCCAACATTTGTAAATGTTGACGATTAACGATTAAACCGATTAGCGCTTTAAGGGTCAATACCCTGTCTTCCTATTAGTAGGGGAGCCACGGCACTTTTAATCAACCCAGCGAGGGGCAAAGGTCTGATAGTTGATTCCACCTCAGCAAATGGTCCTTTATTAGGAAATCCATTTCTTACAAGTTATTTTTTTTACGTTTTTTCACTTTTCGCGACCAAAAAAAGGTGTGAATCTTCTTTTTTTCAAAAAATAAATATTTCGAGTTTTTCTACTGTCACTCATCACAATATATCCCAACTGACCCAAAAATATAAAAAAAAACACAACTAAAGACGTTTTGGTAAACATTAAGCCGAAATTTAGTGACAAATTCTTCAATTTTTATGAAAAAAAATCAAATTTCACTATTTTCAGAAAAGTTCAAATTATTTTCAAAATCACAAAAAAAATTAAATAGTGTCTCATTATACCCTAAAAAACTCCCCATGCTATATGGTATTAACATAAAAATATATTTTAAAATATATAAATGTATAAAAACCGACTGAATATGACACTATGACCTCTACCCCCGAAGTTTTAGTTCTCGCGACAAAAAAGGCGTGAATCTGATTTGTTTTTCAAAAAAATAATTATTTCGATTTTTTATACTGCCACTCATCACAATATATCCCAACTGATCCAAAAATATAAAAAATACAATTGAAGACGTTTTGGTAAGCATTAAGCCGAAATTTAGTGACAAATTCTTCTATTTTTATGAAAAAAATGCAAATTTCAATTTTTTCAGAAAGGTTCAAATTATTTTTAACATTACAAAAAAACTGGAATAGTGTCATTATACCTTAAAAACTCCCAATTATATATGGTATTAAGATAAAAATATTTTTTTAAATATATAAAAAACAACTGAATATGATGCTATTACCCCTACCCCCGAATTTTCAGTTTTCGCAAATGATTTCTCGGCTATATGGTATAAGAAGTAGAATATTCAAAGAATATATAAATATAATACAATGGACTGAATATGATGCTATAATATCACCCATGCCCTCGGTTAGTATTTAGTGTACACGACAAAAAAAGGAATATCATAATTTTTCACAAAATAAATTGATATATTTCTTTATCACTGTCATCATCATTATATTCCATAAGTGACTTCCCATGTTGTATATGGCTACAAGAAAAAAAACATCATGTACAACAAATTACATAAATATAATAAAACCGACTGAATATTATGATATTCCTTTAACTTAGAAAATGGTAACCTTTACACTTACTTGTTCCATGCAATTAGCGACATAACATAATGTAATATCCCTCACCCCCACTATTTTAGAAATAATAACTTTCAATGAACATGGTGAATAGAATACAAAATCTGTTTTTAAATATATGTACTTCTAGATTTTTTATTGCAGCAAATCTAACATTCACTCGAATAAACTGAAATTATATTCATATGCATATAACACACACATTTCAGTATTGAATAGCATCAATGCCTGGTTCATATGAATCAGCATTGTAAACTTCATCATCATCGTCTTCACATTCTAGATTTTGATTAGTCAACCTCTCGGACAAGATTTCAAGACCCCGCCTCCCGTAAAACCAATATATGGATTATCTTCCATTTTTCACTTCCCAACCATTTTTTTCCACATACCACAAAAAAGTATGCTTGTATATCGAGTTACGCGAAATACGGAAACAGTAATTTGTTCTTTTCATTTTTTTTGTAGAAGAACAGCCTTACAGGGAGAGTAGAGTGATGCTTAACATCCTTTTAACTTTCATAATGGGTTTTCATTATCATGTGGCTTAAAACTTTAAAAAACGGCATAAAATTACTAATTGTTGACAACTTCCATACATCTTACATACAAATTCCTCTAATGTAATGTGCATTGTAATTGAGTGGATGAGCAATAAGGATAAAAATATAGGTGTACGTAGTACGTGACATAATTGTGGCTTTCAGAGATATATTAATTAATTATTTTACTTGTCGGATGTCCAATGTCCAATGTTCTTTACATACACATATTTATGCTTAAGCTTTCTCATGTGATTGGAAACAATTTAAATATAAGCTTGATATTTTGTAAACATCTGTTTAGGTCAATGCAAATAACAAATTCATTGTGAATACAGTCATTGTGTATTCAGCTTCAATATTAACAGTGACATGGCAGATGTTCCACTTGAAGCCTAATTGGAGAAAATGAAATAAAAAGTAAGGTTCAATTATTTTTTTGTATGAAAAAACGGTCAAGTCGATTTGCACCTTACACGGATGTTGTAAAGCGTTGGCCATATTACGAAGGTTGCTACATGTAATTAAGCCCTGAGAAGTTGAGACTTATAGAGGGTATACGTATTACAATTATTCCAATATACAACTGAGGCAATTACATGGTTTACATCCGCAAACTGCAGTAATGATTTATCCTGGATAAAACTGGGTTAAGGGCATCAATATTCCACCAACTGATTCAGAAGAACAATTTGTCAGCTTATCATCATCCCAGTCTGTCAGACAGATTCATTCTGGAGTGATGTACCAGTAAAATTCATATTTAGTTTTATCTTCTGAAGATGTCTTTTTTCAGTTGCAGCTGCGCTGCATCTTCAGTGACACTAGCCTGCCCTGGACTGGCTGTGCTAGTAATTATGCCCATCTGGCTGTCCACATACATTTATCTACGGTGTGTGACAAAGGTATCAAATATGACACAGTTTTCAACTTTTGAGAACTTTGTTTGCACTGATAACTCAATATTTTCTGATTAAATGTACTGAATAAGTAGATATAATTATTAACTGGTAGTCGATGTTTGAAGATAAACAGCCAGCTGGTATTTAAATTTGATGGCTTAAAAAATGATATCAATTAAAAACATAGTCCCTAATTTGTTATTTATATTTATTTTGTTGTTATTTTCGTAATTTTGAATAACTGGCCATACAAATCATTATATCGCTGGTCTAAATAGAAACGCTGTTTTTATTCCACAAAGTGCAGTGAACAAAAATAATGTAATTCCCAATAGGCCAAATATTTATTCGATGAGTCTATGACTATTCCAAATATATATGAAACCTCTGCCACAGTACATACGAGCACCGCAAATCCATAAGATTGTGCATAAATATGCATCTATATCAGTGTGTCACATGTCACGTACGTCCCCCTGCTGCTGGTACTATTAGACTAATTTTTGATTAAAATAAAAGTAAATATTTCTTTGATTAACATAGTGAAAGGCCCAAGTGTCTAAGTCTTTAATTATGTGTGCATAGGTTCAAGTACAGTCCAAGTATTACATTTTTAGGAATGCTAATTAGTTTATGGTGGGGAGGGGGCCCTACACATTGAATCCTATAATATAGAGTTAAAATCTATTTTTAAGCATACAAATTAGTTTATATTGTAGGATATACGACAACAATCATAAATAAATGAATTATATGTATACGTTTATTTAATCTAGTTGTAATACGATGTCGTCATACTCGGGGGGACGTACGTGACACTTAGGGGGACGTACGTGACATAAAATATAAGTGATATAATATATAAGTGATTCTTGTTAAAATACTGATGATCTGAAGATAGGGGGACGTATATGACAAAATCGGTCATTTTTTGACATCATGAAAATTATATTTTTTCTAAAACTGCAATAAAAATTAATTCTTTAACCTTCTTTGTATACTAGATAGGCGTGGTTCTGCTATAGACCAATATAAATACCCTAGCATCATGTATTTATTCTATATTAAAGCTGGATAAACACACCACCAAAACATGCAAAAAAGTGTGAAACATTACATGGCACTAATTTGAATTTTTTCTTGATATTGTTTGAAATGAACCAATACTATATACTTATTATATATCATAGGAAAATTAATTTTATATTTTCTGTAGTTTAATCTCAGAATAAACCTTAAACAATATATATTACCTGCTTGATATAGCCTATGAATGAAATTTGATATAAAAATAGATGCTAACACATTACAAGCATAATTTAGACTTTTTTTAGGAAACTATTCATCATTTTCTTAAAAGTGGGAGTTTTTTTAGATCCGTAAAGCTACACAGACCTCAACTGTATACCCCTGGTCATTTTTGCTCATTATTTACAATCATATATGCCAATTTTCGTAGCAATATTTGCCCATTACACCCATTCTTTTTGCAACAGACCAACATTAGTTTGAACATTTTTGAAAATATTTCAATTGTATTTATTTTTTCATGAAAAATGAAGAATTTGCTTCGAAATTGCGGTTTAATGCTTATCAATACATCAGTAATTGTGTTTATTATATATTTCAGTCACATATGATATGAAAATATATTTTTTTATATATTTATATATTTTAAAATATATTTTTATCCTAATACCATATAGCATGGGGAGTTATTTAAAGTATAATAAGACACTCTTCCATTTTTTTTGTGATAATAAAAATAATTTGAACTTTTCTGAAAATAGGAAATTTGCATTTTTTTCATAAAACTTGAATAATTTGTCAATAAATTTCGACTTAATGCTTACCAAAACGTCTTGAATTGTGTTTATTATATTTTTAGGTCAGTTGGGATATTATCGGGATGAGTGACAGTAAAAAAAATCAAAATATTTTTTTTTTGAAAAAAAAGCAGATTCACACCATTTTTTGTCGCGAAAACGAAAAATTCGGGGGTAAGGGTGATAGCGTCATATTCAGTCGGTTTTTATATATTATATATTTTAAAATATATTTTTATTTTAATACCATATAGCATGGGGAGTTTTTTAAGGTATAATGAGACACTACTCCAGTTTTTTTGTGATTTTTAAAAAAATTGAACTTTTCTGAAAATAGTGATATTTGCAATTTTTTCATCAAAATTGAATGATTAGTCACTAAATTTCGGCTTAATGCTTACAAGAACGTCTTTAATTTGTGGGTCAGTTGGGATATATCGTGATGAGTGACAGTGAAAAAATCAAAATATTTATTTTTTGAAAAAAAGAAGAAGATTTACGCCTTTTTTTGGTCGCGAAAAGTGAAAAAAAAAATACTTTTTGCACCAACCGGTACTTGTAACAAATGAGTTTCTGAATAGAGGACCATTTACTCAGGTGGAATCAACTATCAGACCTTTGCCACTCGTTCGGTTGATTAAAAGTGCCGTGGCTCCCCTACTATATTTACTGTAACAAACAGAAACAGCACAGCAGATAATCCATTTAATTTATTCTGACAGTATATAGGTATCACGTCAGTTTTGTTTGCTATTGCACATAATGATTACGTAAACTATTATTACATTATATAGTCTGTTTTGTAATATTCTTAAATATAAGCATATGTAGTCAAGTAAAGCATATGCTTAAATATGCGAGTGAAGTGCTGTTCACCGTGACACATTATTGGAGTGCGAGCTGGGGGTTCATACACAACTATTTTGCAGTTCTGTCCCAATATTGAGAGAAGAGTAAAGTGAAATAATTTCCCTGAGTCTCTAGCTTCCTGAGAGCAGAGTGGACGTGTTTCTCCGCATAACGCGAACTGTTCGGACTTGTTCCTACGCGTAAAAGTCTTCAAGAACACCACCCAAAATAGTAGCCTAGACTACCAAATATATCTTATCTTAACCCTTAAAACGCTGAAATATTTTTTGTATAAACCATGGAAGTCAAAATTGTTGTTTTTCAATTCGAAATCACATTTGTATTTCTTAGTTAGCTCTTTCTGCTTCATTTGAATACCCATGTGATGGGTCTACTATACTACTATACGGCCATTATTCATATTTTTACTCTTACGGTGCAAGGGTCGACTTTTAAATAGACGTAAGAATCTGACATCTGACGTCTAATGTCGATCCCCGCGCTGTAAGGGTGAACTTTTTTTCAAATTAGACTTTTTCCTAATTTTCTCATTATTGTAATTTGTTTTTTATTGACAAATTTTGTTCAACGTAGCCCCGATTTACGGTACGACTTTGATCCAGCGCCTCGTTTTGGGTAGGTCGGTCGTCTGAGAACACAGCGGACATGTTCTTCGTGAAACGAAGGTTATTCATCTGCAGGATCCGGAAGTGCCAGCATGAACATCTTCTGGAGTGAGCAGTTTATGGTATCTGTAAAAAGAAGGACATGGTCGGTATTTTCAAAGCGGTATGGCCTACTTCTTACGCATGTGATTGGTCTAGATGGCCATCCCGACCAATCACATGCGTGAAATATAGGTCAGTCAGGATGGCGAGATAAATAGCTGAGTGATAGGATGCTTAACCATTGAAGCGCTAAGGTATGAAATTTAAATATTCACCGACTTGAAGTTGTGCCTCGCTACCGCGACCCACAACTTCAAGTGGGTGAAAATTACGCATATCTGTAATTTCGGACCAAACATTTGCAAATCTTGATGTTTAAACACTCATTTATTTCACAGTAATAGTGATTTGACCTGCTAATAAATCATCTAAAAAACGACGCGCCTTGCGCGCGAAGGGTTAAATACTTTCTTAGGGGTTAACCCTTTAACCGCCAAATTATTTAATCTGAATTTTCACCCACTTGAAGCTGTGTCTCGCTGACGCGATCCACAACTTCAAGTGGGTGAAAATTAGTCAGATTTTACAAAATAGAGGTTAGCTGTTTTCAAATATTGCTGATTGATGTCACATTGTATCTTTAACATGTTTGAAAGGTGGTACTAAATGTGCTAATAAAAAATAAGGACCGAATATATACGGCACCGGCGGTTAAAGGGTTAAAGGCTTAAATACTTACTCATTGCCCTGTTAAATGCGCGTGGTTTTCTTTTCCAACTGACGCATATCCAGTAGAGGGGAATGCCACATATAACAATAACTACTCCCACGCCGAATTGCTGTGGATTCTGGAAAAGTCCAAGTGCCATCAGCCCGACCAGAAATATAAAGCTGATAATGGGCACCACGAGAGGAACCTGTTGACAAACGGGAACGTATAGGTTGTAACGTTATATACAAAATAATTATACGATATTATTATCAATAAAATAGGACCTGCAAGCCAGTGGGGCGTACATAGTTAGAAGGTTAGAAGCAGGGTGTAAATGTTCACTTAGACCACGTCCTGTCATTTTACAGTGTAGTTATGCAGGTCAAATAAATGCCTGGATTGGATCATCCGTCTTTTAATGGCTAGATCGTGATAATTATATCATGTGTTTGGTGTTAGTTTGAGTTCCGACGGCTATTTAAGCCCTTTAAGGGATATTATCCTCCAAACACACGTTGTTTTCATATTCTAGTATATAAAGTGTGTTATTAGACGAGGCCTAAATAAAGAGAATCGAAGTTATCTATACAGTAAAAAACGAGGAGCGCTAGGCCTACATATAAAAGACAAAAATGAGTGATTATCTTTGTTATCGACTTGACTTTATCTAAACGAATGTAGGCCTATGTTATCTCAAATTAAAAGATCTACCATATTGTGATGGTATAATTTCTAGGACGCATGGGAAAAAGGATACGTAATATTAAAAAATGTTCTTTATAGATCGTGACCTAAGACGTGTATGCACAATGTAAAAACGACATGTGACACGCAGTCTCTCAACCCGTTAACCGCCAAATTATTTAATTGCAATTTTCACTCACTTGAAGTTGTGTCTGGCTGACGCGATTCGCAACTTCAATTGAGAGAAAATTATTCAGATTCGACAAAATGGAAGTCAACAGTTTTCACAGTTTGCTGATTGATGCCACGTTTTACTTTTAACATGTTTAAAATCTGACATCTCAAGTGATGATAATAAATTGAAAAAGACGAATGTAATCGTGGCCGGCGGTTAAGAGGTTAAAAATAAAATTTGAACTTGAAGATTTTTAGAAAACCCATGTATACCCCTAATATTCAAAAGGTATCCACCCAATGTTGGTTTAATATTGGCCTACAGTCTACGACCTTAGCCCGATATTAAATTAACATTGGGTCAATGCCTCATGTTTACTGGAAATTGATCCATTTCAAACCTTGAAAGGTCTTGGTAGCTGTGGCTGTGTATATCTCAACCAGAGCATGCTGTAAACCCCGGCTAAACTGACGAGAACTCCCAGGAAACCCAGGTACTCCATCATCCTGACGGCGTTACCGCTCACAGCGTAGAAACACGCAATAAAACACTGCAACGTGAAGAAATGACATTATAAAACCGCACCTCATGGTATAAAAACACGTAATGTCACACCGAAACATGAATAATAACATTATAAAACCGCACCTCATGGTATAGAAACACGTTATGTCACACTGAAATATTACAAAAAACGTTACGGAACATTACGGCGTAAAAACACGACATACCACACTGAAACGTCAACACGGCTATTATTGAACCCCACCTCGACATGGCGCATAAATTTATGCTATACCAAATTAAGACACGTTCTAAGTAAGACACGTAAAAGTTAAAACACGTTATAATCACAAAAATACATTATTAATCCTCACCTCATTGCTTAGAAATACAGTGATACTACACGTATATAACACATAAACATAAAAATGACTGTATTAACTACCTCACGGCGTAGAAAAACGCTATACGACATTTGACACAAAAGACAAAAAAAATCTTTTAAAAAAATGTACTAAGTACATTTTTAAGTTCTATCTTCAATTTATGAATCGAAGCTGCAATTATTCCCTTCAAGCCTCAGCTGAAAACAACATACGTCTTTTCTTGACATGTCTAAATTTAAATTAAAAATATACTTATGTTTTCTACAGCAGTTTATTTTATAAATATATTTCAAAGATATTTTGTTTCATTTTTCTTTTTTTTCTTTAAAAGAAGTCTAAATTATTTTTTTTGTACGCTTCAGACAACTTAGACCTCCATGCACATCATCTGTTATTTGAAATATTGGATGTTTTTATATATTTTTGTGGCAGAACCAACTTTAAAACCCATCTCCTTTTTCACAGTAGGAGCTCATTATACATCTCATCTTTTTATTTCATCGTATGATCTTTTTTCTTGTATTATTTCTTCAACGATCTTTTAAACAAAGCTGTAGAATACTGATAAATCCGTAGAATGGGCAATTATATGTACAAATATACAGCACACATGAAACATTGGCCCGATGCTGTTTCAATGATAGTCCACATTCAATAATGGGCTGCGTTTGTGTGTGAAGTCATGACCTGTGACATAAGTCCAGCCCAGAAAAGGTGTACGTTTTCTTGTTTTATTTTGTACACTAAGTGATAATCAATAAATATATTTTCAGAATTTTGCATTTAGATGACCGCTCCATATGATACATACTTTTGCTTGTATTGTTAAAGTACAATCACTTCACAGGGCCTTTAAATTTATTGTATAACTATATCTATTTGCTGACGCGAACATGAGTATGTGCCACTAGTATAGTCAACAGGTTAAAATTCACACCAACAAGAGCTGTTGACCTAACGCTGATTTAATGCTGGACCAGGGTCTGTGACGCTGGCCCAACATTGAACTAACATTGCAGCAACAGTTCTTAGTTTTCGGTTGGTCATGCGCCACTCACGTACAGACAGCCATATGGACGGCCAAGGGGTCCTAAACTTCATGTTGATCAGCGAGATAGCTTTGGGGAAAAGCCCGTCTCTGGCAGCCGCGAAATACACCCTAAGAAAAAAAAGGGAAGTGCTATGAACAGTAACTCATCAAGCAAAAGTAAAACATATCGAAATAGACCCTGAGAAAAAAAACGAGGGTGTAATATTAAAACAGTAACACATCAAGGAAAAGTAAACCAGAATTAAATGCACCCTGAGAAAAAAACAACGGAAGGTGTCATCAACAGTATTACTCATCAAGGAAATGTAAAATATAATTTTCTCTGACTTTTCAAGTGAGCAAGGGTTGCATACACGCTTTACAACCCTTTAACCCTTTAACCGCCAAATTATTCAATTTGAATTTTCACCCACTAGAAGTTCTGTCTCGCTGACGCGATCCACAACTTCAAGTGAGTGAAAATTATTCAGATTTGACAAAAGGGAGGTAAAATCTTTTTAAATATTGCTGGTTGATGTCACATTTTATGTTGACCATATTTAAGATGTGGTATTTAATGTGCTAATAAAAACTGAAAACCCGAATATATGCGGCACCGGCGGTTAAAATGTTAGTGCGGGGATTGCCCAGGTGATCGATGATATGATGCATTCTCACCTGGTGGACCCCATCATGGCGCCATTCAGAGCTCCTATGGTGGAACAAGCCACAAAAAATGGAATTATAATCGACAGACGACCATAAGTGGCCTCGGCGAACGTCTGAAAAATAAAACAAAAAATATTCCATAGAAACACCATACACATGATATCGTCCCCTTGGAATTAGAAGGTGCTAAGTTTAGCACCTTCGAACTCTAAGGGGACGATATGTTCCTCAAAGATGAAAGTCAGTTTAAACAATCTTTTGAGGATTTAAAGGTCTTATCTTTGCAAAGTGGAAAATACGATACTTTAATACCCAAGTGAAAAGACATTAAATAACAACTACCCTAATTTTAAAATAATACTGACCATAAGGGAAATTATTACAGAGCCATGTAAGGGTCAATGACTCATTCCACTAAATTTTTTAAAATTAGGATGATCCTCTCTTTCTCTAATTTTCAACAGAAAAGTTAAGATTAGTCTTAACTTTTCTAATGGAAATAAGAGAAAGGTAAGATAATCTTAATTCTATGCTCTTTAGTGGGATGAACCCCAAAATAAAGCTTTTTCCAATATGCTAAAACTGGTTTGCAATATATTACAAAGATTGGGGATTCTGTCACAACAGAATAAAAAAACTTCAGACTGGCCCTCCCTGGGCTCCGTAAAGGATACTTTTAGTAGCTCTTAACCCTCACAGCGCGGGGATAGACTTTAGTCGTCAGAATCTGACGTCTATAGACGTCACATTCTGACAACTAAAGTCGATCCCCGCACTGTAAGAGTAAAAATATTTCTAGTGGTCGTATAAATAGATATTCAAATGAAGCGGAAAGTATTCCAGCGCTTTAAGGGTTGAAGGGAGTAAAATGTTGGTAGCGCTATTTTTGTGAAGGAAATAACTGACCACGGCCACAGCGCTGGTCTGGATCATTTGTTCTGGTGACAGCACAGTAAAGTAAGCTATGTTAGTGAGGACATAGAGTATGATGACTAGAACCAGAGAGATGATGCTCGCCCGCGGCACACGTCTGAAAAGATAAAACAACTGGCGCGTGAAACGTGGTCATAACACACATATAAAAAGATAAAGCCACTGGCGCATGAAACGTAGTCATAATTACAAACATCTATATAATATATTAAATAATATAATGTTATGTTATATAATATAGCCACTGGCGTGTGAAACGTGAAAAAATCACATGCCTATAAGAGAAAGTCACTTGCTCGTGAAACGTGGTCACATCGCACGTCTATAAGATAAAACCATTGGCACACGAAACGTGACCATAGCACACGTTTATAAAGATTAAGCAACTGGCGCGTGAAACGTGGCAATATCACACGTTTAAAAATAGAGCATATTTCGAAAAAGATACGTGCAGCATATCCAGATTTATATACAGATTGATATCATAGGTGGTCTGTATTGGTTTCATTTGGGAGAGGGACTCCATTGAATATATTTTTAGGTAACCTTTGCTATATTTATGTAATTACATATGAAACAGAATGTTATTTTTACTTTTCAGGTTCCTTTACTTCTTCCATGAGCTGGAGTATGTACTGCCTGAAAAGAAACACGATTTAATTAAACTTACATGATAATTAAAAATGTTGGTTTGAATTGGACCTGGAATTGTGGATACATAAAATTATAAGATTTTTGAACTCTTTCTCTTTTTTAAATTTTCATCCACTTCAAGTTGTGTCTCGCTACTGCGACCGAAAACTGCAAAGTGGTTGAAAAATACTCATATTTGTTTACAAATCTTGATATTTAAACACATATTTCTCAATACCAGTGATTTAATGGCTTCATGAAACATTAAAAACGACTATAGTCGTGCTAATAGCTCCTAAATTGGTTAATATATCGTATATCTTCTCGTCACCTGATTTTGAATTGCCTATCATAATCAACAGCCGTCATTAATTGGCGAGGACGGTTGTGTTTGTTAACTGCGTGACGTGAAATAGCACTAAATACATGCATAGGCCTAATAAACCAGGCAAGATCATTATTACAAGTTATGTCACAAATGCAATCAGACGTCACCCGATAAAATACACATTTTAAATTATGATTTTTGATTCTGTAGTCCGTTAAAATAATATAGTTAGAAAAATGTCCGTTGTAAAATTCTGCACATCCTATGGTCATAATTGCATTATACAACATTTAGGTTATGATGTCTTGTAATATAAATTGAAACATTTAACCCTTTCAAGCCTGAATTTAACATTTTCATCTCCATCCACTACAAGCCGCAAATTGCCGTCGCAATTTTCGACTTGTAGTGGATGAAGATGAGTTGATGTGATTTAAAAATTAAAGAAATTTGCAATGTATTGGTGAGCCAGTTTCGTGGATCTAAAGCCCTTAGTTGTAGGAAAATTAAGTCTGTTTTCAGGGATGTAAAATGATGCTTTAATGCATCGTGAGGGCCTAAAGGGTTAAGTTATCATGCATAGGAGGCTAAATAATCACTTCTGTCAACGTGGCATTTTCTAAGAATAATAAATTTGTCTAATATATTATACCACATAGCAGTTAATGAAAGGGGCTAAGGGCTGTGCACCAGGGGCATAACGTAACCCTTGTGATGCTGAAATATTTCAATAAAATCTGTGGAAACCAAATTGTAAGGTCTATTTTCTTCAGAGACATCATATGTGTCTTATTTAGCTCTTTATGCTTCATTTGAATACCTAATCAATTGGTCTAAGTCCACTTGTACACGTTCACCCCTTCAGTGCGTGGATCGACATTTAACGTCAGATCCTGACGGCAAATGTCGATCTCCGCACTGAATGGGTCAATGGAAGATTTTGCAGTTCCTGGCTGACTCTCACCATCCTCCATATGTGAAGTACCCTGAGTACATGGCTGTAGCCACTGATCCCGGGTTTGTGGTGGTGCCCTCCATTGCCTTCTGGAGATTCCCTACATGACCTGAGAAAGACAATGAAATTGATCAAATGTGACCCGCCATGCGAGAAGGTACCTCCCCGCGGTTTTATTTAAATTATTTATGACGTCATTTCAATTTTAATTTTATTGATTACATAACTAAATTTTAAATATTGAAAATCCCCCCCCCCCAAATTTTTTTTTTTCAAAAATCAACTGAACAAAGCATTTTTGAAAATTTGGAGCCCATGGCCATCTCTTCAAATTACAAGAGTCTTAGTTCCTAAACAGTTTTTAAGTATTTCTCTTTCATTTCATTGCTTCAGCAATGCCAGGTTAGAATGAATAAAAAATGAATGATAAAATGCAACAGGTCATGTTAAATCCATTATCAGTCAAATATAATCAAACAATTCAGAAGAATTACCCAAGAAGAATTGCATAGGCATAGGCAAATAAACAAACATGAGTGAACCTAGATAATCTTTGACTCCTAGAATGTGCGGGACGCAGCAGGGAGACACAAATTTGGGTAAAAATTCTAATGCAATCACTTGATGCTTTAACCCTCATGTATGGTTTATTTTTTCTCATTCCCATTCAGTTTGAGGTGTGATCCACACCTCAAATTGAATGGGAACATCCTGATTTTGTAAAAAATATTCAACAGCATAGAATCTCAAATTAATTCTCTATTGTGATGGATTGTAAAAAATTTTGTCAATGAATGTTATACAAAATATGCCATGTGGTGCACAGATGAAGCCCAAAGAGTTAACTCATAGACCCCAAAGGCATATGCGGTTTAAAACAAGAGGACTGAAGTCCTATATCACCCCGCCATAAATTAGGTTAGACTATTTGCGGTCACAAATATTTAAAAAGTCGATTTGTGGTGGTCATTTTAAATTTCAGTAAAATCACATAAACATTTCCAGATGGTTGGTAATGTGATTGTACAATGTGAATTATGACTGATTTCAATTTCTCAGTTTTTGCGCCCACAAAAAAAATGAAGTTTATCCAATGCGGCCATTTTGAATTTCAGTAAAACCTTAAAAAAATCACTTGCGCATCTACATATCGTGGGGAATGTTATAGTAAAATTTGAATAATTTCTGACTTCAAGTTTTGAAGTTTTTGCGCCCACAAAAAAAATTGGAGTTAACCTCTGGCGGCCATTTTGAAATTTGGTAGCATCTTTAAAAAATCACTTACACATCCCCATGTTGCTAGGAATGTGATGTTAAAATTTGAAAAAAAATTGTCCAAACAAATTTTTTGATTTTTCACGCCCCCCGAAAAATTAAAGCTGATCTGTGGCGGCCATTTGGAATTTCAGTAAAACCTTGAAAAAATCACTTGCACATTTCCATATCATGGGGGGGGGGGATGTGATAGTAAAATTTGAGTTTTTGCGCCCACAAAAAATTTTAGAGTCGCCCTCTGGCGACCATTTTGTTAGCATCTCTAAAAATCACTTGCACATCCCCATGCTGCTAGGAATGTGATGTTAAGAAAACGTGACGCCGGACGCCAGACGCCGGACAGAATACTGGCGCGACTAAAATCCCCCTTCCCCTACGGTCGGGGGATAAAAAAGGTTTAGATCAATAGAAATATCACCAACTTCTATCAAGTACTTTTATGGTACATGCTTAGTTAATCCAATAATTCAATATTGCAGATGTCCATTTTTTATAAATATAACTATTTTTCGTCATTTGAAGCTGGAAATTGCATTAGCAATTCCAGCTTCAAATGACATAAAATAGAAGCAAACAATTAGGCAGGAGAAGGGTTAAGTAATAAAATAAAATAAATTTATGAATAGTATACTACATCGTCACCTTGGATATGAAAGGGTGTATCTGCCACTTCACGAAGTGGCAGTTACACCCTTTCATATCCAAGGTGGCGACATGTCCCGATGTTCAAATGTCATAATTTACGTTTCTGCAGAAAATAATGTACTCTCATGTTTAATTGCCTTGCTTTACCTCGTGCAATGTTGATGACTCCTCCCACGATGATGAGAAAAAGAGCGAGAAGTTTCGATGCCGTCAACAAGGCCTGTACCCGGCTGATGTAGGTGACGTACGAACTGTTGACAAGCGCCATGGTAACTGAAAATACAGTCCTTACTGGTGGTATTGTCATCAATCTATAGAATAGAACACCGAAGCATATTCAGCAGGGCATAAATGGACATTTAGAACATCCTTTTTGAGCCTTTGCTAGTCAAATCTATATACGTGGCATTATTAACTGTGAATGTGGATGTGTTATAAAAACTAGATTGTGACTATAATAACAGTGTGTGTTTGGCCAAGCAATATCTTAGTCCTTATCCAGATGAAACAATATCTTAGCCCTTATCCTGATAAATTAATTTATTACATTTTTCAACCACTTGAGGTTGTGTTTCGCTACCGCGATCCACAACCTCAAGCGGTTGAAAATTACTCAAATTTATTTAATTTGTGACAAAACAATTACAACAGAGGATAGCCCACTTCAACACCGCACCAACAAACACAAGGCGTTAACCTTCAGCGTGGCAATTAATAGGATACACCCTTTTCGATAACAACGCGCCACACAGTGACCAAAGCTGAACTAGTTAGTTCAGAATCCTGTTTACGAGAAAACTCGTGCAAAAAGTGTATAAAAAGCGTAATGTATCAAAACCAAAGTTTAAAATAACCTCATTATGATCGTTTGTATATATGCGTCACTAGAAAGCAAAGGGTTTATCCCGTAAGCGCTAATTATCAATACAAACAATAATCGTTTTACATTTGTTTCACCAGCCGATCAAATGACTGTTAGTGGGGATGAAATGAGTGTTCAAACATCAAGATTTTGAACATCTTGGGTTTCAAATTAAAGAAATATGAGTAATGTTCGCTCACTTGAGAATTTCAAGTGGTTGAACACTATTTAACACAACTTAGCCGGTAAAGAGTAAATGTTTCCTGGGGGAGTGGGGTAATCTAAATCCGATAACTTAGCGGTTGTAGGGTTAAAATTGATAAACAGCTATCTTACCCAGTATAAGGACGGCCAGCATCCTTACGGCCGTTTCCGGTGAGCTACAATCCATGAACACGGGCTTCAGGAAGTATTCCATGGTGGTGAGAGCCTGCAGGGCGAAGAAGGTGGGCAGAAGAGTACCGAACAGGACGTAGGCGTGAATAAACCCCGGGAGAGGTCCCAGCACGATCCTCGTGTAGGCGTACTCACCGCCAGCCCGGGGATGGATCGAACCCAGCTCCGCGAAACACAAGCAGACGAGGATGGCGAGGATACCGCTGGCGATCCAGACGGCCAGAGACAGGGATACACTGCCGCACTGGTGGAGGATAGATCCAGGAGAGATGAAGATCCCTGATCCCACCAGAGTCCCCACTATCAGACAGATGCTGTACAAGAACCCTATGTCTCTCTTCAGTCCTACAGTGCCCTTATTCTCAAGATGCTCTTCCACGATGCCCTTATCCTCAGGAGCTCCTTCCACAGCACCCTTATTGTGAAGGGAACCTTCTGCAGTACCCATTTTTATCAAGAGGTCCTTCCAACAGACTTCACTAAAAATGTGTCACCCAATAAGTGCGTTTAAGCCTGATTTATGTCCAGGTCGATTTAGCTGGCCCAGTTGTTGGGCTCCTATACATGCACGTAGGTACTTGACTTCTAGCACAGGATATTTGCTGCCAGCAAGAATAATCAGACTTTACTCCCAGCAAGAATAACTAATTCTTATGTAGGCTTTATTTTTAAAAAATCACGAAAACACCAAGTTGGACGAGGCATAATGTGGCCAAACGTACGCGGCCCAAGTGTCGTTATTGGTTGGGTATCGAGAACTATACTTGGGCCACGTACGCATATATAGGCTACTACTGTCGCATGTATAGCTGTATTTGTAAATTGCCTCGAATCTCACTCAAAGTGCCCAATTACTGTTGGGAGTCAGTCATTTGTTGCGAACCGTAACAATTATTATCTATCCCAGCAAACGCCAGGAATTAGGCCAATACTGCGACGATGGCCAAGTTTTCCCCAATTATTCCCCAACAACCAAATGCGATAGCCAAGTGCTCGACCAAAACCGATTATTCATTCAGGTTCGGTCATATTTTGTCCCGACCTGGGGTTCGTGAGCACCGCCTGCACCCCAACAAACACGATATATCGACGCTGTGTTGGTTCAATGCTGGCCCACCGTCTACGACGTTGGCCCAGCATTAGACCAATACTGGGTCACTATAATGTGTTTGCTGAGATGATTATGACTTAATTACATGTTATCCCCCGTGGAGCTAAATGCCATATTATGATAGTTTAACTCCAAACATAGTGTCTGTAATTAACCCTCAACATTAATTAGACACAGCCACTACATGGCGTAGTGGGAATTGCGGAAACAATTATTTGTTTGTTTCCTTGGATATGGAAGGGTTATCAGCCACTTCATAAAGTGGCAAATGCACCCTTTCACATCACTGTGGACGATTATTCGCGGCTTAAGTTTGAAAGAAATCACTGGAAATACATGGCCGCTAGGAGGTTAGTTAGTGGCTACTTGCCAGTTTAAAATAAAAAAAAACGTTCCCCACTCCTGTGCTAGTGTTGGTATATGTAGATATGAATATGATATTAAGCTTTGTTCCTCGAGGATTCGCAGAACCAGGCCGCATAGCATAAAATATAATATTAAACTAAAAAACGACGTCAAATAGTAAAACTATATGGAAACCTGATGGCAGAAAGAAAAAATGTCAGATATAGTAAAATGTGACCAGTCATGCGGTCGCCGGAAGGTACATCCAGGCGGAAATTTTACAATTATTTATAGCATCATTTAAATTTTAATAGTTAAAAAGCTATAACTGAAAAGTTTAAAATTTCATAAATCAAAAGTAAAAAGATTTTGTGAAACTTCTTCCAGTTTATGAAACAGGAATTAGCGCACGGCTATCTTAACCACTAAAAATCAATCTTGACCTGACAGTCATTCTAGTGGAAAGGGTCACAAATTCTCTCCAATAGTCGATGGGATTAGGTTTTCCAACACCATCTTAAACTCAACATCGTGGAAGTGAGTTAAGGAAGTTATAAACCCCAAAACAAGCAGAGGCCCATTAATAACTACTTATTACAGCAGACACAATTAGACATTGACTCAATGTTGGACTAGCGTTGGTCCATCGTCTACAACAATGGACCAACGTTAAGCCAACTTTTATTTACCGTCTTGTGTTTGCTGGGTAGACATACTTAGATTTACAGGGGAACTAACATTCTACTTTTACTGATACGCTCGTTACATGGTACTAAACCCTCCACCCCTCACCCCCCGAAAAAGTCAATGAAAAGATAAAATAGTTCGCTGTAGATATATATGACATAATCAAGAAAATGTAAACAAATCATCTCTAGAATAAGGTTTGTATCACTAAAATGTTTTATAATTGTCCTGATCACCGTCTTTTGACTTCATGCAACAAGGTAGGTTTTTTTAATAATTGTTTAATAATTTAAAGTTGTGGGTCGCTGTAGCAAGACACACCTTCAAATATCATTTGAAGAGATATTTTATCACACATATAATATATTTTCTAAAGGTCTATCCAGAGCGAAGCGAAGAGTGTTAATAAGGATCTAACCTAATTAATTAATTTAATAATCAATTAATTACTATCAAGCATTAAATAAAATTTAATACTAAATATTTCAGCCCACCACCCCATTCCACACAAGTGACCTTCATACAATATTATATTTTATTACAAAAAAGTGACTGCATTAATCTTTTATTCATTTTAATACCTTTTATCCCGGGCCTTTTATTGGCTTTGATAAAAAATACACACACTGGGCATAAGTTTGTTCACCCCCACACAATTCATGCACAAACCACTGCTTAATGACTACTGAACGTGGGCTCATATACAATACCGACATTTGTAATGGGAATCTAATTCAAATTAAGGGTTCAAATGTAATGGGATTTAAAATCAGGTAATTGCAGCGCAGCTCAACTGCAATGAAAAAAAAGAGTACAAAATATTTGGGCAAGGTACAGACTGTCAGGCAGAAGTGAAAAAAACCGCTGGCATGGTCGTCGGAAAAAGACTCCAGCTCCTGAAGGCAAAGGTCTGAAGATGCTGTCAAGGTTGAGACGTTTAAAGACTACCTCGGAGTTGTCCTTTGACTGGAGCTAGTTTTTTGGTACGCTTACCAGTCATAAAAAACGGCTAGGTGGCGACTACATACATGCAGCGGACATATTCAGCCTAGTGGTAGAAAAAAAACCCTTATGGTTCATAAAAAACGACATAATCACTTCAGGTGGGCCAAGATAATTCGGCACTGGGCCACCAATGGCAATTACTCCCCTGTGGTGCTCTCTGATGAGTGTAAGTTTATTTTAAACACTAATAATGGAAGTGAAGGATGTTGGAGGAAAAAATGATAGAGTATGAATTCAGACGTAATGCGATTTCGGCTACACAGAAATGTTTCTGTTATTTTATGTTTTTGTTATTTTGTTATTTCTGTTATATGGTTTGCGAATGCATCAGCTTCCTAGCATTGGTACTTTAGTAGTGGTTGATAAAAATGTCATCCAGTAGTCTTACATTGACCTCATAGGCGGAAACTTGCTGGAGTCAGTAGAGCAAATTTTTAGGGACCAGCAACACCCATTTGTGTTTCAACAAGACAATGCTCCTTGTCACAGAGCCATGGCGGTGTGGGCATGGTTCAAAAACAATAATAGACGCAAGATGCTATTTCCTCCGCAGTCTCCAGATGTGAATTATGTCAAAAACATCTGAAGTTGCATGGAAAAGGACGCATGAGAGGTCAAACCGACCAGATGTGAAAAAAATTAAAAGCAGCATTATTCGAGTTATGAAAGATTTTGTCCCGCAAAGATCAGAACAGTGTTTTCCTCTTTGCTCAGAAGAGCAGCGGACATTATGAGATCACGTAGCTACCCAACTAAATAATAATTGTGACACTAATTATGTTTCATATAGCATCATAAATATATTTTCGGTCATAAACTATCCGGGTTTTAGTTTATATACTGTGATTCAATTAAGTTATTAAGCATCTTTGTAATAGGCATCGCTTGGAGGTGAACAAACTTACGTCCAGTGTGTGTTTGCCGATTTTGACTGTCGCCTTTACTGTATGATCTTTCTCGGGAAAAGTCAGAAATAAGATTTTCTGCTGAGAAATATTATGAAAAATCGGATCGAATCTTTTCATTCTTTGCATAAGTACATACAATTCAATACAATGGTTCAATACAATAAATAATTTAATTTAGAAAAAAAATTCTGGCTTGTCTGATTTTTTTGTTATTCTTTTCCGTAATGTGCCTTGTTTTGAGTCTAGAACAGCATATCCCTATCCCAACAGTACGGGGTCGTATCTGCCACTTCAATAAGTATCAGATACGACCTTTTTATGTTCAGTGACTAAATTTAATATAAATTAGTGTAAAAAGTAGGGTCATTACTATAAAACAAACATCTTCACAAAAAACACGAGCGATTGATAATGTAGGCTATATATTTTGAGAGGTTATATAGAATGGCTATTATTTACGCCTGGGGTAAATTTATCCCGTCGTGGTGCATACAGGTTATATTTTTTCCCGATGTATGCCATCCATACTTCTGGGATTTGTGTAAAAATTCGGTTAGTGCGAACGGTCCGTGGGATGTGAGGGCTTGGTCAGTGAAGATGTTGACATTAGTGGCATATTTCAGAATTTTGGATCAAATTTTATTGAAGTCGATTATTTAGTTGGTTTCCACATAATCATTATCGGAAAAAAATATTTTTATTTGTAGAATCAATATTGTCTTGAGGCACCATACATATAACTTACTCTTAATTAAGTGAGGTAATGTCATCAACAGATAAATGTATGAAGATGACAGTATCTGTACAATTATATTAGTAATAATGTTTATTCACATGTCAAAAAACATAGTATACAATTTTATTTTTGTGCTAAAACATATATGACATTGGGCCGGTGTTCGGCTTTTGAGACACATTCTATTAGGCCTACTACATGTATGTAAAATACTTTCTTTTATTATACATACATTATACAAAACAAATTTGGATAACGCATATAAATAAGAAGTGCAGTTCATTATTAAAAATAATCTATCATTAGCTTTAAAAACAGTGAAATTAGTATTAAAATCTGCGCATTTACTAAAACGTTCGACTCTTAGGTCATCCTAAATATCACATTCAATTAAAGAGTGTACCTCTTTTTGGTTAAAATATGTACATACACGTTGGTCTAATGGTTTCACGGGCCGACACGTGACCATCTACCAGTCTCTACATGGAGAAGCAAAGTGCTACATCTTAGCATGGATAATAATATTATGCGACGTTCATGTCTTGGTATGTTTAACTTTACATAGTCTTCCGTTACAACTTCTATATGTTTTTAATTTATTGCCATTTATTAAATTACGGTCGTTGAATAAATCATTTTTCCATTGCTGTTCTTTTTAGTATTGAGAACGATTGTTGGGCTGAACAAGGGTTGAATAATATTACGAAAATCAAATTCAGTTAACCTGTAAATTTTAAGAACAAAATATTTCCAATTATTCATTTGATTTTGTGCCAAATCAAAATACCATTGAAATACATGTTTAGTCAGCCGGGTCGCAGGCATATTACATAGTCTGCACCACAATCTAATCACTTCCAATTTCTGACATGTATAATAGATATCCAGCCAATTTCGCCTCGTGTACCTATATTACTAGCATTTTTTGCACTCCTAGGAAAAACGACAAGCCTTATTTTCAACGGTATTAATCGTCTGCATGTTCTCTGTTCCCCAGATGCCAGCTCCGTACAGCAGAACAGGTTTTAGAAAACTGTCATACTGCTGATAACAATCCAATAATATACCACATGTCCGCTTGAACTTAGATATGACTGCGCAGTGCTTTTGTCGCAGATTTTGCAATATGTTTTACCGTGCCTTGTAAATCTAAAAACCTCATTGAACCACGCACCTATGTCATTTCAAATTTGTTACTGTTTGCTCTGTCCTCTTAACACTTATTTCGGTTAGTTGTCATTCGCCATTTATGACACCACTGGTTCAAAACATTTAGTCGCAATTGGAGGTCGCCATCAGTATCTGCAAGCAAAATGATGTCATCTGCATTTAGTAATAAAGATAAGTTTAGGTTCCCAGCTGTTATTCCTACACTCAGATTCTCCATATCTAAAGCAAGGTCGCTTATATAAGAAGCAAAAAGGCTAGGCGATATATTACATCCTTGTTTGACACCACAATTTACAGGAAATGATTCTGTACATTGGCCGTTTACCCCAAGTTTACATGTGACGTCAGTGTACAATGATTTTATGGCAATAAACATTTGTCCTTTCACGCCAATATCATGTAGTTAACACCAAATACAGTCTCTATCTACCTTATCGAATGTTTTGTTATCGTCTATAAACACGCAAATATTTCCTTATTATGCAGAAGTCGATTTCTTACCATGGTGTATAATGCATAGATATGGTCTATGCAGCTGCCTAGTCTCCTGAAGCCGTCTTGCTCATCATTTAAAACATTTGACTCTTCAGCCCATGCTAATAATATATTGCTTAACACAGCGGAGTAAATTTTACATGTAACATTTACAAGAGTTATTCCTCTGTATTTAGAAGATCATACATATCTACACACAGAAGAAAAGAGTCCATGCTTTAACTTGTAATGTAGGTTCTTGGTAAATCCTGGAAAATTATATTTTTGTCAATGATCTACACAATCAGGAATTGCCAACATGAATAACTTTTGAAGAACACAAGTCATAGAATCTGTAAGTAAAAAAAGTGACATTCATTTTAACCATCTTCAGGGAATTTTCCATTTTTTTCAGACATCAGTATATTTCTTTAAGGAAAAGTGAAGTTTAAAGAATATTAACTGTTTGCCACGATTATTTTTACCTTTAATTTATCTTGTACAAATGACAGTCTGGAGTTAATATGGAAAATGTTAGTAGAGTTTGTATTTCTTTGAGAAAAACTGAAGTTTAATTAATGTAATTTGTTTCAATTGTCATACATTTAATTAATGGAAGTATCTGTCAATGAAAGAAAAAAACATATACGAACTGTAATCCGAATTGGGGCCATATTTTTCATACTTACTCATTGTATTTTCGAACACATCTGGTTTCTGTCTCCAGCAAACACATATCCAGTAAACCGGAATACCAGAAATAATAATAAGAACTCCCACACCAAACTGTCTGGGACTCTGATAAAGTCCAAGTATTATCAGAAAAATTAAAAAGATAAAGCTGATAACTGGCATCACCATATGAACCTGTGAGAATATAATATTATTGGTACACATTATCTATTAGTGCCAATGTAATAGCTTTATAACTAAATAATTTCAGTAATATTTTGATTTGTATATAATACCATATTTGGGGATGTGCAAGTAGTTTTATAAGACTATGCTTATTTCATTTTAATTATATTCCGATACAGATTTGAAAGACACATTAGATTGCCTGAAAAAATCGACAAAATGTTGTACATATTTTGTAGCTGGTGTCAAAAAATTACTATTTTTTAGTTAAGCAGTGATTTTTTTGCAGGTATTTTGAATAAAATAAATTTAAATACCTTGAATGGTCTTGGCAGGTCTGGTTGTTTATATCTAAGATAAATCACAATGTAAACTCCAACCAGACTTATGAGTATACCAAGAAACCCAAGGTATTCAATCATTCTGAGAGCATTACCACTAAGTGAATATAAACATGCCATCAAACACTGAAATAGAAAATCATTAGGTCAATACATTTCAGGTCACATTTATGGGTAGAATCACTGATCGTAAAGCGCCAAAATCAGGCCACAATCATCATTTTTATTCTGGCTCCTTGATTATCCATAATATGTCAACATGTCCATAAACTAGAATGACGTAAGTTTTTTTTAGTTTTTGTGTTGCGTATTTACCAGTTAAAAGATAAATAATGATGATATTTAATTTCAGACATGAATGTCCAAAATAAGAAATACAGGAATAGCTAATAAACGTTGTTTTAGGAACACTTGCTACGTTTGAAAGACATTGACACACACCAATATTCAAGTTTATATCTCGAAGAGTCGATCTATTTAAGTGATAAATCATTCAGACGATTCAAAATGGTTAGTGCATACACTTTGTTCAACAATCTATTTAGATAATCAAATAATTACTCACAGTTAACCATATTGATGGCCAAGGGGTTCTAAATTTCAGATTAATGAGTGAGATAGCTTTTGGAAAAACTCCATCCCTGGCAGCTGCAAAATAAACCCTGTGACGAGAGAGTAGATTAACATGAAATATACCCTGTGACGAGAGAGTAGATCATCCATTTCAACACTAGAGACCGATATATGCTGCACAGCTCATTTAACAACATATAGGTTGCATTAAGTGTCATTGTGTAGACATCAGATAAATCATTAACTACCATTCATCATGTTTATTGGACATCTAATTTTTTTTCAATAGAAGTGCTTTTCAGCATTTGAAGCTAGAAATTGCGTTAGCAAATTTTCCAGTTTCAAATGATGAAAATTAGCAAGAATTAATTTAGTGTTGAAAGGGTTAACATGAAATATACCCTGTGAGGAAATACTAGAATAATCTACGAACTAGAGAGAGTGAATTAGCGTACACATAGCATGTAAGAAGATAGTGGATTACCCTACAATATACATTGTGAAGAGAGAAAAAATTAACATACAATATAACCTATAGTACTATAATAAGGTTATAATGTTGACATTAAATACCTTGTGGATCCCATCATAGATCCATTGAGAGCTCCCATGGTGGAACAGGCAACAAATATCGGGATTACCAGCGACAAACGACCATACGTCTCCTCGGCAAACCTCTAAAATAAGTCAAAATATATGCTTGTATTTACCTATTTTGTAGAGACTTTGATAATTAGAAAGAGAAAATATAATAAAAATGTGTACATTACGATGAAGAATGATATTACAATATCTGTACCAGCATTGGGAGAACTAACAATTAGTCCATATCATTTTCTTGGAATGTACACAAATTTGATTTGACTTCGTAACGTGTATTTACTAATATAACAATTAAAAACTTGGACTTGAAACGACAGTGAAAACTCAAAGGCATTTGGTACTTATTGAACAATATAAGACTTAGTTCATTTTTATTATTTATTCAACTATGAATAACCATTGAAGTCATTCCCAGAATATACAAACAGAACGAGATGCAAAGCAATGTTCACTCTTCTCTTCATGCTTGGGATTTGTGTTTTCGGATTTGTTTCTTGCAGCATTAATACCTTCACAGTGAATATGAATTTTTGAGTTTATTCACAGGGCTTTGTGAATGTATTATTTTATCATATAATTATCATAATCTACTCACCACAGCTACTGCACTTGTGTGTACCATGGTTTGTGGTGACAGCACAGTGAAGTAAGCTATGTTTGTCAACAAGTAAAGAAAGATGACCAATACCATGGAGATGATACTGGCCCGTGGTACACGTCTGAAGAATAAAGCAAAACATTTAAGACAAATTAGGAATTTTATACATCTTTACATGCAGAGACAGATATACTTCTACTCCATTTTTTAAAGACAGACAAACAAGTTAGGGCTTTTGATAAAAAAAACATATAAACAAACACATTCAGACGTTTGACAAAGAATTTGATGTCTTCTCTTCCTATATGTTCATAAAGCTGATGTCCAGTAGAAGTTCACATTTTAGGAGTTCAATAAGCACACGTACAATAAAAGAAGTAGTAGACCTCATTTTGACAGATTACAAATTTGGCTATAAAATGTTTTACCCCTTGGCACCACAGTGATGCATATTTAAGCCCGTAACACCCGTTTAATTTACAGACAGACAGACCGACGGACGGAAGGAAGGATGGACATGACAACTGGCTGTTAGGCAGACAGGTTGGCAGAAATATAAACAGACAGACAGACAGCCAGTTCTCTCACTTTTCGGGTTCTTTGACTTCTTCCATCAGATGGAGTATGTACTGCCTGCAAGTAAACCAGGCCTAGCAATTAATCATCTATGAAACATAGTGTTAATAGTGTTGTTAAGAAAGAACACAAATACAAACATTTCTAGGCGTAATCATAACCGTTGATCAACAAAATATATGTATCTATCATATTTCAATAAGAAGTATGTTTCTACTATATGCTGTTGTCATATTTGTACATTTGTTAAATGTGTAAATACATATAATTTTCCTAGTTATATTACAAGTTTAATACTATTTATTACCATTGAATGTAAAGCATCACAATTTATTATGATTTAGAGATCACGTGGCAGCTCTTTGGATGGATATACAAATGTGTCGGTAACAATATTACAATGTAGAAACAAGTCTCAGTCTGATATAGTCTCAGAAATATAAATCACAGATCACATTTGCATTGACCTTTGATTTGCATATTTTGAGCTAATTGGAGATTATTCTGATCTATACATAACCTATTTTTATTGTCTCAGTCTGTTATAGTCTCAGAAATATAAATTACAGTACACAGATCACATTTGCACTAACTTTTGATTTGCATATTTTGAGCTAATTATTCTGATATATACATAGACTATTTTTATTGTAATCGCTTAAAACTAAATCATGAAGTGCTACTGAATTTGATTTCTAATAGCATTGGTCATTAAAAAATGTCAAAAATAATCAATATGAAGTTGTTGCTAATTTACATATTCTAGTTTGGCCAATTTGGTTTCCTGAAATTCTAAAGCCAATTTCAGTTTGAAACAGGATTTTCAGTAAGCGTTACTAATTTAATGCCAGCCTGCTTGTGAACTAGTATTTTCATCTGTTTAAACCAGCGTCGAATGACAAAAAAAAGTTGCTTTAAATGACATAACAATTTAAATAATTATAACTAACACCAAACATTTCATTAATTGTATTGGGTCCGATACTTCCTTGAAATCACATATATTTATGGACTACGGGCTTACAAGGACAAGGTTATTTTGTATCTTAATGTTATTAAAATATACTGTATTGCAATCCTCAACCATGTATTTACGCTTTTAAAGACACCACATTTCTATCACATGGGACAAAAAATCATCAACAACACAATAATTTAAACCCTTATGATTTCTGAACTTATTTGTGTGGCTATATCTTTGAAATGCCACCCACCTAAAGAGACTATTATGTTATCAGATATGTATACTATCCGCTTTTTCCGATATTAATTTTACTGCGTGAAATTCAAGGAGTTTTATATGTTTGATGACCCATTTTGAGTGAAACCTAGCAGATATTGAATAGAAATATAATAAGGTGTCCAAACATTACAGTCTTCAAACATCCCCCGGGAGTGTGGGGGTTTGGAGATTTTATATCTGGTTTTTATCTACAAGCATCAAACAAGACGTGTAATTTGAGATTTAGAGGGTTAAGACATAATTATAATAATTAACCCCATATTTGTTATATTTGTTAACATTAACGTTAGTCACATAACATTTTTTAGTAGCATAACTTATTTAAAGGATTATTATATTTTAATGACACCCGAAATAATTAACTTTTATTATTTGCGTTTCACACAATATCTAGTAGCATATAATGTTTATTCCTTGGAATAAATACCTGGAGTTGATCAAATATATACAACATGACTTTTAAGGAATAAATTTACTGGCTACAATTCAGGGGGGGGGGGAGGGGGTGCATTATTTGATGGCCCATTATTTTTTCCTTTCCCAGTATTTTGAGTGCAAACACATTGAATAGACATATTGAATAGACATATAATCGGGTGTCCACAAAATTAATAACTGTCTCCAAAAATATCACGGGGAGAGTTTTCATATCTGTCCCATCTCCCTTTAAGCCACTCCAATCCCGAGCAGTGATTTAAAAGAAGACGCGGCAGTTGCGTGACTAAATGTATCACTCACCAGCCTCCATATGTGAAGTACCCTGAGTACATGGCTGTAGCCACGGACCCCGGGTTTGTTGTCGTACCCTCCAGTGCCTTCTGGAGATTCCCTACACGACCTGAAAACAAGGCAATTGATTAAAGCATTCTTGTTGGGCCTGCGGCAGGTCTGTGGACGCGACCATCACCTCAGGCTCAATCTTATTTATGGTATGTGGTAAAAATCCAGTTAAAACAGATGATTCCTTTCATTCATTCTTTATTCATGTCATGATCATGCAGGCAGTGTCAGTTTTAAACGTGCTACTTAGTTCCGTGCGGTAAAAGGTGACGCCGTCTGCACACCAGCCCTGTGGCTGGTGTGCAGACGGCGCGCTCTCACGTCTGTCCTCTGTGAGAGCAGAGATCCCAATAGAAGAGTGCGGGAGATTTACACGTGGCGAGGGTCAGCCGGAAGGACTAACTCGTCTGTCAGTGATTCCGTCTAGCTCGAGTTCGGCTGCGATTAATCTGTAGTCGAGGTCGCCACATTCTAAACGTTTATGTAATCATTTCTAGATTAATAACATGTATCATCTATAATTGTGGCAGATAAGGTACTTTAGTCATCAGATGTAAAAAATATATAAAAAATCGCAGTGGCTATTCACAGGCACACCCCTGTCAATAGTGCATTGATGGGCGTTATTGACAGGGAGATGATTAGCCAATCAGTGCTTCCCACATATCACGCCTCCAGCTTACCAGCAAAAGGTACACGTGTTGTTAAAATGGCTGCGAGAATAGAAACTGGTGTATCTTTCTTAAACTGGGAAGAGTAGAATAAGACGTTGGAAAACTTCAAATCTAGCCATCAAGTAGAGGTTAGTGTACTCAGCAGCAAGAACCTTGCTGCTGTAAATGGAAGGCTATCGCCGAAAGTTGTGCATCACCCATATAATCACAAATAATCTCAGGCTCAATACAGCTGCAGTCATTCGGGAAAGCCGATGAGCCAAAGTTCAGGATTGCGCCACAATCAACCGAAATTAGGGCTATTCAAAACCTATAGGTCTATCATCACCCATACACTAAGTATTCTATGACATGAACACTCACTGCTGACAGGGTGACCCTGTCAATAAAACATCAACACTCACTGCTGACAGGGTCACCCTGTCAATAAGACATCAAACCCCACTGCTGACAGGGTGGCACTGTCAATAACACAATCACGTCTGTGACTGCTGATAGGGTAAAACCGATGTAAGACAGGCTCTGATTGGCTGCTTTTCTTAGCTCCTGATTGGTTGTTATTCACCCTGTTAACAACATATTCTGATGCACTGTTGACAGGGTCACCCTGTCAATTATGCATAAATGATCAATATTGACAGGGTGACCCTGTCACCAGTGTTTTTAATGCAGTATTGACAGGGTGACCTATACTTCAGTTTCAACTGTTATTGACAGGGTGACCCTGTGAGCAGTAGTTCTAAATGCACTATTGACAGGGTCACCCTGTCAATAACAGTTGAAACTGCAGTATTGACAGGCAGGGTAACCCTGTCAATAGCCTCCGCTTTAAAAAAAACATGAGCACGATGATAGATGGATAGACATGTAGGTATAACTTAAAGCGACTGCTTATGTAGACATTTTGACAATTGCGCATATTTGAAGTTATATAACCATATATACTGATCTTGACTACAAATACAAACAGGTCGAAAAAGATTAAAAGGAACAAATTAGTTTTATTACCAAGTTGTATACTGCCATTTAAGAGAGAGTGAGTGCACTATACAACACTTTTTGACACCGATCTCTACCTTCTACGACTAATCTATGAAAAACGCCGCCCTTAATTGGTGCCTTAAGGTGAAGACATGGGGGGGGGGGGGGTGATCTGCAGCGCTGATTGTCTGCGCAACGCTAGGCCGACGGCGTCAATATATTGCCCAATGTCATGGTTGATAAATTTAATGTGAATTTGACAATAGTTATGAAATAGTTTTCGATTAATCTCTAAATTGCGATTCATTGTACATAATCAAGGCTGAGTTGTATATTCTGTTCACAAGTGATAGACACAAATTTCAGGCCACTTCAAGTGTATTTAAATAGGTAATACAAGCTGGCTTTCATTATATTTATTAATATTGTTAGATATTTCATTATTCACGTCCTGCGATGTTGGCCTAAAGGCAGCGATATTTTCCACCAGCTGCACAATTTTAAAGATTCCGGGTATACTCACCTAAATAACTAGCTTTATATATGTAATTAACGAATTATTATCAAACTAATTGATTATTGGTCGACTTAGGTGTGACAGAAAAATATTACCATAGACTAAAGCAGGGTATGATACGTTATGACAGAACAGTTTAGCCGTTGCCAGATAATATGACTTTAAACTAGAGGCCTCTTTAAGACATTTATTCTGCAAATAGGTAGGTTTGTTTGGAGTTTTATTTTGGATAATCAGCAATGTCAGCTGTCAAAGCCAATAGGCAGTATCTGGTTACTTTTCAAGTAAGCTGATACATTCTTTTGGCGATTGCAGGGCAGTATGGGTGTATCCAGACTTGATAAAAGAATGCACCTTGCCGCAATAAAATACTCATAGCAAAAGCAAACAGTTGCGATGACTTATTCACAATTCAGATTCTGACGTCTAAAGTCGATCCGCGCACTGTAAGAATCATAATATTTATAATGGCCGTAGACCCATAACATAGGTATGCAAATGAATCAGAAAGAGCTGAAACAAAATAAAACAGTGTGCCATGTGTCTACCACAACATATAATGAAAATAACACATTTTAATGACAAAGCGGCCATTTTGATCAGGACAAAATCAATGCTAAGTCCATTTTTGTCCTATGGTACCCCAAACTCAAACATCTGAAAAAAATGAAAAATGACTTAGCCTTAGTATTGTTCTGACTCCTTCAATTGTCTCCATAGTTTATATACAAATATTTTCACCCATTTTACCAAAATCCTTACCTCGCCCAATGTTGATAAATCCACCCAGTATGATGAGGAAGATGGCTAACAGCTTACAGACTGTGAACACGGCTTGTATTCTACTGATATGACTCACGTACGAACTATTCACTGCTGCCATGGTAACTGAAGAAAAACAATTCAGAAGAGCTTAGGATCTTGACTATATACTTTTATTTACCTTATTCTAAAGATTAGGCCTACGTTAGTCGAAGTGAGATATGATAATAATATTAATTGAATACCATTCATTAAAAATACATTTCAATTAGGACAAATGCATTTGCGAGCGATTTAACATTAAATGGTATGTTACGTCTGTTACAAGAAATGTGCATGTCCAGTATGATACAAGATGTGCGAGAAAAGTGTTGCATCGCCCTTGAATATTCTCATGGCATACCTATATTTAGCGGATGGGGAAATCAATAACATGTGTGAGACAAACTAAGGTAAAACAACTTTCAGCAGCATCGTCAAGGTGAAGTGTAGCTGCGAGGGGCATTATTATGCAATCATTGACTCACCTAGTAATAATACAGTCAGACATCTAACTGCAGCATCTGGAGGTTGACAGTCGCCATAGAACGGCTGCAGTGCGTATTCCACGGTGGTCAGAGCAAGCACTGCCAAGAAGGTGGGTGTAAAACATATAAACCAGCACCAGGCATCAAGGAATGCACATAGTGGCCCCAACACTTTATATGAGAAGGCGTAGTCACCACCAGCGGCGGGAAACATGCTGCCTAGCTCAGAGAAGCAGAGAGAGACTATAAGTGTGAGCACACCACTGGCCACCCAGACAATTAACGACAAGATGATACTTCCACATTGCTCAGTGATTGAGACTGGAGAGACAAAGATACCTGAGCCAATGACAATGCCTGCTATCAGACAGATAGCGTATGGTATATTGATATCTCGCTTCAACTTCACACCTGCCTCGTCGTTCCCTGTCCTTTTACCATATGTCATTTCATGTTCGTTGGCTGTTTCTTCCCCAAGATGTGCATCTTGTTGGACTGGAGCATAAACCACCATCTTGGACTCGATAAACACTGCATGCCATAAAAAAGTTAGTTGAAATGCATAATATTTTTGCAATGAAATCTATAAACCTTTGTATTGAAGCATCTATTAAAGCCTACAATTATGCACGTGTAGCAGTGTACACAAAAGTGGCTACAAAAAGTTTTCATAACTGAATCTGAAGCTGAATCTGTAGCAAATGACCCCAGTTGAATATTTTGGTAAAATACATATATCTCAACACCTAAGGCAAGATAAATATTTATTACTTCTTATATTACCTACCATTGAACTGAGTATTGTACTATATTTAGCATATGTTTAATTTTAAAATAAAAAAAGTGAATGTAATTTAATAAAAGTAAGTGTCTATTGACACAATACTGTGTTAACCCTATCAAGCCTGAATTTACCATTGTCATCTTCATCCACTACAAGCCGCGAATTGCTGTGGCAATTCTCGACTTGTAATGGATGAAGATGACTTCATGTGGTTTAAAAATTACAGAAAATTGTATTGGTAAACCAGTTTCATGGAAACTAAAACCCTTAGTTATAGGAAAATTAGGTCTGTTTTAAGGGATGTAACATGATGCTTTAATGCATCGTGAGGGCTTAAAGGGTTAATAAAGTTATTTGCTGTGATTGATCAGTATCGTTGTTACAGTGAATGTGACAGATACTGATTGGTTTGGTGGACATAACAAAGTTGCTACCACAGTCTGAAATCCTGAATTCTATATTGGTTTGGTCAAAATAACTAATTCGTCTTTTAGCACCACTAAACTATACATTACGGCATATGACGAGAACAATTGGATAATCACCTGTAATGTAGTGCAGCTGAAATCACTTGTCTGTTTATTTAGCACAATAATTGCCTTATCCACAAAAATACCGGTCTAGTTTTTTTTATATATTCACAAGGTGGCATGTAACCTTACTATCTCTCTAACGATCGTGGTACTCTCTTGGTTTAACATGAGCCAGCTATATAAACATCTTCTGAGTAGGCCCAAACCGTGCCCCTATACAGCGATTATTGACATCTAATTAATTTAGTATTGTGTGATACATTTTATTGAGGCTTTTTTCAAGGCGTGCATGCTATTAACAGATTAACATCCGTTGTTAGCCTCGTTGTTGCCATGATGATGCGGGGGGGGGGGTAATAAATGAAGTGCGCGATCGATTAGGTTACTTTTCATTTTACTTCCATAAAGGGGGTGTCACACTACAATCATATGGAAAGGTCACCCGTACGCTGGTATTTACGTTGACAAACGCTAGGGGTATAGGCCCTACGTTAAGCATAGGTTAGATACACACATGCTGATAATCGTTACTCCGTTTTAGAGGCGAACATCCCTTCCCGAGACTCTGCGATGAAAAGCGTGTTTTTTGTTGAGCACTTAACTAAAACGAGGCACTACATCAAGAATAGTTATCTAAATTGTTACGATGAATGTTTTATCTGATCGAAGTTGCAATACACAATTGAACGATAGCTTCTTCAAAGCTTTATTATAAAATACAGTAATATAGGAACTCGACATAAATTGCAAAATATGTATGATATGACATGTTTTCATATCACAATTAGTACACTTTATTCCTTCATCCAAGCCATAACTTCATTGTTTAAATACGATAATGGTGGTAATCCCAGGAAACACAAAACATTTTTATAACATTTGTACAATGTTGGACCAGCGTCGAAGACGTTGGGCCGACGTTGTACAAATGTTATAAAAATGTTTTGTGTTTGCCGGGATATATATCCATACAACTCTTTATGAAGTCTGTTTATTTGCATGCCGAATCTATGGCAAAAATTGTAATGGGAGAGCAAAGATATTACCACCTTCCGTTTTGCGTCAATCCGTATTATCCGTTTTGTATCTGCCGTAAGTTGAAAACTATGAGACTGACAGTCATGTGTAATATATCGTTGGAAAGAGAAGAATCTCGCGGTTACACATATTGTACAATTAGTGTCAAATGGCTATAAACACATCCGCTAGAGAGTGCTACATCTACCCAACGTTTCCGCATATTTATCTAAATTACAACTCCTGGTGAAGACAGTGTACCGCCCCGTTAGTGCAGCGATTCTCCTTAGGGTGGCGCTGTGCATACTGCTGGGCTATTTTTTAGATATGTTGTTGTCTGAACCACGTGCGCGTTGAGCTGCCTCGTGTAGGCTACTGCATGCCTGAGGATGCTGCTAGACATACGGATCTGCTTATCTATATAGGCATACACCTACATACACAACGGCGACTCTAACAGCCATTATATTATCTATATCTCTGCTACAACACCTATCCACTCCAAAGTAAACTTAACCAAGGAAAATAGAATCAAATTCTATTTTCCTTGATTTAACATATATGTAATATCCACTCCTAGAGTACGACCATTATTATTATTATTATTATTATTATTGCATTTATATTGCGCCTTATCTCAATTGATTTTAAGGCGCAGAGTAACTTAGCAAGGTCTGTTATGATTCAAATTCCAACTCCGTCGCCTGGGAGATATACAGCTGAGCTGCCATTGAGGCGCATCAAGCTATTTTCATTCCAAGCAAATTCGTCGTATGTGCCAAGTACTCACACATTGTGGATTTTCTGGGGTCTCGCCGGATGGAAACTGCGCCTACGTCCATTGAGGTTCTTTTACGTCCAACTATAGGTCAGTCAGATGAGCCATTTGATTTACGTGGTTCTCCGAGCCCCACAAGTGTATACAGCACCTGGCAGGCCCTGTGGCGAACTTTCCTGATACCCCAGGTCACCCATCCAATTATGAACTGGGCGCGACGTTGCTTAACTTCAGTGATAGAGCCAACATCGATGAGCTGACGCCGTATTCCGTATATAGACCGTGTCATAAATCTATTAAATGTAGTCCTAACTATGTACGTGCCTTCCCAGGTCATATCAAGGAGGTTATAGGTCCATATAACCTCCTTGATCATATGAACGAGCCATTTCACGTTCTACTTCAAACTGACCACGTTGATATAGGCCTAACATTGCTATTATAACTTCACAAAACGATATTATTTATCGTTGTATTTGTTTATATTTCAGTATTAGTTTTATATTAGTTTCACTCTGTAGTTTATGTAAATCGTGACGATGGAAAACCCAAAGACACAAACAAACAGAACATGCAGTTTGGTCCGACGACAGTGGCTGCACTATATTGGCTCACGAAGATGGAATGGTCAAGTTTTCTGTTTCTGGCAAGACCCTATCTGCTCGACAAACGTGCACATTGTGAACAATGGCCAGCGTAGATACATAAAGGCTGGATGATATTTTACAGAAACTGAGTGAATGTTACACATTTTGCAACGGTGTCTGCAATGACGAGTTCAGACGTGTGTGCTCAGGTATCAGATATCAGACCAAATCACTGATAGAACGGACGAACCCACGTCTCTGTCATGAGTTGAGTTCAAAAAATGTCAACTTTGGTAGGGCCTACAAACGGACAGGAGCCACAATAGCTGATAAAGAAGATGTGTTGAAAGGGACTAATAGATGTAGCAGTTGTAATACAGCCTACAGGAACGTCCGTAAAGCCAACAAGCGATACTTGCAGGGTTAAACTTTTACTTAAAGGGACTGGCCCAGGCTAAAATCATCAAAAAATCGGTGATTTTATTTCGGGTTCTTAATATGACCATATGATGTAAGCATGTACATAGACTAGAACTGCAATTTTTTTTAATTTTTGTGCTGCGCATTCACCAGTTAGACTAAATATAGAGACGAAATTCCTGATTTCTAATTATTGACAACCATGTCAAAAATAGGAAATGCGGGAATATGACGAAGCCACCAGTTGGCAACCATTCGTCCGGCCAGACCCCTGGTTAAGGCGACACTCTTCCCCAAGCGTGTGTTGGTGGCTCAAAATTGAGAAAGCTATGTATATGTGGTACCACCTAGCGAGCGGGTTTACAGTCGTTATATTTGGATATTGCCGTGACTGCAACCGCTAGATTCGTCTCTTTCCAACGATATATTACACATGACTGTCAGTCTTATAGTTTTCAACTTACGGCAGATACAAAACGGACGTTTTTAGATGAATATGACGCTTTAGAGTTGCACATTTCTTCTCTCTTATCTATTTCTGGTATTATATATCATGTACTTCTCCAAATACGTGTTGACCAGACAGTGACTTAATGCTGCCTAAATGTTGGGCCAGTGTCGAATAGGGTGGCTAAACATTATTGAGTGAATGACTGAATGTATCGCGTTTATGGTCAGTAAGTAAGTAAGTTTGTTTCTTTACGTGACATTTAAGTGACAGTTCTGAGTAAAAAAATGTTGAAATGTTTTACGATAATGTGATGGTGCTGTATGATTTATCCACACTTTTGAAGACATGTTACAGCGCCTGTACTACAACACAATATAATGAGTATAAAAATTGCGATGTTTATAACAGCAAAAATAAAGTAAAAACTGAAGTGAGTATAAAATGGACGACTTATGGAGTCAATGATAATATATCCATTGAATTGGTGCAGCTGTGTTAAAATTATGGTCAGAATACTGAAGATATAGCAACATTCTCGGACGTCTTGACCGTATATAATAGCAGTGCTCCAGATAACTTTGTAGTATGTTTGAATATCCACCCCTTCATATTTGAACCTATTCTGAAACTGATTTTATCTCTGTAAATGATATTCTTTAAAATAATCGTATATTGCCTTAAGTACTAACCATGTTGATTTATATCTCCGAAACACGTTAATGTGTTTAGGAAGTGACATAAAAAATAATGGTTTCGCCAGCTAATAATAAGTCTATTTGAACCAATAGACATGTTATTGATTTTAAGGGGTGTTTTATTTCAAAGAAGCAGAGTTGAAAATGCTTGTAACTATTCACATGGTGGAAATAGCCCTATTGCATAATAAAACGACTCTTACCCACTTAGCCTAACCCTCGCTGTGCTAGCCCAGAGCCGTTGTTTACTCTGATAACTTAATATATGTTTCATCAGATGCTTGGCTCAGTGTCATTGGAAACGAAATGTTTTTAAAAACATCAAGCTTTGGTAAATGTTTGATATCTAATTAAACTAATGTGAATAATTTTCACCCACTTGAAGCGATGGAAGGGTTAGTGCAGATGCTGGTCAAAGGGTGGAAAAGAAATGTGTAGTGAACAGGTGAGATTTAGATTTAAATGTGTTCAATGAACGGAGCGCTTTACACTGAGAAAATATATTCTAGTCTGCTCTCGCGGGGATGAATAATTGCTATCCTTGCTTTACATTCAGTTATACAGGTTTATGTTTTAAAAACTAGATACAAAGACGACTATAATTAGTCAGGTAGATATAAGAAAATAAACGGTATGATCTGAAAAGTGCAAGCGGTTTGTTAGATTTATATCGACATTAGTGACCCCAGATTCCCCAGAAAAAAATGTTCCAAAATTCGACCATGAGAAAATGGGAAATTGTCTGTGTCGACATCACATTGATACACATCTCAGTGGATGATAAACCATGTGCCCTGCATAAACATCTGCCACCCGTACACCGCATCCACACTGAACAATTTATATTATTGATTTTGGAGCCAACGGAAGATATTCCTTTTGTGACACGATCGACGGGTAGTGTTCTTTCGACTCCAAAAATGGGTGCACAAGGGTCAATATGAGGGCCCTTGTTGTTTATCATCTATACAAATGATCTCCCAAACGCAAGTCGTTTATTCAAATGCATAATCTATGCTGATGACACAACCCTTATCGCAAATTTGAATGTTTTTTATGGCAAAGATAATTCTCAACTAAATATTAAATGATGAATTAGAAAAAAATAGTTACTGTTTATTACATGTAGTTAACAAGCTGTCCTTAAATAAATTAAAATCAAAGTTCATGCTATTTTATCAACCACAGAAACGTGTAACAATTTCAAAATTAAAAATGAATAATACATTAATCGAATGTGTGGATGAATTCAAATACCTGGGACTAATTATAAATAAACACTTAAAATTGAATTCACATGTAATCAAATAGGAAATAAAATATCGCAGACAACAGGTGTAATTATTAAACGTAATCAATTGATATCACAAACAACACTTAGTCTATTGACCGTTTATTCTCTATTTCGTCCACATATTAATTATTGTATATTAGCGTTGGGTCATTATTCAAGGCGAATTTTGACAACTTTAAAAGAACGCAAATCGCATTATTGCTTAATGTAGTTTTTATTCACAATCCTATCCTATCTTTAAAAGAATCAAATTCAAATTAAATCATATCCATCTTCATCAACAACTAAAATTGTATTTAAAATTAATTAACAACATTTTTCCGGATCATTTCTATGAATTTAGTGATCTAAACTTTGAAATTCATGTTATACCACAAGCGGGGGGGGGGGGGTGCCAAACTGAGAAATGCCCATTTAAATCATCAACTTGTTCGTAATTGCATTAGAAACCAAATGCTACATTTATTAAATACCACACATTTATCAATCTTAGAAAAGGTACTCAGTTATAGTTTATATATATATGTGTGTGTATATATAGATTTTTTTTCCATTTAACCGCCAAGTCATTTAATTGGAGTTATTGCCTATTTGTGGCTGACGCGACTCACAGGTTCAGATGGGTGAAGGTTATTGTGATTTGATAAATTGATGTGAAATTAGAAATTTTCAAATCTTGCTGATTTATGTCATGTTCTTATCTTGAACATGTTTAAATGCGGGTTTGTTTGGTCAAAATCATATCCCATATTTACCTAAACTTTTTCATTTTCACAGTCTTTTTTTAAATTTGATTTGACAAGCTGTATTATATTTTGTATAATAATTTTGTATTGTGATTTACTTTATTATATAGTAATTTAGATTTTATATTATTTATGATAAGGTGGCTTCAATGTCAGCGACTCTTCTAGTCTTAATGGGAGTCATCCTGAAATAATATTTTATTTGTCTATTATTTCAGTGTTATTTTTCAAATAAACATTTCTCTTTCTTCTTCTATCATATTAGAGCGCTTATTTGGTTAGAGGCAGGTTTTCAAGTGCAGATTCGTTCTTC
The DNA here is from genome assembly GCA_964017125.1 of Flabesymbios commensalis. Classification (NCBI taxonomy): domain Eukaryota; kingdom Metazoa; phylum Annelida; class Polychaeta; order Terebellida; family Flabelligeridae; genus Flabesymbios; species Flabesymbios commensalis. Next base: position 16,320,661 of record OZ024909.1, read on the forward strand.
TCGAACATTTGCAAATGTAGCTTCGTCACATTCACCAGAATATTAGCTTCTTCCGGGGGATACACAATATTTCCAATCTGAATTAATGCAACAAGAACATTTGATCCAGCCTTTTGAATTATTTTTCAACAAGTCATTTTACGTGTACTATCTATCTTGCTATTTGAATATGATCCTTCAAATGCATGGGAAACAATTAGGCCGTCTACCATTACAGAATAATGTGCGTGATATCATAATGGCTCAAGATAAACCGCTCCTCTCTTACTCACTACGCCTCATCGGGGGAAGTCTTCAAGTCTCAACAATGGATATGTGTGCAGGACAATAATTAAACCAATCTGTATTGGATGTCATAGTGGTGAATTTACCAGCAATTTAGAAAACATGTAAGTCATTGCAGATTGTATCTGCTTCCTCTTGATTACTACATATATTTAACAGACTCACATCTATGTCGTTAGATATAGCACCTTCCGTGGTAGAAACGACGACATTTTGATTTTATTTGTTTCAAAGCATTTATGAGCAAGAAGTATTGTCAACTTATCTTTTCTTTCGGAGTTACCAAGGAATGTTGTCAAATAGACTTTAAAATAAGTTGAATCTTTCATGGCAATAAGTAAAACCTCTTCTTCCAAGACTGTCATTGATTCTAAGCGATGACCTGTTAACTCATGTACTACTGTAATTCCAGCTAATATGATGGCAAGGTGTATATGGTCATCAATATTCATATTGAGTTATATTGGCTAAATGTTCTAAAAAATTACCATTGTCTTCAGATACACATTACTACTCAGGCAATCTCTCTGCTGCAAATGTTCCCTTTAATATGGTATGCTACAACACACCTGAATGTCGGATTTAAAAGTGAAATCAATGGCGATGGTGCTGTAAAAAACGTTTGTATTTTAATTTGTCACCAGAACTGAAATGAATAAGCGCCACCCGATCTTTCAAACTATTGGCTCTATATTTCACCTAAAAATAGCTCGTATTAAGGGTGTTACGGTGTGAAAATCATGTGTGCAATTATTTTCACTTATTTAGCATAAAGTGCCACTAGATCTAAAAAAAAAAATTTTATTCTGCGTTGTCTTCTGAAGAGTATGTGTCACTTTGGTGAAGTAATGATTTTTTTGGAAAACATGAACCTACCTTTAGAGCGCTGAAAGTAAATATTTCAAACAAAATTCACAGAGTTTGTTGAATGTTACTTTCCCGTTTGCTCTACATGTGTATTTTTATGAGCATGCTATTTTGGTATATCGGTCATCTGGTTCCACCATATCACGTTAGAAAAATCCCACCTTGTTGCATGAAGGACTTATGAGGTCAAAAGGTCAAAAGAACCCTATGTAAAAACAAAATCCTCATTTTTATAGTTATAAACATCTGTTATACCACTCGTCCAATATTTTGTCATTGAAGACATTCAGGACGAAACATATAGAAGGTTTGATTTTGTTAAACACACCCTTAGAGCGCAGAAATTCGATTTGTCAAAAAAATTCGAGGACTAATAAAATTAATCGGGCTTTAGGGCAACGTTTTTGCGCATATAGGCTGAACTGGGCCAGGAGAACCTCCTGAGGATGGTGAGATGATTGAGATGACACTCCTCCAGACACAGGATTCGAAATTCGAGCCCTGGCGGTCTGATGTGTTGTGAATTGTGTGGGACCACATGCTGATATACTTAAATTGTTAGCAATATTTCAGTTAAGTTATAAGAAGGGGTGTCAATGGTAACAGATAAAAATCTGTCCCATTGATAGGTTTGCGCAAGGAATCTAGATCCCTTGGTTTTAAAGGGCATTATGAGGCTCGTTGAGGTCAATAAAATATAAGGACTTGCTGGACAGAAGACACATAGTTGGGTAATATACCTCCAAAGGGAAGGCTGGATGTAAAGTTATTTTATGACCTCTCTCAAAAAAACACTTAAAAATGAATGGTCTTTGTCATTGTCATATTACTTTATTGTTATTCCTGTCTTGGAATACTATTTACAAATTAATAATGAGAGATTATAATTAATTATCTACAACTCACAAGTTAAAAAAATGATAAGTTAAGTTTAAGTAATCAATATTTCAGATAATGTTTTGCTACATTAAAAAATTATATTCATAATAAAATAGTACTATGATAAAAATTAATTATACTAGCCAAATAGATTTTGTGAGGGAGTTATATAGAAAGCTTAGAAAGTTTTTAAAAGTCCTTCCCCACCAGCAACAAACAGCTAGGGACAGCAATCACTGACTTTACTTGGCTTGACCTTATAATTCATTCACACACCCCTTGGGATTATTCTAATTTCTAAGACACATATATATATCAAATATAAGTTGCGGGAAATCCAACAAACACAAGATACAATGCGCATACCCGTACTACACATGGGGGGGGGGAATGTTACGTCTTGGTGAAAAGTGAAAATATTGTAAAATCCTAGCAGACGATGACCTCTAAGGTTAGATTTATTTTATCAAAAATATCTAAACTTCACCTATGTTTCGTCCTGAATGTATTCAATGACAAAATAACAATGAAGATTATGTTTTTACAAGGCGTAGAGAAAAAGTAACTTGTGACTGAGAGTACCTCATCCACTCTTTTGACCTCATAATTCATTCACACAACAAGGCGGGATTATTCAAATTTGATATAGTGCTACCAGATGACCGATGTACCAAATTAAGTCAACATACATTAGCATTATCATAATCATATAAATATACAGAAAACAGTAAAATTGCATTCTACGAACTGTGTTAAGTTTTTTTTAAATATTGACTTCCATAGCTCTAAGAGTTGACTTAAGTTTTCTGAAGTTTTCTTATAATTTTCCATCCTATCTTTAATGAAAGAGAAATATAATCGGCCGTGACTTAAAAATTGTTCATAACAAGTGTGGTTTGGATTTCTAAGTAAAAAATGTACCGTCTTGGGGGCCCGCGGGTACCCTCGAACATCCCTAATTTTACGTACTTTGCCACGGGAAACTTCTACACCCACCCTAACAATGTGCTGGAGATATTTATCTAGCTCATAAATATTTCATACCTTTGCCATTTTTTGTGTCAAACAAACTAAACAACTAGTCTTCTTTTAAAACTTGCCTCCCAGAATATGTATGCTTGATCATTGTGTCCCACACAGTATTTCATTTATCATTAGTGTTCATAAATTAACAAGATAATAACCACTGTAATAGTTGTATTTTTTGTATTATATAAAAGCATTACTGTTACAAAAATGTTTAAATTCTCATTCCCAAAGTCAGCCAAGTAAAATGTTATAGTTTTTTTAATATAGGGTCTACCTCACCATTCCCCCCTCCCCACATTTTTTACACTGCCAACATGTTGTTATTGTCATTTCAGAAGCAGATAGTATTAAGAGTTTTACGGTAGTGTAAAAATCATCATTTTTATTAATTTTAAAGTTTCACTATATAAAATATAATTAATGATATATATTTTTGATTCTGAGTGGTCTTCTGAACATTGTGTGTAATAGCATATTTAATGTTCTATATTACAAGTGCATAAATATAATTCTTTGCGTTAAGCTGGTATGCCAATGATGTTTTTCTCGTTTTCTTCTATGGGACTTAAACTTTTAATTGAAAAGAAATATTGACACTATATATTTTCTGATTCATATCTTTCTACTTCACATTTTGGTATTGTAATATGAGCAATTACCATTAAAATCCTACGGACTTCTGCTAAGCCACATAATGTCCCTACACTATATATTTATTAAATTATTACTTTCATAATCACTCACGACCCAGGGAGAAACTTGAAAATGATATGGGTTGTAACACTTTTTCAGTTAAACAACTTTAAACAGCTTGAATATGAATATGATCTGATGATTGATAAAATATATGACAATGTTCACCTTCAGTTTGGTGTACTCAGACATATTGCTTTAAAAATGTATATTCCAAAATGCTCATAAAAATATTTCCAGTAGGGCTAGAAATCCAAAACATAGCTACTTTTTGGAACATGTTTTAGATACCAAAACCATATCAACAAAGAACAACATATATCCATTTTTTAATCTTTTTGATTTGTATAAATAACGTTACTGAAAATAGTAAATTAAGCATTATCTAGCAGCTGCGACATTTTGCTACTTGTGTTGCTGTAAGCCTATCACTTCCCAAATCTGGTCAATATTCTAAAACACAATATTATTTTTTAGATGTCATTGGAATACCCTTTAAAAAACGTATTTTTTTCACACAAGAAAAAACCAAATGATATTCAAAAAAAGGTGACATAGGAGGGACACACCCGACTTCTCCAGTTGAAAATGCATACAATTATGATAATTATTTGAAGAACTATGTATTTTCGTCGATAATCCGTGAATCGTAAAGTAGCTTCAATGTATTGGATATTGAGCATAACCACATAAAAAAATGCACATGCACTTAGCGGAGTCATTCGTCTATATCAAAGTATTATGTGAGTTTCACCAAGTCACCTTGAATAGAGTAACCTTACAAATGATTGCGTAGGCCTACAAAGTTAATTGTTTCAATCCTTTTTATATTCCGAACCAACATAAAGAAATAAATTTACCTTTTTTCTATTTGGCCTTTACGTTTTAAAAGTGAATATTATTGTATATGTACGCAGCTCTATTATGTTAGGTTGCCTGTCACTTTAGTGAAAAATACGATTTCTTGTGATCCGCGTGTACCTTGTTGTCAAAATCATTTTATTTCACTATTCTTTGTGTTTGTTTTATTAATTTTAGTTTTCAGCAAAAACCTATCATAACTTAACAGTTTAATATCACCATAGGGTAATAAAATACAAGGATGTGTTAATATGATATTATCAGAAAAAATGACACAGTGAACAAAGGTTGTATTATATGGAAAAAGTTTGTTATACGACTTTTTGGCAAAAATGTAATATATTTAATATTAATATAATAATTAATATATTGTTAAATAAGCTGAGATGCTTCTTGCAAATCAGTAAAGTGATAATCTTTGCAACAGAAACCACCTTCCATCTACATCCACTAGGGGCATCATACTAGTTAGTGGTATAGAGACAGGCCGACCATGCTATACTCAACAGCTGAGAGGATTCTGGAAAATGACAATTGTCGGCCGCAGCAATATAGTATAGTATAGTTATAGTATTTCAGGGCAAACTTTTTGCTTACAACGAGGGTTCGCTTAAAAATTGTTGTCGATCATTTGGCTAGCATTGGAACAAGAGTATCATTATTCTTTTATTTATATGATTCTGGAATCTCAAGGGTAACATTTTTGTGTAGAATTCACGTAAAATAAAGAGATCAGCACATATAGTGTGTTTTGTATTCTAGCTATTTTGAAAAGCAAAAGGAGGGTGTAAAATATTTTTAAATCAGAAATTGAATACAAAAGTAGCAGTATCTAACTACAGAAATGGCGCTTCTTGTTTAAAATTGCTTTCTATAATTTATTAGAATATGACATTAGTGTAAAAATGAATCATTAAAAGGTGTGTATTTATATGATTTTGTTTTCTAAAATCCTAACCAATAATTGTTTCTTTGTATAATAAAAGTAAAGGGATCAGCGGATTTGTATTTGTAATTAATTTCTATTACATTGGACAGCTTTAGCAAGGCTGTATCCTTGAAATCTTAATATTTATATCATTTTTATACATGACGGGTTAAATAATTATATTATCGTGTAAATCTTACAAAAATAACTAAATCATTACAGAAGTTAATTATTCTAAATGATGTTCAGCCTGCTAGTATATCGGACATAATTTATTACCGATAGTTATTTTAATAATTCTACTTTCCCGACACCATGGCCACATAATGCTGAGCTGTCAAATTAGTACAAAGTGCCACAACTTCACAGCCATATAAGTATTCCTCCTATTAATTCGATGTATTTTGGTACAAATGCTGATCTACTGTTGCTGCTGGCAATTTCACTTAATAGTCTTTGTAAAATATCACATTGGCAAGAATTACGCAAATAATCCTACAACGGCTGTTTTGTGACATGAGAGGATGCACTATCTCTGTTATAACGAAATTATTCACTTCGAGGGTCGCAGAGAGTGCACGATGGACGGTGGAAACCAAGCGAGCGCCCACTAGACATTCCCCAAACGTCCTCATACTATGCAGTCCATGTACCGTTCTTGCTGCGCTCTGTCAGCGTTCATTACCGTTCACTCAGAGTTCTCCTAAGGTGAATGTAAATGGACTGAGGACGGGCAGATGACGGTCGTCAAGAACGGTGGAAGAATGGCAAGAGAACGTTGTAGGACGTAGTAACAACGTCGACTGGGCGGTATATGAACGGTACAAGGTCTACGGGAACGGTGGGAGGACTGTACATGAACAGAATGTTTTCTTACGAACGCACGCGTTGGACAAGAGCGTTGTCGTGCTAGAGGGCTATATAATAAGCTAGTGTGGGTATATTCGTGAGTGCCAAGAGTGTCAAGAATGATCAGTTGAAGGAGAACTAGGCATAATATTGACTGAAGTGATTTCGATTTTAATTGTATATGTGATTAATTTTTGTCCACTTTAAATTGTGGGACATGACTTCAGGCGGGTTATGATGTAAAGTTCATATAACTTAATTAGCCCTTCTAGGGTTGACTCACCTTGATTATATCTGTGTTGGTTCGAGTCTTCTCCTAGACGCATCAGCACAGCTCCCGTCCTCTCAAAGCCTATACTTTATTGAGGGCTTGGTGGCCTTCAATAGTAAGAATATAATGCCATGCAAAATGAAACAGCAGTAACTACTTACTTATCTACTGCTGTTTGCGTTTGTACGACAGAAAATGAAAACACAAGTAACTGCTTACTCAACAAAGTAAACAGTTACTGCTGTTTGTCTTCACGTCGCAGAATAATAGGTGAACCGTTAAGTCAGGGCATAATGGATGAATAATTACACAGAAGAGACAACCGAACGGTCATCTATATATGTCGTAAACAGCGGTAACTGGTGGTGTTTTTAAGTAAGCATTTACTGCTGTCTGCCTTTGATGCTTTGCTGATGCATAATAGAAAAGAACAACTAGACCGTTAATTCAGCATTATCCCTACAATACTGTTAGGGGCCGACCATTTATTACCAGGGGGGGGGGGGGGGTATGGTTTTTTCGTAAAAAAATAATTTGTTCACCAAATTGGCAAAAAAAAATAGTTTTGCTCTAAAGACTGTGGGAAAAAAATAATTTGTTCATTTATGTGTAAGAATAAAATAGATTGTTGACAGCCAGCAGATCTTTCCAAATCAGTCGGAAAATGACAAAGAAAGCAAAAATTCCCTCGCTCCGCTCGGTCAAACGTCTAATGCGTATCATAGGTATGATACTGGCACACTGGAATGAGCATAGGAAATAACACCTGCCTTTAAATTTATAGGATTAAAGGTCTAGTTAACTGTTAAAGCTTGCAGGACACGGGTCCCCCAGAATGCAAAATTGCCCCTGGGTAGGCCTAGGCCCTATTATCATAAAAATACTAAGATCTGCGTTTTATACCCACTGCCGCATTAAGACCAAGTTTCCAAATCATAGCAAGTCCATATATACTTGAGTGACATCTATGGGTTAATAATTCCACCAAAGCTAAAAGCTCTTTAATAGCTCTGGCTCTTAGCTGGGTGACTTTATTACTGCGGGGATCGGGAAACAGCTGCCCCAATAATGTGTATTGACAGGACAGCTTTTTCTTAAACATTGTACACTCCGCCAATGTTCGTTCAACGTTGGGCCAGCGTCGCAATGTCTCGTTTGAGTAGTATCTTGTAGTCAGTTTAGTTGCTGACATTAATGCCGTCAACCTGTACTCTATCAGCTACTGTATCAGCCTACACGTGACCCACCCATGCCCGTTTCGCAGTTGAATGGATCTTCAAACATGTCCTGGAAAAAAAAGTTTGTCTGCGACATCTCAGGAAAAAAATTGTTTGTTTTTGCTCAAGGAGAAAAATAAAAGTTTTGTTTTCTTGATGGAAGGGAAAAAATAATTTGATTAGGAAGAAAAACCATACCCCCCCTCCCGGTATTAAATGGTCCGCCCCTTATCAGTGGTTATTCCTTTAGTGGAAGCCCACATTACGGGGTGGTTCTCTCACTAAGCACTATACGGTCGTTCTCAGTTTGTTTTATTAGCAGGTTAAATAACAGCTATTAGAAATGAAATGAGTGTTTAAACATCAATATTTGTAAATGTTTGGTCTCAAATTAAACAAATGTGACCCGCCACGCGTAAAGGACCTTTAAATCTTTAACTCATTTTTTTTTAAATAGATTTTCATAGTTGATAGGATAGCCGTGTCCTTTCTGTTTCGATAGCTGGAGGATTTTTTGAAAAATATTCATAACTTTTTGTTTTGTGAGATTTTTAATATTTCAAATTTAGCTATGTTGGCTAATCATTAAGTTTAAATATTTAATTGACGTCATAAATAATTTTACAAAAGCCGCGTACGCGGGGATGTACCTTTTCGCATGGCGGGTCACAAAATATGAATAATTTTCACCCACTTGAAGTTCTGGGTCGCGGTAGCGAGACACAGCTCCAAGTGGGTGTGAATACGACAATTTGGCTAGTAAAGGGTTTTTCCTGATGTGAAATAAATGAAATGAATCGGGCTTTAGGCCACCTTTGTGCACATATAGGCTAAACTGGGCCAGGAGAACCTCCTGTGGGTGGTGAGATGATTGAGATGACACTGTTCTCCAGACACAGGATTCGAAATTCGAGCCCTGGCGGTCTGAGGCCGAGCACGCTACCTCTCGGTCACGGAGGCTCCCCACAATACTGACTTTCACACGTGGATGGGGAAGAAACATTTTTGTTTCTTTCAAACCGCCGAGACCGGGAACCGAACCCCGAACTCTGGCGTGAAAGGCAGCGGTGCTAACCACTACCCTAGGGCCCCCGCCCTTCCTGATGTGAGTGCCGACAATAAACTGCAGGACTGTGTCCACATTCAACACAGAAATGGGTTATATAGGAACAGCACAGCCATTATAATGAAATACACCCCAGTTGGCCTACTTCATGAGCCGGATATAATATGCAATCCCCCCTTTCCGGGGGGGGGGGGGGGGGGAGATGTTGAAAAAAACATAAATTTTAGGACACCTTATTATATGTGTATTCAATATCAGCTTTTTTGCATCCAAAATATTGGGTCATGAAAGAATATTGGGACACATACAGACACCCTGAATTGTATGCTTAAAATTTAATTTAGGAAGAGGTAAGTTTAATATTTATTCAACAACCTGTATTTATCCCATTTTGATTAAGAATTTAAATCATTCCGACCTCAGAGATCATATCTCTGATACCACACTCTCATATCGCCGTATGCACACATGGCGATTGACCAGATTTATCAGCCGTTAGTGAGCGTTATACCATGTGATTGTATAACCATTCCTATAACCACGGAACTATTTTGGTGTTCATTTCCACTCATTATTTATCCTTTTTTTAATATTTAATTTGATCTTAGAGTTTGCTACAGGTAAGGGCTATTTATTCTGTATAGTAATGAATAATTCGAACCAACACAACTCGCATGTCATTCAGTAATTTATATTTGCCAGTGTTTTAAAGCCGATTGTAAATTCTGTCAGAAAAACATAAACATGGGCCTACTCACAGCAGCGCGTAGGCGGAAAAAGTAATCCATTGAATGTTTTCTATTTCTCAGTGAATAGAAACTCAGATGTGGCGGAGTAGTGGTGTTTCACATTTGCCATATATATTCAGGACACTCAAGCGTGTTTATAAGCCTACAGTTGGTATGTCAACAAAACTGCTCAAAATGAGCAGTTTCTGTCGAAACATGGCGTGTGGTTACAGAGAGAGAGCGGGGTTGACCTAAGCGACATCTATGTGTGGTGAATGAATTTAAATCACACTAGTAATGCTTCCAAAATATGTTATGTGTATAATACCATTTTTTTTTAACAAATATGGATTTATTGTCTCACTTCTACCGGCTGCACGCGTTTCGTTTCCAAAGCATGTCTGAGGAACTATTTGTCCCATTGTCTTCAAGTTTTGCACATTATAGGCTATATGTGCATATGTGCATATCAATCAATAAATCAAGCAATGAAACTTGTATTGCGCCTTTATTCTCAGCCGACCGATCTCAGAGGCGCACAAATCCTTAGCGTGATCATGTGTCATAATCGAGGCCAAAGCAGGTTCGTCAACAGGGAGCCGGGCTGCTGAGGGACCAGGGTGGAAAAGCCGGGTCAAATAGGTGAGAGTTAAGTAATTTGCGGAATGTTAAGATTGTCTTGGCATTACGTATTGGCACAGGCACAGTTCTATAAGGGTGAACCAGATAAAGAGAAAGCTCTTGACCAAGTCTTAGTCTTTATACGAGGAACAAAAAGGCTATTCTAATTAGTGGAGCGTAGATATTTTGAGCATTTCGGCCGAACAAGTATATCAGCCAGATATGCAGGTCGATTTTCATTTAGGGTTCGGAAAGTTATTGCGCATATTTTAAAATGAATGCAAAACTTGACAGGAAGCCAATGTAATTGTTTTAGAATTGGAACAGAACGACTAAATCGTGGGGCCTTGGTTATCACTCTTGCAAGGCAGTTTTGAACGCGTTGTAATCTAGCGATTTCTTTTTCTGGCATATTGTGAAAAAGTGAGTTACAATAATCTAATTTACTACTGACGAGTGCCACTGCAATTTGCTTGGCAAGATCTAAGGACAGACTTTTACGAATTCGTCGGATATGATAGAAGCAAGCCCTACATGTTTCGGATTTATGTTTTCGGAAAATCAGGCTACTGTCGAATAGTACACCAAGATTTTTAGCTGATGTAGATGGATTTGTTTCTTGACCTAGAAGTAAGCATGGGAAATTATTCAAGAATGTTTCTCCTTGAATGTGGGTCCCAATAAGAAGAAATTCTCTCTTGCTAGGATTAAGCTTCAGCTTAGATCCTGTCATCCAGGCCGACACACCCATTAAACAATGTTGCAACTTCTCAAGAGATTCCCTAGTGCTTGAAACTGATAGAGACATGTAATTTGAGTATCATCGGCATGAAGATGGTGGTTTATGTCAAAACTAGAGTTAATAGCGCTGAGTGGTGTAGTGTATAAAATAAAAACCACTGGTCCTAGCACAGAGCCCAGTGGAACTCCATATGTGACTTTATCTGAAAAAGTGTCTTCAAGTTTTACGGACTGGTGCCGATTTTGCAAATAGGAAGAAGACCAAATTTGAGCCTGGCCAGATATTCCATATCAATCAGAAGTCTATCTGTTAATGTAGCATGGTCAATGGTGTCGAAAGTGGCTGACAATTCAAGCAAGGTTAGAGCCGTAATTTCACCCTTGTCCATTCGTTATGTACTTTCAGTTAAGCCGATTCTTTAGAATGATGTTTCCTGTAGGCCGATATGGATTAGATAGATGTAATGGATTAGATAGATGGTTATTTTTTATATGAGCTTGCAGCCTATTGGCTACTATCTTTTTTAAGATTTTGGAAATTAAACTTAAGTTGGAGACAGGCCTGTAATTTTTCAGTTTGTTTTTAGGAAGAGATGTTTTTTCAGTAGTGGTCTTACATGAGCTTCTTTAAAATTTTGAGGAAATGTACTAGTTTCTATTGAAATGTTAATTATGTCAGTGATGGGAGTTATTAATATGTCAAGACAATTTTTCAACACGCTTGTAGAAATGGGATCCAGATCACATGATTTTGATGATGAGCTCAAAATAAGCTTTTTAATTTCATCTTCTGACGCACGTACAAAAACGTTCATTTTGGATCTAATTTCTGGTTTTTGCACTTGTGGCATAGTCTGTACTTTATCTGGAAATTTGGAACTGATAGTTTCAATTTTATACACAAAATACCTGGAGAAATGATCACAAAGTGATTTTACTGATGTGAATTCTGGCAGAGCAGGAGGTGGAATTCTATGCAGAATGTTATTTATTGAATTCCAAAGGCGACGGGAATTGTCCGAATTTTCTGCAATAACATCAGCTAAATTTTTCGATTTAGCTTTTGTTATCACTCTATTACACAGGTGGCATTGATGTTTGTAACGAGAACGATCTAGATGTGTGCGAGATCTGCGCCATGTCCGTTCTAGATTGTGGCAAAGGGTTTTAGCCTTCATTATTTCCGGAGTTATCCATGGAGTTGGTGGTTTTCTGGGCAGAGTCTTTGTACTTACAGGAGCGTGTTTGTCTAAAATAGAGCTAAGAACAGAATCATACTGTTGACATAGTGCCGAGAGATCTTTCTCTTGTTTCTTTATTAGATCCGAACTGAGAATATCTGAATGAAACAATTCATAATCAATATGGTTTATTTTTCGAAGCGATATTTTTCTTTGTTCCATTTCGTCTTACAACAGTCAATTTCTGATATGACCGCGAGATGGTTCGAGATACCTGCTGCCGAAAAAAACTGATTTGATAGAATTAGAAATGCGTTTGGTGATTAGCAGATCTAGCCAATGACCATGAACAGTTGGCAAATTAACACGCTGCTTCAGATCGAAACATGTACCGTGGCAGACAACGAAACCACTGAACGAATTGTTTCCGATACGTCTAGAGATCGCTTCGAACGTTTTAAATGATGGCAGAGGATGAATGTCAGTTTTTAATTGGTCAGACACTAGTATGCCTACATCTCCTCCTGCCCCCTGATCTGCGCGAGGTTCGTGAAAAAACGAATAGCCAGGAGGTGAGATATCAGCTATCGTTGATTTTGTTTCATCATGTTTTAACCATGTTTTTGTCACTGCCACAATGTCCAGATTTTTAGATGTTACATATTCGGAGAAGGGGGCAGTTTTAGGTTTGATAGATCTAACATTCATTGTTACAATTTTGATTCTTTCATTTGAGCCGGAGGGACCCCGGATTTAAGCTGACATCTCCTGCCAGTAGAAGTAAGATAGCCAATTTAAAAGATGGTCGAAAAGGTGGTAGTGGAAGTTTTTGAAACACACATTTAAAGTTTTTGAAACATACATTTAAAAGAGGTAATTTTGCTTTGACCAAATTAGAAAACATGATGGTTGTTAATGATGAAGGTTGGTGACAATTTGTTTCAAATATGGTTGGGCCACAAGAGGCCACTTTATCGTCCTTATGTATAAATGACACTGTTGTTATGCAAAGAGTGAATATAAAACAAGAGGCCCAGGGGCCTTGACGTTTGTCACCAGCATTGCAAAAAATCAGCTATAAATGTGTCAGGGAATGTATATCTATACTCTAAGATGCATTATCATGAAAAGATGTATATCCTTTATATCGCTCATTGGCATTTATATTATTATGTTCGGTTCCCATAATACATTTTGCTGATTTTACACACGTTCTGAAGCACTGCACCTAATGAAATATAATTGACAAAAAATTATTTCACAGGACTACAATGTTAATATTACAAAAGTGCAATTATTACTTCTTCTGGGACTTTTATTATGCCCCGGTTAGCCAGGAATTTTCACGAAAACTGTAATTTTTTCAATTTTAATTCTTCTGTCTAAAATAGGCCTAACAAAGTTGTAAATTATCAGCTTTTAATGTTTCTTACTCAGCCATGAAATATACAGTAGCCCTAATCCATCATTATCACATGTGGACGTAATGCACTTTCACTGCACCCTCTTACGTAATGCCAATTATAGAAATCACAATACACACAGTAGACCTAAGGCTAAATCCCCATGAAGGCTTTCTCAACTCACACGATCTTTGCTGAAATGTTGCTGTAATGTTGTCAGGCCAACGTTGAGTCAGGTGTTAGTTGGCTGTATCAAATGCTATGAAATAAATGGGGATCTACACCACACTTGTACACATATAGACTAAACTGGGTAAGGACAACCTGAGGATGGTGAGATGAATGAGATGTCACTGCCCTCCAGACACAGGATTCGAAATTGAGCCCTGTTGGTCTATGGCCGAGCACACTAGCTCTCGGTCACGAAGGCTGCCCACAATATTCAATATTTACAATTGAACAGGGAGGAAAGATTATGTTTCTTTGAAACTTGAATGCCAGAGCAGGAGACGAATCCGCGATCTCTGACTTTCCTAGCAGGCACCAGGACCCCCCCCCCCTGCCCTTCGGTATTGTTATTACATATATACAAACACATTACCTCTGGATTTAATATTGGTTCACCGTCAGGGGCATTGTCCAACATTTTTCAAATTTTATTCTGCACAACATATAAATGTGCATAATATACATGTATATTGGTCATGTCATTGCTATCCCTTACCTGTTATAATTGACAGGTATGTTTTTACTCTGGTTCTGCCATAATAGTGTTCCCTGTTCCACTTTGATTTTCATTTATTGCAAAAATGAAAAATATATACATGTATTTTAAAGTTTTATAATCCACATACACGGCTTGTCCTCGTCTTCATCATTGACGGTTGTCCAGTAATTGGTAGAAAACAATCAACGAATGGGGAAGCTCGAATTCAACTATGATGCTGTGTCATTAAAAAAAACACTATTGGCCCAGCTGCTTTATAAACACTTTATAGCCCTACATATTATTAGTTCGAGGCATGTTTTTAATATACATATATCCACTTCTCAAGTATGCATACTTTTAGGTGCATCCCAGCAAATGCGATACGGCGAACAGTGGATCAACACTCAAAGGTTTCGAATTTCAGAAGTTTAGCCAGACCAAATATAGAGTTACCTCTATGGCAAGACACGTGTGATTGTACTCCAGCGGTATTGCCTCATTGTAGTAGTCAACGTGATGCGTACAAAGCATAATCTCATAATATATTACACTGGCTATATACGCTATACTTTCCACAGAAGCTACATAGACTTAATGTTAGTTTAATGTTGGGCCAGCAGTGCAGACGGTGGACTAGCATTGAACCAGGGATAACTGGATATTTAGTTTATTGTTGTGCCGCCCTCTACATCGTTTACCCAGCATTAAAGGAACATCATTTATTAATAATATTACTATTTGTAAATTCACTTCAAAATAAAGTTATGGCTTTGGTACCACACATTTTAGTAACTTCTAATTAGATCCCTATTAGCGTGATATTTAGGCCTTTATTACAATGTGATGTTGAATATCAGCTTCCATCGATAGGGTCCATAATACAAGAACATAAATTAGGCCTACTATTTGTGTTTTTAGCATAGACTTAGGTTAAAATCTACATTCAGTTTAACTTGAATATAGCCCAAACATGGGGGACGCAGAGGGTTAATATACGGCAATATAAATAGTTAAAATTATATGTATGAGATTGGTACTATTACATATTCAGGGCCCGATTTATAAATTGGAAAAAGGGGGCCATGATATTTTTCGGAGGGGGGGGGGGCATTGGCCTTAGACGATGGGGCATGTGACCCATTATTATTTCAAAAGGGGGGCATTTTCCCAACAACAAATACAACAACACTTAAGGATCATTCATATCACCTCATATTCCATATTAAACATTTTCAGGTATTCATGCTGATAGAAATATCAAAGATTCATATTGGCGGTTATGCTATTATTAAAACCGGAAGAAGAAAAAATGGTTTAACATTCAGCGTTTGCAAGTAGGCCCAATCGACTTCACGTCACCACGCACTCACATGAGTTAATATCACTTGTGTCAATCAATTGCGTCAACAATATCGAGTGTTATTGGAGTCGATCACATAGCTTGAGTGCTACTCATTGTCTTCCTCGGGTGCTGTCGGATCTCTTCTTGGGGCAGTGTCATCAACTTCCTCTGTTGTTGCCGCTAGGCCTACACCTATTCACCTTAAACCGCTAAGCGCGACTGTAGTCGCTTTAATCCGTTTTATTGGCCATTTAAACATCAAGATTTGTAAATTGCTTAGTCTTAAATTACAAAATAATCAAAAACGAGTTCTTTTCTCTCACTGAAAGTTGTGGGTCAAGGTAGTGAGACACAACTCCAAGTGTGTGAAAATTTAAATTATTCAATCCAGCGGTTTAAGGGTTAATATATTATTATTATTAGTCACAATGAACAAATTTTCTACAATATTTGCTGTACAAAATAAATTTGTAGGCCTATTATTACTCGTTATATATTGGTCCATTTTTTTAGAATTTTTTTTGCTTTTGATTTTATTGGCACATATAGTCTAAGTCTATATAGACATCTACACCATGTTCAAGGTAGAGATTCCCCTTTGAAAATACATTGATAAAACAGGTGTGGCGAAGTTGTGGCGAGGTTACTTAGCCCCATGTGGCGAGGTTACCAAAGCTGTGGCGAGGTTACTCAGCCTTCTGTGGCGAGGTTACCAAATCTGTGGCGAGATTACCTGTGGCGAGGTTACCTTGTGGCGAGGTTACAGTCAGGTTACAGGTGACAGTCCAATATTTTGTTGGAATCAGCAACATTTCAACTACATTTTGGTTTCAGTAGCTCGTTTTCTGCCATACTTCATTTAAATTGTATTGGTAAGCATATAGGCCTATGTTTTGGATCATGGGATGCCGAACCTTGACTCTGTTCTAACAACGCTGAATACTAATACTGAAACTAATACAGCGATACACAGCTCACAATTTGACAGTGTGGGCCGTAATGGGCATTTATTGGCGGCACTACCATGTCAAAAATAAGAAATACGGGAATTTCGTCTCTATATCTAACTAAATGGTAAATGCACAGCACAAAAATTAAAAAAAAAATTTGCAGTTCTATTCTATGGACATGTCTACATTGTATGGTCATATTAATAAGCCAAAATAGAATCACTGATTTTTTTATGATTTTAGCCTGAGCCAGTCCCTTTAATTCAGCAGGCAGGGCCTTATCTTCAAAAATCCTATGGCCCACTAAAATTAACTTGTTGCGTCAAAAACAAAGATATTGCTCAAAGTGTGGCGCAGCGATAGAATGATGTTGGGCCAGTTTTACTTTTTGTGGGAATCCCACAATTAGGCCTACTCTTTATAAGTCAGGCACTGGGTATTCTTTACATCAGGCGCCAGAAACACCAGATAACACGATACATTGGCCCAATGCTGATGTAATGCTGGACCACTGTCTGCGATGCTTGGCAAATATTATTCCAACCAAAACCCTTTACGGTCTAATCACTATATTTAATCATGAACATATATTTTATCTGAACACTTCTTAAAGACGAAAGTAGGCCTACCTAACCTAGGGACCCCAAACGTTATATTGGACATATTCACAAGGACTGGTGTACAGAAATGTCAACCGTTTCTCACACACAGCAGCCCTATTTCCGCTAAATGAGACACAAACTCATGCAAAATAAACTTAATAAAGAAAAATGTATAGTTCACCATACTTTGTCCCCTGTTCATAGCAGATGGTCGTAATGAAAGGGTTAACTTACCACATGATCGGGCATTGCAATAAATTACATTATGCAATAAATTACATATTCATTTTTCACACCTGAAGTGTATAAATTATATCAATGTGTAATGCATTTTACTGCCGAGTCCGAAAATCTAATTTTAATAATACAAAATTTGCAATTTTTGAAGATAAATATCTTAGCCAAGACCTAATTGTTATATTGCGTAACATAACACGGTTGTGTCATGTGAGGCAGAGAGGGGTGGGAGAAGGTGGCTAGCCCTCCCGCGACAGACTGCTGGCATTCATGAACACCTACCCAGCTATCACGAGGCATTGACCCAATGTTGTTTTAATGTTGTGTCGACGTCGAAGACGGCGGGCCAGCCTTAGAACAACATTGGGTCATCGCCTCGTGTCTGCTGGGTTGCGGTCACAGCTGATCAGCAAACTCAGTCATTGACACTATGTTAGCCTGATAGTGGCCCACCGTTTACAACACTGGGCCGGCATTAGCCCAGCATTGGCATACCAGTATATAGGCCTTAACAAGATAAACGTTCACCCAATGCTAGCTTACTGCAGGGAACACCGGCAACTCAATACCCTGACACAATGGTGGTTCAATGTTGGAAGAGTGTCATAGATGATGGCACAACATTTAACCACCATTGGGTCAGTGTAAGCCAAAAGGAGACAGTGACATCAGCGGAAAGGAAGTATATACTTGATTTACAAGTGAACAAATACGGCCTTTTGGCAGCACTATGGCAGGAAGAGACGGGACGCCAGTTAAAAAGCAGTAAATGCCTAGTATACCAGGGAGCAGATATTGCCTTCTGACATTGCACAGACAGAACAGATTGTAACGGAAGTTAACGACAGACGTTTGTGTGGAAAACCAGCTTAAAAGTTTGTCGAGTCGACAAACTAAAAAGGAGACATGATTTTAGAGATGGGTAGATGTTTGAAAAAGGTGTTGATTGACGGCGGCCTACTATATCTAGGATACCTGCGGAGAGGATGGTTATGCCTATTAAGGCATTATACCAATTATTTTTAGGTGTACTTGTACTTTGCAATACTGCTATATTGGATGTTTTGGCATACACTTACAGAGCCTATCTCAGGAACTATATTATATACCATAATAGTGCAAAAGGTCATGTTTCAGTGAGAAATGTGACGTGAGAAAATGATTGTCAACTCAATCAAATTTGAAACGCCCAACTAGCGACCATTATTGTGGTTAGCACCGCTGCCTTTCACGCCAGAGTTCGGGGTTCGGTCCCCGGTCTCGGCGGTTTCAAAGCAACAAAAATGTTTCTTCCCCATCCACGTGTGAAAGTCAGTATTGTGGGGAGCCTCCGTGACCGAGAGGTAGCGTGCTCGGCCTCAGACCGCCAGGGCTCGAATTTCGAATTCTGTGTCTGGAGGACAGTGTCATCTCATTCATCTCACCATCCTCAGGAGGTTCTCCCGGCCCAGTTTAGCCTATATGTGCACAAAGGTGGCCTAAAGCCCGATTCATTTTATTTCACCTTCACCATCACCATAAAACAAAATCTAAGGTTTCAGGGAAGAAAATATATGTCCGATATCTGATAAAGCGGGACAGATAGTAATATATGAGGTTTAGGGAAGTAAATGCCATGAAAAAAAAAATATTTTATCAATTTCAAAATGGTCCATTTGCGTCATTATTTATCTTAATATGCGTCATATCTGACAAACCGTGACAGATAACTGAATCATTACAAAAGAAAGGTTTTAATGACGAATATCAACCAGTAAAATGGTATAGGCCCAAGCACCCTACAAAAGACAGTAGTCATACCAGTCCTCAGTCTTCAGTATTCGTCCAACAGACAGTTTCAGCATGGTGAAAATGTATAATTTATAATGGATATTATCGAGCACACATGTTCGATGATTATCCCCTGTATGCTATTATTGTCCTGTGTGTAGCCTGGACCTAATCATTATTATTTTATTTGTAGATGTTCGGCAGCATTCACTGATTTTGACAACAGATAGTTTACGAACTTACGAAATATGCTGAACAACCGCATATATAGCTATCACAAAATTAAATTGCTGTTGGGGGGGGGGGGGTAGAGGGTTAACGCTGGTGTATGCTCTGTATAATGTTCTGAAAAAATCAGTTTATTGCCACAAATACCGTAAAATATAATTATTTATCTAATAAAATGAAGTGATCTAGTGTATCGAACCTCGAAACCTTGCATATACTTCAGCAGTTCAGTCTCATAATGCAGAGCTGCGAGTTCTGTTGGATGTTGTTTTCGAAAACAATACTGGACAAAATATTGACTTAGTTAAATGTGTTTTACTTTCTCACAAACTTTGGATATGGCTGGGAGTAAAGCACGACATGTAGGCCTATATGTCGGTAATTTTGAATGAGTGATTGTCTCCTTCCTTAAACTAAGGTATTATTGGAGCTACTTTAGACTTTCTCTTTAGATATTATATTATACATTGTTTTATTATATGTGTGTACATCAAGGTTCAATGTCTGGGAACTATTTATCGAATGCTAATGGCATTTCAGCTTTATCGCTGAGTAATTGACCATAAATAGTAACAATATCTGGATAGCCTTTGGTGCATCCTTCTTGGTTAATATTTCTAAATATTCAACCATAAATATAACTTTTTCTTTTTAAATAGATCAATAAAATCTTTATATCACCCTTCTAATATTACGATGTAATATTATGATTTATCATCCCTTATGGGTGACCTCTATGCCAGCCACCATATTTGATCTTAATAGAGGTCTCCCAACTATGTATTTACGGCTGAATAAACTTTCTTAATCTTCTTCTTCTTCTTCTTCTTCTTCTTCTTCTTCTTCTTGTATTCTTCTTGTCCTTCTTCTTGTCCTTCTTCTTTTTCTTGTTTCAGTTCTTGCTCTTCTTCTTTATTTTCTTTTATTTCTTCTTCTTCTTTTCTTCTTTTTCTTCTTCTTCTTCTTCTTCTTCTTCTTAAATGGACTGTCCCAGGCTAAAATCATTAAAAATTTTTAAATTTTATTTTGGAATCTTAATCTAATCATATGATGTAAACATAGACTAGAACTGCAAAGGTTTTTAAATGTTTGTGCTGCGCATTTACCAGATAGACTAGATATAGAGACGAAATTCACGTATTTCTTTTTTTTGACATGGTTGTCCAAAATAAGAAATCAGGAATTGTTTACATCATATGGTCATATTAAGAAGCCAAAATAAAGTCAACGATTTGCTTATGATTTTATCCTGGGGCTGTTCCTTTTAATTATACAAACTTAGACTGGATCAGTTGTTTTTAGTGTTCGGTATACATTTAATAGATATAATTCGTTATTCACTATTGATTTTGTTGGCTGATGTTTTTTAAAAGACCGGTGATAAAATACCACACAAAAACGTTTTTTTTATGTTTTACTACATAATTTCTGAAAATGGTGACATTTAGTATCATTAATTCAGCATAACATGAATTATGTTAGTTATGTAACGTATTTTAGTAACGTATTTTTTCATTCTTATTGGGAATATTAATTAGCAGGAACGAAATGACAGAAAGTCAGTATATATCGTTTTAGAAATAATCAAAAATGTGCTTAGACAAAAAAACACCTCGATTTTCCAAAGTGGCAGTGTGTAATAACGTCCAGTATACACACACATACATAATACGTTACTTTTAATTCTGATAAGGATTCTGTGCCCAGTGAAGTATAGTGAAATAGTAGATACAATAAGTCTGGTGACACTGACCCACACAATTTATTGTATTGCCTAGGTTTATTTTAAGCAAAATTGAATGGGTATTGAACATGTACACATTACTGTTCTTATCTGGAGAAAAACTAAAATAAAAATTCACTACTATTTTGAAAAACCTTTAGATCTCGTATACTGCAATGTATCAAGACCATTGATACTTAGAAACATTGAAATTAAATTATTATCTTTAATTGTGCATGTTTTTATTTTGTATAGTAATTGCACAAAAATGCACAATACATATCAGATATTTTGAGAAGTGTTTAAACTATAAAAAAATGTAGCGTATTCTGTGTATGTTTTTGGTACTTTTGATTGTTCATTTAAAAAAAATGATTAAAATTCATGCTTTATACTTGGTATCTCAATTTTTTAGGACAAGAAAAAATAATTTCTATATTTTAAAATAAAGTTGCAAAAAGAGGTATAGTGAGAAGTTGATTTTTTTGATATGTAGCTTGTGGAAAAGTCTTGAAGTGGCGGGCTTTGCCCTGAGCTAACGGACATATGAGACCAAATGTGGCTTTATATGGGCCGATATGTTCATGTTACTGATCAAGAATATAGTGTAGAAGAGTTAAATCCTCACAGAGCATTTTCAGTCATCCAAACCATCGTGCCGATAGTCCAAGCCGCTTTCTTTGTGATATCCAGCTTATTACCTTTTAAGTTATAAGGTGCATAACCCATCACAGTCAACTGATGTACAAATTGTTCAACAAGGATAAAATCTTCAGATAATTTATTCAGCTTACAGTAGGCCTTTAGAAAAACCCACTCCATCTGGATGATCGGTATTTTAACCTTTTTGAGTAGATCTGTCAGCCGAGCTAGAGCCCTGTGTTCATAGCCTTCAATATCCATTTTCAAGTAAGCTCGTGTGAAGTTCACGTAGGGGATGATGTCACTCAGCATTATTGAGTTGGTTGTAACTTCGTAGCCTTTATCGACAATAACCCCGTTGACACGTACGCCACCTTGGTTTGTGTCCCGTAAGACACGCAGGATCACCCGTCCTCTACATTCTGCCACTGCATTGTGTAATAAGGTTACCTTGGACTGGAAGTCATTGGTGACCACGGAGGCGTGAAGGTGAGCTGCGTTTAATGGCATCGGCTCAATTGCCAGGACCTGTAGACAAATAAATGCAGAGTGGTGTACAGTTGCCAAGATCTATTATCAAATAAAATCGTAATATGCTTCAAATTAAATGCCACTATTGCCAAGGAAATTATAAGAAGAAAGTGCCACGAACCTGTAGACAAATAAAGACAGAATGTTATACAGCTATCACGACCTGTAATCAAATAACACTGGGGTCCCATAATTTAAAGTGAACCTTGGGAAATCTACAATGAAGTCACAGCCATGACCAACAGTCATGATACAAGATCATTGAGAGTAGGCTTTTAAATCACCTTGTGACTATATACTTGAGCGACATCCATGGGTAATAATTCAAACAGCATGCAGCTAGAATGCGATAATATGGTTCTCAATTGGGCTCTCAGATGACATTGGGTTGTCAATCGTGCACATAGGCTTGTTGTCTTGACATAGACAATAGACAATATTTTATTGTATTAAGCAGTCATCTATTACAAATCAAGTACAAAGTTCAAAGTAAATAATTCGTTGTTTTACACTTAGCCATTTTAGTTCAGAGAGTATGTCAGATATGTGGGTCCTGGTATGATAGTTTAAAATTATGCTCATACCGCGATTTTGAATTCTTTGCAATTTTGTTAAATACTCGTCTGACTGGTTGACAAACAGTACAGCAATAATCTAGGTGGGGATGAATTATTGTATTCAACATCAATTTGCGAGTTTCTGGAGGGATTAATGAGGCAGCCCTTTTCAAGGCTCCTAGAGATCTATTTGATTCTCTACAGATGGTAGTGATTTGGTCATTAAAATTTCATGGCACACCGCGCGGCCAGCAGGTGAGATGATTTTGAATATATTTTTTTAAACGCAGCGTGAATCAACATGTGGGCTTACACGTGATTCAATGTTTACTTACAACACCGCAGTGTTTTTAATGTGTAGGAGTGAGCAGACCCTTGCCTACACCAGGACCACACCCTGACTTCATTTGGATAAAAATATATTATAAGCATATTATTCCATAAAAATAGAACATTACGTCATTAAAAGTACCAGCTACATTATCATGATTATCAGGTGATTAAAAATTAGTTCTGTTTACATAATAATAGTGTTTTGATCGCCTAATAAAATGGATTGAAAGCGACTATTATACTGCTTAGCGGTTTGAGGGACAAGCCCACTAACCTGAAAATACCACAAGGGCCGATCCAGAATATGAAGGGGGTCGGATAGCAATTTGTTGGACCTCCCTTTTTTAAAATTAAATTCAAGCGCCAAACAATAAACTAATAAGCGTGAGCTCGAACGAATATGTCCATATTATTAGGAAGTTAAACATATTCAACGTCACATATAATGACCCAATAAACCACCAATTTATATTGCTTTTAAACCGGTGTCACTACTTTGATTTCTAGGAGGTGAAATTATGACATAGAGACTTCAGGTCATTCAAGATATTTTTTTGGAGAATATAATCATTAAACTAGACTGCGCGAATCAGCACCAGATGGTGTTTCAATTCATTACCAGAACATTATTCCCATTAACACACTGCCCCCCCCCCCCCGCTACGCCACAATAACAATAAATGTTATGTCTTTACATTTAAGCCTGTACAGAACACAGGCGCATTTGACAGCAGTATAGGTGCACAATCAACAGAGCCATGTACACTTAACCCTTTAACTGCCAAATTATTCAATCTGAATTTTCACCCACTTGAAGTTGTGTCTCGCTGACGCGATCCACAACTTCAAGTGAGTGAAAATTATTCAGATTTGACAAAATGGAGGTCAACTGTTTTCAAATATTGCTGATTGATGTCACATTTTATCTTTAACATATTTAAAATGTGGTACCTAATGTGCTAATTAAAAATGAAAACCCGAATATATGTGGCACCGGCGGTTAAAGGGTTAACACAGTCAGCGGGAAGCCAGACACAAACATTGAATGTGTTTTTAAATTGGCTTGCTATGAGAACAACGATCCCCTGCTTATTATCTTAACGAGGGGTAGGCCTAATTAAGCCATCGATCATGGGACGGCCACACTAACTGTGCTCAACGCTCACGCCGTGTCAGTCCCATCTTCATCTATCCAGTAGTCTGCTACCGGCAGACTCCTTGATATCACGTATATGTGCTATGAGTATAGAACCCCCCTCTTCCCTAACCCAACTCCTGCAGGCCAGACAATCTGACCTGAGTGTGACCTCCATACCACAGTCAGTAAACCAGTGACGTCATAATGAATATTCATGATGCTCGCACCCCCTCCATTTCGTACATGCCTCACACACACCTGTTGTCAAGGTCAGACTGGTAGTCTGACGGTCTGACCTGACTGGGCAGGGCGTGTCAGTCCAGGCGTATTCATTTTGTCACACACATTAATTGCTGTCACAAAAACCATACCCCCACTGTCTGTACTGTATGTGATATTATACAAATTATATCATCATAACATAGCCTACATCATTATATCATACCGTTCTAAAGGCTGGCGGCAGCAATCATCGCTGGGCCCCACAGAAAAAACGTCATTGTTTAACTGTGGGTGACGTTAGTGAATTGCCACAATTAACCTGTAATCAAATGAAACAACAGTAGAACAACATTGAATGAGCCGTTCGTGCTCGACGGTATGGTTCGCTGGCACAACCTGACATGTAGTAAAGTAAAAGCCGAATATTATACACAAATCACGATCTGCAATCAGATAAAATATTTTAGTTGTGTATATACAATTATAGACCTGTTGCTTGTCTCGTTCTTATCCTTATTATATTACCATGATTTCACCCTCAAATTTCATTTTTATCAACAAGATAAGTAGGCACTAGTCCTCATTTTGGTTAAAATTTTCACAGATTTTTAGACATTTTCTTAAATTTAAATTTAACAAACAAAGCATTGCCAAATAACCCTGATGATTAATTCTACTTTCTAGATGTGATAACTTGTAATGACGTAGTGTCATTGTATTGTGCATTGAAGCAATTTCAATTCCCTAGAAGGGAATGTTCCTCTAATACTATGATGAGATAGATGGCTCATGGGTAGGCCTATGTATGTATTATTACCTGGCGTCCCATCGCCGCAGCCAGCAGCGTGTAAACTCCAATGTTAGCCCCCACATCAATCACTGCCAAATCAGGATTTTTCAGCAGCTTCTCCACATAAAATTCAACCAGTGCACGTTCAAACACTCCAGTTTGAATGATTACTTTGGAAATCCATATATCGTGCTCCGGAGGATACAGGCATATCTTCGGCCTAATATTTTCTTGAGAAATTTTCATATTCGGACAATTATAACTGGTATTGTGTTCTTTGCTCCAATCGTAGACGTTCACTGTGGAAGGTCCGAAGTCATCTTTAGAGCAGTGGATGGACACACCTTTGTCGAAAGCTGGCTCTGGAGTTGGCAGCACCGTATTGACATGCTTGACAGCAGCTGGTTTCACATGAATATTCTCTCTGCGGGTGGTATTCTTTCTGACGATGTATCCAAGCAAGAGGACACACACGACTGCCACCAGCATAACGAAACACCTTCTACTCATCATTAAATCTACAACATAGTATTATACAACCTGGAATTCTGGTTTTCATCAATCCTTAACCCTTTAACCGCCGGTGCCGCATATATTCGGGTTTTTCACTTTTTATTAGCACATTATGTACCACCTTTTGAACATGTTAAAGATAAAATGTGACATCAATCGGCGATATTTGAAAACAGTTGACCTCTATATTGTCAAATCTGAATAATTTTCACTCACTTGAAGTTGTGGGTCGCGTCAGCGAGACTCAACTTCCAGTGGGTGAAAATTCAGATTGAATAATTTGGCGGTTAAAGGGTTAAAGCAGTGAAATATGTTTATATAAACCAAAAAACCAACATTTCGTTTCAATTTAAAATCATCATAAGCGCGTCTACTCCTACTCAGCTTTTCCCGTTTCACTTGAATACCTATGTTATGGTTCTACCGTCATCATAAATAGTTCACTCTTTCAGCTTTAGACGTCAAAATCATTGAAGTTTAAATATTTATTAAAATACTTTGGTCACATGGAATAATGATTTGATTTTCACCACTTGCAGATGCTCCGGACAATAGAAATAGAATAATAATAGTGAATAAACAAGCATAAATATAAATGTATAACGTTAAAGTAATCGTTCTAAGATAGTATTACACTTCAAGGATTGATACATTTTACCTTGCGAACCAAGAGAAACATGTAGTGATGCGACTTTACTGTGTAAAATTATTTTAAATAAATCGAATTTAGCTGTTTTTGGTTTCACCAGTAATACTCTATGAAAAAAAACAATCTTCTAAAATCTTCTGAGCTCGGTCCGCTGAGGATATGCAGGCGCTATGGACTGACTGACTGACTGATTGATTGATTGATTGATTGATTTAAGGTTTCTCACAATTTATAGGTATATGATTGATTGATTGATTGATTGATTGATTGATTGATTGATTGATTGATTGATTGATTGATTGATTGATTGATTGATTGATTGATTGATTGATGTTTTCAAAAGCATAGATCTTTTCTCTAGATCTATGTTCAAAAGCCAATACAGCCCTGGTTTAATAAAGCATGTGAATATAATAGGAAGATATATCAGATATGTAAAAGAAAATATAAAAAGAACAAAACCACAGAATAATTTATATCAATGCAAAATACAAGCAGAACATATAAGAAAAAAATAGCCAATCCTTCAGGCCCGCATGACAGTATGCAACGTTATCCAACTGGTATATGGGACAACTCAGAGAGCACAAAAAAATATCACAAATATCTACGAACAAAAATATAGATGTTTAAGTTACAGATTAAAAAATTAAAACGTGTATAGGCCTGCATTGTCAAGAAATGTTGCATGCACTATTTAAAATAGCTTATGTACAATTATGGCTTACATGTATCGTCTACTTTTATCCAAAGTCACCTATACACTCGACTCACGTGCACACATTTAATTAATTATGGAAGTGTGTGCGGCAGTGTCAGTAGCCAGGTACCGTTACAGCATAGATATAGAGAAACCATCTATGCGTTAAAGATCATGTTCGTGGAGATACGGGCTGCTGCATGTCAAACGTTTTAAACCTGTTTATTCCCAAATTATTCGTCCCACTCTATCAATGTGTAACTTCCCTCGGTGAAATTTACACTTTTTCTCAAAAGCATTGTACATTTTGTTTTTTGTGCAATTATAATAATATTCATACGATTATGCAGACATGTAGTCTTCCTTCTCCCCATTACCAGTTTCTTCTTCGCGTAGCCGATCTGAAAGGGGGGGGGGGCGCCGGGGGGGGGGGGGTGGTTGGCCAAAATAGGAGACTTTTTTTAAATTGGCAAAAATTAGCCCCCCCCCCCCTGGATCCGCCACTGCGTAGTTTCTTCTTAACTTGTTTGAGTACCAAGTTCCTGAATGACCGACGGTATTATAATGTTTGTTTTTCCACTCTTAGGTTTAGCAATCTCCACTTCTCATTAGAAGTACAGCTTTGAACGGGGAAGACAATTTTTTTTTTTCGAGAAGGCAGTTTTAACCACTGCACCAGGGTCCCCCACGACCCGGTCAGCGAGTTTATTGAAACAGAATGACCGGATCTATTGGTCCAGATGACACAAAAAATGCGAGGTGGGTACGTCTATAAATTACAATTATATTTAAAGGCTAGAAATCTAAGCTTTCCGGAATGGTGTGACCTCTTATCCAGCTAAATTAAATAATTTTCACCCACATGAAGTTGTGTCTCGATGTTTCAACACTCATTTCATTCCCAATGACAATGATTCGATCGGCTAGTAAAACGGATGAAGAACGACTATACACTCTGAGCAATATATGTTCTTTAAAAAAACCTTTCAGTACTATTACCATGCAACCCCAGGAGAACCCTGCAAGGGTTCTCCTGGGGTTGTATGGTGATAGTACTAAAGGTTCCTTCTAAAAAACCTATACTGTTTAGAGTGTTGATCAGCAGAACAAGGGGCAATGGTAAGGAGGCTCACACTCAATCTCTCCAATAGCATGACATATTGATTTTTCAGGTTCATCTAATCAGTTTTGCGAGGTCAGTATACGAGGGTAATTTCCAAATAAAGTTATAAATCCTATGGTAATCCTATGATAAGGTTTGCAAAGTGTAGTCTAGTCCTTGATCATACCAGCTACTACAGAAGATGTTGGTATAACTGACAGGTAACCAAGTACAGGATGTCTGCCTGAAATATTGTTGTTGGAGAATTTGAAGATTCTGATCCCCTTTTTCCCAGAACCTGTCCATGTGGTCAACGTTGACTTCTTCACGCCAGACTGGGAAGATGTGATGGATGGATGGATGTCATCGGAGGTATCAATTTTTATATCAGCAAAAGGCTTGGGCGGAGAAAATAATGGCTAATTTGAGACCAACAAATTCGCCACAGAATCTTAGAACTATCTAGATGGCACAGTCGATCCCGCCAAACAATCTAGAAATCTTAGCCACACGAATACATACAACTTGAGTAAGTACGTAAGTATGATGACTTCTATATAGCGCCAGTATCCCTCAACAATATTGAGCCTCAATGGCACTGTGGACTAAAATCAGTATTCAGTGGGGAGTTCCATAGTCTGAAAGGAATTCGTCATATGACGGTCGGTGGATGCTCAGATTAAGGTAGTAGGTCTAATGTAAAAAGGTGTGTTTTTAATTTTTTCCGAAAGATAGTGATTGATATTGATTCACGTATTCCAAGAGGCAATTTATTCCACAAGCGCGGTGGGGCAACCACGAAAGATGAATGGCCGTAATTTCTTTTTGACTGCGGTCCAGGATGAAATAACTTCGAACTTTCGGATCTCAATGTTTGCTGGTGTTTTTCGAAATGTAATAAATCACTGACATATGAGGGAGTACCCATGAATAAGGCTTTATATGTCAAAAGGTTCAGTTTAAATTTGATACTTGATTTAATAGGTAACCGATGCAGTGATTTGAGCAGGGGCCTAGACTTTGAAAGCCTGCTTGACCTGGTGGGCGGGGGCCCTAGGGTAGTGGTTAGCACCGCTGCCTTTCACGCCAGAGTTCGGCGATCGGTTCCCGGACTCGGCGGTTTAAAAGAAACAAAAATGTTTCTTCTCCATCCACGTGTGAAAGTCAGTATTGTGGGGAGCCTCCGTGACGAATCCTGTGTCTGGAGGACAGTGACATCTCAATCATCTCACCATCCTCAGGAGGTTCTCCTAGCCCAGTTTAGCCTATATGTGCACAAATGTGGCCTAAAACCCGATTCATTTCATTTTACCTGACCTGGTCACCACTCGGACAAGGCAATTTTGTACACGCTGCAAGCTTGTTTTATATTTTTCGGAACCACCGAACAGCAACGAATTACAGTAATCAAGGCGACTGCTCGCTAGAGCATTGGCTAGAGAAATTGCAGTAGCTTTATTCAAATGAATTCGAATGCGTCTAAGATCTCGAATATGCTGATTGAAGGTTATTTGAAATACCTGAATTTTGCATATGAGATTTTATTAGGCTAGCAACGATTTTCTCGAACAATTTGGAAACAAAATTTAATCCAGATACAGGTCTAAAATTGCTTAATTCATTTCGATCTAGTGAAGGTTTTTTAATAGTGGTGTAACATGAGCAGTTCTGAAAGTATCTGTGAACTTCCCTTCTGCCAATGAGATATTTATGATCATTGTGATTGACCCGGCCAGAATATCAGCGCTGTCCTTGACGATTTGAGGTGGACATGGATCTAGGTCACATGATTTGCTGGGTGATGACCGAATGAGCTTTGACACGTTACTTTTCTGAGATTTGTGAGAAAGTGAGTAAAGGATTTGGAGCAGCTGGAGGAGTAGGTTCAGGACGAATGTTTGAATCTGATTTTGCTGACAGCAGAGACTCCCTGATTTTAGCGATCTTACTTACAAAAAAATAATGGAAAGAGCTAGCAATTTTGGTATTGTATGAACTATCCGGAAGTATTTTTTTTTTTTATGCAAAATGTATATCATTTTGTCCCATAATTTTCTAGCGTTTGTGATGTTCTCTGAAACCAAATTGGTATAATATTTTTTTGCCTTTGACATTAGTCTGTTACACTGGTGAACTTGTGCTTTGAGTCGTGATAGATTAGAATCTGTTCGATCCCTTCTCCATATTCTTTCCAACTGCCTTTTTTCCTTTGAGATAATAAGGCGCGGGGTCTATAGAAAATTAGCAGGAACAGCCGCCCTCTTATGCTCATGAACAACAGACCCATGTATTTAGTCCAGTAGCTAGTTTCTGTAGGGGCTCTATTTAGTGAGTTCATTCAACCGGCGTAGTATCTACATTCTGAATTGACAGAATGGTAGAATAGACCTTCGGCAACAACCCCAGGTAGTATGTACGAACAAATTGTGATATCAGTTTTTTTGTAGAGCCCATTTTCTAACATGAGGGGTGTTTTTTGCTTTGTTCGTCAAAGTGAAAGTCAAGTTCGGAAAATAGCCATATATTTGCAATGAATGGACCATTTCTTACACTTTCGGTATCATTACACTCACTATTAAATTATCTAATTTTTGGGTCGTCTGGCCTTAGGTCAAATTGTGTGTTGTGAGAATATACCAACTTACATCTCCATAGTAAATACGCTATGGATTTTATTCGTAAAGACATTAAATAGAAATTATACTAAGCGTATTGGCTAAAAATGAATTATATTAACAAAATAAACAATGCTCCAAGACAAAATTGAGATCAAATTTGATTTCTTGGGTGTAACTTTATTGGGACTAAGCTCACTTATATTGGTGTTGCATACGATCCTGGTGATTATTGATATATTCTAGTGGTCATTGAGACCACCCGAACCTGTTTAGATTTAGGGGGTAGAGATACGTAAGCGGCTGCGCTGCTGTTCTAGTTTGCAAATGTATACATGGAAATACGATTCCCATTACAATGATATATTGCATGTTGCAGTGGAATAAATTGCCATCACTCCACATACGTTGAGGGCGGGGGCCCTAGGGTAGTGGTTAGCACCGCTGCCTTTCACGCCAGAGTTCGGGGTTCGGTTCCCGGTCTCGGCGGTTTGAAAGAAACAAAAATGTTTCTTCCCCATCCACGTGTGAAAGTCAGTATTGTGGGGAGCCTCCGTGACCGAGGGGTAGCGTGCTCGGCCTCAGACCGCCAGGGCTCGAATTTCGAATCCTGTGTCTGGAGGACAGTGTCATCTCGATCATCTCACCATCCTCAGGAGGTTCTCCTGGCCCAGTTTAGCCTATATGTGCACAAAGGTGGCCTAAAGCCCGATTCATTTCATTTCATTTCATTTCCACATACGTTGAAACATAATCTTTATTACACAAAAATAGAAATCAGCAACAACAAATGAAAGCGACTAAATAAAACATTATAATTGCCCATATCTTCATGTGACCGATGTTTTATGAAGCCAGATATGTATTTGTTTATCACCCAGTGGTAATTATAAATGTTGATATATTTTTTTTTGTGTAAGAAAATAGCAGCCTGTTATGAAAATGTCTGTATTCAACGTGGGCTGAAATCTGAAGCATTCAACTTTGCTCGGCATATAATTATACAGTTTGTTATCAACTTGTTTTTACATAATTTGAGTGTGCCGAATTCGAATCAGTCGAATATTGTTCCATATTTAGTGTCCTTCACCTTCAAATTTGCAAAACCAAAAATGACCGCCAAAACCACATATCTTCTACTTTTTTCCGACAAATAATTGCACAATTTCTGGTTTCTGCATGATTTGGAATTGAGAAATGTAGGTCTCATGTGTTTCGTTTAAAATGACCTTTCTTTGACCTTCAAATTTAAAATGGTTACCACCAGCACAAAATGATAGCGTTTTATGCATCCAAACTATAATATAATAAAACGACATTATTTAATGAAGATTTAAAACAATCGACTAGTTAATACGACAAATTAACTTACGAAGCATGCAAAACTAAGGTTAATGACATTATATTTTAACATGTTTTGATGTTCTCAGTATTTAGAACGACGTCATGATTTTAATGGTAAATATGCAAAATGACGGCCATCTTGGATTTTACGATACAATC
This sequence comes from Flabesymbios commensalis, assembly GCA_964017125.1. NCBI lineage: Eukaryota > Metazoa > Annelida > Polychaeta > Terebellida > Flabelligeridae > Flabesymbios > Flabesymbios commensalis. Next base: position 16,353,136 of record OZ024909.1, read on the forward strand.
TACGTCAGACGATGATAAATAAACATCAGACAATAGTGTTCCGGTCCCCAAGCCATGCAAAAAGCATTAATTGATCAATTCCGTGCGACAAACCAAAACAAGAGGTGGAATTTACATTTTTGATAGCTATTTTGTTTTTTATTTATTTGAGGTGAATTTTGATTTTTTTTCAAATTTTGTTTGTCAGTACTGTTTATACCTGGTCCACTAAGTCACTTCAAATAAGTCGTATTATCGTTAGCATGTTCAGCGGTATAATTATAGTAACAGTAAATATTAAAAAACGGCGGAAGTATTGAATTTGAAGGTCAAATAAAGGTAGTTTCCTTCCAAAAAACATTTCTCGAATAAAAATCTCCCAGGAAAACCATAAATTGTGCCTTCGTGTGCGATAAACCATAGAAAATACGGGGTTTTATTGACATTTTGGTGGTCATTTTATGTTTTGTTAATTTGAAGGCGAAGGTCACCAAATATAAAATATTATTTGACAGATTCGAATTAGGCACACCAAAATTATGTATAAGCAAGCGGATAAAAATATATACACTAAAATGCTGATCAGTGCGCAAAATTTCAGATTTCAGTACGGACGAAACACACGCATTTTCATGAAAGGCTGCAATATTATTCCATTAAAAACATATTGTGATATTTATAATTATAAATAGCATCTTTTCTTCAACATAGATATATTTGGTTCAGAAAACATAGGCCAGACATCGATATTTCCAGTGATTATGTTTTATTATGTTCTTTTCCTCGACCATGTTGACACGTTTGTTTTTTGTTCCTTTTTGTTCCTCGATTATTTTATAATAAAAATTATGTTTGAGCGTATGTGGAGAGACGACTATTTGCATTACTGTAGTGTGCAATATATCATTAGAACGGACATTTCATTATCTTTGATATGGTATATCCCATGTGTCGATTAGCGAAACAGAATAAATACGATAGACGTTTACTTAGCACTAACCCCTAATTCCAGACAATTTTGGAGGTACCCCCATATAAGCGGTCGAAATAAAAAACTGATACCACAATTCGATTGTACATACTACCTGGCGAAAAATTGTGAACCGGACATTCTGACCAAAACACAGTATGCGGCTTAAATAAAGTATCTTCAAGATGATGAACTAAGATACCGCACCAGTTACACTTGGTAGCATATATGTCTAGCAGTATAATACCCAATAAACACGAGACGTTGACCCAGTGATGCTTTAATGTTGGGCCAGCGTTGCAGACATTTACACAACATGAATCCAACATTGGTTACGTGATAACCGTTACGCCAGGTAAACTCTTGGCGTTGACGAAGTATACCGCTTTAACATGTTTAACGTTACATACATAGTGTCACATACATAATGTCATTATAAATGACACTTCAATTTGTATAGCCTTGCTTCGCTCGTCTCCTTAATAGTGTAGGGTTGTAGAATCGTATAATGTAACCAGACGTATAATGTAACCGGTTACATTATACGTCTGGTTACATTATGCGGTCAGAGGGAAAAACGTAATTTGTAACCAGCACTGACGTATAATGTAACCGCTCCTTTTATTGTCCGTAATTTACCCAAGGGAAAATAGTCTTGATATAAAAGCGCACTTTCTAAAACTAATTGATGGTAGTAAATAGTTTTTTTTCTGATACCGAATATCCGGAATCAAATTATCATAATTATGGTCTCTCCACCCCAAATGCCAGTCCAATTGAAATACATGTAAACTGCCTGAATTCCACAGGCCGAGTTTACTTCTTTCTGCCCTCCTAACCATATAGTTTTAAGCTGCAGCCCCCCCTGGCGTGTAAAATGTCATCACAGTTCAAATAAGGCTAAAATTCATACCACCTTTCACAAACCAGACACACACCATTTACCCACTGTACACCTGCCAGATTATCACGAGATAGCTATAACATATTTGCATTTGTTTTTAACTCGACAGAGGTTGGAACAGCCGCATTAAAACTATTTCCGTCCTTAGATAACTGCTGTGATTTCGGCTTATTTAAGGTGGTGAGACCATATATATAAAGCGGTGTAAATTTAACATTCTAACATTTTAACATCGTTTTTTCATTACGTGTCTTAAATTTAATTATGTGAGACAAACCAGATGTTAAAGCATAAAATGTTGGAGTTACATACTTCGGATTTCAGATTTTGTGTAATTCAAACTCAACTTTGCACTTCGGACTCAATGTCAAATAATTGCGGGTGGCCTGGTGCAGTGGTTAAAGCTGCCTGCTTGGAAAGTCGGAGATCGCAGGTGTCGTCTCTTGCTCTGACATTCAGGTTTCAAAGAAACGAATTGTTTCTTTCTCGCAAACTCGAATTTGCTCGAATTTAGAATCCTGTGTCCGAAGGGCAGTGTCATCTCATTCATCGCACCATCCTCAGGTTCACCTGACCCAATTTAGCCTATATATGAACAAATGTAACCTGACACCCCTTTCATTCAGAAACCCCATTCATTCACTTTTACTGTCCGTTTGGCATGTTGACATGTTTGGCAATTGTCTGTCCGTTCGTCTATTTGTTTGTTCGCTCGTTTGTTTGTTCGTCCTGTCATCCGTTGGTTCATTAATTTTTAATTCAATTAGCGTTTGCCCGTTTATTCGCTAACTCGTTGGATCGTTATTTTTCCATCCTTCGCCCCCTGTTTGTTGGTATTCTTGATTCGTTTGTTGACGTCCTTCTGTTTGCTTGATCAATCTGCAATCGAAGAATGACTTCCTCCATGTCGATGAAATATAAACTGGCATAGATTGGGAATAATCATTTTTTGCAATAAAATTGCCTGTTGTTAAATGTTCATTTAGGGCAGGAAGGCACAGATACAGGCCGATACTGCGACATATTTTTAATATCGAAAAAGAGGATAAGGGTAATTTCACGTAAAGGGCACACAAAAAGTCTCATAGCATGTCAAAAATAAAAACCTCCCATGTATGATAATTTTACAGCTTTTGACAACGAGACGTCATTCCCCAACATCAGTTATATTTCCAGAGCTTAATTATGCCCATGAATGAAGATATTGACTTGTGAAATGTATGCTGTTTTTGCGTGTACTGGAGGGGACATTTGTTTTAACAATCATTAGTCTCTGCTAAAATGCTAATAATGTAGGTGATTTGAAAATTCTAACCCCTAATTTTTTTTTTTTTTTTTATTGTCGTGTTTCTAAAGGAAAGATCACTATGTGTTGTACCCGTATTTCACATGTATATAGATTTGAAATTCATTTGAAATGTGACAAATGAAATTTTGCAATACACTCAAGTATGAATTGTACAGCATTTACTTCGACAGCTCAACAAATAGTGCTCTGACATCAACTAAATATACACATATAGCCTGAATAGTATATATGACATATTTTGTACATGTGTACAGTGCTTTTTCATGGGAATCTTCTGCACAATTATATGTATGACAAACTGTACTGGAGGGGACATTTTTTAACGGTTGAAATAACAACATCACAAGTGCTATAAATGCATACTTTAGATCAATAAAACATGATATGTTGCTCAACATTTTATATTCTAATTTTGCTCCAATATATATTGTTATTACTCAACATTTTGTTTTCAAATTGAGCTGAAGTAGCATAATTGTATAAACTTTGCTAAAATAAAATGATGTTTAAGTGGCTTATCACGGTTACAGGCCGCAAATATTTGTCTGCATCGTGTTAAACACCATCAAGGAAAAACAATGGAAAACTAGATTTGCCTGAGGGGCAAAGCTTGCGTCTCCACCCGCCCCACATAGTACATTAATTATAGAGAAATACAGTGCTGTCACCAAATTTTTAGGTGAACCACATGAAAATGTGATGTCAGTATTACACCAAAATCTAATCAACATATGGCCAGGGTAAGTTGCTTCCTTGGAACAAATCGGTGAAGCAGTTCCAGCTCTTCAGAGTTACATGTGATTCGTCGGCTATCTTGAATTTTGTTGAAAAAATGAAAAAAAACAATTCTCCTGACTTTTTTCTCAGGGCCACTGAGTATACACAAAAGATAAAATTTGAGCTGTATAACCATATTACCATATTTAGATAATAGTCAAAATAAGCAAAACTGAAATATCAGCTTAAATCCTAAAAAGTAAAAATATATAAGTTTTTATTATCATAATCACACAAAAAACTAATCAGCACACATCCAGGGTAGGGTTATTCCTTTGAACCAAACATGAAATAAATCCATGAAGCAAGCTCTAGAGAGTGACATATGATTTTGGCGGCCATCTTGGATTTTGTTGAAAAAGCTGAAAAACGCCAAAAAAAATTACGGGGCAAATTCCCCAGGGCCAATATGCTTACTGCAAATATTTAGAAATAATCCGAGCAGGGATGTATAGCTATATTACAAAATTTTAATGATAGCGAAAATGAACAAAACTGAAATATCCACTAAAATTCTAAAACGTAAAAAAATCATACTTTTTATTATCAGAATCACACCAAAAACTAATCAGCACATGTGCAGAGTAGGGTCTTTCCTTTAAACCAAACATGAAACAAATCCATAAAGTGGTTCAAGCTCTAGAGAGCGACATAGTATTTTGGCGGCCATCTTGGATTTTGTTGAAAAAGCCGAAAAACGCCGAAAAAAATTACCAGGGCAAATTTCCTAGGGCCAATATGCATACTGCAAATATTTAGAAATAATCCGAGTAGGGGTGTATGGCTATATTACCAAATTTTGATGATGGCCAAAATGAGCAGAACAGAAATATCCGCTAAAATACTAAAATGTGAAAAAATCAAAGTTTTTATCATCAGAATCACACCAAAAGCTTTTCAGCTCACGGCCAGGGTAAGGGGTTCCCTTTAAGCCAAACATAAAACAAATCGATGAAGCAGTTCAAGCTGTAGCGTGCGCCATAGGATTTTGGCGGCCATCTTAGATTTTGTTAAAGAAACTGAAAAATACAAAAAAAGTCACCAGGCAAATTCCCCAGGGCCAGTATGCATACTGCAAATATTTGGAAATAATCCGAGTAGGGGTTTTCGAGTGAGAGCAGAAACAAGTAGCGGCGACGGCGGCGGCGAGCGGACTCAGCAAAAACAATAAGTCTCCACCACTACATAGTGGGTGGAGACTTAATAATTATGATTTTTGTGACATAACATGGACAATGTCACGGTGTTCAAGCTAATATTATTAAATGTACTGGAGAGGACATATTTTTTTGACAACAATAACAAACCTGTAAGCATGAATGATCACTCAATAATTCAACTTAATAACTAGTAAACTACTAAAAAGGGATAAAATAGTTTCATCAGTCATAGTTTACATACATCTACATTACTATTATTCCAATATAACCGCAGAGACAGTTAGTGTATCCATTCCAACCCCCTCACGAAAGTCTAGAAAACATTTTGTTGGCACATCCTTCCCTCAAACCTGACATTTTGTTTTATACTATAAAACAAAATGTGAGGTTTATGGTATAAAACAAAATGTGAGGTTTGAGGGAGGGCTATATATGCCAACCAAATATTTTCCGGACTTTCATGAGGGGAGTTGGCTAAATTATAGTACTGGGCTAGGTATCTGGGATGCTTTGCCTGATATCAAGCATTTAGTAAATAATGGGCAATAGTCAGCCATCTTGCATTTGATAGAGTTGAAATTTGTCAAGGTATATAAATAAAACAGCCATTTTCAAGGCATATTCCTCCCTTATCTTCACTTCATCATGGCTCTTAGGAGCATAAGCTTGTTGTAGGGTCTAGCTAGCTAACATACCGTAGTTTGCCCGATATCAAGCATATTCAATAATTAAATAATTGCCGCAAGTCTGCTATTTTGAATGTGATCAAGTTCAAATTTGTTAGGTCCCAGCTGTCACTCCCTGAATTCTAGCATTTTCTTTTTACTTTGTTACTTAGTTGTAGTGTAACTGTTTTATTATGCTAATGTACCGTACACAATATATTTATGTACAGACAGACAGACAGACAGCTATTTTATTGACATAAATAAAAGTCATTACAGACTTATTTGTCATAGTAATAAGAGAGATATATGTACATGTATATACAAGAATGTTAGTTTGTTAAAATCATATAAGACAATATACATGGTATGATAAACAACTAATATCATGTTAGGTGGCATTGCCATAATAAAAACTGGGTATTTCGGTAATACAAATGACTACTTCTTAAAATAAAATTAAAAGGCATAGCCAAGATAACATGGGGGTCTATCATTTTGTTCCCCGCACCAAAACCAG